>JBANSL010000011.1:22740223-23940223 GCA_037127255.1 Persicaria tinctoria | reverse complement strand
CAATTAGTTACATAGAGAGAGAGAGAGAGAGAGAGAGAGAGAGCCTTGTGGCCGAGAGAGTTGGATAAGTTGAGAGCGGATTTGGCTTTGATTGGTTGTAAGATTTCTTTTTGTTTATTTAATGCAATTTAGTTCATTTTTGTTATTGATGTGTTTCTTGATGATGAAGAGCGAGTAGTCACCCAACTTGTAGGGTTAGGGTTAGCCTAACATTAGCCATGTAAGGTGATGCGGTGAAGGTACAATCTTTTGATCCAATTTGTCTTCTATCCCTACGAACATTATTCATTTGCGAAAGTTGAAGGTAATCCTTGTTTGTGTTATTGAAGCGAAAGTGATCTTAATACAATTTGGGTTGATTATGTGAAAAAGGGTTCGTAACAATTAGGGTTTATGTGAAAGCCTCTATCTTCCTATTTATTAATAACGAAAGTTATTTGATGGAAAAGCATGATCTTTTATGCCTTTATGTGTTATTTTACATGTTTATCGTTGTCGTGTTGAAACCCTGATCTTGGAAGCCTTTAGTTTATTTGATTTAATTTCATCACTTTTGAGTTCTGTCTTGCGAAAAGTTTCGATCTTTGGTTCTGTGTCTACTCGAAATTGAGCATTGTTGGTCGAAATTAGTGGTCGATATCGAGTGGTATAGGTCGATATCGACCGGGTTCTGTTTCTGTTCTGCTTCTGTTTATTTCTGTGTTTTACAGTTTCTGTCGACGTAGTGGTCGATACCGACTAGATAGGTCGATATCGAGTACTCTTCGGGTCGAAATCGAGAGAGTTTCTAGACTGAAAAGGCGGGCGCTGAGACGTTTCCTCATGGATACGATACTGATTGCCTTCTACTACAACGGGAGGAAGTCTTGTATTTATTTGCAGAGACAGGGAGTCAGTTTGATTTCATATTTTATATTTATATTTATTTCATACTTGACTATCCTCATGCAACAACACTTCCAAATCCACCCATATTCTGTACTGAGAGCACCATTATATTCTCTAATTTTGTATCCCGACTTCGTCGAAAAATCACCATCATTGCTATATTTCCATATTGATTTGTCTGGTGTGTTAGTTTTTGGAATATCAATGTCAAAGATGATCTTAGCTAGATTGGATGGGAATATCTGGTGAAGCATATGAGTATTCCAATGTTTCCCAAGGTCAATCAACTCTAAGACCTTCATATTGGGGTTGTGATTATTCTGATAGGGTTATAGGGATATTTTATCAATCCAACGGTCATCCCAGACATTAATTGAAGAACCGTCTCCCACAATCCAAAGGAGTCCTTTTTGAAATATTTCCCTGAGATGGAGGAGACGTCCAAATTGCCAGGAGGTATTGTGAAAATTAAGATCATTTATCTGTCTATTAGTAAGATATTTTTCTTTGATCACTTTGACCTAAATATTACATGGGTCATTATAGATTTTCCATAAGAGCTTCATTTGGAGGGTAATGTTTCTTTCCTCAGCCGTTCTTATACCAAGTCCACTAATTCTTTCGATTGACATATCTTTTCCCAACTAATTAGCGGATTGTATCTTTCATTTTGAGTCTTATTCCAGACGAAGTTTTTTTTTGTTTGATCAATTTGTTGGAGCACGATAGCGTCTATTCTAGCATTTTTTTGGGGCAATCTTGTGTAGAGTTTAGAGAGTCTTACTAGATTATTTTACCTATTTCTTAGCCATTTGTGTCCCATTTCGAGGAATCGGTGTCTACCGCTAGTTTGTTGCGATTTCAGGTACTTTTGAGCGGTTTTGGAGCCGATTCAAGAGCTAAAGGATAAGGAGGTGATTAGAGGCGCTTCCATGTGGAAATAAGTCATCAAAGGTAAGTTAAAGGGGTCAAGATATGAGCAAATCTATGAGACAAGAAGCAAGCATATCCATTGAATCACTCAAATGAGCTCAAGACGATGTAGCACGACTCGCGAGACAGAGGAGTTTGTGCAATTTTCAACTACAGCAAGCTGTCAAGACTCGTGGGAGGTGTTCACGAGGCGTGACGAGTGAACCCATGTATTTTGTGACCTTCTGCAGGCTGTCACGACTCGTGACAGACTCTTCATGAGTCTGATTTGAGGGGTTACGTTTTGTATAGAAGGGCTGGAAACACTCAGATTTTGGGGGAAAAACTTGAGAGAACCCTAGATTAGTTGGATGATAAAGGATTGCAAATTGGATGCTTAAGACGATTTCCGCTATAGAAGATCAAGCATTTCTCTTACTCATCTTTGCTATATCTTCTTATTCTGCTTTTGATTTGTTCTCTTCCATCATGTTTAGCTAATTCGATCGTTCTAGGGTTGGGGTGATCCCGCCATGTTGAGATAGACCGTTACTTACTATCGCTTGAATGTAATTTCATTTTTGTTGATTTAATCCTATTGAGCGTATATCCTAATTGATAATTGATTAGATCCCATTGGAGGTTGAGACCGAGATGAAATAGACCTAATAGGAAAATAAATGATTGCATGAGACCGAGAGGTGATTATTGTCATTGAAGCTATATGATTGAACCTGAGATATTGATGTTTGGTTATGAGTGACATAATAGCATGATTCAAGATCTCCTGAGGATCAATAGGTTATAATAGATATTATAGGTTTCTTTGTTCTAATGGAGACCGAGAGGAAATATTTGAATGAGCTGGCTTAGATTCTAAGAGCATAATGGACCTAACTTTAGTTTAACTTTGCACGAGAGTGATTGTTCACTGGTTAGGTACAATTTAATATGAGACCGAGAGGAGATTAGTAATGAACTTAGACAACCTACCTTCATACAAAATCAAATTCATTCGATCGAGAAAAATCTCCTAAGTCTATCGACGACCCATGGTGGTTAATCCCCAATTCTAGAATGTTTTCTTCATATTTGCCCAAAACTTCCATTTGCTTGTTTTAATTTGTTTTTATTAGTTATATCATAAAACCTCAATTTTGATCTCTACTATTTTGGCTTAGTCAACTGGTTGCAAAGATTCGATTAATACTCCTATAGTCCTTGAGTTCGACACCTTGATATACTACAACCGATCCCATACACTTATGGGAGTAGGTTTCAAGCCTATCAAGTTTTTGGCGCCGTTTCCGAGGACTAGAGCTAGTATCGATCGTTATTTGACAACTAGTTTGCTAAGTCTTTTTTTTTTGTTGCTTTGATTTGTTTCTTTTTGTGTTTTGTTTTTATTTTGGATGTGGTCTTTTGAAGATGAGTTTTGTTCCCTATTGTGATGTTTGTGCGTCCTTCGGTCATGCCACTCGTGAACATCAGTTCTCTGTTTATGGGACATATGCCTATTGCGAGTTTTGTGGAGGTTTTTGACACAATTAATGAATGCCCAGTTTTGCTAGCTCACACCTCTCATGATGCGGATTTCATGTACCATATTTGTAATCCTGATGGACATTACGAGTGGGAGCGCAATTATGAAAGGGATTCGATCGAGCTTCAGTGACAACCTTCGCAACCTCCTCCTGATCCAGAGCCTTATTCACATATGTCCATTGATGAGTTAGTCACTAGGATAGTTGGGCTGAAAGCTCAATTAGCGCAACACACATTGAATGCTCTAGCTATTCCGGAGAGTTTCCCAAGACAAACCAATGTCAGTGACAATGACAATTTCACTGGTGTTTCTTTTGAGATTGAGGAAAGTTTTGAAGAGCATGTGCATGAGTTAATGGATCCAGAAATTGATTTCGAGGAGGATGCGATCAAAGAAAAGCCTCGATTAGTTGTTCACCAAGCATACATGTTGCCATCATTGTTTAATGAAGGGATAGTTCAAGAGAATGTCGATCAATAGTTTGGGACATTTGCTGGAATGCTTGCAAAATGGCACAAGAAGGAGATATCAATTAAAGTTCATGCCGATGTACTGCCTCCCATCAAGTTCCAAGAGGTGATCTTATTATTTGAAGACAATGGTGACAATGAAGGGACAAATAGAAGATGAGCTAAAAAGAGGAGGAGCACATGCCTATGGAGCTTGAGCGAAAAGCTATCTAAATCATGTCGATCCAAGAAGACTCTGTTGGATGGATGGGATAAGCTATGGACCGTTCATTCGGGTCAATTTAAGCTTCTAAAAGGTAAAAAGGGTCGGCTTCAGACTTTAAACTAGCACTTCTCGGGACGCAACCCGAGGTAAGTTTTCTTTTATTCTTTTGAAAAAAAAAATGAAAAAATGAGAAAAATGAAAAAAAAAATCTTTTTTTATTTTTAGTTTTTAGTTTTGTTTTTTCTTTTGTATTTTTTTTAGCTGATTTGCGAAAGTGCAAATATGGGGTGAAGAGTGTGCTATATTGAGAATATTGTCTGTGATTTAAGCTGAACTGAAGGTGTTTAACACCTATCTACTAACCCCCATCTTGCCGAGTTTTGTTGTTTTGTTGGTATTGTTTGACTTGGTTCAGTTTTGACACGGATGACTTTGGCTTGGCCACCTTCAAGACACCCATTTTACATGTTGAAATTGTGAGTATTCCCATCTCTTCCTTGACTGTTTTGCACATTTCGGGCAATGCTTTGTCTAAGTATGGGTTGGGGGTGAATACTTCATAATTTTTGAGGTTTTTTGTGTCTATTTGGTCTGCGTTTATTGGAATTTTTTATGATTGCTTGAGCATTGAGCCATTGCCTTATTTGACTAGCTAGATTGTATATCCTTTGGCTTGATCTTATGTGTATCTTGCCTCATACTTGATACTCAAGCTTGATTTTATGGTTGAGACCACATTATTTGGTTTATGTGCACAATTGAAATATGATTGAGATAGTTTTGTTAGCCCATTTCTCCTTTCCTAACCTTTCATTTGATCATCTCCTTGAAGCCTTATGAGCCTTAGAAGCTTGTTTCTTTGGTAGCTCCACAAGATTTTCATAGGTCTCTATTTTCCTTTACCCAACTCGGGATTTTGGGTCATGGTGGTGTCTTTTGTTGTGTGGATTATCTCCAAGTGTGGGGTAATTTTTCTTGATTGTTATTAAAAAAAAAAGTCTTGGGATAAGAGGAGAATAAAATTCACTCTTGTGCAAAAGTCAAGAAAAGAAAAAAAAATAATGTTAGTAACCGATCCTGCGTGTGGAGAATAAAATTCACTCAAGTAGAAGTTTAAAGTGAGGAGGTTGGGATACTTAGTAATCGGGTGCATTCATCACAAATGATTGTATTCGTGTAAAACGGTGTCGAGGGTAAAGAGTAAGAAAAAGTTTGAAAAAGGGGAAGAAAAAAGAAATTTTTTGATGTGGTTGACAAAAGTGAACATGAAAAAGTTGTTGTGATGGAGTTTGTTTGGTGGATTGGTATGAGTTTTATTCTTTGAAAATGTGTGTTTTTCTGGTTGTTCTCGAGCGATCCTTTTTCCCAGATTTTAGCACCACATGACCTGAAATTTTTCATACCCAACTGTTTCCGCCTTAGCCTCATCATAACCCTATAAAGCCCTCGTGATTTTGTTGTGTGCATATTTTCAAGTGGTGGAGATTATTGAGATTGTTCAAACTTTGTGAATGATGAGTATTGAGGTCGAGATTTAAGTGAAGTGCATTTTTGGATTTTGTTCTCGAGGACGACATTCGTCGGATATTTCTATTTAGCAGACGCTATCTTGTGGTTTATTATTTTAGTCTTGCTTGGGGACTAGCAAAGGTAAGTATTGGGTATTTTGATAGCGTCTATTCTAGCATTTTTTTTTTTGGGAAATCTTGTGTAGTGTTTTGGGCGTTTTACTACAGTATTCTACCTATTTCTTAGCCGTTTGTGTCCCATTTCAAGGAATCAGTGTCTACCGCTAGTTTGTTGTGATTTCAGGTGCTTTTGAGCGGTTTTGGAGCCAATTGAAGAGCTAAAGGATAAGGAGGTGATTAGAGGCGCTTCCATGTGGAAATAATTCATCAAAGACGAGCTAAATGGGTCAAGAGATGAGCAGAAATAGGAGACAAGAAGCAAGCATATCAAGTGAATCACTCATAGGAGCTTAAGATGATGTAGCACGGCTCGCGGGACAAGGGAGTTTGTGCAATTTTCAGCTACAGCAAGCTGTCACGACTCGTGGGAGGCCTTCACAAGGCGTGATGAGTGAACCCATGTGTTCTGTGACCTTCTGTAGGCTGTCACGACTTGTGACAAACTCTTCACGAGTCGTGACAGTGCCATATCCGGCTAGACCTTTCATATTTTCGGATGTTTGTTTAATTTGCTTTTGGATTATTTTAAGGGGTTATAAATACTGGGAATTTAGTCTGATTTGAGGGGTTACGTTTTTTTACAGAAGGGCTGGAAAATACTCAGATTTTGGGGGGAAAACTTGAGAGAACCCTATATTAGTTGGATGATAAAGGATTGCAAATTGGAAGCTTAAGACGATTTCCGCTATAGAAGATCAAGTATTTCTCTTACGCTTCTTGGTTTTGTCATCTTATTCTGCTATTGATTTGTTCTCTTCCATCATGTTTAGCTAATGTAATTTCATTTGAGATAAACCGTTACTTACTATCGCTTGAATGTAATTTCATTTTTGTTGCTTTAATCCTATTGAGCGTATAGCCTAATTGATAATCGATTAGATCCAATTAAGGGTTGAGACCGAGAGGAGATAGACCTAATAGGAAAATAGATTATTGCATGAGATCGAGAGGTGTTTGTTGTCATTGGAGCAATAGGATTGAACCTGAGATATTGATGTTTTCTTATGAGTGACATAATAGCATGATTCAAGATCTCTTGAGGGTTAATAGGTTGTAATAGATATTCTAGGTTTGTTTGTTCTAATGGAGACCGAGAGGAGATATTTGAATGAACTGACTTAGATTCTAAGAGCATAATGGACCTATCTTTAGTTTAACTTTGCACGAGAGTGATTGCTAACCGGTTAGGTACAATTTACTATGAGACCGAGAGGAGATTAGTAACGAACTTAGACAACCTACCTTCATACAGAATCAAATTCATTCGAGCGAGAAAAATCTCCTAAGTCTATCGACGACCCATAGTGATTAATCCCCACTTCTAGAATGTTTTCTTCATATTTTCCCAAAACTTCCATTTTCTTGTTTTAATTTGTTTTTATTAGTTATATCATAAAACCTCAATTTTGATCTCTACTATTTTGGCTTAGTCAATTGGATGCAATGATTCGATTAATACTACTATAGTACATGAGTTCGACACCTAGATATGCTACAACCGATCCCATACACTTGTGGGAGTAGGTTTCAAACCTATCAGAGCACTCCTTTCAGGAGGAGAAAACTTTGCATAAGATAGTTTGTTTTGGAGCTAAGGTTGGCTCTGATTGGAGTAGTACTTCCTGCTTGTGATAGTGAAGAAGCTTTCAATTTTGGAAGTTGTTTCTTAAGGCTCTGCAGGGCTTCATCAAAGACACTGTTTTTTACTCTACCATTGATAATTGGTATCCCTAGATATTTTTCCATATCTTGAGCAATAGGGATGTTCATTTGTTGGGCCAAAGAGGTAGCAAGGTTTTGGTTTACATTTTTTGATAATTGAATTAAGCTTTTTTGATAATTTATGGTCAATCCCGAGAGATTCGAGAAGTTATTCATTTTATTTTTAATAGTGTCTAGACATTTATGTGAGGCTCTGGCGAAAATTAAGGTGTCATCTGCAAAGGTTAAAATCGGGATGGGGGTACCTGCTTGTGTTAATTTAATTCCTACAAGTGCATCTTTCATTCGGGCTTCCTCATGGAGCTCTCTTGCTAAAGATTCCATTACTATTACAAATATATATGGAGCGAACGGATCAACTTATTTAATACCTCTGTCGGGTTTAAATTGAGGACCCGGAGTATTACTAACAATTACTAAGAGGGTTGTTGAAGTTATGCACTTCATAACCCAAGAGATCCATTGAGGATGAAATCCAAATTTAGTGAGTAAAGCTTCTATAAAACTCAAGTTAATCTTGTCATAAGCCTTTTCCATATCCAATTTTAGGGCCATAAATCCATTTTTACCTTTTTGCCTGTGAAACGAGTGAAAATTTTCATGGGCAATTAGAGCGTTATCTTGTATAGATCTTCCCTCTACAAAGGCACCTTGAAATGAGTTTATAATTTGTGGAAGTATAGGCTTGAGTTTGTTCGCTAGGATTTTAGCAATAATTTTGTAAATCGTATTGCAAAGGCTAATTGGTTTGAAGTTGTTAACTGTTGTCGGGGTATCCACCTTTGGTATTAGAGTTATAAATGTATAGTTTATCTCTGATAGTAAGGATCCGGAGTGAAAGAAGGCCTTGACTGCTTTACAAATGAAATCTCCTACAATTGGCCAATATTTAGAATAGAATTTTGGGGGAAAGCCATCAGGTCCTGGAGTTTTATCCTCGACCATATTGAAGACAGTTTCCTTTATTTCTCTGTTTGTATGTTGTGTAATTAAATTATTGTTTTGGTCCATTGTATGTTCTGGCTGAATATGATGTATCCAACTTGGGTCAATTTTAGTTTTATTGGATGTTTGAAATCTCATAGCCATTTCCTTTATGATTTGTTCCTTTATCTGGTTCTTATCTGCTAGCAGAATTTCTTCTTTTGTCATAAAGCTTGTGGTGGTGGATTTGATGTTTCTGATTTTGACCGAAGATTGGTAGTATTTTATATTCCTATCTGCCAGCTCAAAGTGTCTAACCTTAGCTCGTTGTTGCCAGAATTTTTAGAAAAAGAGAGTATATGAAGTCTTTTGTTCTCTAGTCTTTTCAGTCTATCTGAATCTCTGTTCGATAGGGCTCCTCAAGGGAGCAATTTTCGTAACTCAAATATTTGTTTGTCTACTAAGGATAGTTGCTTATTGAAGTTGTTGGTGTGTGTTTTACACCAATCTTTAGTGTTCTTTTTTAGTAGTTTTTGTTTTTGGATTAATTTGAAGGCAAGGGAGCCATGCATTTTGTTTTTACACACTCAGTTTACCATATTTTCATATTCTGGAAATGTGGTCCAAGCCATTTCAAAGCAAAATGCGGACCCTTTATCATTTGACAGATTACCGATTTGTAATGTTATAGGACAGTAATCCGACGTTGTGAATGGATGGTGTTGGACCACTAGATCTTTAAATTTATTTAGGATGTCTTGATGAACTAGGCTTCTGTCAAGTCTTTCATATGTGTTTCTCAAGGGACTAGTATTTTTCCTCCAAGTGAAAGGGGATCCTTGAAATGGAATAGTTTGTAGATTATGTTCTTCCTTCACCTCTTTTAATCTTATAAATCTGCTTATTTATGGAATACATCCTCCAACTTTCTTATTATCATTTTCGATATCAATGAGATCACCGATGATTAGAAACGGTAGCCTGTGTCTATTTACTCTTACAAAGATATCTTCCCAAAAGCTTGTTTTATCATTGTCTGATTTTGGAGCGTAGACAAAGATTATGGCCATATGCAATCCAATTATTGTTGTTTTAATCATGATGATTCTATTGGTTTGTTCTAGAGTTGTGTTGTTGATGAAGTCTACTTTACGATTTAGAATCCAAATTCCACCTTTATGTCCAGTTGAGGGTATAGATATGTGATTTAGGAAACCATCAATCTTGAGTTGAGCTTCCGAAGGCGGGCTAGTTAATTTTGGTTCTGTTAGAGCCAAAAGGTCTAGTTTGTTGCTATATCTAAAATGCCTGATTTCTTGCCACAATAAAGGGCGTTTGGAGCCTCTGATGTTCCAATATCTGATATTGATCATAGTTATGCTTAGAAGTCTACCCATTAGGCTGGTTTAGTTTCGCCTTGGATTGAAACTTGTGTATAGTATGATGGTTTTTACTGCAGTTGGTAGTTTGAAGATGTTTTGAATCAGATTGTTTCCATATAAGATTATGACATGGATTGTGATTTCTGGGTTCAAGGACAATGTCTCAAGAGAGTTGCATCAGGCTCAAGTCTCAAGACATTGATTCCCTTGTTTCTGTTTTGGCTTGCCAATACTTGTTTGTTAACGTGATGGGTAAACCAGAGTTTGATGTATTGTTTGGTAAGTAAAGGTTGAGCAAAGTTTTAGGGTAAGAATTCCACCACAAGGTACTTAGGAGCACAAGTGGGGAGCTGCTTATATAAGTTTTGATAAGAGAGTTATCATAACTTCCAGCAGCAAGAGTCCTAACTGTCATAACATTAACAAGGGTACCCCAACCAAAACGAAGAGCAGGGTACCAAGACAAAAGAATCATAGGGATGATATTGTCACCATGGCGGACAAATCTCCAGCGAGAATTTATTCCGAATAGAAATTTACACTGATCCCAATCTTTCCACATCAGAAGAGTTTTTCTTTTATACTTAACTAACTTGACAAATTTATAGAGAGCGGATCTAGGCTGCCAAAAAACATAATTCTCAACAACAATCATAAGATTATCAAGATTGAAATTAAGTTTAAAATAGGTCTCGCTAATACTGCTAAAGAACATACATGTGAATTAAGACAAAGAGGGCATGTAGGGAGATATAGAGTTTATTCCTTGACTGAGAGGACGGGCAAAGGAGACGAGCACCTCCCTCAACCGGCCAGTCGTCGATATGGCCCGGATGACGGAAATATCGCGTATCTCAAAAGCATTTTGCGGAGATCTGTGATAATGCATATTTCATATAGGCATTATAGGTGTTTCTTAGAGATATTAAGTAATGGTTTTGTTATGTTTTGAGTCGTCCCTTGCACGGCGCCCGTCGTGGCCCAAGATCCCGGAAACGCGATTTTGGATCCGAAGACCATTATTTTATATTATTTTCCAGTATTTCCTACTAGGGTTTTGCCGACCCTTGTGAGACTTATTTAGGTTATTTTCAGTTTATTTCGCCATAGGTATGGCTATTGTGTGAGACGATGAACACCATTGGAGAGAGAGAGAATTGGCCTATGAGTTGCTAAACTCATAGTTTCGCATGTGATTCGAAGACATGGTTGTTTGGATTGTGAGGATTTGATTCTATTTTATTATCCATGTTCTTAGTTATCATCATGTGCTTAATTTATAGTTGTGTTCCTTTCTATGCCTTATCAACATGTTAGGAATTGCATCTTTAGCTATAAATTCGTTGTTGTTTTCTCAATAGCAAAAAAAGGTATTGATGATAGTGATGTCTCTTTGTCTTTGTAGTTGATGATTTCAATTGATCTATGTTGAGGATATGCGATTAGGTTGAGTTTGGTGTGCGCCTATTAATCTTAATTGTGTAGAGTCAATGTGCCAATTGGTCTTGATTACTTGAGTTCTTAATGCTATTCTTTAGTGATATTGAATAGGATGAGTGAATCTCTGTGGATCTCTCAACTTTAGTCAAGTAGACCTAGGGAAATGAATAATTGATGGATCAATCCGAGGACCATGAATTCCAACCATTGTTAGAGAATTACAGGGGAAATATTCTTTCTACTTTGATATCTATTTGCTTTGTGATTTGCAATTTTGTTACTTTTACATATTTGCTTCTTGTCAAGAATCGTTGCTTTGCTATAAGAGTGCTTGTTTAGAGATATTGAATAGGAAATCGCTTCTCCCTGTGGGTTCGACACCGGACTTCATTGCTATACTAGTAGTTATTTGGTTTATCAAGTGATTGATTGCCTAACCTATTGGTTGTGTGTTTAAGTTTGGATATTATTACTATTTGGTAAAGGGCGAAAGTGTCAATGACGTTCGTCCCTCACCCAATCTGCCTAAGCTTGGCTTGTTGAGTTGAGAGATCCCATTGCATGCTACTCTTTGAGCCTGAAAAGGGGTGAAAACGAGCCCGAACTTTTTGACATAGTAGTTGTTCCATCTACTGTGTTTACAATGAATTTTGGGGTTGAACTTTTTGGGTTTGAATATTTGTTTTTTTTAAGAGTTTAAGAAGTTTGAGAAGCACCTGGTGTAGATTTTAGATTTGAAGGTTGTTTGGAAGGCTAGATGGTGATGTCAAGTCAACAAAGAGCGACGGAGAGGAAACGCACCCAAGAGAGAGGGAGGCACGAACCCAACCACCAAAGAGAGACAGGAACCAAGTGCATGTCCACCTTTCTCCACCGCCGCCACTGGTCCGCAATAGCTGCATAACCTCATCGAATCGGCACCACCAGTCCCCAATCGGAGGCCTCTTTTTTCTTTTCTTGAAGTTTCTACCTCCTACAATGATTTTTGCCCCCTTTATTTTCATATTTTTGAGAAAGTGAAGACTATTGGATATGCACTTTGAGGCATCCTCTTTGTTTCTTGGAGATTGGAAGAGGAGGGGCATTGATTTTGTTTGGATTTTGAGGATGAGAGCCCATTTGGTGAAAGAAATTCACATGTGAACAAGGGGTGGTGGCGGTAGTGTTTAGGGTTTCAGGGCAGCGGCGGCATTTGGGTTTGGCTGAAGATGGGTGTTTTGGAGAAAGAGAGCATTTGGGCTCATTATGAAATCCTAGAAGTGTTCCAAATTAAATCTCAAAAAATCTTCATAGTCATAGAATTAAAGTATGACATTTTGTAGACAAAAGCTTTGAGAATTATGGGGATTGAGCAAGCTATGCGCTCGGGTTTCAAGAGCCTAATGATAACCAACGCGGATCTGCTGTCACAAAACTCCACGTTTCTCCTTCTACCTTCTCACAAACTTTGCACTTTTGTTTTTTTTTTATCATTTATCATTTTTTCTTTTTAAATTTTTTTTTATTTTGGGGGATGGGGAGGGAAATTCAGGGGGCCTGTCCCTTCGGGGACAGGTGATCCCATCCGAATGATAACAACATCCTCCACGATACTGATTGAGACAAGCTAGTCCAAAACATGTCCCCCCTAAATGTTCCTATTCATAATTTTTTTTTAAAAAGTAATTATAGTTTTAAAAACTTAAGAAAAAGGGTTAAGAGTGGGAAATATTGTGAGAGAGGATAGAAAGGAGATAAAGAGATGGGGTCAATAGATCCGGACTGCCACGATACGCAATAATATAGGGTGATTTTGCTAACTAGCCTAATGATCAACTGTTTGAACGGTTGACCATTGATCGGTCAACGTTGACCGTTGATTGGTTAACGTTGACCAACTCATTTGGATTTTTTTTAGTGGTGATATTTTGTGATGCCATTTTTTGTCGTTTTGATGCCATTTTTTTTCCTTGCATTTTATTTTCACTTTGGTTTGATGACACTTTTTTAATGGCATTTTTTTCCAAACATTGATGACATTTTTTGTTTATTGTGATGCCACGTTGACCATTGATGCCATTTTTTGTTTTACTATTGACTGTTGATGATACTTTTTTTATGTCAATTATTTGATGATATTTTTTTACCGTGATGCCATATTTTTGCAAAGTAGTGTTATGATGACATTTTTTTCTTTAATGTGATGCCACTTTTTCAAAGTAGTGTTTTTATGTCATTTTTCTAATGTAATTATTTGATGCCACTTTTTTTAATCAAATCGTTTGATGCCGCTTTTTTTAATTTAATCAATTGTATATCGATATATTTTCATGGATTCTACTTTTATTCACTGATGACACGTTTTTCATTACACTTCATTGATGCAATCACTTGTGGTGACATATTTATTACATTTTTATTCATTGATGACATTGATGATTACACCTCATTGATCTCAATATCATTTGTGATGACATTGTTTGTTGATGATATTTTTATTGATACATTTGTGATGACATTTA
The DNA here is from genome assembly GCA_037127255.1 of Persicaria tinctoria. Classification (NCBI taxonomy): domain Eukaryota; kingdom Viridiplantae; phylum Streptophyta; class Magnoliopsida; order Caryophyllales; family Polygonaceae; genus Persicaria; species Persicaria tinctoria. Next base: position 23,926,545 of record JBANSL010000011.1, on the reverse strand, counting down.
ATAATGTTATTACCATGATCATCAACTTGAGAATGAATTATATGATATCGGAATATAATTGTACTATAAAGTCATCATTTTGGCTCCAAAGATGTGAATGCACCATGATGATAGAAGTGCTTTTGTTTTTTTAAGTTCAAAAAAAAGTACAGTTGGCTGATTTGGTTTATTAGAATGATACAATAATACGTTCTTTTAACGATAACTTCAAGCCTTCAAGGAAGACGTAATCATGTAACTTGACAAACATGACATAGAGACGTTTCAACATCATTATAATGTGACTGCTCGTATGACAAAAACAATAACAAAGTTAATACAGTACTCCGTATATGCTTATACTATGACAACAGATACAATAACGACAACTTCAAACCTCCAAAGACGTCTCACTTGTTGCACCTGAAGCCCTTCCATTCATACCCCCATTCTCACCATCCTCAACAACTCCAATCTACGATACAATAACAACAGCAACAACTTGAATATTTTAAAATTTTGGAGCCCAAACCTAACATCCAAAGGTATTTGTAAAATTTAAACATCAGCGTATCAACATAAGGAGGAGAAATATAGAAAATTGGTCATCAAGAACATGAAGACAAACAATAATCCAATTAGTAGGGAGTGAATTTAGAGAGATGAAAAACTCAAGTTTCTTTTCAGGTGTGGAGATGTGGGTTTAGCTGGGAGTAAATATGCAATGAAAAGTATCTTTGGTTAAATAAAGAACAGAAATTGTGGTACTTACAGACATGTCAACCTGCTCTCTAGGAAGAAGCCTTTGCTCCGCGAATTCCCTTACAGGCATGTCGGCTGCAGGTTCTCCACACCTTCAAGATAAAAGCCACATATACATAAAGCCATTGGCATCACCTCAGGGTATGGCTGCAATCAAGAAGAAAATCACTTTAGATATGAGTTAAGAAGTGTTGGAGGAAGAGGCAAATGAGATTATGTACTCACCATAGCTGAGAAAGTGACAATGTTGACCTTGCTAGTAGGAAACCAACATAAGAAGTTAGGCAATCTCAGGAAAGGGAAGCAGTTTGGGCAAAAAACTAAGGGTCAACTTTCATTCCAATGGGAGGAAAGCTCTGATTCAACACAAAGAAGCAAGCATATCACAATTACAGGACTAAAATTATAGAGAGTCCAGAAAAGAGTATGAGGTATTTTATGGTAACAAATCAACTAAATAAGAACTGGGTAACAGCTGCAATCAGAGGAAGCAAGATGATGCAAACAGATATTTTGATATGCTTTCTTCTTTTATGGTAATTTCAGCAATAGACCATGCCAGTAAAGATCAAAGAGAATTTGTTGAATCACTGGTTGCTCAAAGGAGTTTGATAATTGATAAGCATTAAAATCACATCAAATCATTTAAAACCCCATCATACTTTTCTTCTTGAATCATCCATATGATATGCATTAGCTCACTGGTTCATATCCTAAAAGAAGATTGTTTTGGCTAGAAAGATACTGAATTCAGGATAACAACCATATAATCAAAACCTGCGAAATTTTCAAGTTAACACAATAACAATCAAGTTGAACCCCTATTTCAGAGTATTCTTCATAATCACAAAACCCAAAGAGTCATTCACTCATATAAATAGAAAACAACCAAGGCACATCAAAGCAGACTTATTGAAATGTTGAATAAGAAAATTAACTAAAAACACATGGCATCTTACAGGTGATATGGACTCGACTTCTGGTTTGGAATTCAATTCAACTATAGCTAAGCATATCTTTTACGATGTTCATTTTCATAATCCTGTAGCTTCTCCAACTTAGACTCAGAAAAGTTAGCCTCCATGCTAGTAGCCATAACATCAATAGCTTTTGTTAATGCAATTTGAGGTTAGGAGCTTCGACGGCGAACAATTAGGTAATTTAGGGGCCGAAACTGAACAAAATAAAGAGAACGGACCTTTACGGAGGGAGCGGCGGAGATGGAAGAAGCGGAGGCAGGGCAATTGCGAGTCGGCACCTGCGCGAAACTCAGACGAGGAATACCATCAGAGAACGTTCCGCAACGAGTGCCGAGCTCAAGGGACTTTGAATCGGAGGGAAACTCCGGCGGGGCTCTAAGGACGGTGCACAGGAATCCACATAGGCTGTGATGGGAGTACGGTTGGAGAGAGCCGAGAATTAGGGATTTGGAGGAGACGCTTTCACAGCGGTAGAATTCAGGGGAATTCTAGGGTTTGGCAAATCAGATTCGAGGGTGACATTCATGGAAGGAGGGGGTTTGGCAACGGAGATGCTAATCCCAAATCACGAGAGAGGACGCGAGGGCGAGGGCGAGGAGGTGCTATGGGAACGGTACGAACGGAGGAGCACTTTCAGATCTCACGAGCGTAAGAAGACAGAGCGTGAGCGAGAGCGAACAGGGTAGGAGGGTTAGGGCGGCTAATTCTTTTTGATAAGGTATTAGACCGGTCAATTTAATTTCTTAGGGTGCTAATAACCTAGCTAATTGAATTAGCAAAAGGTGATATTTCACCAAAATATCTCAATAATATATATAAAGAATTTTGAAATTACTCAAACACGTCATTACTACAACAAGAAGCAAGTCGTGGGACTTACTTCATAACACTGGCATGAGTTATAACCCTATTTGGAAATATCTAGGGAAATCCCGTTTGGTGCCCCTGGGTTTATATCAATTCTGATTGGTGTCTGATACTTTTTATTTGTCCGGATGTTACCCCTGAGTTTTTGTCAAAAGTTTGACTCATCCCCCAAACTCATATTTTCTCCCTTTTAATGAATAAAATCACCCTTTATTTTTTCTTTTTTCATAAAAAAGCCCCTTTGCTATTAACATTGAACAAAACTATATATTATTTAACTAAATTCAACAAAAAAAGTTACAAAACCACCTTTATTTTTTAAAATTAACAAAATCATACATTATTGCCAAAGTTTTAGCAAAAAATCACCCATTTTTTCCAAATTTTTTAAAAGAAAACCAACCCTTGTTTTTAACATTACACAAAATATACGTTTATATATTTTTCATAATTTGTAAAAAAAAAATCTGATTATTTGTCAAACATATATTGCATGTACCTAATCACCCACTATTTACAAAACTTTGCAAAATCCACCCTCTTATTATGTGAAAAAAAATAGTTAACCTATAAATTACAAAAATACTTCATAAAATCATACTTTGTGTAAAACCACCCTTTATGCTTTAAAAAATGCACAAAACCACTTCTTATATAATAAAAGAAGGTGTTATTCATTTATATTGTTTGGAATACATAAAACCTAATAAGATAAGAATGATAAAAGAAGGTGTTATTCATTTAAATTTTACTTTTCTTTTCAATAAAATTCTAATCGAGTATTTGGTTAAACTGATCAATCACATTTAAAAATTGTTGAAGTTAGTGAGGTATAGGTTAAATGTTGTTTTAGAAAATAATAGGTGTTAAATATTATTTTTTTGAAAATAAATAGTGTTTTTTTTCTTTTGCAAAGTATGAAAAAATCGTAGATCTTTTGTACAATTTTAAAAACCATAGTGATTTTGTTCTTTTGTTTTTTCGAAACAGGGGTGATTTTACTATAAATTTTTTGGAAATAATACGTGATTTTAAACAATTTTCAAAATAAAGATGGGTTTGTCACTTTTGTATTGAATTTAGTCAAATAATAGGTAATTTTGTTCAATGTTAAAAGTAAAGGGTTTTTTTTGTGAAGAAATGAATACTAAATGGTGGTTTTATTCATCAAAAAGGAAGAAAATATGAGTTTTGGGCATAAGCCGAACTTTTGACAAAACTCAGGGGTATCATCCGGACAAAAAAAAAGTTTGGGACACCAACCGAAATTGTCCAAAACTCAGGGGTATCAAACCGAATTTTCCAAATATCTATTAATCACCCAGAACATAAGGGCTCCAGACAAGATGGGAAAAGAGCTATTGACAATACCATTTTCATAAAATTGCACACAAGTCATTCTCATTCTAAAAATACAATTACAAATCTGCCCGAGAGAAGAATTAAAAACTAACGCTATTCAAGCTCGTTTCACTTGGACGAGCCACAAACGATAGAGAGAAATCACTCATACCTTGTTCATTGCGGTAGATTTGTGAGGGCTTTCAACAGATCTACCAAATTTAAGGCAAGAAACTTCATTTACAATTGATTTTAATGGGTTTTTTTTGAAGAAATTGTGTGTTTTAGGGTTTGAAATTAGAATTGAAATTGATGAAATTGGTTGTTGTTTGTGTTTTTTGTTTGATTGTTGTTGATTTGGGTGTTGTTTGAGTTGAATTATGAGTAGCAATTGTAACGAAAACGAAAGAAATTGCTTGTTTTTGTTGCGATTGGAGTTGGTTTTTTTTACGTTTTTTCATGGCTTACTGTCGGGCAAAAGGCTCGTGTAGATCTCACGAGGCGATGATATATGCTCGGCTACTGTCACCGAGCCTCTTGTGTACCCTCACCACTTTTTGCCGAGGTTCCTTCATACCCTCGACAACTTTTGCCGAGCCTCCTTTGTACCCTCAACATCATTTGCCGAGTTCCCTTATTTAGCTCATCCTCTCCGAGTTCGATAGATTTTTTAAACGACGACTAAAAATAACCGTTGAATGTCATTCGATAATCATCCAAATTGATCGACATACGAAATTGAGTATCGGTCAATTCGCTCCTTGATAAATTTCACCGATTTTGGTCAGTTTTCGAGCAAACAATTCATTCGACGGATTTAGGTTTTTTTCATTCGATTTGATTCGTAGATGAGAGCTTTGGACCTGTTTGTAATTTGTTTTAAAAAAGTGAAAAGGACCTGCGTTAAATTACTTAAAATTGTTTTGACACTAGTCGTTTTGAGATTTTGTCTAAAGCCTCGCTCCACCCAGAATGATGGTTTTGGATTGTCTTTATTTATATACCCCGTATATATTTATTAGGAAAAAATTCGGGTGAGACTATTCTACCCAAAGTGGATCGTCTTTTATTAGAAGGCAATCCTAATTGGTATTCTTCATTTGTTTTAAAGAAAAAAAAATATACATATGGGCTTTGTCCATTTGGGATAATGTTTTTGATAGGTGCACTTTCAGCCTAATTTAAGATAAATTTTAGGGCGCTGCCCAATATTATTGGGTCACGGTCCATAATATAATTGGGTCATGATCTATTCTATTAATGGACAATCACAAAATAAAACTGGATGCACAATATGAAATGACGAAAATGCCCTTTGTGACCTCATTTAAAATACCAGGATCTGTGAAAAGTTCGCTTGCGTCTAGCCCTCTGTTTCTCAAGAGAGATAGGGAGGAGAGGAGTTGCTTAACTTCTGCTCGATCCGATCGCTCTTTTCCACACAAAACCTGAAAAAAACACTCGATTCCTATCTCAGAAATTTCAGCGCCCCTTTCCAATCTTCCTCAAAAATCCACAAGTTAGGATTAGGGAGTGAGATTTTTATTTTTTGTTTGAATTTTCCATTTCAATCAAACCTAAAAACGAAGAAATAGGAATTGTTTCTCCCCCGCGCCGTCCATTCATCCACAAATCTCCCAAAATTTTGTACAAATTGCACAAAGTTTTTGAATCTGTAGGCTTATTGTTTACGTGATCGCATTGTAATCCCCCTAAAAAATTTGCCGATTCCCTTCTAGTTCATGAGATTGTAGGTTATCGTTAACCATTGATACTTTCCTGGAAATACGCAACGAGAAGGTATCTTGCATTGATTGTTAGGTTCGGATTGTAGAAGGACCATTCAATTTTTTTTTATTGTTATCATGGATAAGAAGAAGGCCGCCGTTCCTCTCGTCTGCCATGGCCATTCTCGGCCGGTTGTCGATTTGTTTTACAGTCGGAACACACCGGACGGGTTCTTTCTCATCAGCGCTAGCAAAGGTATGATGTTGATCTCCATAGTTTCATTTTTAGAATATGGCACTTTGGCTTTTATTGATGGTTTAGGACTTGTGGTGGTTTGAAAATGTGAATCACTGAATCCTACATTTTCCTTTTGTTGCTCAAAAATTTGTTGACTTGTTATGTGATTTGATCACACAACCAAATGTTTTTCCTTCCTTTAATTCATCTGTAACACATTTCACCTGATTTTTACTTGCTGATTTTGCTTCATCAGTTTCATAGGCGTATAATGATGAAGGGCGTGGAAGATTGATACAAGTATAGTTCATGCATAAGAGTTAGCTCAATGTTGTAGATGTTACACAATTTGGTGGCACGTTGTTGTCCTTTCGATTGCCTGGATTTTGTTGGTTAAACTTTCCTCTTTTGGCAAGGCATGGTTAAGTGCAAAATGTTGTTGTCCTATTTGATTGCCTCAACTGTTATTAGTCAAACTGTGGATTATGTGCAACTTGGGGTTCTAACGGGAAAACCAAGCATTGTATGAATTTTAGTTGATTACTCTACTGGGAAAAATGTACTTGCATCAACTAATGATTTATTCCGCCACATTTTCTAGATTATACTCCTATGCTCAGAAACGGGGAGACTGGAGACTGGATTGGAACGTTTGAAGGACATAAAGGGGCAGTGTGGAGCTGCTGCTTGGACACAAGTGCTTTACGGGCTGCGACTGGTTCTGCTGACTTTACAGCGTATGTTTTTAGTTGCTATCTACTATCTTTCCACACATATACATGGTTTTAACTTTATAATGAAGATGATTATGAAATTCAGATGTTTGCTAATGAGATGCCTCACTGGGAATCTGGGATACTAATGGAGAAGGAAGTGTAAAGAAGGAACACTACGCTATCATTTGGAGATATAAGGAAATTAGGAGATGAATGGATTCAGGACTGGTCTTAAAGTCATGTAGTTCATTTTACGCTATAATTTTGAGAGCTATAAGGAAATTAGGAGATGAACGGATTTAGGATTGGTGTTAAAGCCATGTAGTTCATTTTCTGATTTTAAAGCACATATTTATGAATCCAATCCTAGAGCAAAAAAAAAAAAAAAAAAAAAAATTCTGCGGGTTTGTTATTGTATGGAAAATTCAACTAGGTTATGACAACAAGTTCAATTATGAATCCAAAACTATAATTTATTTGCAACCACATGAACACGCTTCCATGCATAGAGTTTAATATATTGTTTTGTTTATTAATCAAAATTATATATATTTTTAGGTGATATTTCGTGATTTCTGTACAATCTATTCTCCCCTACAGCTACAAAATATTTTCAATAAATATGTTTCTAAATTATATCTTAATAGAGATGTATGGACGATCTTCTGCTTTCTCTCTGCTTTGCTGATGTCTTTCCATTTCAACACCTCCACATATTACTGAGCTATGGACTTGTTACAGTTGTGATATTTCAAATTCTCAACTGTGATCAATCTTTGATAAGCCGGTTGTTAACTCTTCCCAGTCGAGTTCACTGTCCAATCAAGCTCTATGTTGTACATTGATGCGGTTTTCCCTTTAGAATGCTTTCAAGAATAATGGGTTGTATATTCATTCAGCACACACCAATTGTTGAGTGCAGTTAACCCAACCTACAATTTTCTTACAGAAAAATATGGGATGCCATTACTGGGGATGCACTCCACTCTTTTGAGCACAAGCATATTGTTCGGGCATGCTCGTTCTCTGAGGTAGGTTCAGCATATGTTTTCTATCGTTTATTTGTAGGGATTGAATATAGCGTTAATTATACAAAACCAACCATTACAAAGGGTTCTGCGATTAAAACCACCTCTTAGTAAGATATCGCTCCTTCTTACTACAAAAAATTTTATTCCAGAAATTGAAATAGCGTGTTTATGTATTACATTTTCAAAACTCTCACCAAATCATGTCAGTTCTATTTCATTGGAACTCTGACCCTTAAATTAGCCCCAAAATTTCCCTGCACATTGATAAGTGGGGGCATCCTAGGGTAATAACGTATTGCCATCTTCTTCATTCAGTGGTGAAAGCTTGCTTCACTGCCTTGCGGTATTTAGCTTATGTCACTTTCATATGAAGGTGGAAGACCTTCTGCTAGTCTAGATCACTGAGCTGCAATTGAACCCATTCCAACTCAAAATACTGAGCTCTTAATTCTAACTTCAAGGTTTCCAAATCTCTAGGTTGTAACTTGCAATTGAAACCACATAGAAGTAAAGCCTCGAAGAACTTTTCGAGTTTATGGGCTTCTCAATGTATTTGGAATTCGAAACTTTCAATTCTAGTTTGTAAGTTTTTTAATGACCAATTAGTTCACTGATACTTCGTAGATGAGAAGAGCATCTTGGTTCGCCTTTGAATGTGCAAAGACCCATGGTAGACAATGAGACTATTTTTTCTGCTTGGAATTTGAAAAAGGTGGGTTCAAGAACTGTAAAAGATGGGGGCAAAATTAATATTTCTATATTTATCGATAACATCTTTAATAGAACAATAGCTAGAGGTGTAGGTCGAAGGGCTGATTTTGAGGCCACATGTGGTTAAGTGTTGGTGCTCTTGTAGTTGTTGCATAGGTCTTATGGGAGGGACACCCTGCTATCCAAATAGTAAATAGTAGCTAGTTAACAGGTGTAGTTGATTTCTGCTTTATATCAAATATTCTGTTGATGCTTATAAGTGTCATAAATTCTGATATGAAACTTTTTTTTTTTAAGAATGTGCTTTCTCTGAAAATCTAATGCACAATATTGTTAATTAGTAACCATTTTAAACATTTATATAAACTTGATATCAATTATCAACCATTCACAAATAATGCAGGATAGCCATCTTCTTTTAACTGGCGGGATGGAAAAAGTTGTTCGAATTTATGATCTGAATCGTCTTGATGCTCCCCCAAAAGAAGTTGACAAATCACCGGGATCAATCAGAGTGCTGAAATGGCTTCATGGTGACCAGACCATATTAAGTACTTGCACTGAAATTGGTGGAGTCAGGTAAGTGGCAGCACCTGGGAAATGCTATAAAATTTGGTGGAATGCTACCATCAATTTTTCTTGGACATTCTCTAGGGGCATTAAAAACCTGGAGCAGGTTTCGTGAAATATGAAAGACCGAAATAGTTCCTTTAAAATGAGAACTAAACCAGCTTTTACTCTCCAAACCAAAACCGAACCAACGCAACTGATTTAATATTTTTGTTTTACTTTTCAAGAAAAAATAAGTATCTTTAATGAGGAATTAACCAAATCAGATGGGAAACAAGCATCCTTGTCACTATTCATTATTCAAAAAATTCAGAACGAAACTTATTCAGGGTCAAATCTTTCGTTATGAATTTAATTAATTTTGGCAGGAATATGAGCAGCCTACTTGTTTTTCTCAATTCTCAACTTTTGTTATCCGTGATTACATCAATCTGATCTAAATTCAACTTTTACAATGACTGTCAACTAATTACCTTGACATTTTTATGTGCCCTTATTTGTGTGCTCATGAGCATTATTCATTAGGTCCATGTCATGTTGAAGTTCAGTTTTGTGTTTTACTGCATATGTTTTGACATGGCAGATTATGGGATATTAGAAGTGGGCAAACTGTTCGAACACTTGAGACCAAATCATCTGTGACTAGTGCAGAAGTAAGCCAAGACAATCGCTACATTACTACTGCTGATGGCACCAGTGTCAAATTCTGGGATGCCAATAAGTAAGTTCCTGGTCATTCATTGCTCACAGTGTACTTCATATTTCCCTTAGAACACATTAATTAAAGACATTTGTATGTGTATCCAGCTTTGGATTGATGAAGACCTATGATATGTCGTTTGCTGTGGAATCAGCTTCGTTGGAACCAAAATATGGGAACAAGTTCATTGCTGGAGGAGAAGATATGTGGATTCATCTATTTGATTTCCATACGGGTGAAGAAATAGGTATGCGATTGATATATTTGACCAATAGAAATATCATTACTACATATGTGCTTATCAAATTGGTATATTTACATGCTTTTTTAACTCATTGATTTAATAAAAACAGGAAGTAATCTACCTTTTTTTAAACAAAATTGGAAATCAGTTGAACATAGACCCTATCAGTTGAAATATTTAAAAGCCATGTGCATGTAAGTGTAGCTCCGGTGAGAAAGTGTACTGATATATAAAACCCTTTTCTTGACCAACATTTAGTTTAAACAGAGCGAATTGCTTCATTTTTTTGTTACCATTTTGTTGCATATGCTTAGTTTTTGTTACCAATTTGATAAGTTGGGTGATCTTTTAGTTTCCTTATTTGCTTACCACACTTGCTCTCCATCAATCACAGATTTTAGTTAGCTTGCTGTAATAAAGCAATTTAAAAGACGCAGACATATCCGCTCTATCCCGGTTTTTAAAAGCTAGGTGAAATAGCCATATCTAAAGAAAGCAAAAGCCATTACAGTTGCCTGGTGTGATTCATTGAACTTTGGAAGCAATCTGATAAGCTAGTTGACAGCTTTTTTTTATAACATTAGAAATAGATGTGTCAAAACGCATGCCCAGGAACCAGGCCTAGCCAGCTGGATTGGTTTGTTTGGTTAAAAGCACTCACTTGAGTGATCAAACTAGCACAAAATGCATATGATATTGCTCTAACTACTTGTTCCACAGCATGCAACAAGGGTCACCATGGCCCTGTCCACTGCGTGCGGTTCTCTCCTGGAGGGGAATCCTATGCCTCTGGCTCCGAGGATGGAACCATAAGAATTTGGCAAACCAGTCCACCTGCAACTGAGGTAAATGGCACTTTTGCTACTACAAAGGCCAGTACAAACTCAAAGGCGGTTGTAGAAGAGATATCTCGCAAGATGGAGGCTGTTCGCATCCCTGATGACAAGAAGAAGGAAGATGTCGTGAATACTTGAACAGGAGTCAAGAAAGAGCCTTGATTTTTCCCCTCTTTTCCGTTATTCACTGCGGTGTAATATGGCACTAGCGTAATGGGTAACGGTAAACTCAACATATGGCATGTTAGACAGGCACTGATTTTTGGGTACACTTCCAATGTGGGTGTTGTTAACAGCCTTCCGGAGAAACATGGATTGTAATGGTTGGTGATGGGGATGTTTTGTTGTGCGGTATAGTGTTGGAACTCGAAGAATTAGGACGTTGTTTTTGTTATGAATAATGGATACGATGGATGGTTTTTACTATAAACTCGTTATCCACATTTCTTGTGGTTTGAACATGGGTTGTCATGATCCAGTATAAAGATTTAGTTTCAGAATGCTTCTGTTTAATTGTTGAATGTTGTTTTCGACGAAGTTTAAGTTTATCGTGAGTGAGGTACTCTTGATCTTTATAATGCAGTTTGTTTTTCTCAATTTTAGGATAGTATGTATGAACATAGAAAGGAAACTGATTCTCCAGACCATGCGAACCTCCAACCAGGGAAATGAAGTGAAACTAAGAAGGCTAAGAAATCTGAAATAATTTAAGTAGCACAAGCAGAAGTATAGTATGTTATAACAGCACCACGATCAGCAACAAAAGCAAGAGTATGGTATAATCTTGTTAGAAGGAATATTAGGAAGACCACAAGATAATAGGAATCCCTCAATGTGACAAAAGATCATTTTCTTCCAAATTAAGCAAAATCTCCTCAGATTAGGATCAATCAACGCATCGGATGACTTCTGTAGTTCACTCGATATCGACTCATGTATAGTCTTGAGTCCTTGCTCCACTCGATGTCGACTCCTCAGTGTGTGAATGTCGAGTGTTGCACTCGATATTGAGTCAGAGGACTCGATATCAACTCCTTCATGCAGGTCGAGTGGCTTCCTTTTTTCATCGCTCGATATGTTTGCTCATGGGACTCGACGTCGAGTCTTTCAGTAGACGTTGAATGGATTTCTAGCTTGATTTCTTGTTTTCTAAATTTCTCCGAAAGTGCTCTGATTTCTGTGAAATTAAATAAGAACTTGTGTAGACCTCCATATGTAAAAAAAATAAACATAAACTACACAAATCATGTACTTTTCTAACCCCGAAGTATAAAATATGAACAGAAAACGAAATAGTTGTAAGCGAAAAACATGGTAAATTGAGCGCATATCAACACCTCATACTTAAGCTTGCTTTTCCTCAAGCAGTACTTTTAATGGTCATACAGAGGAAAAAATTAAACTCTCAACATATAGATCCATTCTCATACAACCCTGCAATCAATTACACCATCCTCGAAAGGTACAAATATCACTAAATCCATGCATGTGAATAAAAGCAACATCGTACACAAAAGGAGGTTTACATAAAAACAATTTATGAGTGACAAATCATTAATAATCAAGAGGACTTTTATGCACATGGTGAAGGAAAGGGTAAAAGGGGTAAAAAGTAAAGTGGTGGGATATATTTGGGCAATGTGGTGCTAAATCCGGGGAGAATTCTTCAAACTTTGCTTTAATGAACTTTCTCCATTCATAATGTATTTCCACATACCCCATACTCTCATAATTCAATCTTTGCTTTTTTTTTCACTTATATGTTTTTACCTCTCTAACCTCAGCACTACCTTCTAGTGAGTCACAAACATGGGTGTAATGAATGACCCTGAATACTTAGAGCTTCGGCCTCCTCACCTTGGTGTCCCATCTCGCTGAACTAACATCTCAACTAGCAGGGTCGATCTACCTTTATCTCTTGAGGTGACCGAATTTTCTTTCTCTCATTAAATTTTCCATAATATGAATCATTCTCCTGCCAAACTCCAAAATATGACTTCTATTCTCAACATAGTCCCCGGGTGGGTAATAAGGTAAAGAAATAAGCAAATTTATAGATCACGCGGAGCAAATATAAAATAAGGCATAAATATGGCTTTGTGATGCATACGCATAGGTAAGGCTAGGAATAAGCAAGAACCTATGGAAAATAAAGTCCTTCGTCCGCTTATCATGCATGTGTCAAAAGCAACTTCAAATTTTCCTCATTTCATGGTTTTCAAGAAATAATGCACTTCATTGTGACATCCCTTTAATAGGCAATTTTTTGCTATATCTCTAATGAATCCAATTTTGCATCGTTGAGTTCTATTAAACCTTCCATGACACTAATCAAAAAAATTTCAATGGGGGTGATAAACATAAACTTTGGATAAAATCATGAAGTATATAGATGAATGAACATATTCAAAGGTACCATGTAAAGAACAATTGAATGAATAATCATAAATATAATATAAGTAAGCATTCCCCCCAATCGGTTTAAAGTGATACCAAGTGAACCAGTCGATATTGCCTGGGTTCACTCGATTTCAGGTAGTTCCAAGCTTCAGGATGGTCTAGAGTCGACCACAAGCATTTTGACTCGACATTCTTAGTCGATATCGACTCACAGGGTCGATGTCGAGTCCTTCTGCAACTTCTTGCACCTGAAATTTTGTTAGAAAAGAAAAACTAAAATAAAAGCAAACCAAAATAAAGTTCAAAACAAAATATTCAAAACCGTAAAACTAATAGTCTCGTTACAAGCTCTAGACTTTATAGTCGCTAGGTCGACTTCTTCTTGTACGCTCAAGGTGGCATCTGCATGGCCCAAGTGGCTCGGGCCTCAAACAGTACTCCATTCTTATCCTTTAGTTGCATTCCGTCCGAGTTGATCTTGTGCACCTCGAACGGACACATCTTCTTTTCTTTAAAATTATTCAAAAACCAATGATTCTTTGACTTGGAGACATACACCTTATCTCCTACTTCGTAAACCTTCGGGTCGTCATTAGATCCTGCATAATTGCGCATACCAAGGCAAACCTCTTCCGTATATAGATAAATCACAAATTGAAATATGGGAAGAGAGATCAGTACCTTGGCTTACCGTTGAGTCTTTTTCTTCATTCTACTTCTGAGTGTTGAATTGATATCGAGTTTGTTCACTCGATATCAAGTCAGATATAGGCTTTGATGGATAAGTTGATGTTGAAGGAGGGAACTCGATCTGGATGACTCAACATCGAGTCATATGACTCAACATCGAGTCATATGACTTGATGTCGAGTGGATGTTGTTTGCTTCAGTCGATGGAGGTGAGGATGACTGGTCGATGTCGAGTGACTCACTCGATATCGAGTGGGTTGACTCAACGTCGACCCCATATTTGCTTTCTAGCACTGGATCTGGAGAAAGTTCAATCGATATCGAGTTACCTGAGTCGACGTCGATTGAAATTGTAGTGTGCTCATTCCAGATTGTCACGATCTCCTCCATTTGGGCATCCATAACTCTCTTCTCTAGCTCTTCGAGGGTCATAGTTCTTACCTTTGGCTCTCCGCAAGTGATATAGCCTCCTTTGATAGACTTGACCTTCATAAGAGGGTCGTGCTTCTCGATAGTCTTGTTGAAAGAGTACTGTTGTGAGCTGAATCTGCCATGTTTTGCACTTACTTTTATATCGATTTCTGCATACATTTTATGCATTTGGGCTAGAATAGTACAAAATCTATGTAGTTTATGTTTATTTGCCAAATTATGGAATCTACACCAGTTTCTGTTTAAATTGCAGAATTTGAGGCAATTTACAGCAGTTCTAAGAAAGGTTGGAAAAGCTCGGAAATCAGCTACAGAAGTCCAAGGTTAGAGGACTACAGAACCAGGATGAATGAAGCTGGAAACCGGAGTTGCTCGATATCGATGAAATATAGTCGATATCGACAAAACATGTCCGAGAACAGGCTGATCGAGTAGAGCAATATCGAGGAGTTGAGAGCCAGAGCCAACCCGACTCCACAAGCATACTCGATATCGAGTAGATTACTCGATATCGACAAACACCATGAAGCTATGCCCGGAGTCGAGGAAGCCACACCAAGTCGAGAAGCCGAGGACTGGACATGCCGAGTACCAAGTTACTTGATATCGAGGATCTTACTCGATATCGACAACCCAGAAGCACATGTCCGAGTTAGTGCCGAGGAGAAGCTACTCGACAACACTAGGCCAGCCAAAGTCGACACAAGCCTACTCGATATCGAGTAGATTACTCGATATCGAGTAGATTACTCAATATCGAGGACCCCAGATCACCTGACCGAGCCTGATCGAGCAGCAGCAACCCGACATGCCGAGCTAGCCAAGCCGACGACGCATTTTTACTCGATATCTAGTAGTTCTTGTCGATATCGAGGAGATCTTTCTGGAGACGCGTTACGCGGTTTTGCTGTCCGACACGGTTTGACTTTGCTTGGAGTCGAAGGAGTCCGAGTTTTCCGAGATCTATCCACATCTATCAAGGCATATCAAGATCTATCAACACATGGAAGATTTACCTATTTTAGATATAATTTCCCTTTATGGATTTAATTCCTTTATTGCATTTATTTATCTTTAAGCTTTTAGATATAGATAAGATGTTTTTTCATTGATTAGCGGGGTTTGAGCACTATAAATAAAGCCTAAGGGGCTGGTTTTTATTCATTCAATTTCAGAGACAATTAGTTACATAGAGAGAGAAAGAGAAGAGGTTGTAAGTTTGATTTTATTTAATGCAAGGTACTTCTTTTTCATCAAAGATGTCTACTATTGCGATGAAGAGCGAGTAGTCCACCCACTTCTAGGGTCGGAGTGAGCCCGACGGTAGCCATGTAAGGTGATGCGGTGAAGGTACAATCTTTTTATGCAATTCGTCTTCTATCCCTATGAGCATGATTCTTTTGCGAGAGTTGAAGGTGATCCTTGTTTGTATTATTGAAGCGAAAGTGATCTTAATGCAACTTGGATTAATTATGTGAAAAGAGTTAGTAACAATTAGGGTTTATGCGAAAGCCTCTATATTCCTATTTGTTAATAACGAAAGTTATTTGATGGAAAGCATAATCTTTTATGCCTTTATGTGTTACTTTGCATGGTTATCGTTGTGGTGTTGATACCCTGGCTTTGGAAGTCTTTTAGTATATTGATTTATTTCATTGAAAATCTGAGTTCTGTGTTCGAGAATTTGCAATCTAAAGTTTCTGTGTTTGCTTTATTTTCTGCTTTGCTTTGTTATTTCTGTTTTTTTTTCTGTCTTTCTGCTATTCTGTCTGTGAGATTCACAGCTAACTGAGATCCGCTGACACGCTTCCTCGTGGATCGATCCTGACTTCCCACTATTGCATAGGGAGGGAGTCTTATATTTTAAACTTGATTTCCTCCTACAACAAGTACTCAATTACCTCATCGCTGATTGTGAATGTAAGCACTCCTTTCCTAACACTGATGTTGGCGTCGACGATTGCTAAAAAAGGCCTACCTAGGATAATAGGACAAGTCGGGTCCTCTGCCATATCAATTAATAGAAAATCAGTAGGGACAAAGAACTTACCTATTTAGACGGGTACATCATCAACCATGCAAGTAGGAATCACCACCGTATTGTTCACCATGTATAGCCTGGCATCCGCAGGCTCTAATGCACCAATTTTCACCTTGGACCAAATGGATAAGGGTATGATGCTCACGCTTGCCCCCAGGTCACAAAGTGCGTTGAAGTGGTGTTGACCAAACCCAATAGCGATGGCGAATTTCCTAGGGTATGGCCTCTTCTTTGGCAATTCCATCTTGCTGTATTCCTCTACGTTCTCGGAAATTTACCGCTTCTTGCTTAGGATGTCATTGAGGAACCTTACATAGGATGGCATCTCATGAAGAGATTTGGTGAAGGGAGTGGTGACATTGAGCCTGTAAATGCTCGGATTTTCAAAGCCTGTAAATGCTCGGATTTTCAAATCCTAATTTTGTCAGAAAAAGAAAATTAAAAATGAATCTAAATTGGATTTAAAACTCATTTAGCGGATTTAGACCAGAATATAAAATTTGATGAACGATTTTCATCCTTTTACCTCGAAAATTCAAAATAATGATCGGATGGTGATATCCTATTCTGTTTTAAAAATCAAATCGATCGGAAATTGGGATTCGGGGAAACTAACATTCGGGATTCAAAATTCACGTATTCGGAGTTCAATTCCGGGTATTAGTTAACCAATTCAACACACAATCTTCAACAACTCCCTCACCCCATACCCTTTCAAATCCATATCTCTCCCCCCATTCCCATTCTGATCATCACCATCATCACCCATTCCGCTCTCTCTTCATCCCCGTCTTCACGCCATCGCCAATCCCACACCACCACCTCCCTCCTGCTCAGTGCCTCCATCACGCATCACCATCACTGTCACTAAATCTCGACCATCAGCCTCCAGTCGTCGTCGATCACCATCACCACAGCCCACCTCCTTCCCTTGCCCTGATTTGCCGCAAGGAGAAAACGAAGCCCCACCTCTTCCTCCTTCGTTCCCTTCCACCAAAGGCCAGAAGCAGCATCCTTGCACCTTCTTGGAACCACGGAACCAGCAGCAGCGCCGCTAGGAGCCCGGAGATCCGCGAGCGTTCCTCCCGTCCTCTTCCTCCCCTATTCGAGCGCGTTTCGCCGCTTCGGTAAGTCGTTCTCCTTCGTTTCCGATCCAAATCGCCCCCAAGCTCCTCCATCACACTCACCCATGTCCGAAGCAGGTTCGACGAGCCATTACAAGCCACCGAAGACGCCCAGACCTCCGATCGAGAGCTCCGAAGTCGCGAAATCCCTCGGTGAGCTCCCGCCTTTCCTTCCTTTGTTTTGATTCGATTTGATTCTGTCCTTGGGTCGGTCTGTGGGCAAGTGGAGAGTGAGCGAGAGCTGAGTGCGGTGAGTCAGGAGAGCTCGAGAACTCCGGCGAGATCGAGGTCCGGCGAGGAGAGCGGCGTGAGCACGAGGAGAGCGAGAGCGAGTGAGCGGGTTCGAGTTGGGCGAGTCCGGGTCAGCAGGAGGCCAAGGCGGGACCATGGGCTCGGAGAGGAGAATCCGGAGGTTGGCGGAAGAAGGTCCGGAGGCGACTCGCCGGTGGGAGTGCGCGAGGAAGGCCATGGCGACCATGGCGGGACTCCGTTCAAATTCTGGAGGAGGATGGAGATGACATGGCTCGTGGGTCCCACTTCCTTTTATATTATTTTATTAATTGTTAAACCGGTTTGGGATTATATAATGGGTTTGGTTTGGTTCGGTTCGGTTGGGGTTATCCGTTTATTTATTTAACTAATTAGCATAATTAAAAGTATTATATATATACAATATTATTTGAGGTTTTAAGAGATAAAATATTATTTACTAAAACCTCTCTCCCATGGCGAACCCTAGTTCCCCCCCGGCCGCCGTCTTCGTTCTCGCCAATCCGGCCCGAAGGAGCCCGAACTCCGCCGCTTCCCAGCAAAACAATCTCTCCCAAGATAGGATTGGAAAAACCACAAAGCAATTTCTCAGATTGCATCTTAAATTCCCCCAAATCAAATACCTAAAAACCTCCGTTTGTCAGATGGGGAACTTGAAATGGAGGGGAAAACCCCAATTCGAGAGCTATTCTAAAACGAGATGGAGTTGGAGGCACGTTTGGGGCATCCTTCGTTTGGTTCGGCGGTGGTGTCTCCGTCGTCGAGTTTGGGCTTGGCGTTGGTGGCACTGGCGGCGGCTCTGTTTTAGGAAGAAGCTTGTTGGCGCTTCTATGAGGTCAGGCGTTTGCCGTCTCATCGACCTATACACAATGAACTCCTCAATCTAGGTATTATCCAACCTATCTAACTCTACGGTCACGTGTTTTGGCTTCAATCGCCTCTATTTGGGTACAACCGAATTTACTTACTCTGTTGGCTACACAAGCTCGTCTATTGATCTATACACAATACTTAGTAATTTTCCTTTAAGTACTGTCATCCTAGAATCCTCGCTTCATCTTGTTATTGTTGGATGTGCTATCTCTTTGCCGAGGATTGATTGTCTCCCTCCCTCTCAAATCCGACTAACTGCGGCTTCTTATGGCTCACAAGCCTTGAATTACTTTTATCAAATTGTTCATAAGCCTTTCAAGGTACAATACTTACACCAATACTTGAGTTTTTGTCCATATCGCTGCTATTTGGCTTCTCCCTGCTGCTGTGTTGCTTCTTTGTGCAGGTCAGTTCCTCCGGGCGTTGGTCTCTGCTGTGAAGTGCTGCTTCAATGTGCCTCTGCTGTCCAAGCTGTTACTTGGGTGCTGGGTGCTACCAATTATGCTAGTATTCACAAAATATATACAGGTATATGTAAAAGCTCACAAGCCTTGATAAATCCTTACCTAATTTTTTATATGCCTCACAAGGCCATTTTTGTACACCAACAGTTTAGCACTAAATTATATCAATATCTACACAAAATGTTTACTCTTTGATGCATCAACACACTTCCTCGGCATCTTATCAAGATCATATGCTGCGAGGGCATGAATAACATATCCAATATTGTCAGTTTGTATGGCTATGCGTACAACTATCCCATGTTGCAGGTTCATCGTTGCTCCCAAGGATTTCTAAATTACCCATTCAGTGTTCGAGAATCCTTCCGGACTCTGGGTGCTGTGTTGGTTGAGGTTGCTTCTTACTTCTGCTGCTGGTGTGCTGCTGGTCTGCTCGGATGCTTCTTGATGGGGCTGGAGCGCTGGTTTTCCATCTCGAGCAGAGACTACTCGTTAATGCTAAGTTGCCTTGACCTGCTATACGACCTTCTGAGATCGATTATGCCCTACAAGGCCTTATTACAAAATTTGTCTCAAAACAAACCATTAATGCTTGACACCATGGTTGACCAAACTTCCGTTACATGTTCCTCTCTGTCGATATGTTTGTATATACAAAACGTATGGGTTCATACCTCTCACAAGATCCGTCTCGTGTACATTACATACACATGGATGCATGAACGTTACTCACAAACAATATCAAATGTTAGCATACAGGTGTTCACCCATTATTATGATTCACACCATCGTTATAGCTATCAGCTTATATTTGTGTTCATTAAGTACATTTGCCTACATTATTGTTCCAAAAAAAAGAATCGTTACCCAGATAGACTACAGATCCAAGCATCCTTAAACATCTCATACATAAGGGTCACACAAGACCATCTTGCTCCCACCATGAGCTGCTTCCTAAGCCATCTCGGCACTACAATGCTTTACTTGGTTTCTAAAAAAACAATTGATATTGCTATAAACATATTTTCTCTTCGAATTATATCTTACAAACCTTGCTTACGCACATTTTTTCGAAACACAATTGAATTCTTACCGGACATGTTCAACCAACAACGAATTCTTACCAACCCAAAACGCACTAGCTTACAAGGCAAACCCATCTTTATAAAAGGTTGTGACGTTTTCGTTGCTTTCGCCTTTGAGTTCTGTGTGTTACATATCCCAACCCTTGTAACCAGATTTGCTTGTCTTAAACTAAGTGCTACACCTTTGCTTTTCTCAAACTGTTTTGGAGTACCCAACCTATTATCCAACGAAATTTATAAATGGGTCTTACCAGGCCGAATCACTCTTATTCAGAGCTTACTTACAATTCAAGTGAGCCGTAATCTCGATTACGAAACTCATTTAATTAAGTCGGACACTTACAGGTCGATAGATCCTGGGATTCCCCCCTCGTTTTAAACAACTCATCCCTAAGGGCCACACATGACCGTCTTGCTCCCACCACGAGTTGCGGCCAAAGCCAGCCCAAATCATTAGTACAAATTGTTCGCCCAAAAAGGTTTTTATGAATATATGCACCTGGAACTCACTCGGCATCCGGAGCCGTAATTTCTGGACAAATGTAGATATTTTCTGTCAAAATAATAATATCAACGTTCTAGCTCTTTTAGAAACTAAGACTGATAAGGTTCCTTCCTAAAGCACACTGCGTAAATTTGGCTTCTCGAATGTTGCTTTTGTCCCGGCTATTGGTTTTTCTGGGGGTATCTGTCTTCTGTGGAAAGATATCCCTGCCTCACAAGGATCCATTGAACTTATTTTGGTTCACCACCGATTTATTCACTTTAACTACTCAGACTACGCTACAAAGCGGTGTTTTGCGGTTCTTGTGGTCTATGCCCCACCGGATGAGCGTCGCAAATCACCCTACTGGGATACAATCTCCCTTTATATACAGTCACTTGTTATTCCCTTCTGCATCATGAGAGACCTTAACGAAATAGCTTCCCCAGCTGATAAACTTGGAGGAGTCTATCCTTCGGCGTCGCGTTTCACGCGCTTACTAGACTTAAAGAACAGACTATCACTACTAGAAGTACCATCTAGCGGGGGTCAGTTTACTTGGCAATGGAAATCGAAAGATGTGGTCATTTGTTTGGAAAAACTTGATCGCCTTCTAATCCACACGGACATGCTTACCATTTTTGACTCACTTCGTACACAGATCTATCCCTTTACTAGATCTGATCATGCTCCGATCTCCACAGATTTTCGTCACAATATTCAGTCTAAGAATAGACCATTTAAGTTCGAATTGGCTTGGGCCGCAAGGGCCGATTACAAAAATTTAGTCTCGCAAGCTTGGAGAGCAAACCCACAAGGTTCTTTGATGTTTAAATTGCTTCAGAAGGCAAAAGTTCTTAAAAAACTTTCCAAAACATGGCATAAGAATACAGTTCGCAATATTCATAACCAAATTCTAGTAACGGATCAAAAGCTCCTTAGTTTACAGACATCTCTTATCTCAAATTATAACAGTCAGGATGTTCAAATCCTAAAACAATTACTCAACAAAAGAGAACGAATGCTCGACTTTCACCGTCGCTATTGGAGCCAGCGGGCTAAAGTTAAACATACCAAACTCAATGACTCCAATTCAGGCTACTTCCATAAGATCGCTACTGCAAAAAGAGGCAGGAAAATGATCAAATCTATCCTACTTCCCGGTGGGGAATACACAACTGATTTCCACACAATCCAACAGGAATTTGTCCGCGACTTCAAAGCTCGTTTCATAGCCTCTTCGACCCCTGTTTCAGATCTGTCTCTAGACCTAGTGCTCATCCCATCATTAGTTTCACAAGCAGATAATGACATGCTCTCGGCGCCGGTTACAAACAATGAGATTAAAGCGGCTGTATTTTCTATGAGCCCGGATAAGGCTCCGGGGCCTGATGGCTTCCCAGCTGGTTTCGACCAAAAGTTCTGGCCTACAGTTGGGCCCTCTGTAATAAAAGCCATCAAAGCTTTCTTCACCAGTGGCAGGTTACTGCGTCAGACAAACCATACTTTCATTACGCTTCTACCGAAATGCGATGACCCGACTGCAGTAAACCACTACAGACCTATCAGTCTATGCTCTACAATTTACAAATTCATAGCTAAAGTAATTTCAGCACGGTTAACCAAGATTTTTGACAAACTTATACACCCCCTCCAGGGAGCTTTCACCAAAGGGAGATCTATCCAGGAAAACATTCTGATTGCTCATGAGGCCTTGCATTCGTTTCGGATGAAGAAAGGCAAAATGGGCATGATTGCTCTTAAGCTAGATATGGAAAAGGCATACGATCACATCGAATGGGCCTTTCTGTTCCAAGTTTTATCTAAGTATGGTTTCAATGACCTCTTTATTAACAGAATAAAGGAATGTGTTTCAACTGTATCCTACTCGGTCCTCGTTAATGATGAACCAACCACAATATTTAAACCCACCAGAGGTTTAAGACAAGGAGACCCCCTCTTCCCTTTTCTCTTTATCCTAGCCTCTGAGGTATTAGCACGTACACTGCATAACAAAGAGCTCGCTAGCAAGGACCTGGGTATCTCTTTTGGTCGTCCGGGTATCAAGGTTCCCTTCCTAGCGTTTGCTGATGATATTCTTATTTTCTGCAAAGCCTCCCACTCAGCATGTACTTCTGTACTGTCTATCTTAGACATATACTGTTTAATTTCAGGACAAAAGGTGAACCTGCACAAATCCAGCTTCCAAGCGTCTCCTAACACGACTGCTACCGCCATAGCGTCTACTATTGCAGTACTTGGCATTCCCCAGGCTAAAAATTTTGACAAATATTTAGGTTGCCCTATCGTTAACGGTAGGACCAATAAGGACACATTCGTTGATGTGGTTCTCAAAACCAAAAATCAACTCACAAAATGGAAAGCTTCAAATCTCTCTGCCGAAGGGAGACGGGTGCTTATCAAAGCAAATCTGAGTGCCAAACCGATTTTCCTTATGCAAGCTTTTCTTCTACCCTCTCATGTTCTTCATGAACTTGACAAGGTGTATAGACAATTCTTTTGGAACAAAACCTCTAAAGCTCCACCACTGATTAGCTGGGACAAAATCTGTTCGGACACTTTGAAAGGTGGTTTGGGGATTCATAAGGCGGAGTCTATGAATATAGCTCTCCATATGAAGCTTCTTTGGAAAATAATTTCTGAACTAGACAACATCTGGGTTCGTGTCATCTCACAAAAATATCTTAAAGGCCAGAACCTTTCCAGTTATAACAAAAAAGGTAATACCTCGTGGCAATGGTCCCGCCTTATGTCCATCAGACCTCAGTTCCTCCCAGCTCTTCAATGGAGGGTCAGAAATGGGGAATCCATTGATTTCTGGTCCCATAACTGGGCCTTCGAGAGGTCGTTGAGTTCCAAAACACTGAGACCCATCCCGGATAATCTCTTGGGAGTTTCGGTGGCTCACTTCATCACCAACCGCCAGTGGAACAAAACATTTATAAATGACTCATTAGCAAATGTTCTGAAACAAGATGATATCGACCACATCACGGGTCTAACTTTGCCTAGTAACCAAATGTCAGATCGTCTATATTGGGGCCCAAGCAAAAATGGATGGTTCTCAACCGCCTCTGCCAACTCCTTCCTATCTGTTAACACCGGGTCGCCTGATTTCGATTGCGATTGGATCTGGAGTCTCGATGTGCCCCCTAATGTTCGACACTTCCTCTGGAAAATCTCCCGTGATGGTCTCCCGACCAAAACCAGATTACAGAGGTCGCACGTGGCTGTACCTGCTGGTTGTGTATTCTGTGGCAATACAAATGAATCGGGTGATCATTTGTTTCTTCGGTGTCCCATGGCTACTGCTTTGCTTAAAGCTTTACGCATCCACATTCTGGGATTTATCACTGTTTCTGTCGGCACGGGAAATGTGTTTCCTCTTACTGCTATAAAATGTGCTATTGGGACCAACAATTTTGCCGTTCTAGCTACAACTTGGTGGGCCATGTGGTTCTTTAGAAACCAACTCGTTTTCGATCATACTAACAAGGTAACTATCAATGAAATCTTGCTGTTCCACAGCACAACTAGTCATTGTTGGAAACAGTCAAAACATTTAGACGATGATCCGACTGGTCCGTTGATCCCTAATCATCGCAGTCATAGCGGTATGCACAACCGGGCTATTAGGGGTTGTGCTACGAAAACCAGGGCTCAGAATAGGTCCGAGAAGTGGGATAAACCTCCGCCGAACTGTTATAAGCTCAATTTTGATGGTTCGGTACTACCGTGTGGCAACTCGTCTTATGGTTTTGTCATCCGTGACTCTGCGGGTTTAGTGGTCTCTACTGGCAGATCTGTTTGTACAAATATCTCAGTGATTTATGCCGAAAATCTCGGTCTGAGAATGGGTTTGTTACGTGCAAAAGAGTTGCAACTATCTACACTTCTGATTGAAGGAGACAACCTACTGGTGATAAAATCTCTACTAGGGGATTGGAAATGCCCCTGGACAATAGAGATGCTACAAGCTGATATACTGTATGATATCTCGTCCTTTACTTATGTTGCTATTCGTCATATTTTCAGGGAATCGAATGCTGTGGCTGACTACCTTGCTCGTAGTGCCCACGTTTCCCCTGCCGACGTCTGCCGCGAGGATGATCCAGAACTGCTAGTTCTCGTCCGGAAGGATGCGCTAGGAAGGGCCTCTGCTGCGGCCGACCTGACCTAATTCTTATCTTGCGTCAAAAAAAAAAAAGATAAAATATTATTTTGCGAGAATTATAAGGGTTGGTTTATTTAATAAAAATGGTTTGGATTTTAGAGAATTTGAAAAAGAATTTCTAGGTCGAAAAATGATTTAATAAATAAATTGAGAAAAGAGATTTGACGAACATTTTCCAAGGTTGGAATTTCAAACTATTTGACTTTAAATTTGAAACGGTTTTCGAGAAAAACTTGGGAATTATGTGATCGATGACTAATTAGCATGATGATATGATTGATTGACTAATGACATGTTGATTGACTAATGGCATGATGAAATGATAAAGTTATGTATCGTTAACTTATGCCTTATGAGATATGATGAATATGATGAACTTTGAGATAAATGGCTATGGAGATTTATTATTGCGGAATTATGAATGTGGTTGAATGAAATGATGAGAATTATGTGGTCTTACGGAATGTGGCAATGAGATGAATGGTTAAACTTGATGGAATGATGATTGTGATATGGGTGTTATTCTCGTTTAATGATGTACGTTTTCAGTGCTTGAATGGTTAGACGTAGACTTATATATGTGTTCTGATATGTATCTAGGTGATCTTTAATCTATCGTAATGTTTGCCTTGCTGTTCTGCAACACCAGGTAAGTCTCTTCGGAGCTTACTCAGATTGAAATTTGAAAAATTCGATGCTTTAGGTCCATGATATACTAGGTGCTTGCATTCATAATCAGCATGTCATGTAGTACCATGTTAGGTTGCATTGACCGTTGAACATTCTACTTCTTTATGCGTATGTAAACAAAACGGCCGTTATTTGTGAAGTAACTAGAGTCTTTGCTAGGGTTATAGGACGACCCAATTCCATCGGGTCCCGTCCTGAGTCAATCGAGTCATGGAACTTCCTTTACTTATATTATGAGCTGCTTGCGGGCTTTAGGGTTGGGCATGCGTGCCTCCCGATTATTATGGCATGCGTGCCGTCTCTGCCCTATTGGATTACTTATATTATGAGCTGCATGCGGCCTTTAGGGTTGGGCATGCGTTCCGCCCGATTATCATGACATGCGTGCCGTCTCTGCCCTATCGGAAGGGGGTGGAGGTAGGAGAGGGATATACCACTTGGTATTTTGTGATAAGGCCTTATTATTATTATGCACTTTATCTTAGGAGCATGTTAGTGTGTTAATGTTCCGTCTTGCATCTAGAAGCATCTTTATTAGGTATAGCGTATGTGTGTGCTTAGGGCCGGGATGCAGAGCCAAAGTGGTCATCGATCTGATCCCGCCCACTACCAATTCTTTTAGGTACCCCTTATGCTTACAACTATTGATGTTGATTTGGCTCCATGACCGCGGGGTCTAACATGGCGGAAAGAGAGAGTTTAGATTCCGACTTCACCAATTTAATTACGGTTTGGATTTGAATGGTTGATCATGTTTTGGCCCGGCTCTGCCGTGGCATCCCCTTGTATTATGCTTTATTTCCGTTATTTGTGTGACCATTAGGTTTCCACGCTTAAACCTACGACAGGTACAGGGGAGTTCCCCGGGGTTTCCAACGATCCCTTCGAACTTGGGTATGAAATCCCACTTTGAAAACGTTAGTTTAGGATTTCAAACCTTCAACCTGTACTCGGGGCGCAAGATCCTAACGAGGGGTTTCATCCCTTGAAACGTAACCCGAGAATCATAATCTCGGGCCGTTACAGAGCCCTTGAAGCATCTTCACAAAATGCTGAAACTTCTGCTCAGCAGGGTCCTTCAAAGATTTTGTTAGGAATGACAGAGCCTTCTTCTTTGTTGCAACTGGTGCCGAGTGGAGTGGGTCGATGTCGACTGATGCAGAGTCGACATCAACTAGAGAGAGAGGCTGTTGGGTTTACTGAGGTGATGACTCGACGTCAACGTGGGACTCGACATCGAGTGGGTTGAAGTTGACGTCGAGTGGTGACTCGATATCGACTCGCTCAGCAGCAACTTCCTCTTTTGACGTTTGCTCGGGCGTTTTCAATTGACACCTACTCCTTAGGTTCATTGTAGCTACGTGTACAGTAGATTTGCCATTAGGATTCGGCTTAGATGATCCAGAGAGTGATCCAAACGGTTGTTGTGCGCCTAAATTGCCATGTTTTACACTTACTTTTATATCGATTTCTGCATGCATTTCATGCATTTGGGTTAGAATAGTACAGAATCTGTGTAGTTTATGTTTATTTGCCAATTATGGAGGTCTACACAAGTTTTTGTTATATTTCGTAGAAATCGGGCGCACTTTGGAGTTTAAGGAATGTCATGAAGAAGCTAAGGATGGTACAGCTGGAGAAAACACCTCATTTCACTATTCATCATTTTGAATCAAGCTTTGATGTCTGCATGAGAGTTGTAGCCCTCGGAAAGATCTTTGCAACGCATGGTCATATGCGTCAATCCAACGAACGAGAACCTGGGAAAGTGTGTTTCAAGAATGGAGCAGAATGCTGGAAGCGACAGAGTTACTCGAAGTCGACCAAATTGTACTCGACTTTCACTCCAGAAGACAAGATCGAGCACGAGCTGAGCACAAGACAACTCGAGATGAAGAATTTTACTCGACGTCGAGGAAATTGCTCGATGTCGAGGGGAAGTCGACGAGTCCAGGAGTTGCCGAGCTCGAGTACAATCCAAGAGTGAAGACCTTACTCGATGCCGAGGAAGTTGTTCGACGTCGAGGAGATTCCAGAAAGTTGTCTGAGTCGAGATCGGGTTTAGTCCGAGTGATGGAAGTTACTTGCAAGCCAAGATTCGTGGAATTCTATCAAGATACATCAAGTTCTATCAAGGTAGAAGATATTTATCCACATTAGTCTTTATTTCCTTTTGGATTTATTTCTTTTAATTCCATTATTTAGTCTTTAAGTAAGTAGATAAATAGATATAGATATAGATAGGTAATTCTTTCCTAATTATCTAGGGAATGAAGCCTATAAACAGAGCTTTAGGGGCTGAGTTTTATTAATTCAATTGGAGAGATACAATTAGTTACATAGAGAAAGAGAGAGAGAGAGAGAGAGCTTGTGGCGAGCAAGGTGGAAAGGCGAGAGCGGATTTGACTTGTTCGGTTGTAAGCTTTCTTTTAGTTTTATTTTAATGCAAAGTTATTTCAATTTATTATTAATGAGCCTATTGATGATGAAGAGCGAGGAGTCACCCAACTTCTAGGGTCGGGTTGAGCCCGACGGTAGCCATGTGAGGTGGTGCGATAAAGGTACAATCTTTTGATGCAATTCGTCTTCTATCCCTACAAGCATGATTCTTTCACGAAAGTTGAAGGTGATCCTTGTTTGTATTATTGAAGCGAAAGTGATCTTAATGCAACTCGGATTAATTATGTGAAAAAGGGTTAGTAACAATTAGGGTTTATGCAAAAGCCTCTATCTTCCTATCTGTTAATAACGAGAGTTATTTGATGAAAAGCATGATCTTTTATGCCTTTATGTGTTATTTTGCATGGTTATCGTTGTGGTGTTAATGCCCTGATCTTGGAAGTATTTTAGTTCATTGATTTATTTCCCAAAATTTCGTGTTTATGTTCGTTTTCGATCGAAAAGGTGAGAACTTTGTTTCTGTCTTTACTGGAGATCGACGAATTTTGGTCGATGTCGAGGAAAACTGGTCGACGTCGAGGAAGGTAAGTCGAGGTCGAGTTGTCTGCTTTTGTTTTGCTTCGTTTTCTGTTGTGTTGCTTTATGTTTTAGTCGACAACCTAGTCGAAGTCAAGTACCTTACTCGAAGTCGAGTACGCTCCTGGTCGAGATCTGCTGAGTTTGGAACTGAAAAGGCGGCGCTGACACGCTTCCTCGTGGATCGATCCTAAACGCCTTCTACTACAACGGGAGGAAGTCTTGTTTTATTTGCTGAGACAGGGTGTCAGTCTGATTTCATATTTATATTTATTTCATACTTGACCATCCTCCTGCAACAACAAATTGGCGCCGTTGCCAAGGAAGCAATCAATCACACCCTTTTTTAGTTCTATTTATTTTCTTTATATTTGTTTTTATTTTTAGTTCATTTTTACTTGCTTTTTCTTTTTACTTTTTAGGTGCATGCGAAGAACTGATCGTACGCCTATAGACCCAATTCTCGAGCCTAAGCGGTTTTTCCATATTCAGCAAAGGCTTAGGAGGAGACTCATGTCAACATCCGACAACGAGAATGTGGTCCCGCTCACACCTGCATAGGAGCTTGAGCAACTCCGTCAATAAGTTGAGGCATTCACCACCAGAGAAGCTGAACACGCCCGACGAGAGGCGGAATATGCACAGAACCAGCAACGGTGGGAGGCAAGGGTAGATCGCGAGATCAACACGAGGAGGGAACTTGAGGAGCGGGTTGGGCACATCCTAGCCAATGCAAAGGAATATCTGCATCCTACTCTGGAAGTTCCAGAATCAGCGATCATTCTTCCTGCTATTAATTTTGAAATTCGTCCTTCTTTTATTACTGAAATTAGAAGGAGTCAATTTAGGGGAAGAATTAATGAATTTCCTTTAGAGCATGTCACCACTTTTATAGACTTTTGCGAAGCTATAACCGATGGTGCCAATCTTGAATACCTAAAACTAAAGGCTTTTCGTTTGTCCCTTGTAGGAATAGCCCAACAATGGCTCGAAGGATTGCCTGCACGATTAATTCGCACTTGGAATGAGCTACAGGACCTGTTCCTCAACAAGTTTTTTCCTCCTGCAAAGACAGCTGCCCTCAGACAACAAATCACGGCTTTCAAACAAAAGCCAGGGGAACCACTAGCACAAGTCTGGGAGCGCTACAAGAGGCTTCTGAAATCATGTCCTACTCATGGCCAGCCGCCCTAGGTCACCCAAGAGATCATCTTCAACTACCTGGATGCGCGTACTAAAGATAGGATCAACAACTATACCAACTATGAGTATCTTGGATACACTCCAAGCCGAGCATGGGAGGTATTTGAGACGTTGGTAAACTATGAAAACACTTATGGGACTTCTGCTGCCGCTTCTGATGAAAGGTATGAAAGGCCTGCCCCATCTATGCCATTGTATGTGCCACCTAAGAAGGTTGATCCAGACGTCAGGGAGGAATTCCACAACGATCAGGTGCGCCGTCTCACTAAGTAGGTTAAGTTTCTATCTAAAGATAAGCCTTGCTTGGAATGTGGGTCTGTGAGGCACAACACTACTGCATGCCCACACGTCGATCAAGTACATCAAGGAGAGACCCACGAGGAGGTAAGGTATGCGGGGGGACACTACTCAGGGCCACATCAGAACCAGAACTGGAGCTACTATCGCCAGCCCCATCATCAGAATCCCCCTCCCTACTGAGCCCCTGGTTACCCTGATAGAGAAGGTAAGAAGGATGACCTGCAGACCATCCTTGAAGAGATGCGGAGGAACCATTCAGACACCAAGCAGTCTATCAATTCCATCCACACTCAGATGCATGGTGTCAACTCCAGGCTTGGGAAAATCGATATCTGGAGGAAATCGATTGATACACAGATTGGCCAGCTAGCAGCAGGCGTCCCCAGGCAGTCAGGAACGCTCCCTGGATCTTCTGAGCCCAACCCTAGGGGCAAATCTGCGGGGCAAGTGGCTGCAATGAATCTAAGGAGTGGGCGATAGATGCAAACACCCGAGCCCAACAAAGAAGGAGAAGCTATAAGAGACAACTCGACATCGAGCAAGCCAGTCGACATCGACCAAAATGTACTCGACTTCGACCAGCATCAACTCGATGTCGACCATAACGAGAAGCCTACCTAGAAGTCGACCACTGTACTTGACGTCGAGGAGATCCTAGTCCACGTCGACCACCCTTCTGCACCTGTCGACCAGTCTTCGGAACCTCCGACGAAGAAAAAGCTGCATTTCCCGACAAAATCTCCAAAGGATCCAGCAGAAAAGAAGTTCCAGCGCGTCATCAAGATGATTCGGAGGCTCAATGTCACCATACCCTTCACAGAAGCTCTGAATGAAATGCCATCTTATGTAAAGTTCCTTAAGGAGATTTTGAGCAAAAAGCAGTCAATGGCTGAGATCGTAGAGGAGTGCAGCCAAATGGACGTACTAGAGAAAAGGCCAGATCCAGGTAAGTTTGCTATAACTATTGGATTTGGTCAATATCGATTTAATGCTTTATGTGACTTGGGAGCCAGTGTGAGTATAATGCCTTTATCAATCTGGTCCAAGATTAAGATAGGTGCGCTAGAGCCTGTGGATGCTAAGCTTTATATGGTAAATAACACGTTGGTCATCCCAACAGCCATGGTGGACAATGTGCCAGTGCAAGTAGGTAAGTTCTTCGTCCCTGCTGATTTCTTAGTTATCGATATGAAGGAGGACCCTGCTTGTCCAATTATTATAGGAAGGCTGATAGCATGCATTTAGGTAGGCATAATAGGTTGCATTAAGCTTAGTTAAGATGCATATCATGCATGATTTAACTAGAATTTGCATATTTGCTTTCTATGTTGATGGAGTCGGAATCTACACGTTTTTATTGATTATTTCAGGTAATTGTGGATCCGAGGAGGATAAATAGGTTGATGATGCATTAAGATGAGGAAGTCTAGTTGATCGAAGAAGCTTAAACGAAGATCTAAAGAGGTCCTGAGAAGAAGAAGCGAGCCTAAACGAAGAACAAGTCTGCAGAAGTTGTCGCCAGACATGCTAAACTTGTTTTGCTCTTTCAGAGAGCTACAACTTTCCTGTTGACAACAAGATCAAACCCAAAACAGATTTTCCATGAAAGAGAATATGCCGCGGCCGCCGCCAGAACCGATGCTGCAGGAATGAAGATTAAGCTGATGCCGCGGCCGCAACATAGGTTGTCAGGCGACGCCGTTTCAATTAAAAAACTCTAGTTTGGTATTTTCCTTTTTATGGCCGACTAGACTTTTATAAGGCCAAGTTTATGTAATTTTTCCAGAACTTCTATTCTATTCTACGTTCTATCAGACCATTAGAGAGAGAGCGATGTTCGCCATTGGCGACTAAACTCTCTTCATTCTACTTGCAATTTGAAGTTTTGTTTGGATTGAGTTGTGAGTTTCTGAATCTTGTTCTTTATCTCCTATATTGAATGCTTCAACTTCTTTGTGCTTATTGATTGATTGTTTTGTTCTTTCTTGTCTGGCCAACTTGTTAGATCAATTCAATTGCTAGGGTTTTGTAGATTCCTGATTGCGAACCTTAACCCAAGTAGAAAACTTATCCCTTTAGGGCTGATTGAACTAATTGGATGGGTAGGAAGTTGGATGTGTTGTTAAATCCCTCCTTAGGGACTGCAAATACCTTGGTTAATCTCTGAACTTAAAGCTATCAATTGGGTGAAATCCTTCTTTAGAGACTGTTCGATTGATAAGGGTTTCTAGGACTGATTGGACTAGTAACTATATTAGGTCGGGACAAGAGCATTTATAGGAAGACTAAAAGGACAAGAAGAAGTTACAATATCAATTCAACCAAATAAAGTGGATAGTTTTAGGTAGAGCGATCTTCTCTAAACTGTTTTGCATCAACTTGTTTATAGTTTATTTTGCTTTCTTTCTTATTTTAATCATCCAAAAACCCCCCTTTCACTAATTGGTAAATACACCTTGCAAAGGAATACTTGATTCTCTGTGGGATCGACCTCTTACTTACTTGCTATACTAGTTTGTAGGTTTGAGTCTTATTTTGATACGGTTTATGCGACTAAAAACCGTCCATCAAATTGGCGCCATTGCCGGGGAATCAAGTTTATTTCTTTGTTGTGTGTATTTATTAATTTTTGTTTATATATCTAAATTTGTTGTGAACCTATCTTACGGTTCACAACACCCTTGCTACTATCTTTTTCAAGAAGTTGAGATTAGCGCAGTTTTAAGGTGAGAACTATCACCAATACTTCAGTAGATTGCATGAGAATGTTGACGACCTTGGTTCATGGGGTTTTCAATTCAGCATCTGAGATATGATTATGTGCATAATTGATGGGATAACTGTTGAGACATGAGCGCTTGCTGAGCACCTGAGTAACGGAGGCCTGAAGCGGTTAGGAGGATTGTCGGGGTTGTGGGATTTTTTCTGTTATATGGATTACCATGTTGCACAAGAAGAATGGCTCACCACGTCTCCTCTTCCAATGGAGAACTTTGTCACATACTTGGAGGATCCATTCCATAGCCTTACACAAGTGTTGCAAAAGCAAGCTGAGAGTAGTAAGAACTTAGAGAATCAAATGAACAAACTCATTCAAATTTTAAGTGGAAAAGGTGAGAAGGAAAGGGGCTTAGAAGGAGTTGAAGTCGTAACGGAGGGTGAAAATTCTAAGGAGCGGCAACCTCCGCAGGAGGGCGGCGACCGCCTCACTGCTACTAATGAGCCTCCATCGACGTCTTCTTCTCTTGATTTTGAGAAACCCACCCCACCACCCCTTGAGGCTTTAAAGGAAGCAAGAGTGTAAGATCCTACCGAAGTCATTACACTTAGTTCATTCCCTCCTATGTGGTTTCAACATGACAATGACATGCCAAATGAGGAGGAATTGGTTGCAGACAACGATAGTTTCTTAGATGATGGAGGAGATGGTCTAGTGCTTCCTGACTTGGAATCTCATGAGTCGACGCATGAGGTTACCATTGATGTGTCTCCTACTCCATCTGCAACATCGATTTTGAGCTTGTCCATTGATGAACCAAGTCTAGAGCCATCAGCTGAGGCTGAAAAGGCAATACAGGTAAACTTTTTCAATTTTGAAGGTAATGGTGATTATGTTGATCCTTTTGATTGCTATTTTGAAGAGCCACCAGCGGAACTGTGCTGGTGTTATCATATTCCTTCTGCAGAGAGTCATGCTAGACTCTTCGATAGATTGAAAGGGTTATTGAGTTCCACATTTTATGCTTTCAATTTATTGTGCTATGATGTTCTTTGTAAGATGTGTGCACATGAATATGATAGGCTACTGAGAGCTTTGACGATGTGTGATTGGTAAGATCTTGAGATTGAGAATAAGTCAGGCCAATGACATTAAATAAAGGTGTTTCTCGGGAGGCAACCCGAGGTAAGTTTTCCAATTTAGTTATTTCAATTCCTCTTTAGCTAGTTTTCTTTTCAATAAATTAGGTTTTCCATTAGGCATTAGATAGTTGCTTTTAGTTTTTGGATAGACTAACTTTTCAGGAAAAGTTGTCGAAACCGGCTGAGGCAGCGACCGCCGCAAAGCCCAGTCAAACCATTTGGTTGTCTATGAAAGTCCATGAGCCTATTCATCCACCACATTGTGAGTATTTCATTCATCTCTTCCTCTATGTTTTTATTTTTTTTGTTGTCTTTTATGTTTCATTGAGGAAAATGAAAGGTTTAAGTGTGGGGGAGGGATTGCATTGCATATAGATAGAGTTTGCATATCATGTTTACTTATATTATCATGTTTATTTATGTTGGCATATCATGTGTACTTATGTTATCATGTTTATTTATGTTGTCATATTTATTTTTACTCATATATCACATTAAACAAAATCACAAAAACATCATGCATTGCATTTAGGTGTTATTAAAGATACCCATCTTAGCTTAGTTTGTCCTCTAATTTATTTTTATGATCTCATTGCATAAATCCCATGATTTGATTGAATTGCTTGAAAGTGATTTTTGGAGCATGATTTGTGAATATAATTGACCAATTATGGTTCATAGTTGAAGTTTAATTGAAATCTAGCAAAAACATTACCCTTTGTGAGTTGGGTTTTCGCCTTATAGGGACTTTACATATTATTCCCTTTTTCTTTTATTATGTGATTATACTCTTCATATGCTTGTTTTTCATGACCGTATTGCACATGCTTGTTGCTTGTGAATTTCAAATGATTGAGGCATGTTTTCTTTAGCCATATTATACCTTATCTACCATTTGCGTTATTCTTTGCTTGAAGCCCATATGAGCCTTAAAGCCTATTTTTTTATAGCTCCACAAAAATATATCATAGCCAATGATTAGCTTGACCCTATCCGGGAATTAGGAGGAGAATTGGTGAAAAATATTTATTTTGGAGTTGCTTTGAGTGGAGATGATGTATGTATAGTTGTGCATTGCGAGAGGCATAACCGAAATAAGGTAACCCTTCTTGCATAATAGAGATGACTTATTACTAGGGGCTAAGGAGGATAAAATTCACTTAGGAGTAAAAGTTTAGTAAGCTTGGACCTAGGGAGGATAAAATTCACCTAGGGGCAAAAGTAAGCATAAAAGAAAAGAAAAGAAGTCATCATCCAAATAGAAAAAATGCATGAGTTGTATGACCTCATGATGTTGTTTGCAAGTGATAACTTTCACGGTGTATAGAGCATTTTGGATTGAGTTGAGAGTTGGAGTTTAAAGCCTAAACACATGAGAGCTTGAGTTAAACACATTATCCGAGTGAGGTTGGATTAAATTTCCCTTTACTATTGGATCGCTCATATATTCGCTAGGATATTTGTTCTCTCATTCATGTCTCTTATTGCTTGATGTTGCTTTTCTAAAACTATAGCACGAAGATCTTATTTGTGGGATTATTTATTCTATATTTATTTTTCATTGCTTGAGGACAAGCAAAAGCTTAAGTGTGGGGGAGTTTGATAACATGCATTTAGGTAGGCATAATAGGTTGCATTTAGCTTAGTTAAGATGCATATCATGCATGATTTAAGTAGAATTTGCATATTTACATTCTATGTTGGTGGAGTCAGAATCTACACGTTTTTATTGATTATTTGAGGTAACTGTGGATCCGAGAAGGATAAATGGATTGATGATGCATTAAGATGAGGAAGTCAAGTTGATCGAAGAAGCTTAAACGAAGATCTAAAGAGGTCCTGAGAAGAAGAAGCGAGCCTATAACGAAGAACAAGTCTGTAAAAGTTGTCGCTAGACATGCTGAACTTGTTTTGCACTTTCTGCAGGCCTCAGTTGTCCAATCGACTATTATGACCATGCGTTAGAAAGCTCTGTCAGAGAGCTACAACTTTCATGTTGACAACAAGATCAAATTCAAAACAGATTTTGCCCAAAAATAGCCCACCACTTTACCTTTTATCTTTCTTCACCATGAGCTTAAATTAAAGTTCTCTTGATTATTAATGCTTTGTCACGAATGAATGTTTTGCACAACCCTCCTTTTGTGAGTAGATGTTGCTTTTTAATTGCACATGCATGGATTCGTGACAGTAGTACCTTTTCGAGGATGGTACTTGATTGCAGGGACATATGAGAATGAATCTAAGATGTTGACAGTTTATTTTCTTCCCTTGTATGACAATTAAAACTATTGCTTGAGGACAAGCAAGCTTAAGTATGGGGTGTTTGTTGTGCGCCTAAATTGCCATGTTTTACACTAACTTTTATATCGACTTCTGCATGCATTTCATTCATTTGGGTTAGAATAGTACAAAATCTGTGTAGTTTATGTTTGTTTGCCAATTATGGAGGTCTACACAAGTTTTTGTTATATTTCGCAGAAATCGGGCGCACTTTGGAGCTTAAAGGAAAGTCATGAAAAAGCTAAGGATGGTGCAGCTGGAGGAAACGCCACTTTTCACCATTCATCATTCTGAATCAAGCTTTCATGTCTTCATGAGAGTTGTAGCCCTCGGAAAGAGCTTTCCAACGCATGGGCATATGCGTCAATCCGACGAACGAGGACTCGGGAAAGTGCGTTTCAAGAATGGAGTAGAATGCTGGAAGCGACAGAGTTACTCGAAGTCGAGCAATCTGGTCGAAGTCGACCAAATTGTACTCAACTTTCGCTCCAGAAGACAAGATCAAGCACGAGCTGAGCACAAGACCACTCGAGACGAAGAATTTTACTCGACATCGAGAAAATTGCTCGATGTTGAGAAGAAGTCGAAGAGTCCAGGAGTTGCCGAGCTTGAGTACAATCCAAGAGTGAACACCTTACTCGACGTCGAGGAAGTTGGTCGACGTCGAGGAGATTCCAGAAAGTTGTCCGAGTCGAGATCGAGTTGAGTCCGAGTGATGGAATTTACTTGCAAGCCAAGATTCGTGGAATTCTATCAAGATACATCAAGTTCTATCAAGGGAGAAGATATTTATCCACATTAGTCTTTATTTCCTTTTGGATTTATTTCTTTTAATTCCATTATTTAATCTTTAAGTAAGTAGATAAATAGATATATATATAGATAGGTAATTCTTTCCTAATTAACTAGGGAATGAAGCCTATAAATAGAGCCTTAGGGGCTGAGTTTTATTAATTCAATTGGAGATATACAATTAGTTACATTGAGAGAGAGAGAGAGAGAGAGAGAGAGAGAGAGCTTGTGGCGAGCAAGGTGGAAAGGCGAGAGTGGATTTGGCTTGTTCGGTTGTAAGCTTTCTTTTAGTTTTATTTTAATGCAAAGTTATTTCATTTTATTATTGATGAGTCTATTGATGATGAAGAGCGAGTAGTCACCCAACTTCTAGGGTCGGGGTGAGCCCGACGGTTGCCATGTGAGGTGATGCGATAAAGGTACAATCTTTTGATGCAATTCGTCTTCTATCCCTACAAGCATGATTCTTTCGCG
This sequence comes from Persicaria tinctoria, assembly GCA_037127255.1. Taxonomy (NCBI): domain Eukaryota; kingdom Viridiplantae; phylum Streptophyta; class Magnoliopsida; order Caryophyllales; family Polygonaceae; genus Persicaria; species Persicaria tinctoria. The sequence continues at coordinate 23,889,206 of JBANSL010000011.1, read as the reverse complement.
AAAGTTGAAGGTGATCCTTGTTTGTATTATTGAAGCGAAAGTGATCTTAATGCAACTCGGATTAATTATGTGAAAAAGGGTTAGTAACAATTAGGGTTTATGCAAAAGCCTCTATCTTCCTATTTGTTAATAACGAGAGTTGTTTGAAGAAAAGCATGATCTTGTATGCCTTTATGTGTTATTTTGCATGATTATCGTTTTGGTGTTGATGTCCTGATCTTGGAAGTATTTTAGTTCATTGATTTATTTCCCAAAATTTTGTGTTTACGTTCGTTTTCGATCAAAAAGGTGAGAACTTTGTTTCTGTCTTTACTCGAGATCAACGAATTTTGGTCGACGTTGAGGAAAACTGGTCGACGTTGAGGAAGGTAAGTCGAGGTCGAGTTGTCTGCTTTGGTTTTGCTTCGTTTTCTGTTGTGTTGCTTTCTATTTTAGTCGACAGCCTAGTCGAAGTCGAGTACCTTACTCGAAGTCGAGTACGCTCCTGGTCGAGATCGACTGAGTTTGGAACTGAAAAGGCGGGCGCTGACACGCTTCCTCGTGGATCAATCCTAACCTTCTACTACAACGGGAGAAAGTCTTGTATTTATATGCTAAGACGGGGAGTCTGTCTGATTTTATATTTATATTTATTTCATACTTGACCATCCTCCTGCAACAACAACGGTTTGGGGATCGATGCAACCAATTCACCAACTTGGGTCTTACTGTTCTTCCGCCAAACGTCGATTTCTCCCAGTCGCGAGTTGATGCCATGTAGTTGAGTATGGACGGAGGTGTTGGCTTGTTTGAATTCATCGTGGTTTCACCTCATCTCCTCGAGTATGATTTGCATGTCATCTTTCTTTGCATCCCTTTCAGGATGCGTAGAAGCTCTGTAGGGCGGAGGGTCCTCTTGGTATTGGGGTTGATGGTATCCCCAATTTTGCTGACGTTTTCTTGAGTAGTTAGGACCCCCCCTGCATAGCGTGCCTCATCATGTGTCTCCGCAAGCTGGACTTGCTTGAAATGTGGGCATGCGGTGGTGTTGTGCTTGACAGACCCACACTCCAAACAAGGCTGATTTTTGGTGAGGAACTTAACTTGTTTTTGTAGCCTCCATGCTTGATCTCTATTGAATGCGTCCCTTACGTCAGGATCAATCTCCTTAGATGGTTCGTAGAGTGGCATAGATGGGGCAAACCTTACGTCAGTAGCCTCAAGAGTCCCATAAGTGTTGTCGAAGTTGACCAACCTCTCTAAGGTATCCCAAACACGTTGTGGTATATACTCAAGATACCTATTAGAGGAATAGATGTTGATATGATCCTTAGTATACACATCCAGGGAGATGTAGATGATTTCCTGGATCACATATGGCGCTTGCCCATGAGTAGGGCAAGATTTGAGCAGGCGTTTGTAGCGCTCACAGACTTGTGCAAGTGTTTCCCCTGGCTTTTGCTTGAAAGTCGTAATATGTTGCCTGAGATGCACCGTCTTTCCTGGTGGAAAGAACTTGTTGAGGAATAAGTCCTTAAGCTCGACCCACGTGTGAATGGATTATGGGGCCAAACCCTCCAGCCAATGTAGAGCCTTTTTTGCAAGCGACCAATGAAAAGCCTTTAGTTTTACATATTCTAGATTAGGGCCATCAACAATAGTTTCGCACAAATCTAAATATACAGTAATAGGTTCTAAGGGGCATTCATTGGGCATTCCCTCAAATTGATTCCTCCTAATTTCAGAAATAAAAGAAGGTCTAATCTCAAATGAAATGTGCGGAGAATAATACGAGATTCTGTCCCTACCAGAGTAGGGTACAAGTATTCTTTCGCATTCTGAGGGATGTGTTGTAGTTGTTCCTCGAGCTCTCTTCTGGATTGGGCGTCGCGATCCGCCCTCGCCTCCCACCATTGTTGATTCTGTGCATATTTCGCCTCCCTTTGGGCGTATTCCGTTTGCCTTGTGGTGAGCTCCTCTACATGCACAGTCGACACGAGTCTTCTTCTTAGCTTTTGTTTAAGATGAAATAAGGGTTCTGGTTCGAGAAGAAGATCAAATTTTGGTGTGCGATCAGTGCCTCGCACACACCTATAAAAAAGACACGAGAAACGAAAATAGCGTAAAAAGAAACTAAAAAGGGCGTGATTGATTGCTTCCCCGGCAACGACGCCAAGATTTGTTAGGAGGGAAAATAAAATTAGGATAGAATCCACGAGGAAGCGTGTCAGTGCTCACCTAATCAGTTTCTCAAAATCAGCATGTTTTAGGAGGAAATTGAGTTCAATAAATAATAATATAAATCAAACCAGATTCGTGCCCACGCAAATAATTACAAGACTTCCTCCCGATGTAGCAAAAGGAAGCTAGGTTCGATCCTCGAGGAAGCAGGTCAACAATTCTCAAGTAGCAGGCGATTCACGTCGGATTTCGACTCCAGGGAAGCACTCGATATCGACCGAGGGTAGTCAATATCGACCTCTTTAGTCGATTTCTGGGTTCTGTAGGGGGTCAGTCGATTTAGACCAAGAAGTGGTCGATATAGACGTGTGTCTATTCGATATAGACCTGTGTACAGTCGATATCGGCCTGTGTCCAGTCGATATAGACCTGTGTCCAGTCGATATAGACATGTACTCGTCAACTTCTCCTGTACCTGCAGAAACAAAAATGACAGCGATCTTTCTTGATCGAGAGATTAGTGGTCGACGTCAACTAGGTTTAGTCGAAGTCGAGTAGAATGCAGTAACCTAACGAATTGCAGATTTCAAAATAAAAAATATAAAAGAAAACTTCAAAGACAGGGGTTTGCAACAACGATAACCAAACATGCATAAGGCAAGATAAAGAGAGATAATCATGCAATCACATCAAAGGATCAAGCTTTCGCCTTTTCCAACAATTAGACAACTCTTTCAAGAAACCCTAATTGTATCTACCAATTTTATGTTTATAATCCAAGTTGTTAACCTGAATCTTTATTAATTAGGTAATAAACATATACTCCCTCCGTTTCAAAATAAATGTCGTTTGGCATTTAGTGTACGTATTTCAAGGAAGTAAAAACTCTATAAAATATTATTTTTTAATCAATTTTTTTAATTAATTACATACTTGTTAGTACTCTCTCCGTTTGAAAATATTTGTCGTTTGACTTTTTGGCACGCTTTTTAAGGAGCTAAAAAAATTCGTTAAAAAGCGTGCACTACAGGACAAACGACAAATACTTTCAAACGGAGGGAGTATCAAGTATGAAATTATTAAAAAAAAATCGTTAAAAAATAATATTTTATAGAGTTTTTACCTCATTAACATGCGTGCCGGAAAGTAAAGTAACTTTTATTATAAAAACAGAGGGAGTAAAAGGTAGTGGATGATCAAAACATAATAAAAGTCGAATCTTTACCTCAAACATGCATGACTGATAGGGTCTATTTTAGTCATGCTTTTAGTATAGATTTGCATATTAATTTAGAGCATGTTTACATATTTTCGAACTTATTTGTTATTATTTAGTTTTCGGATTCTACACCCGTGTTTTTATATATTTAAGGTATTTTGGAGGAGATTTGGAATAATTCACATTGAACAAATTATAATCGAGATGGGCCGAGTTACAAACGATGAATGGGCCGGTGAATTCTTACGGGAAGAGGCGGAAGCTTCATGGCTTAAGTTGCTTACTACCGTAGATAGATAGAATTAGATTTATATATTATATTATATTATATCGTATAGATTAGATATATAGATTAGGATATTAGTCTTTACATATACTATATATACATACTTCAACTCGTACGGCAAAGGGGAGGCCGAACGTGATACGGCCGAGACCAGTTTGCTTAACCTAAGTATGTTTTGTTTTATTTTTATGAAGACCTAAACTCTCCCGTTTCGTCTACAATTTGAAGCTTTGTTTGGATTGATTGTGAGTTTCTAATTCTTGTTCCTTATTCCTATATTTGAATGTTTCGACTTCTTTGTGCTTGATTGTCTATTGTTTTATTCTATCTAGCCCGCGCAACTAGTTAGAATCAATTCAATTGCTAGGGTTTTGTAGATTCCTGGTTGTGAACCTTAACCCAAGTGGCAAACTTGTTCCTTTAGGGCTGGTTGAACTAATTGAATGAGTAGGAAGTTGGATGTGTTGTTAAATCCCTCTTTAGGGACTGCAAATACCTTGGTTAATCTCTGAACTTAAAGCTATCAATTGGGTTAAATCCTTCTTTAGGGACTGTTCGATTGATAAGGGTTGCTAGGACTGGTTGGACTAGTAACTATATTAGGTTGGGACAAGGGCATTCATAGGAAACCTAAAAGGACAAGAGGAAGTTACAAGGATCGCTTCAACCAAATAAAGTGGATATTTGTAGATGAAACTATTTTTATTAATCGTTATCTTCTTCAATTTGTTTATAGTTTATTTTATTTTCTTTCTTATTTTCACCACCCAAAACCCCCCGTTCCATACTAATTGGTAAATAAACATAACTTAGGAATAACTTGATTCTCTGTGGGATCGACCTCTTACTTACTTGCTATACTAGTTTGTAGGTTTGAGTTTTATTTTGATACGGTTAACGCAACTAAAAACCGGCCATCAAATTGGCGCCGTTGCCGGGGAATCAAAGTTTATTTCTTTGTTTTGTGTGTTTGCCGATTATTGTATATAACTTAACTTTGTTGTGAACCTATCTTACGGTTCACGACACTCTTGCTACTAACAGTTTAAGATGAGATTAGTGCAGTGTCAAGGGGAAAATTTTCACCATTATTTCACAAGAGTGCATTATTTATTAGACGTCCGTTATGCACGGGGTTACCAAGATAGTTTGCAAGATATGGTTGTTTGTGTACTTGAGGGCATGACTCCTGAGACCAAAGAACTTGCCGAGTCTATGAGTAACGGAGGCTTGACAAGTTTCGACTTATCAGAGATGTGGGATTTTTTCTGCTACATGGGTCACCAGGTGGAGCAAGAAGAAGCTTTCACACCCCAGGCTATGTTGGAGCATGTGCTTAAAAGGATGGAGCAAATTGAGGAACAATTGAACCAACTTAATCAACCGGTGGGTGAGTTGGTAGTAGAGCAATGCTTTATTCCTCAAGTTGATGAAAACCAAGACACAAACAATGATGGTTTGATCGATGAGAGCCCGATGCTTCCTGAGATGGAGTCTCATGAGTGCACGCATGAGGATCCATATGTTTTGGCCCCTATTCCATCGGAAGAAATCATCTCTGACTTGCTTATCAAGGAATCATTTACCGAGCCGATTTCTGTGGCTCCCGAAGAAGGTATTGATACTTTCTACACCTTTGTGAATTTTGGTGAATATATAGACCCTTAGGAGCATTACTTTGAGAAGCCACCAGCGGAACTGTGTTGGTGGTACCACATTCCCTCGGTAGAGAGTCATGATAAATTGAAAATGATTGTAACTTCTATAGTATATAATTTCAGTTTATCATTATATTATATGTGCTTAATTGATATGTGTGTACAAGAGTTTGACAAATTGCTGAGGGCGTTAACAATGTCCAATTTTAGATTCGAAAGAATCCAAGGTATGTTTTTTTTCTTTATTCTTTTTATTTTTAAGTTCGGATTAATTTTTATATTTCTTTATTTATTTCCGTAAAAATAAAATTAAAAAAAAAAAAGAAAAGAACTTCACCCGTCTCCCTCTGCCTTTTCTCTCTCCACCCGTCTCTGTCCTCCTCTCAACCCGCAGGAGCGCCGCCGCCTGTTCCTCCGGCCTCCGTCTCCACTCCGCCGGTTTCTACCTCCCTCATCGCCTCATCGCCGCTGTTCGCCTCCCGCCCTCTCCGACCTTCTACCTCGCGCCGCCTCTCTCTCTCTCCTGCTTCTGCCATCTGAAGTCGCCGGCCGCCACCACCGTCCCCTTCGCCCTTGTCCCGACGAAAGCCTAACCCAAGCTCCTGGTTGGGATCTCCTCACCGCACCACCTCTGCAAATCCGCCACCGATGCATCGCCGCGCCTGCGCCGATCTCCTTCCGACAGCCAGCATTGCCCCAGCACCAGACCACCAGTCCCTTTCGTTAGTTCTACTGCTAGTCACCCCTGCTGCCTTCAATGGCGGTTGATTAACTCTCATCAGGCGTCGCTGAATTTCCAGACCGTGATTTCACTCGGGTAAGTGCAGCAGGAATGTCATCCCTTTTCACCATTTCACCGAGATTCTCGTGATTTATGCTAGAGGATGATGAATTGATTTTGTTGAAATTGCTCCTATTTTATTTTCTTCCTGAGCTAGTTGTTGATGAATTTCGATTTTGGGCTTTTCTGGACTGATTTTGTGCTTAATTGATGTTGAACTGATTGAGTGGTCGATTGATTCTGCTCGAGTTCGATTGTTGTGGTTTGGGTGAATTCCTATTTGGATTTAATTAGAAGTGAAACTTGACTCAACTTTCATGCTAAACTTGATCACTTTAGCTCCTGATTTTGGTATGTGAAAGTTTTCACTTATTCAAAATGGTGGTTGTTGAATTGTTTTATGCCCTCTACTTGATCAAGAAATTTTGATTATAGTTCACTTGTGATCTTCTATCTATTGATTGCTCCCTGAAATCACTTGAATGCCATGTTTTTAGTCCAACCTAAGTGATTGAGCATGAGCTGTCGGGGGCTGATTTTAGTTGTTTGAATGTTGGTGTTGTTCCTTGTTCTTGGATGATATATGTACTTGGAAAGTTGGATTGCTTTGTCTTGTGTGTTTTCTTTGCTTTTAGTTTTGGCCAGGACCAATTGCAAAGAGGATAGGCTTGTATTTATCCAACTCTGAGGCGGGTCACAAGTGTCAATTGCATCCAAGAGCTGCTGAAATTTCTGCTGCACACCCATGACTGTCCTATAATCTTGAGATGAATGATGTGTCTCGTATGCCTGATTACTTTGTGAGTTTCCTCTACCTCTGCAATTCTATTTCATTACTTTGAGGACAAAGTAAGATTTTAAGCACGGGGTGGGGAATTCATGTGTAGCTCCGTCTTTATATATATGTTAGTTTTCTTTGTTTTTTCAATTTCTGTTATGCATTTCATTGCATTTAGGCGATTCCCATCTTGGTTTAGTTTGTTCTCTAATTCATTTTTATGATCTTAATTGCATAAATCCCATGAATTGATTGAAGTGCTTGAAAATGATTTTTGGAGCATGATTTGTGAATATAATTGAGCAAGTATGGTTCATAGTTGAGGTTAAATTGAAATCTAGCAAAAACATAACCCTTGTGAGTTTGTTTTGGCCTTATAGGGACTATTCATAATTATTTCCCTTTTGTTTTTATTGTGTGATTACACTCTCCATATGCTTGTTTTTCAATACCGTATTGCACATGTTTGTTGCTTGTGAATTTCAAATGATTGAGGCATGTTTTCTTTAGCCATATTATACCCTATCAACCTTACATATGATCCTTTGCTTGAAGCCCGTCTGAGCCTTAAAGCCTATTCTTTTTTATAGCTCCACAAAAATATATCCTAGCCAATGATTAGCCTGACCCCATCCGAGAATTAGGAGGAGAATTGGTGAAAAGTCTATATGTTGGAGTTGCTTTGGGTGAAGATAATGTATGTATGGTTGTGCATTGCGAGAGGCATAGCCAAAATAAGGTAACCCTTCTTGTATAATAGAGATGACTTATTACTAGGGGCCTAAGGAGGATAAAATTCACTTAGGAGTAAAAGTCTAGTAAGCTTGACCCTAGGGAGGATAAAATTCACCTAGGGGCAAAAGTAAGCATAAAAAGAAAAGAAGTCATCATCCAAATGGAAAAATTCCATGAGTTGTATGGTTATTGAAATCGAAAAGTGCTTATTGATATGTATTGGAGTTTATGTTATTGGAATGGTTTGCGAAGTATGAAAGTTTTGGTGTTGTTCTGGTTGATTGTTGTTCCTTTTTCCCGGATTTTTAGCACCACAAGCTTAAATATTTCCCATACCTTATGTTCCTACCAAAGCCCCATTTCAACCCTATAAAAGTCCTCATGATGTTGTTTGCAAGTAATGACAGAGTATTTTGGATTGAGTTGAGTTGAACTTTAAAGCCTAAACACATGAGAGCTTGAGTGAAACACATTATTTCGGTGAGGTTGGATTAAATTTGCCTTTACTATTGGATCGCTCATATATTTGTTAGGATGTTTGTTCTCTTATTCATGACTCCTACCACGTGATGTTGCTTTTCTAAAACTAAGCATGAAGATTTTATTTGTGGGATGATATTAATTCTATAGTTGTTTTTCATTGCTTGAGGACAAGCAAAAGTCTAAGCATGGGGTAGTTTGATAGGGTCTATTTTAGTCATGCTTTTAGTATAGATTTGCATATTAATTTAGAGCATGTTTACATATTTTCGAACTTATTTGTTATTATTTAGTTTTCGGATTCTACACCCGTGTTTTTATATATTTCAGGTATTTTGGAGGAGATTTGGAATAATTCACATTGAACAAATTATAATCGAGATGGGCCGAGTTACAAACGATGAATGGGCCGTTGAATTCTTACGGGAAGAGGCGGAAGCTTCATGGCTTAAGTTGCTTACTACCGTAGATAGATAGAATTAGATTTATATATTATATTATATTATATCGTATAGATTAGATATATAGATTAGGATATTAGTCTTTACATATACTATATATACATACTTCAACTCGTACGGCAAAGGGGAGGCCGAACGTGATACGGCCGAGACCAGTTTGCTTAACCTAAGTATGTTTTGTTTTTATTTTATGGAGACCTAAACTCTCTCGTTTCGTCTACAATTTGAAGCTTTGTTTGGATTGATTGTGAGTTTCTAATTCTTGTTCCTTATTCCTATATTTGAATGTTTCGACTTCTTTGTGCTTGATTGTCTATTGTTTTATTCTATCTAGCCCGCGCAACTAGTTAGAATCAATTCAATTGCTAGGGTTTTGTAGATTCCTGGTTGTGAACCTTAACCCAAGTGGCAAACTTGTTCCTTTAGGGCTGGTTGAACTAATTGAATGAGTAGGAAGTTGGATGTGTTGTTAAATCCCTCTTTAGGGACTGCAAATACCTTGGTTAATCTCTGAACTTAAAGCTATCAATTGGGTTAAATCCTTCTTTAGGGACTGTTCGATTGATAAGGGTTGCTAGGACTGGTTGGACTAGTAACTATATTAGGTTGGGACAAGGGCATTCATAGGAAACCTAAAAGGACAAGAGGAAGTTACAAGGATCGCTTCAACCAAATAAAGTGGATATTTGTAGATGAAACTATTTTATTAATCGTTATCTTCTTCAATTTGTTTATAGTTTATTTTATTTTCTTTCTTATTTTCACCACCCAAAACCCCCCGTTCCATACTAATTGGTAAATAAACATAACTTAGGAATAACTTGATTCTCTGTGGGATCGACCTCTTACTTACTTGCTATACTAGTTTGTAGGTTTGAGTTTTATTTTGATACGGTTAACGCGACTAAAAACCGGCCATCAATGACTATCGTCGGGCTCACCCCAACCCTAGAAGTAGGTGGAATACTCGCTCTTCATCATAGGGAAACTCATCAAAAATAAAAGAAAACTAAATTGCATTAATAAACTAAAACAAAGCTTACAACCGAACGAAGCCAAAACGTCTCTCAACACTCTTGCTCCACTCGGCCTCCTCTCTCTCTCTCTCTCTCTCTCTCTCTCTCTCTCTCTCTCTCTCTACTCGATGTAACTAATTAATGGCTTGTCTTGGATCATTCTAAAATCCTACCCCTAAAGCCTTAGCTAATCTTGGAAGGAACATCAATCTATATCTAAAACTTTCTATCTAAAAACATAAGATAAAACATTAGTGATAAAGGAAATAAATCTATAAGGAAACTAGAACTAAAGTGGATAAATTCTTCTTGGACTTGATAGGTCTTCATGTGGATGGATAGAATTCCACATATCTTCACTTGCAAGCACTCTATCTTCTTGGAAACCACTCGATCTCGACTCGGATTGTTCACTAGGGTACTCGACGTCGACTAGCGTTTTCTCTTCCTGGGTTGCACTCGAGCTCGGCTACATGGTGGGCTTGACGTGTGTACTCGACATCGACTAGGAGTACTCGACGTCGAGTAGATCTCTTCGTCTCGAGTGATTGACTGCTTGACTCCGTGTGGTTTTGTCGTCCAATGTACTCGACGTCGACTAGAGGTACTTGACGTCAAGTAGAATCGTCAGCTTCCAGCATTCTACTCCGCACTGGAAAGCTATTTTCGAGGGCTACAACTCTGATGAAGACATCAAAACTTGATTCAGAATGATGAATGGTGAAACATGGGCTTTTCTCCAGTTGCACCATCCTTAGCTTCTTCATGACTTTTCTTGAAGCTCCAAAGTGCGTCCGATTTCTGCGAAATTAAACAGAAACTAGTGTGGACTCCATAATTTGGCAAATAAGCATAAACTACATAGATTCTGTACTATTCTAACCCAAATGCATGAAATGTATGCAGAAATCGATATAAAAGTAACTACACAACATGGAAAATTAGGCTCACAACACAGTCCTTAACGTCGACTAGAAGATCACTCGATATCGACTCGGATGGGTCGATATTGACTAGAACAGTCGATTTCCAGTGAAGAATCTGCAAATCAAAGACAGCAAACTAGTTAGTTTGCAAATAAGGATCACCTACTACTCTCGTAGAAGAATAATGCAAATAGGGATAGAAGATGAAATCTGATAATGCATATCTTAGATAGGCATTGTAGGCATTTTTAGGTTAGTTTGTTTGCATTTGGTGCATGATTTAGGGTTGAATTGCATCTTATGACTATCTTGGAAGAGTTTTGATTCTGCGCGAATTTGTGTTTATTTTGCAGAGTTGAATTCAAACGTCACAAAAGGAAGCAAGGACCTTGGAATGGAGATACAAAGAGGAAGGAGTGAAGAAAGACAAGTATTTGGAGGAGTTGTACGGATGCAACGGGACGAGAAGTCGCCTCCTTGGAGAGCAGCGGCCTCCGCACGCAGGCAGCGGCCTTCGCATGGAGCCCTCGATGCATATTGGAGTGTCACAGAGGCAGCGACCGCCACATCTATGCAGTGGCTTCCACATTAGACGTCAGTGACACATCGTTTCATTTAGTGAAAAACCTAGTTTGATTGAATCCTTTTTGGCCGACTTTGAGTTGTAAGAGATAGATTTTTACCTTAGTTTTCTATATTCTATTCTATTCTGCGTTCATCAGACAATTAGAGAGATTCAGTGATGTCTTCCATGAGGAACTAAACTTCTTTGTTCTATCTATAATTTGAAGCTTTATTTGGATTGAGTGTGAGTTTCTGAATCTCGTTCCTTAATTCCTATATTAAATGTTTCAACTTCTTTGTGCTTATTGGTTGATTGTTTTGGTCTATCATGTGTGTCCAACTTGTTAGATCAATTCAGTTGTTAGGATTTTATAGATTCTTGGTTGTGAACCTTAACCCAAGTAGCAAACTTATCTCTTTAAGGCTAGTTGAACAAATTAGGTAGGTAGGAAGTTCGATGTGTTGTTAAATCCCTTTTTAGAGACTGTAAATACTTTGGTTAATATCTGAACTTAAAGCTATCGATTAGGTTAAATCCTTTTATGAGGGACTACTCATGAGATAAGAGTTTTTAGGAATGGCTAGACTAAAAACTATATTAGGTTGGGACAAGGGCATTCATAGGAAACCTAAAAGGATGAGAGAAAGTTACAAGGATTGCTTCAACCAAATAAAGTGGATAGTCGTGGACACAGCGCCCGCCGCCCCCTGTCCGCTTAACGAGTCCGAATTTTGGTAAACTTGGGAGGGAAGTTTCTATCTTTTTTTTTTGTTATTTTCGTTTTATTTACTTTTATTTATCTTATATCTTTATATGATTAGATTTATTTCCTTCTTATTCTGTTCTAGGATTAGATTATTTTTTTATCCATCTTAGGATTAGATTTTTGTTTTTCGGGTTAGTTTCCTTATTACTTAGGATTAATGGTTCTATCTTTTATATTTCTATTCTATCTAGTTCTAATATTTTCTATTTTTTTTTTTGATAGATATTTCTTCCAACTCCCCATATATTACTACTCCCTATTTTGAATTAGCCAAGCTTACTCAAGGAATCTACAAAACCCAAAAACCTACTTGAATCCATCCCAGATACCTAAAGCCTTGCGTTTCAATCGATTCTATCCACCAAAACACTTTCCATCATTACCCTAAATCCACAAAATTTAACTTTTCCCATACCATTCCCCTACCTATCACCAAAGAACCCTTTGAAACCAAGTTGTTCATGAAAGTTTTGAGTTTGGAAGAGTGAGGACTTCGGTTTTTCAACATTTTCACTCGGATTCGTGGTTCTGCATACACGGCGCCCGCCATCCCTACAACGATCCCATCTTTTGGTCGTTTTTATGGTTTTTCTTCGGTTTGCCCTTGATTTGCATCATGTCTTCTTCTCCTATTAAGAAAGATGTGCCAACTTATTTCAATAATACTAATGTGCTTTGTTGGAATGCACTGGCAAAGCGCACCTACACATCCACGATATTCTTTGACGAAATTACATTGAGACGGTTGGGCCTTTTTTATTCGGTGATCGCTTTGATGGCACATGGAGGGCTACGTGATTTTATTGGCAGAAAGGCTCCTACATACCCTTTCTTGGTTAAGGAGTTGCTTACTACTCTGGAGGTAATATCGCCCAAGGATGTTCGATTCCTATTACAAGGAAGAGCTTGTAATTCCTCATATGCTGCAATTGGAGTTGATTCCCGTGTTACGAAGAGATGTTCTAGGAAGTGGACTAGTGACATGCGTGTTCTTGACTCAACAGAGATTTGGAGAAATATGACAGGGATGCCTGAGACCTTCAAGGACTTCAGACTAGATGATATGATTACTCATCCCGCCCTTCGTCTTTGTCTGCGGACTTTGGGCTCTACTTTTTATGATTGTGAGAGCGTTATTGTTGTTGACCCCGGTGTGATCGATTTCATATATTGAGGATGTGTGAGAGGGTTCCTGGCCAACGCAGCGAGAATTATCCTCTTGTCACCCTTTTTGGAGGCACAATCACACTTCTAGCTATGTTTTATGGTGTTGATGTTAGTTCACTGTAGCATGTAAGTCATTCTTATATGTGGGACATTGATGCTCTTTTGTCTGCACGAATGTTAGAAAAGTTGTAGTTGCCATATGCTATTGAGAGATTTCGGTGGTTGTCTGGACCCCAACAATCTCACCATTAGTATCTGCCTACTATTTTACCTATAGGGATGAAATTAGTAGACTTCTGCCGAATCCATGCTCCTATTGACACTCATTTGCGGAAGCCTGATGATCTTATGACCCATGCGAGGGATGTTGAAGATATGCAGATCGAGATGACACTGCCTACGGTTCAAGATGCCTCACTCGTTGCCTGCTTGGAGAAGAAATTGACTGAATTTGAGAAGCAACAGGTGGATGAGTTGATGAAGCTAACAAAGTCCCATGCGATCCTGGTTGGGAAGATCGATCGACTACATGAGACTTGTCTCTGGTTGATGAATTTGATTAATCAACGGTCTGGACCCCAGACCCCGCCTTCACAGTAATATGTTAGCCATTTGCTTCCTTCAAACCCTTTATTTTTATTTTTCATTGTTCCTTTTTGTGTTTCTATGCATTGAGGACAATGCAACATGTAAGTGTGTGTGTGTGTGGGGGGGGGGGGGGGGGGGAGAAGTGAATTAGTTAGATTAGTTCATGTTTGAATTTCTATTTTTATTTTTTGTTTTGTTATTTCTTTTAAGTTATTTCTTTTATGTTATAGAAAATGTCAAAAATGAAAAAAAAAATTTGAAAAATGTAAAAAAATATGAAAAAGTGAGTTTTGTTTTGTTGTTTTGCATATTGTGTTATCAAAGATTTCCATCTAATTTGAGTTTGTCCTATTTTGACTTTATACTGACATGAACTTATAAATCCCATGGAATTTTGGAATGATTTGATTTTATCCTGAAAATTGGTTTTTTTTTTGTGAAATATGATTAAGCATATGTAATTGAGCATGTATTATCTAAGTTTAGGAGTATGCTTGAAATTCAACAAAAACTTGTCCCAGTGAGTTATGTTTGGCCTTATAATGGATACATCTTTATTCCTTTTGCTTTTCTTATGTGATTTACTCTTCCTATGCATTTATCATTGAGTATTGTCATGGTCATCTATTTTGAAGGCCGATTATATACATGTTCATTGCTTGATAAGTTCAAATGATAGAGGAAACTTTTTAGCCACATATTTATCCATGTCCATCTTATGTTATATCTTGCTTTGAAGCCAATTTGAGCCTTTAGCCATTTTATTGATAGCGCCACAAAATTATTATTCCTAGCCTATGATGAGCCTTACCCTTATTCCGGGGGAATTGAGATTTTGAGTGGGTTATGGAATCTATTTTGGAGATTTAGGAGAATGAAGCTAAAGTGTGATGTTATGGTTTATGGTTTTGAGAAGATGTAATGTTATGTGCTTATTTAGTCCCTCATTTTATGCATTTGATTTTCATGTATTTTGGCTCAAGTTAAAAAAATCCGAAAGAAAAGAAAAAGAAAAAAAAGAGAATAAAAGAGTCATTTATTTTATTTTTGCATAATGAGGAAGAATTGGATTTATGTTGGTTATGAGTCTTATTGGTTGGGTGTTGAGATTGCATCATATGTGAGATGATGAGATTGGAGATTTGAGATGATGAGTTATGAGATGATTTTTGGAGTTATTTTGATGATATTGAGAGAAGTTGTGCATTTGTGAGCTTCATGTTATTGAGTTAGTTTGTGTTATGTTGGGAGTTTTGGAATCTTGTTTTCCCGGAATTTATTGCACCACATGACCAAATACAATTCCTTGCCTTTATGTTTCTACCAAGCCCCATTACAACCCCGTCGAATGGAATCTTCTATGAAGGTTTCCAATGAGCGAAAGTCCTCTATATATACATGTTATGTCCTTATTTTTGGATTGACGTATCCGGTGGAGATTTTGTGATATAAATGTCAATATTTGAGTTGATGCTTATATATGGAATTGAGTTGAGTGTGTTCTTAAGGCCTAAACACATGAGAGTGAGAGATAGACATTTTATCCTTGGTAAGGTTGATTTTTGAGCATGTAAGCAACTTGATCCCATATATACATGTTATGGCGTTTATATCTTTTATTATATTTGCAACATTGATGTTCCTTTTGATGAGTAAAGTTATGAAAGAATTGCCCGTGGGATGCGTAGATGATGTTTTGTTTTATGGGTTGCGTAGATGATGTTTTGTTTTATGGTTGCTTTTATGGTTGCTTGATAATGCATATTTCATATAGGCATTATAGGTATTTCTTATTGCAATTAGGTAGTGATTTTGCTATTGTTTTAGTCTAGTTCCGTATATTGCTTGTGAAGTATTTGAGTTCGGAATCTACGCGCTTTTAGTGTTTATTCTGCAGAATTACATTCTGACCTTGGATGTAAGAAGCATGTTTTGGAGCATATGAAAGCTAAGGAGGAGCTATAGAGGAGCAAGAAAACACAACATTGGAATTTATTGAAGACAATTGAGGAACGTCAGACACTGGATAGGCGGCACCCGCCATGGGTCTGTTGTCCGGATACGCGGTTTTGGATCCAAAGACATTATTTCCTATTAGTTTATTCTATTTTCGAATATGGTTTTGCCAACTTGTTTGAGGCATTATTAAGTTATTTTCAGTTCTATTCAGCAGTAGAGGGAGGATTAATGTGAGATTATGAACAATCATTTGAGGACATGTTTTGTAATTATTTTCAATTCTATTCAGCAGTAAAGGGAGGATTATTGTGAGACTATGAACATATTTTCGACTATGTTGCTTATGTGATTTATTCTGTAGAATTACATTCCGACCTTGAAGGGACTTTGAAAGAGCTTAAGAGACATGTTTTGGAGCATATGGAGGATAAGGAGGAACCTAAAGAGGAGCAAAGAAGCACGCCATTGGAGGTTATTGAAGTCATTTGAGGAAAGTCGGTCACTACATAGGCGGCGCCCGCCGTGGGATTGTTTCCAGCGTTTGCGATTTTGGATCCGAAGACATTATTTTCTTTTATTTTATTTCTATTCCTACAAGGGTTTGGCCGACTCTTTGAGAGTCTTTATTAGGTTATTTTATTTTATTCTAAAGAGAAGAGGATTATTATGAGACTATGAACAAAATTAGAGAGAGAGAGAGAGAGTTGGCCTATGAGTTGCTAAACTCATAGTTTCGCCTGTGATTCTAAGACATGGTTGTTTGGATTTGATTCTATTTACTTATTCATATTCATAGCTATAATCCTGTGCTTATTGATTATATTTGTGTTCCTTTCTATGATTAATCACCATATTAGGAATTGCACCTTAGCTATGAATTCGTTGTTGTTTTCTTGATAGCAAACAAAGGTATTGAGATAGTAATGTTTCTTTGTCTTTGTAGTGGGTGATTTCAATTAATCTATGTTGTGGATATCGGTTTACGCCTATCTGTCATAACTGCATTGAATCAATGTGGCAATTGGTCTGATTACTTGAGTCTTTAATGCTATTCTTTAGTAATATTGAATAAGACGAGTGTATATCTACGGATCTCTGAAGCTTAATCAAGTAGACCTATGAATATGAGTAATTGATAAATCAATCCTAGGATCATGAATTCCAACCATTCTCAATGAATTACATGTGAAATGTTCTTTCTACTTTGATATCAATCTACTTTGCAATCATAAATCTGGTTACTTTTACATCTTGGTTATTTTCTACAAATCATTGCTTTTTCATAAGATTTCTTATTTAAAGTTATTGAATAGGAAATTGCTTATCCCTGTAGATTCGACACCGGACTTCATCGCTATACTAGTAGTTATTTGGTTTATCAAGTGATTGATTGCCTAATCTATTGGTTTTGTGTTTGAGTTTAGATATTATTACTATTTGATAAAGGGCAAAAGTGCCAACGGCGTTCATCCCACATCAATGAGGCAAATGAGTGGTTGATGTGCGCCTAATTTACCATGTTTTATACTATCTTTTATATCGATTTCTGTCTGCATTTCATATTTGGGGGTTTGATTTATACAGAATATGTGTAGTTTATGTTTATTTTCAATATATGGATGTCTACACCACTTTCTGTTTAATTTCGCAGAAATCGGGCGCACTATGGAGCCTAAAGGAAAGTCATGAAAACATTGGAGAAACTAAGGAAGAGCACAAGATGGTGCAGCTGGAGAAAACACCACTTTTCACCATTCATCATTCTGAATCAAGTTCTGATGTCTTCATGAGAGTTGTAGCCCTTGAAAAGAACTTTCCAAATCATATTCATATGCATCAATCGGACAAACGAAGACTCGAGAAAGTGCATTTCAAAACACAGTAGAATGCTGGAAACTGTCAAGGAGGTCGATATCGACCAAGTTTGGTTGATATCGAGTGGTGTACGTCGAGCAGAAATGCCAGAAATCGACCAGAACACTGGGAGCAACACTACAAAGGTCGATATCGACCAAAGGTGGTCGATATCGAGTCGAGAACGGGTCGAAATCCACTTCAGAGGCTGAAATCGAGTGAAGCTGAGAAGACAAGTCGATATCGACTGAACATGGTCGATATCGAGTGAACCCCAGAAGCTGATTTCGAGCGATACAAAGTCCTAATCCGAGTGGAGGAAATTTGCACATGAAGGGGAAGATATTTTATCTATTTTTATCTACTTTCTATCCTAAAGGGTTGAACAATTAATTACCCTATGAATTAATTACCCTATTGATTTATCGACTTTTACCAATTCTCTATTATCTAGAACTATATTCTTAGATAGATAATAGATATTGCTTTCATAGAATAGTTAGGATTAAGCCCTATAAATAAAGCCCGATGAGCTGGTTTTTTTATTCAATTCAACTCAAGTCGTCTTCGGGCACAAGGAGAGAGGAGGCGAGAGAGGAGAGAGGGGAGAGAGAGGAGCAAGAGAGGAGGAAAGAGACGATTGCATGGTTGTAAGTTCTAGTTTTATTTTATGATAAAGTTAATTTATTTCATTATGTTTTGTTTCCAATTTCCTTCTTCTAGGGTTGGGGTGATCCCAAAATATATATGTGTGTTCATTTTATGAATTTATGAATTTGTGTGTCTTTATTATCATCTACCTATGTGCTTAATCCTTTGCGACAGTCGAGGACAATTCCTTATTTGCAATTACGCTACTAGAATACGTCAATTAGACATCATGTCATTGAAGTCTGTCAGGAAATCAACAGATGCTAAATTTATGTATTACATCGGTTATTTTTTTTGTGATGTCTAAAGAAGTATAAACGATGGTCAAATATTTGGACAGATGTGAAACTGTTAGTTCTAAAAAAAAACCAAAACGCGCGCTATAAGAGGAAAAGACGGGATCCACATACTTAGAAAAAATTCGGAGCCCGGGCTTCCAAATTTTGGACGTAATGTCAACACTTGCAAAATTTTGACTTCCCTTTTTCCAATAACTTTTAACACTTAGAAAATAATTGACCCTTTTCCTCCTTTTTCTTACTTTCCCAAAATTTATAACATAAAATAAATATATCTTCTTCTATCTCCCCTCACATTCAATCTGCTCTTAAGCTCCCTCGAGCTTCCTGTCTCCAGAATGTACAAAACTCACCACGCTAGCCATCTTCCTCTCTCTCCAGATCCAAGGTTCCACTTGCTAGCTCCGGCGACTGGTGATCATTTCTGCCTTATTTCTCCGGCCATCATCGACTCTGAGGAATCGCGAAAATGAACGGGAGTTGAAACCCTAAATCGCCGACGAGGTATCCGACATTCCAACCTATTTGTTTGGCTTCGTTTGTTTCCTATCTTCATTCTACTTTGGTTTCTTGTTTCTTTTCACATTCAATCAGCTCTAAGGCTCTAACCCTCGGTCTACTTCTCTCCAGATCCTAGCCACGTACCAAACCCTAACTCATCTTCTCCTCTCGCCGACTTAAGGTATCTGACATTTCAACCTATTTGTTTGCTTTCATTTGTTTTCCATCTTCATTCTCCTTTGGTTTATTGTTTATTTTCTTGAATCCCCAACCCAACCCTATATGTGTTGTCTCACGGGAAGCCTGTCAAAAGAAGGTGCTCGTCTGCTGCCTAACCCACAAGGTGCTCGTCTCTTATGTGCTTTGATTTCGTTTCTCATGTTTTCTTTTGTTCACTTCCAATTTGTATTTGTTGTCATTCACTCACAATTTGTATTTGTTACTAGATGGGTCTAATTTGTTACGGGATGAGGCCCACCTTCATGTATTATCCAATAACGATGAGGTGCATCCATATAAAATGTAAGTATGCATGATTTCATTTGTTAAAGTATTTCTGTTAATTGTGCTTAAAACACATTAATAGTTGTACCTTTACTGAAGGATGCATAAGAAGATCGTGGAGGAATTACACAGTGGAAGAAAAATGAGTAAAAAGTGGCTACGTGATGAGCATAACCGTACCTTTGCTGATTGGTTCAAGGCAAAGGTATGTTAGTGGCTTAGACATAGTTCTAACTATGTATTGAATTGCATAGTTTAGTAAACATACTTTGAGTTAAACATACACTGAGTTATTCAACGACGACTCCTTAGGTCGAAGCTGAAATGGAGGAAAAGCCTGGACATGTTTCAGAAACTTTGAGATGGTTGGCTTCAAAACCGAGCTACACTGTCTTCACATATCAAGGGTACCAATACAATGGTGTAAAATACTTCACAAAACAGTGAGATAATTGCAAAGCAGTCCAAAATGGTGGAGTTTGCTTAGTTGCTGAAACAATGCAAGTGGCTAGTGCTAAGTATAAAAATCCAATCAATAGTGAGATGACATTCTATGGGGTTATTCAGCAGATTTGGGAGCTGGATTATTGTGACTTTAAAGCTCCTATATTTTTGTGTCAATGGGTAGAGAATGAGCGAGGAATTAAGGAAGACGAGTATGGTTTTACGCTGGTCAACCTCAACTGATGGGGTCATCGAAAAGACCAATTCGTATCTGTTGCGCAAGTGAAACAAGTCTTCTATGTTGATGATCCCCTCGATCCTGAGTAGTCAGTTGTCCTTCGAACACCAAACAAAGACTACCGTGATTTTGTATACGAAGGAGATGAAGGGGAGAGCAGTGTTGAACATCAACCATTTTCTAAGGAAATACCACTTACTTGTGAGGACATTGAGAATGAGGGGGATTTGACCTATCTACGAGAAAATGTTGAGGGTTTTGGAATGATGAAATCGGTGATCCATTTGATGACTAGCTGAGCAATCTCTTCAGTTTTATTAGTTAATCAGCATAGTTTAATACATAGAGGGACATGTTTGCTGATAAGTTCAAATAGGTTGGGTGAAGATCATACAAAAATAACTGATGAAGAGCTCTAAATGGTGAGAATAAATCAGGTAATTTTAGATGTTAGGTCTCGTTTTGCAGTTGGTGATGGTCAAAACCATTTTGTTGTTAATGTTGTAGAAATTGTATAACATTTAACTCATTTTATTTTTAGAAATACTTTGCGATTATGTTGTTAATGTTTTAATGAACAAATACATGTGAAATTATAGTGTTATCGTTAAATAGTCTAGTTCACTGGGAATTCAGACCAAGTGTTTAGTGTACTTTATTTAAATTTATGTTCTGTCCATGAGTTAGCTTTTGTTTTTATATTCTGTTGTGTGAAATTTATGTTCTGTCCACGTGTGAAATTATAGTGTTATCCATGTGTTAGCTTTTGTTTTTATGTTTTGTTGTGTGAAATTTATGTTCTGTCCACGTGTGAAATTATAGTGGTATCCATGTGTTAGCTTTTGTTTTTATGTTCTGTTGTGCTTCCCAACCAAGTGACATGCTCTAAGTTGGTGTGATTCTTAAACTTTATTTAAATTTATTACATTTTCCACATTGTAGATTTTTTGGGACAATGGGTTCTAAAAAGAAGAGCAAGGTGGTAAGGTCTCCAAGACCAAAAAGGAAGACCAGAAAGGAGCCATCACATGGATCGGATGAGGACTCACAAGGTCCTGCTAAGCCGAACAACATCAAGGATGGACGTGAGCGAAATGAACTGCTTGGTAACAACAAATCTGCACAGAAGCACCAAGTGGGCACTGCAGAAGCAGGGAGATATCTTCCAAAGGCGTGGTGTCACAAAATTCTGCTCGGGAATCTCAGGAAGGGCATGTGAAGAAGCGGAAGGTCGAAAGTGAGTTGATGGGAAAACATAGCAAGAAGAAATCTTCAAAGAAGCATCTTGAGGATGATCTTGAAGCAGGGGAGAAATCTGTCAATGAACGTAGGGAAGATGCTGCTGTTGTTGGGGAGAAATCTGTCAATGAGACTGAGGATGTTGCTAATGCCGAGGAGAAATCTTCTAAAGGTGTCTAGAGAGTGACCGACTCCGGTAAGATAAGGGGGAAGCGAGGTGTTTCTCAAATGTACAAGGTTCTGGTTAAGAAGGCAGTCAATAAAAAAAGCAGTGTGAAGTAAAATCGTCAAGGAAATCCATGCCGGAAAACTCGCGCGACCCTACAATCTTACATTGGAATGCTTGCTCGTAGAATGGTGCCAATGAACATTGAAAGTTGGCCAAAAGTTAGTAAGGAGCTCAAGAAGAAATTGTGGAAAGACATTCAGGTATTTATGTCTATTGTGTATAAATTGGTTTTCCTATTTTTACAATAACATTCTCTTTATATTGTACATGTTTGTTGAGAGAAATATTTAATATTAATTGTCTAAGATACATTCAGGGTGGCCCCTGAAAGTCGTGCAATGATCCTCTCTTCTACTGAGTCTAAATGGCTACAATTCAAGGCACATCTGACCACAACTGAGGTGCTTCCACACTATGACCAAAAGAAGAAACTGAGAAATCCGCCAAAGAAGTATGCGTTAATATTAATTGGCGGATGTTTGTGAAATCCAGGTGTACAGAAGAGTGGATGGTATGTCCTCCAATTTTATATGATATGTTCTTGTGGATTCAAATATTAGATTTCCCATTTCCAATAGTTTGAGTAGTGTGACTTTGAAGTACAAGCTTTGTGGCAAAGTTAACACCAACTGATCACATTGAGGACTAAACTTTATTATTTCATTTTATTTATTATTCTTGGATTGATTATTTTAAAAAGATTTGGTGAGTACTTTTTCCAATAATTCAAAGATTGACTGCCAAGTCTTACCAATCTGATCTGCAGGAAAATCATAAAGTGCATGCTGAGCGTGTGCGCTTGAGAAGATACCATCACAGAACGTCGAGGTCAGGGTACATTGGTTTCGAGGAGGATATGGTAATGACTACGTTGCTAATTATCTCAATTCGTGTAACGGGAGATGCCCATTCACATGTCTTACTCATTTTTGTTTTGTGTGGCATAAACCGGATCAAGAGATCGGTAGCGATGATGATGTTGACCGTGTCATAATGTGGAGGAAGGCCCATATACCGAAAGACGGGTCTATAGATGAGACCTTGAGACCAGTTCTTGAGAAAATTGTAAGCATATATGCATTTTTTTTCTTCCATTTTATGTGTGATTCTTTAAAGTAAAAATGGCTGAATGTAGACATGTAATGTCCTGGTTTCTAGGATGACTTACTAGAGAAGAAAAGGAATGGAGAGCTTGTTGAGGAAGGGTCTAATGACATATTGACCCAAGCCTTAGGAAATCCGGAGCACTCGGGTAGGGTCAGGGGTGTTGGAGGATTTGTAAGTCAAGCCCAATACTTTGGAATCCCAAGGAAGCGAAGAGAGACAATGACAAAAGCCGAGCTATTGGCACGTGAGAAAGAACGTAAGAAGGAGTTGCAAGAGACGAAAAAATTGCTACCTGAAGCTGACAAGATAACAGAACAGCTAAATGAGCAAGCTGTGAAGGATTTTGAATGCCGGATGTTCTCTGAAAAAGATACTCGTAGGAGAGATATGCCGATGGATCCACCAGAAGGTGTGACTCCTTGCTCTAATAGAGGTAGCCATCTTGATAGCCTCGACTCTCTGCTTGATGCTGAGGGAGATATGCCCGTCTCTAGGGATCCGCCAGATAAGGTACGTATGGAGTTTAGCATCATTGTCATGTGCATATATAAACATGTAAAAGATTAAAAGGTACATTGTTTCAATTTTCTATCACTTTCTTTGCAGGCTTATGAGATGTATGACTTTGCTCTCAACACCATCAACAACATTGTAGCTTTTGGTCTTTTACTCGACACTGATAGTAGAGTTGAAGAGAGTGCATCTGGACCAGATTGGGTTAGAGTCACAATTGTTGGTGATATTAAAGGTGATGAGCCTCTTCCTATCCCCGACGAGAGTGCGAAGATGTTGTTGGTCAGAGATGCTGTAGGTAGGCATGTGAAGTGGCCTAAAAAATGGGTCCTTGTGAAAATTCAATCTAAACCACGGAGAAAGTCGAAAGATGTGAAGAAGTTGTTTACGCCTGATGAGTTACCACCCCAGGTGCCAAGATCTTGCCAACTCTTATACAAATACGTCAAGGGCACAATGAAAGAAACTGGCATGTCGATAACTGCAATGGCAGATACAAACTGTTTTGGTGTTAAGAAGGAGCTCATTGTGTTAAGAGAGAATGTGATTGATCTCTTGGAGTTAAACTGCCTTGGACTTGGAGTTTTAGAGGCGTATATGGCGTATGAACTCTTAGTTTTTTTCTCCATCTCTTAATTTTTTACATGAAGTTGTCATGTTTCACTTGATTAATCATTTTTCATGAAACTAACATGTAGATACCTATATACCATTGTTTGTGCACATGCAGAGCAGTCATTGTTTGCATTTGTTGATTCTAGAGCAATAGCTAGGTGCACAAGACCGAATTTCATTCCTTATTTGGTCAAGAGGTTAAAACAAGGGACGTCGGACCACATTTTCATTAATCCATACAATCCAGGGTGAGTAGTTGTGATCATGTTTCTTCATATGCTCATGCTTCCATGTTCATAAAGATTATCTTACCCGAGTTGTTCTGATCATGTTTGTATCTGCTGTTGAAATATGTGATACATGAATGTGTATTTGTATCTGCTATTGAAAAGGAATGGAGAGCTCGTATCTCTGAGATCATGTTTGTGTATTTGTATATGCTGTTGAAATATCTGTTATACGTAGATTATATTCGGTTCACAAGAGTTGGTGTTCTGGTTATGGATGTATATATTAAATTGTATCTCCTTTGTTTTTTTTTCCTTTTGATGGATATATGCAATTAGACCATGTGGTCTTCTGAATGAATATATACACTGCTGGATATATGCAATTAGGCAATGTGGTCTCCCTTGTTTATTTCTTTTGATGGATATATGCAATTAGGCAATATGGTCTCTCTTGCTGGTTATATACACTGCTGGATTTAGGATATCTCAGTGGCATTGTTTGTAAATCTAGCTGCTTATATATGTATATATATACACCGTTTATCTTGCAGGAAACATTGGCTTCTAACTCTTATTTGGGGGAGTGAAATCTATATCATAGATTCCATGCCGAGACCATCTCCTTACAAAGAATGGGAAAAAGATGTCAAGAGGTATATGTTATTGTTTAGATCGAGGTTTTCAATCATTTCCCTCTCCTTTAGATGTTATGAATTCTTCCAACAACTTTGTTCTAGTCATATCGATTTGAATGTAAACAAATTGCTTTAATTATTCACACGCAGTGCTGTTAAACAATATCAAGATGAAACAGGCAACAATAACAACAACCTGAGGGTCACACACCTTAATGTAAGTCAACTTGAAGTGTCATGATATCTTAGTTTAGAATTAGCAAATTACGATATATATGACAAACTGAGGGTCTTCATGAAAATCATTAATCGTATTCACTATTATAGGGTGCACCAATGCATCCAGGTGGGTACGAGTGTGGCTATTATGTGATGAGATACATGAGAGACATTATAAATGATGATCAGATGTCTTTTTCCACAAAGGTATAAATAAAATGGCCTTATTTTTTTTAATGGGTTGTGTGTTCAGTTTTAGTTTTACAATGGGTTGTTCTTTCCATCTCTTCAGTGGGCTGCATCAAGGAACCGTCCATCGTACACTCAAGAAGAAATCGATGAAGTTCGAGTTGAAGCTGCTCAGTATATCCAATCTTTGCTATAGTAGGTTAATGAAAAGCTATTTTAGTGGGCTGCTCAGTATATTGTTGATTGAAAATACAGCTGAACCGTGTTTTTTTGGGTCTTATGCTTTAAAACATTTAGGGTATAAATGTTGGTGCATTATACATTGATCGATATAGGCATTCCAGCTAGCCTTACCATTTTTTCTGATGTTGGCTAGCTAGGTAATGAATGCCATAGAGATAGACTAGCCAATTACCCTTTTTGAGATGTTGTGGCTAGCCGATGTTGTGGCTATGATATTAGCGGCGGCGTATTTTGTAGATGTTACAATATGATGCTACTAGTATTTATGTACATGTTTTTATTGTTCGACATATCATTTCGAAGAACAAATAAAAGTGTTGTACTATCGACAAAAGCGTGTTGTGTATCCAAATCAACAACATCGGATTATATATGAAATTAGTAATGCATTTACCTTTAACATCAGATCAAGCTATGGAAACAGGTGCCAATATAATTATACACATCAGTTCATTCATTTAAATCAATATGCAACACTTGTTTCAACATCAAAATGATATAAGAACTGATATGTACTTGTCAAAGTAATATCGTTAACTACTAAATAAATCGATGTGCCATTGCAGCAACAACATCATTTAATTCTGAAAAAATTGATATAAATGTGGGAAACGACATCTTCTGTGTATACAACCACAATATTGCATTATTTTAGAATACAACAATGTCACAAATAATGAACATGAAATTAATACACAGAGAATGAATACTCTCAATGCGATGTCGATAATTTGTAAATACATCAATTATGCCTATATTTCATGTGGTCGGTTAAATTAAAACAATATAAAATCATAAATTATATATAGGACACAATTATAAACGTGATCACTAAAAAACTAATTGTTGTCTTTTTAGTCTTAGGACGTCACTTATTTTATAAAAACCGATGTAAATGTAATTTTTTTGCTTTAGGAGGACATCTTCACAGGTTTTCAAATGACAAATTATGGATAATCATCAATAGGTGAATATGTCATAACCGAAATTGAGGGGTTCTAATGAAGAAAAGACATCTGTTTATAACCGATGTGAAAAGTTTGGATCTTTTACTATACGCACAAAGAGGTCGGAATTTTTTTTGAAGACATCTGTTGACAAAAGATGTCTAATTGAAGTTTTCTAGTAGTAATATTATGAAGCAAAATTGAATTAGTTATAAATTTGGATAGTAATTAGGCTTTGCTTGAAAAAGTTGGTTGATCCTAATTAAGAAAAGGTAGAAACAAATTAGGTTTTTATATGAAAGCCTTTATCACCTAAATTGTTGGAATTTGCGAAAGTCGATTCTTTGATATAAAGCATGCATCTTTATGTAATTTATAATCTACACATATGTTTATTGTTGCGGTGATCCCTAACCTTGGAAGTTTGCATCTTTTATTACTCTATTTTTGAAGTTTTTGCGCAGCCTACATGACATCAAACCACCATTCCCCCTCCATCCCTCGACATCGAACAAGTCTTAGCCGACGTTGACAACAACCCTCATCACCTTTTCCTGCTATCCCTGAACCCTGAAACCAACTAAACCTAGAACCGCTGACTTCTCTTCTGAGGACGAACCTGACTCCACTATCCTATAGCGGAGTCTTGAGTACAAATTTATTTGGTCGAGAAACCCTCTCGTCAGTGGTTCTTCTATCTACCACTTAGGAGTATATCTACTTTGGCTGAAATGAAGAGAGCCTTTTTGGATAAGTACTTTCCTGCAACTAAGCTTAACACCTTGAAAAGGCCAATCAACAGCATTGAGCAGCAAGCTACATAGTCTATTCGTGAGTATTTCGAGCACTTTAAGAAACTCCGCGCTAGCTGCCCATATCATGGCTTCTCTCAACAAGATATGGTTTTATTCTTATTCAATGGGCTTACTTATGAAGAGCGCAGAACAATGAGTTCTTGTTGTGGGGAAAACATGCTGAATAAGACATCAACCGCATCTTGGGAGGTGTTCAAGGAGCTCTCTGAGGGCTCAAAGCAGTTTAACAAGAGTTACAAGAGAACTTTTGCTAGGGGTGTACGTGCTATTGATGCTCCAGTGGATGCATTACAGAATGATATGGCAGAGATGAAAGAGATGATGAAGAAGTTGGTAATCGACAGAGCACCTTAGCACCCGAAGGCAAGTGGACTCTACAACAAAGGCCTAGACAAGGCAACTTTGGTAATCCTGGATATGTCCAATTCTGAAGGCAAAGGCCTAGACAAGACAAAGGCCTAGAAAAGGACTACACCTGAAGGCAAATTGGGCACATATCCTATGGATATGTGCCCAATTCTGCAAGAGCCTATAGTAGAGTTGAATGTCGGGAATTTTACTCCACAAAGGCCTAGACAAGGCAAGTTTGGTAATCTTGGGTACTTCAACAACAATAGCTACAATAGAGGCTATCAGCAGGGTTATGGTTATGGAAATTACCAAGCCCCTTTCAATGAGCATGAATAGCCTCAGGCAAGTCCACAATAACAGTTTGATTATCAACAAAGAGGTCAACCACTTGCCCTCACACAAATCGTAATGAAATAGGATGAACACACAAAGATCTTGGGGATGTATAATCAGAGCTTGGTACTCAGAATAAGAATATGGAAAATTAGATGACTCAAATCAATCAATTGCTATGTGCGCAAGAGGCAAATGACTCAGGGAAGCTTCCATCGCAAACGATTGCGAATCCCAAGGAGAATGTTAGTGCAGTAACATTGAGGAGTGGCATGAAATTAGATGAGTCAAATCATTCAATTGCTATGTGCAAAAGAGGCAGTTGACTCAGGGAAGCTTCCATCGCAAACGATTGTGAATCCCAAGGAGAATGTTAATGCAGTAACATTGAGGAGTGGCAAGAAATTGATTTCCACACCATAGATGAATGATGAGGAGAAAGTGGATGAAGAGATCGAGATATTGGAGGATGAAAAGAATGACGCTCACTACACAGTACAACGGGAGCCGCCAACAGGTGGTGGCCGCGACCTCACACTCGAGCAGTGGCCGCTGCATGTAGGCAGAGGCCGCGATAGTGCTATAGTCGCCCCATCAAGAGAGCCTTCACATTTCTTTTCTTTACCTTTGGATACTCCGAAGCCGAATCTACCTTTTCCGGAAGCCTTAAAAGACACACGAAGGTATGATAATGATAAGAAAATCTTCGAAATGTTTAGGAAGTGCGAAGTAAACATTACTTTACTCAAGAAGTTGAAGCTGAGAAATGCAGGTCGATATCGAGTTGACCAAGTCGATATCAACTTGACCAGCAATGACCGATTTCGAGCTAGTCCAAGTTCTAATCAAAGTTCTATCCAAAGTCCAATGGAGATATAAGATCAAATTCTATCAAGATGGAAGAGATATTTACCTACTTTAGATATAGTTTCTTTAGAGATTTATTTCTATATTTTTATCTTATGTTGTTAGATAGATTTAGCTATAGTTATTCCATCCTAGAATAGCTACATGGAACACTATAAATATAACCTTAGGTGTTGAGTTTTATTCATTCAATTCCAGTTACAATTAGTTACATAGAGAGAGAGAGAGAGAGAGAGAGAGAGAGAGAACTTGTGAAAAGAGAAGGTGAAGAGTTGAGAGACGATTTGATTTCGATTGGTTGTAAGCTTTCTTTTTATTTTATTTAATGCAATTTAGTTCCCTTTTATTATTGATGTGTTTCATGATGATGAAGAGCGAGTAGTCACCCAACTTTTAGGGTCGGGGTGAGCCCGACGGTAGCCATGTGAGGTGATGCGGTAAAGGTACAATCTTTGGATGCAATTCATCTTCTATCCTTATGAGCATGATTTTTTTGAGAAAGTTGAAGGTGATCCTTGTTTGTGTTATTAAAGCGAAAGTGATCTTAATACAACTTTGATTAATTATGTGAAAAAGGGTTAGTAACAATTAGGGTTTATGCGAAAGCCTCTATATTCCTATTTGTTAATAACGAAAGTTATTTGATGAAAAGCATGATCTTTTATGCCTTTAATTGTTATTTTACATAGTTATCGTTGTGGTGTTGATGCCCTGATCTTGGAAGTCTTTATTTTATTGATTTATTTCACAAATTTCGGATATTAAGTTACTGTTCCAATCGATATTGAGTTTCTGCAAGTCGATTTTCTTAGTCGATATCGAGTCCTACAGGTCGATATCGACCAAGTTTCAGCCTTTGTGTTATTTTTATGCTTTCTTCTGTATTTTACTGTTTCTGCTGAGATTTGGAAATGAAAAGGCGGGCGTTGACACGCTTCCTCGTAGATCGATCCTGGCTGCCTTCTACTACAATGGGAGGAAGTCTTGTATTTATTTGCTGAGATAGGGAGTCAGTTTGATTTCATATTTATATTTATTTCATACTTGACCATCCTCCTGCAACAACACCCATCTATGCCCTTATATAAGCCACCAAAGAAAATTGATCCGGACGTCAGGGAACAATTCCATAATGATCAGGTACGTCGTCTCACTAAGCAAGTTAAATTTCTGTCTAAAGACAAACCTTGTTTGGAATGTGGGACTATGAGGCACAACACTACTGCATGCCCACATGCCGACCAAGTGCTTATAAATTTCTGTCTAAAGATAAACCTTATTCTTGAGGTGCTGTGGATGAATCATACAGAAAGCAAACAATTTATCAATTCCATCCACACTCTGCTGCATGGTATCAACTCTAGACTTAGGGAGATAGACACCTGGCAGAAAACCATGGAGACTCAGGTTGTTCAACTGGCTACATCCATCCTAAAGTAATCAGGTACGCTCCTAATGTCTACTGAACCAAATCCTAAGAATAAATCTGCAGGACAGGTAGATGCCATGAACCTAAGAAGTGGGCGTCAGATGCAAACGTTCGAGCAAAACACAAAAGAGAAAGATGGAAGAGACTACTCAACATCAACTAGTCCAGTTGACATTGACCAGAATCTTATCGATGTCGAGGGCCTTGTTGTCGATGTCGATCAAAACGTGGAGCCTGCCCAGAAGTCGACCATTCTATTCGACGTCAACCAACCTCCAGTCGATGTCGACCAACCTTCTGACAATGTCGACCACACTCCTGCACCTTCGAAAAAGAAAACACTTCCATTCCTAACCAAATCTTTGAAAGACTGATGGACGGTTTTTAGTCTTGTAAACCGTATCAAAATAAAACTCAAACCTATAAACTAGTATAGCAAGTAAGTAAGAGGTCGATCACACGGAGAATCAAGTATTTCCAAGTAATGAGTATTTACCAATTAGTGAAAACGGGGGTTTTGGTTGATTGAAATAAGAAATAAAACAAAATAAACTATAAACAGATCGATGCAAAAACAATTTAGAGAAGATCGCTCTACCTACAACTATCCATTTTATTTGATTGAATTGATATTGTACCATCCTCTTGTCCATTTAGTCTTCCTATGAATGCCCTTGTCCTGGCCTAATATAGTAACTACTCCAATCACTCCTAGAAACATTTATCAATTGAACAGTCCCTAAAGAAGGATTAAACCCAATTGAAAGCTTTATGTTCAGAGATTAACCAAGGTATTTGCAGTCCCTAAAGAGGGATTTAACAACACATCCAACTTCCTACCTATCCAATTAGTTCAATCAGCCCTAAAGGGACAAGTTTGCTAATTGAGTTAAGGTTCGCAATCAGGAATCTACAAAACTCTAGTAATTGAATTGATTCTACCAAGTTGATCATGCAAGATAGAATAAAACAATCAAACATTCAAGCACAAAGAAGTCAAAACATTCAATATAGGTAATAAGGAACATGATTCAGAAACTCATAATCAATCCAAATAAAGCTTGAAATTGTAGATAGAATGAAAAGAGTTTAGCCACCCATGGCGAACATCGCTCTCAATCTCCATATAAAATTGTATTGAATCCTAATCTAATGAGTGAATGGAAATCTAGGGTTAAACCCTCCCTCAATTTCATCCTCCAGTTCGTGTCCCAGTCGGCTCCAAAGACAAAGATAGAATAAATAGGGCTTTGGATAGAAAACACATCGCCGAACGCAAAACACGTCGCTACTGGGCAAATGCGGCAGCCGCGGTACATACTGCGGCCGCGGCACATTGCTGTGCCCACTGCAATGGTCTTTTAGGAACAATCTACTTTGAATCAACGCTCGACTTCAACAAGAAAGTTGTAGTTCTCTGAAAGAGCTTTCTAACGCACGGTCATAATAGTCAATCGGACAAATAAGACCTCCAAAAAGTGCAAAACAAGTTCAGCATGTCCGACGACAACTTCTGTAGACTTGTTCTTCGTTTAGCCTTGCTTCTTCTTCTCAGGACCTCTTGAGATCTTCATGTAAGCTTCTTCGATCAACTAGATATTCTCATCCAATGCGTTGTCAACCCATGTCTCATCCTCTCGGATCCACAGTTACCTGAAATAATCAATAAAAACGTGTAGATTCCGACTCAACCAACATAAAGAGCAAATATGCAAATTGTACATAAACCGTGCATGATATTAATCATAACTAAGCTAATTGCAACCTATTATGACCACCTAAATGCATGCTATCAAACTCCCCCACACTTAAGCATTAAAAAACAAATATTGAATTAATCATTCCACAAATAAGATCTTCATGTTATAGTTTTATAAAAGCAATATCAAGCAATAGGAGTCATGAATAAGAGATTAAATATCCTAGCAAATATATGAGCGATCCAATATTAAAGGAAAATTTAATCCAACCTCACCGGGATAATGTGTTTCACTCAAACTCTCATGTGTTTAGGCTTTAAAGTTCAACTCTCAACTCAATCGAAAATGCTCTATACACCGTGAAAGTCATCACTTGCAAACAACATCATGAGGACTTCTATATGGTTGTAATGGGGCTTTGGTAGGAACATAAGGCATGGGAAATATTTAGGCTTTTGGTGCTAAGAATCCGGCAAAAAGGAACAACAACCAACCAGAACAACACCAAAACATCCATACTTCGCAAACCATTCGAATAACATAAACAATAAGCCCTCTTCGATTTCAATAGCCATACAACTCATGCAATTTTTCCATTTGGATGATGACTTCTTTTCTTTTCTTTTCTTTTATGCTTACTTTTGCCCCTAGGTAAATTTTATCCTAGGTCCAAGCTTACTAGTAATAAGTCATCTCTATTATGCAAGAAGGGTTACCTTATTTCGGCTATGCCTCTCGCAATGCACAACCATACATACATCATCTCCACTCAAAGCAACTCCAACATAAAGATTTTTCACCAATTCTCCTCCTAATTCTCGGATACGTTCAGGCTAATCATTGGCTATGATATATTTTTGTGGAGCTATAAAAAAGAATAGGCTTTAAGGCTTAGATGAGCTTCAAGCAAAGTATAATGCAAAGGGTAGACAAGGTACAATATGGATAAAGAAAACATTCCTCAATCATTTGAAATTCACAAGCAACAAACATGTGCAATACGGTATTGAAATAAGAAGCAAATGGACAATATAATCACACAATAAAAGCATAATGGAATAATTCAATTTAACATCAACTATGAACCATACTTCCTCAATTATATTCTCAAATCATGCTTCATAAATCATTTTCAAGGAATTCAATCAAATCATGAGATTTATGCAATGAGATCATAAAAATAAATTAGAGGACAAACTAAACCAAGATGGGTATATTTAATAACACCTAAATGCAATGCATGATATTTTGTGATTTTCTTTTTCAAATGTGATATAGGAGTAAAAAATAAATATGAAAATATAAATAAACATGATATGCAAACTCTATCTATATGCAATGCAATCCCTCCCCCACACTTAAACCTTTCATTATCTTCAATGAAACATAAAAGACAAAAAAAACATAAAAACATAGAGGAAGAGATGAGTGAAATACTCACAATGTGGTGGATGGGTCTCTATAGGTCGGATATGAGGATTTCGGCGGCAATCCTCCTAACCGTTTCAGGCCTCCACTACTCATGTACTCAGCAAGCGCTCGCGTCTCAACGGTCATCCCATCAATTATGCAAATAATCATATCTCGGATATTGAATTGATAATTACATGAACCAAGGTCGTCAACATACTCATGCAATCTAGTGACGTATTGGTGAAAGTTCTCACCTTCAAACAACGCTAATCTCAACATCTTAAAAAGTTAGTAGCAAGGGTGTCGTGAACCATAAGATAGGCTCACAACGGGTTAGATATATGCACAAAAATCAACACATACACAAAACAAAGAAATAAACTTGATTCCCCGGCAACGACGCCAATTTGATGGACGGTTTTTAGTCGCGTAAACCGTATCAAAATAAAATTCAAACCTACAAAATAGTATAGCAAGTAAGTAAGAGGTCGATCCCACGAAGAATCAAGTATTTCCAAGTAATGAGTATTTACCAATTAGTGAAAATAGGGGTTTTGGTTGATTGAAATAAGAAAGAAAACAAAATAAACTATAAACAGATTGATGCAAAAACAATTTAGAGAAGATCGCTCTACCTACAACTATCCACTTTATTTGGTTGAATTGATATTGTCACTTCCTCTTTTCCTTTTAGTCTTCCTATGAATGCCCTTGTCCCGACCTAATATATTTACTAGTTCAATCAGTCCTAGAAACCTCTATCAATTGAAAAGTCCCTAAATAAGGATTAAACTCAATTGATAGCTTTAAGTTTAGAGATTAACCAAGGTATTTGCAGTCCCTAAAGAGGGATTTAACAGCACATCCAACTTCCTTCTTATCCAATTAGTTCAATCAGCCCTAAAGTGACAAGTTTGCTACTTGGGTTAAGGTTCGCAATCAGGAATCTACAAAACTCTAGGAATTGAATTGATTCTACCAAGTTGATCATGCAAGATAGAATAAAACAATCAAACATTCAAGCACAAAGAAGTCAAAACATTCAATATAGGAAATAAGGAACAAGATTCAGAAACTCAAAATCAATTCAAATAAAGCTTGAAATTGTTGATAGAACGAAGAGAGTTTAGCTTCCCATTGTGAACATCGTTCTCAATCTCCAACTAAAATCGTCTTGAATCCTAATCTAATGAGTGAATGGAAATCTAGGACTAAGCCCTCCCTCAATTTCGTCCTCCAGTTCGCATCCCAGTTGGCTCCAAAGACAAAGATAGAATACATAGGGCTTTGGATAGAAAACACGTCGCTGAACGCAAAACGCGTCGCTACTGGGCAAATGCGGCATATAGAGGCGCCTATTGCAATGGTCTTTTACGAATAATCTACTTTGAATCAGCTCTCGACCTCAACAGGAAAGTTGTAGCTCTCTGAAATAGCTTTCTAACGCATGGTCATAATAGTCAATCGAGACCTCCTGAAAGTGCAAAACAAGTTCAGCATGTCTGGCGATAACTTCTGCAGACTTGTTCTTGGTTTAGCCTTGCTTCTTCTTCTCAGGACCTCTCGAGATCTTTATGTAAGCTTCTTTGATCAACTAGACATTCTCTTCCAATGCGTTATCAACCCATGTCTCATCCTCTCGGATCCACAGTTACCTTAAATAATCAAGAACGTGTAGATTCCGACTCCACCAACATAAAGAGCAAATATGACAATTGTACTTAAACCATGCATGATATTCATCATAACTAAGCTAACTTCAACCTATTATGACCACCTAAATGCACGCTATCAAAGACCCAACAGAGAAGAAGTTTCAGCGATTCGTGAAGATGCTTCAAAGGCTTAATGTCACAATTCCTTTCACATAAGCTCTTCATGAGATGTCGTCGTACGTGAAGTTCCTCAAAGAGATCCTAAGCAAAAAGAGATTGGTGGCTGAGATCGCAGAGGACTACAACAAGATAGACCTACCAGAAAAAAGGCCAGATCCAGGTAAGTTTTCTATAACGATTGGGTTTAATCAATATAAGTTTAAATCTTTATGCGACTTAGAAGCCAGTGTTAGTATCATGCCTTTATCAATCTAGTTCAAAGTCAAGATAGGTGCTTTAGAGCATGTGGATGCCCGACTGTATATGACAAACAACACTATAGTCATCCAAATAGGCATGGTGGACGATGTGCCGGTACAGGTAGGTAAGTTCTTTGTCCCTACCGATTTCTTAGTTATCAATAAGGCCAAGGACCCTGCTTGTCCAATTATTCTAGGGAGACCTTTCTTAGCAACGGTGGATGCCAACATAAACGTAAGGAATGGTGTACTCACTTTCAACATCAATGATGAGGTAATTAAGTATTCTTTTAATCAAACTGAAAGTCATACATGTCCTATAGAAGAGGTCAAATCAATCTCAGCCAGGTGTATAACTTGCGGGGAGCCAAAGGTAAGAAATATGACTCCCGAGGAATTGGAGAAAAGGGCAATGGAAGCCCAGGTGGAGGAGATAATGGAAATTATGAACGAGGATTCTGGAGATCTACTAAACATCGACCAAGGTAGGTCGACGTCGACTAACTTTTGTTCAGAATTTTTTCCATGGTTTAAGTATGGGGTCGATGTCAACCAGAAGTACTCGACATCGAGTACTCTAGTCGACATCAACCAGAATCAGAAGCCTCCATCAACTACACCATCATCGAGTAACCCACTCCAGCAAGAGAAGTACTCCACGTCGAGTACCGTACTCGATGTCGATCAGATCCAGGGGCATTCGACTTCTCCTTCCTCGACGAGAAACCCACCAAACGTACACACGTACTCGATGTTGAGTACTTTTACTCGATGTCGAGTAGATTTCAGAAGTCCCGAATGCAGATTCAACAAAGATAAGTCGAGGTAAAGACATCTGTTCCCCTATTTCCATAATAGATTTATCTATACATGGGAGAGGTATACCTTGGTATGTTCGATTATGCAGGGTTTCCAATGATGATCCTAAGGAGTACGAAGTAGAAGACAATGTCTATGTTTCCAAATCCAAGCATCATTGGTTCCCCAACAAGTTCAATCACAAAAAGTTGGGACCTTTCACGCTGCACAAGATCCATTCCGGAGGATTACAGCTGATGGATAAGAATGGAGTCGTGTTCGAAGCCCAAGCCACATGGCTGCTGCAAATGCCACCCTGAGCTTACAAGGAAGAAGTGGGCCTAGCGACTATAAAGTCTAAAGCTTGTAACAAAACAATCAGTTTTTAGGATTTGTAGACACGTTTACTTTTGGTTTTTGGTTTTGAAACACTGTTTTTGGGTTTTGCTATTATTGATATTATCTGTCTAACAAAGGCTTGAAGGTATGAAAAGTTGCAGAAGTACTCGACGTCGACCACCTACAATGAGAAACGAAGCATGTGGTCGACGAAAAACCACCCTGAGGCTTCGACTTTACTCGAGATCGAGTAGTTCTATTCGACATCGACTACTCTACTCGAGATCGACCGCTTCTATACCATCTTCAAGCACTCGCTTCCGACATTCTGCACATTTGTCTAGTGAGTTTCTTTCTTTACCCTTGTTTTTATACAGTGAGGAAACTGTAAACTTTAAGTATGGGGTGGGGGAAGGGTTAACTTTATGCATATTTGATTATATTTGACGTTATTTGTGCATATTTTCCGAATTGTTCACACATGGCTATCTTTTGAATTATTAATAATCTAAGTGCTTACAAGTTGTTTTCCAAAGATCATTAAAATCAACGTCATCGAAATTTTTTTGAATTAGTGTCATGAAAGCTTATATTGAACTCAAAGATACAAAACTGGATTCATTAGAGATATAGCATGAAATTGCCTAGTAAAGGGAAGTCACAATGAAATGGATTTTTTTTATTGAAAACCATGAAAGGAGATAAATATGAAGTTGCTTTTGACATGTTGCATAATAAGAAGATGGAGGACTTTATATTTTCCATACAATGCTCATATTGTCTATATTCCAAGCCATACCTATGCTTATGCATCACAAAGCCATATTATGTCTTATTTCATATATTTCTCCCCATGATCTAAATATTGCCCATTTTTTATATCCTATCCGGGGATTACGTTGAGAATGAAAATTACACTATGGAGATTATTATATGGTGTTTGTGTTGCTATATATCATTATTGGAGATTGGCAGGAAAATTTCAAAGTTTATTGAAAATTTAATGAGTGAAAGAAAAACATTGAGCGAATAGTTCCGCATAAGATAAAGATTTGGTGGGATAAAAGTAAACAAAGAAAATAAAGTAAACAAAGAAAATAAAGCATTGATCGAATAGTTCCGCAGAAAATTTAATGATCCACCGAAGTGAATCACACTTTAGATAGCAATAAAAGTAAACAAAGAAAATAAAGTATTTCTCCCCGGCAACGATGCCAAATTTTGGTGGGATGAAATGTGGTATATTTCACCTCCCCAAAGATAAAGATTCCCAAACTAATACATCAACTAGTATAGCGGATAAGTAAGGGGTCGAACCCACAAAGAGAATACCTTTCTTGTCTACTCAAATTGCTATCAAAGTAATGAAATTGACGGTAATTGAGATGATTAAAGTAACCAAATAAAGTAAAAGTAGCAATGGTGATCTACTGATAACAATAGGGATGAAGTAGTTTCACCTACCAATTCTCAACAATGGTTGGTGTATTGATCCTTGGCTCTCTTTCTAGTTATTCTAATTATTAGGATTAATTCGACTTTGGTTTATATGGATTGACACTATTCGTAGAGATGACAATCCCTTACATCTATAGGCAAAACCCTAACCCTGCAAGATTTAGCATACAAATAGCACAAATTCCCAAAGGTTTAGACAGAATGGTCGCCCAAACTGTCATTACCCTACACAATCAAGATCTTCCTCGCATAATCTCACAGAATGGTCGCGAGAGTAATTGTGTTTGTGGTTGCTACAAAAGGCACAATTACTCTCGCGAGACAATTGAAACCCTAGCACGATGCAATTCTATCAAGGTAGCTAATCAAAATAGAATCAACAACACAAAATCAACGCAAAGGTAATGAATAAATCATTGGAATAACATAGAATTCAAGTCTCATAATTCAAACAACAATGTCTTTGAATTGTGGGGGAAACTAAAGAGATTTAGTGAATCATACCAAAGTAGAAAACCTCCATTCTTCTCTCCATAGTTGTCTAATGAATGAATAATAAAATGAATAGTCTTTAAAGGCTCAAACCCGGCCCTTGAAACCCCTAGGAAAAGATAGATAAAAGTTCCCATAAAAATAAGCTCGGGCCGCGTATCCCGAAATCCGTATCTGAGAGGATGGTGGGCGCCGTAGAAAGGCCGGCGGGCGGCGTCTGTACAACTTGACAGCATTGACAGACTGAACTTGTAACGCACTTTCCGGAGTCATCCTTCGTTTGATTGATGCATATGAATATGTGTTGGAAAGCTCTTTTCAAGCACTACAATTCTCATCTTCTCATAACCTCAAAGATGGGGTTTCTCCATGTTCTCCATTTTCGCTCTTGTTCCTTAGCTCTTCTTTTGTCCATTTGCTCCAAGTTTTCTCCATCTTTCGAGTCAGAATTATAAGACCTACAAATAAACACTAAAAAAACGTAGATTTCGAACTTCGAATACCAAATGCACCTAAGACCTAGAGACCTAGAGATCGAGTAAGCCATCACTCGAGACACACATGGAGAGCCGACATCGAGTGAAGAACAACTCGAGACACAAGACATGACTCGATGTCGAGTCAATGACTCAATGTGGAGTGACATTACAGAGCCGACCCGACGCTGAGCCGAGTCCGATTTCGAGTGTGATTACTTAGCTTTAAAGGAAGAGATCTTTTATCAACTTGGAGACTTTTTATCATTTTTTATAATTCCCATATTTACCAAGGGGAATTTATTTGTTTTATTTATTTAATTAGGAATGGTTTATCTTTAGATAGATTTAAATAGAGATAGATAGATTTCCCTCCTTGGCTAGCAATGATTGAGCCCTATAAATAAAGCCCTAAGGGCCGGATTTTAATCATTCTTCAACACACAAACAAGTAGTTAGGCAATAGAAAGTAGAGAGAGAAAGATAGCCGAATTTTAAGAGAGATTAGAGATCTTTGGTTGTACTTCTCGATGTTAGCTTCAATACAAGTTTATTTCTTTTCCATGACAAAGATGATTTCTTCTGTTATGAGGCGTGAGTAGTTCCCCTGCTTCTAGGGGCGGGGTGAGCCCAATGATAAGCCATGTAAGTTTTTCAAAGGTATGATCTTTTCAAGCAAATTCATCTTATATCCTTATTTGCAAGATTCTTCTACGAAAGTAGTTGGTAAATCCTTATTTGTATTATTGATGCGAAAGTGATCTTAATATGAATTTGGATTAATTATCAAAAAGGGTAGTAACAATTAGGGTTTATGCGAGAGCCTCTATTCACTTAATTGTTAATAACAAAAGTTATCTGATGAAAAGCTTATTCCTTTCATGAGTTTGGCATAATACTTATATGGTTATCATTGTGGTGAATTCCCCAGCTTTGGAAGTATTTTAGTTTATTGATTTATACAACAAAATTGTGATTATTTATGTGCATCTTTCTTATTCATCCTTAATCTCTTCGAACGTTCTTTTCCGACAAAAAATGTTACTTTTTGGTTTCTGCAGAAGACTCGACATCGACTACCCAGTCGACATTGAGTGACCACTTACCCGATATCGAGTCTATATTAGACGTCGAGTGCTTGTTGTCTATTTTGCAAAAATTGGACTCGACATCAACTGATCTCTTTGATTCGATATCGAGTAAGCCTTGAGTCAAAATGAGAACGTGATTTGCTTGCTGACACGCTTCCTCGTGGATTCGATCCCGAATACCTTACCAAAACAACGGGAGGGTTTCTTGTAATTTATTTGCTTGGAAATAGATTGGTTTGATATTTATATTAATTATTATATTTATTTAGACTTGATTCCCTCCTATAGCAAATTTTGGTGCCGTTGTCGGGGAAGCGATCATTCGCGCCCTAGGTAGCTACTTCTCACGTTCTCTTCTAGTGCTTATTTTGTATGTGTATGTGAAGTGCTGGTCAACCACCAGAATTCGAAGGCTTATAGAAGATCCAAAGTGCTTTCTTTCACATGCACTCTAGACTACAAAGAATCATGGGGGACAACAAAACCCTAGTTTTGCAAGTTAAAAGGCTAAGGAGACAACTCGAGCAAGCCAATGCACGAGACGACGGGGAAGAGCAACAAAAGAGGCAGTTTGAGGCAGAAATCAACCAGTTGCCTCAAACGGCAAAACAATACATGCACTCGACTCTTACTGTGCCTAAATCGGTCACCATTCTTATCCTTTCTTGTGACTTTGAGATCAAAACTAATTTCCTTTCTGAAATTAAAAGAAATGCTTTTGAAGGAAAACCTAATGAATGCCCTTTATCTCATATTTCTCGTTCACCTATGTGAGACCCTTGTCGATGGCGAGAATTTAGAATATGTAACGCTACAATTATTTCGATGGTCTCTTATAGGGAAAGCATTGCAGTGGCTCGAAGGCCTAACTGAACGCTCGCTCAGAACATGGAAGGAGTTTAAGGATGCATTTCTCAACAAGTTCTTTCCCCCTACTAAAACGGCAATGTTGCAGCAGAAGATCATGACTTTGAAGCAAAATCCTGGTGAGACGTTGGTGCATGCATGGGAATGGTACAAAGAGCTATTGCGATCATTCCCTACGCATGGGCAACCATCATATGCCATACATGAAATCTTCTACAACTTCCTTGATGTGCCGATTAGGGAGAGAATCAACTCTTACACTTCTTACCGGTACATTGAGCTTACACCTACGGAGGCTTGGGCTACTATTGAGAGACTAACCAACTTCGACAACACCTATGTGACTATTGTGGCTGACGACGCAAGGCCTGCTCCATCCATTCCATTATATGAGCTTCCAAAGTAGATTCATCCTGGCATACGTAAGAGCACAATTCAACAACGACCAGGTACACCACCTTACAAAAACAACTTAAGTTTCTTACTAAGAACCAACCTTTTTTATAGTGTGGGTCCGCTAGACACAATACCACCGCCTTTTCACACGCTGATCAAGTTATGATTGCAGAAACACATGAGGAGGCGCATTACGCAGGGGGTCCTAACTACTCAGGACAACATCAGTAGCATAATTGGGGTTATCACCAACCACATTATCAAAGAAAATCCCTCCTTTACAGAGCTCCTAGACATCGAGAAAGGGAGCAAAAGAAAGATGATATATGGCAAGTTCTTGACGAGTTGAGGAGGAATCACAATGAATACAAGCAATCCAACAATTCCATCCACACTCAGCTGCACGACATCAATTCCAAACTTGGGGAGATTGACATTTGGCGGGAAAGTATGGAGACCCAAATGGGTCAATTGGCTTCATCAATCCCTAAACCGTCCGGATCGGTCCCTGGATCATCCGAGCCTAATCTCAAAGGTAAGTCTATTAGACACATGGCTGCAATGAACCTAAGGAGTGGGCGTCAACTGCACACCTCGAGCCAACGACAGAAGAGGAAACAATTGTTGATCCAGTCGATATCGAGTCTCCACTCGACGTCGGATCACACCCACTCGATGTCGAGTCACCGCCTTAGCACTAATAACCTCCTGCCTCTCCAGTTGATGTCGACACTGCACCAGTCAATATCGACTCATCTTACTCGACACCAAATGCAATGAAAAAGAAGACGCTGTCATTCCCCACTAAATCATTTAAGGACCCTGCAAAAAAGAAGTTCCAGCGTTTCGTGAAGATGTTTCAAGGGCTCAACATCTACATTCCCTTCACCGAAACTCTTCATGAGTTGCCATCATATGTAAAGTTACTCAAAGACATCTTGAGCAAGAAGAAGTCGATGGCTGAGATCGCAGAGGAATGCATCAAGATGGAGCTTCTAGAGAAAAAACCAGACCCAAGTAAGATTGTAGAGGAACACTGTTTTAATGCACTTTGTGACTAAGGCGCAAGCGTGAGCATCATGCCATTATCCAATTGGTCCAAAGTGAAGATCGGCGCACTAGAGCTTGTGGATGCCAAGCTATACATTTGCGAACAACATTGTAGTCCTACCTACAAGCATGGTTGATGATATACCCGTCCAAGTAGGTAAGTTATTTGTCCCTGCTGATTTTCTTGTTATCGATATTGCGGAGGACCCATCTTGTCCCATTATTTTAGGGAGACCATTCTTAGCAACCGTCGACGCCAACATCAGCATAAGGAATTGAGTACTCATATTCATAATCAACGATAAGGTAATTGAGTTCTCTTTTAAAAAAATTGAGAAGCAAGACGGTCCTATGGAGGTCAAATATATCAAGGGAGGCTACAACACTTGTGGAGAGCCAAAGGTAAGAACTATGACCCCCGAGGAGTTAGAGAAGAGGGCTATGGAAGTCCAAATGGAGGGAATCATGAAAATCTGGAATGAGCACACTGCAAATCCAGTCGATGTCAACCCAGGTAACTCGATATCGATTGAACTTTTTCCAGATTCTGTTGCAGGAACTAAGTATGAGGTCGACGTCGAGTCAACTCACTCGATATCGAGTGAGCCACTCGACATCAACTTAAAATCAGAAGCCCCTCCATCGGCTACGCGAGGAGCAGAAAGTCACTCGACGTCGAGTCATATGATTCAATGTCGAGTCACCCGTGTCGAATCCTCGTCTCCACCAATGACAGAACCAGACGCCGACAACAGCCACTCGATGTCGAGTCAACTGACTTGACGTCGAGTCACCCATGTCGACTCAGCTTCTCCAACATCAACTGATCCACCGGGTGCTGCAATTGACTCGATATCGAGTGATTTCACTCGATGTCACGTTGATTTACAAAATAAAAACGCATCAATGGAAAGCCAAGGTATGGACCTCTCTTCCTCTATTTCAATTAA
The DNA here is from genome assembly GCA_037127255.1 of Persicaria tinctoria. Lineage (NCBI taxonomy): Eukaryota > Viridiplantae > Streptophyta > Magnoliopsida > Caryophyllales > Polygonaceae > Persicaria > Persicaria tinctoria. The sequence goes on along the minus strand of JBANSL010000011.1, from coordinate 23,846,105 downwards.
AGATTTATCTATACACGGAAGAGGTTTGCCTTAGCATGTGTGATTATGTAGGATATCCAATGACGAACCGAATAGCTACTAAGTAGGAGATAATATGTACGTCTCCAAATCAAAGAATCATTGGTTTCCGAACAAGTTTAGAGAAAAGAAGATGGGCTCATTCGAAGTACACAAGATCCACCCAAGTGGCATGCAACTCAAGGACAAAAATGGAGTTGACGGAGGGAAAGTCATTGATTTACCTCGTCAAAGATATTTCCGGAATAAACAATCTAGTATAGTATACAAGTAAGGGGTCGAGCCCTAGAGAATCAATTATTTCTAAATATTGTGTATTTATCAATATAAAAAGAAGATATTTTTATGAATGAGAATAAAATAAAAGAAAAGCAAATAAAGGATAGAAGAAAAGCGTTTCCACCTACAAGTTCTTGACTTTGGTTGGTTTTATTGATCATCGAATCCTTTTCAAATTATTATCATTTCCTACGAATTTCTCCCATCTTGGTTTAAATAGACTAAAAGTTCTACGAGTTCAATTAATCCCTTACGCCTCAATGCAACCTTAACACGGTCAAGATTTAAAAAAGAGATAGCACAACGTCCGAAGAACGTAAGCATATAAATAACACCATTTAACCACAGTAAATCAATGTTTAAGATATATGTCAACTCCTTACATAATCATGCTTCAAACACGGAATCCATAATCTTATGTGTGGTACTAAGGAAATAACATATACACGAAAGTATTAAATCTTAGCAAGAAATCAATATTATCAAGGTAGCTAATCAAGATTACATCAATAACATAATCAACATCACTCAAAGAAGTTGAAAGAATTATAGAGGAAAAATAACTTGAATTAGAAACACACAAACCACCAACCATGTCTCGAAAGTGTAGGTGAAAACTAGAAAATTAGCCAAACATGGCTTACCTAAGCTTTCTTCTCTTCAATGATGATTTTTCTACTTGAATCCATAAGAAAACTAACCCTAATCATCGTATTTATAAGCCTAAAGTCTTGCATTAACAAGGTAAAAGATAGATAAATTAGATAATATTTTCCTAAACAAACTAGATAGAAGATAGACTTTCCATGTTTAAACAAGCACCAGATTTCCGCTTGCAGCGAAAAGCTTCTTGCTAGCAGCGAATTGCCTTGGTAGACCTTCTGTTGGATTTTCACTAGCTCCTCGCTACCAGACTCACTAGCAGCGAATGCCCATGCCTTAGAATTTTGTCAAGCCTCCTCGGTTCCTTTGTTTCCGCTACTGCGAGAGCCTTCATCCGCTGTAGCTAAAGCTTCCATCCACAACCGCGACTCCACTCTTTTGGTGGAGCGACTAGTGTTGCTTGCTCGCTGACTCTTGGGCTGACTCGACTCGCTGGTAGCGAGCTTGACTCACTATTAGTGAGCTTCATTAGCTAGCAGCGAGATCCATTCACTAGAAGTGAGACGTGCTGGCTCCTGGACATGCCCCTCGCTGGTCTCGGCCGATTCCACTCGATGGTAGCAAGCCTAACTCGTTGGCAGCGAGATGTGCTGCTCAGGCCACCTTCTTTCACATGATGTTGCTGACTTGATCCGCTGCAGCGGATAGCCATTCGATGTCAGAGAGTTTCCATCAGAACACCATCATGTAGATCTCAGAAAGAGCTTTCAACGCATTCTGATATGTGTCGATCGGACAATCGAGACCTCCGAAAAGTGAGTTACAAGTTGAGCTCGTCGGGAGGATAGATTTCGCGATTCGCCCTTGTTTTCGGTATCAGACTTCAATTTCTTGCTTCGTTGCTCCTTAGGTTGTTCCATGCTTCTCAGGACTTCTTCCTTAAGCTCTCTCAAGTCTCGCCTTAGCCTCCCTTAGCTCCGTTCCTCGTGTTCTTTTCCTTGGATCTACGAATCTACATAAAATCATCGAAATAGCGTTTATTCTGAACTTTTCCACAAAGCGAGCGTTAATCTAATTAACACTAAAACATGATTATATAACAATGAAATGCACCTAAACTAATCTATAATGCCTATTAATACATGTCTTCTCAAACTCCCCCACACTTAACCTTTTGCTTGTCCTCAAGCAATGCAAAAACAAGAACAAAACCCTCATACCACAAATATGATCTTCAAGCACTAACCTTGTCAAAAGCAACATTAAAGGGTAGGATCCATGAGCATGAAAGCTAACATCCTAGCAAGTATATGAACAATTAAAAAAACGCACATTTCATCCAACTTCACCGGGATCATGTGTTTACTCTCACTCTCATGTGTTTAGGTTTAACAATGTATCTCTTAACCCAATCCAAGGTGCAAAAAGCTACATAGAAATTGACACATATATCACATATTCTCCACCGTGGATGCCATCACTCATAAGAAACATCAAGAGGTCTTTTATCAAGGTTGTAATGGGGTTTGGTAAGAAATTAAGGTTGGAAAATATTTAGGCTTGTGCTACAAAAAATCCGGGAAAAAAGGGATCCCTAAGGACAACCCGAAGAACACAAAAAACCAAATAATTTCAAAACCAAAATAACTCAAACTTTCACTCTCAAAACACTCAACAAAATAACTTTCTCTTCACCATACATATTTTTCTAACTCTCACATTTATAATGAAGATAAAAGGCTCCTTGTTCATCTATTTTTTTTCTCTTTTTCTTTCACTTTTTTCTTCTTTTTTTTTCAACTTTTTTTCTAGATCCAAAAATACAATAATGCACGATGTGAGGAATAAAACCGAAATTACATAATAATCCAAAACTTGTAACTCTCTTAACAATATCTTCTTTTCCACTCAACGTACTAGATCAATCATTCACCAACTCTTATCCCAATTCCCGGATAGGGTAAGGCTTATCATTGGCTAGGGATAAATTTTGTGGAGCTTCAAAGAAAAGGCTATGGCTCAAATTCTAACGGCCCAAATATAAATACTTGGGTTACATTTCGAAGGTCGGATACCTTCGTTTGGATCTTGCAATCCAAGTACGGGTCGAGGTTTCAAGTCTCTTTAAACATTAGTATGAAAGCGGGGATTTCGTACCCCAAAACCATCGTAGGGTCGTTGGGTACCCTTAACCCGTCCTAAAGACTAAGTCGTGGAAATTCATTTAAGGAAGCGGAGCGGAAAACAAAAGTAAAGTACAACTTGTCACAGCAGAGCCTGGCCAAAACCAAAATCACAAGCGTAATTAAATAACACTTAGCCAAATTAGTAGGTTAAACCAGTTCTTCAATTTCGCCCAAGAAGTTCCCCGTCATAGAAGCATGGAGCAGGCAAGGAGCAAGTACCTAACACTATCCACGAAGTCAGGCCCAGAGACGCATGCGAGCCCTATCCACGAAGTCAGGCCTAGAGACGCATGCGGGCCCTATAGATCGTGTTGAGGCCACATAATATGCCTATTTCTAGAGTAAAGGATGATCTAATGCAATACAAAATTTAAACACATAAGGCATGCTTTCATCCGATATAATATAATGCAGAAAAAATATAAAGGGTTTCAAACAATGTCAAGTGGCATATCCCTCTCCTACCTCTACCCCCATTTCCGTCAGGGTAGACACTGGTTAGTCCGCTGCTATAACATAACAATTCCACCCGCAAGTGGTATATGTGCACATTAATAATCAATCATCATCTCATCATCATGCTCATAATATAAGTAAAGTTGTTACCATAGGACTCGAATGACTCAGGACGAGACCCGATGGGACTGGCCCGTCACAGATAACGGTCGTCTCTTTTCAAACAAATAAAGAATAGGGATGCTCATTCATAAGTGCAAGTCCTAGGCATGATACTACATGACATGCTTTTATGCATATGCAACACCTACACACTAAATGACACATCAGGCAGGAGGTCCAGGTTGCTGAGTAATTCCCGTAGGATACTTACCTTGAATTGTCGAACAATAAAAGATAACGCAATCGGGGTCCAACAAGAAACAATCACCTATCAAATATACAAATATGCATAAGTCTATCTAAATCACACAAGGCGCCCCTAATTATCATACATAACTTCACATATCTCATTTCATACTCATATCATCTCATCTCAACATATAATATCTCATGTCTTATTCACCTATTTCTCTACCAAAATCCAACAATAAATCCCCTGAGTTAAATCAAGTAAAACATTTTCCCAATGTTTTCCAAACTCTTAAATCTCAAGTTAACTCAACTCATATTCAAAATAATTTCTCAAATCATACTGGGTCAAATCCCGACATTAACCATTTAAATCCTTAACAAATTCTCAAAATCATATTATAGAAATAAATCCGGTATTTTATTTCAAAACCTTGACTTTAATGTTTCAAGTAATTCAAGACATTGATAATTATTTCCAAAATAATCCATCTTTATAAACCCCATTTATAAATCCAATGTCACAATTTACTTTAAATTCTCATTTATAAGCAACATCTAACAACATACTCCAAATAATAATCAAAATATAAGAAATCACAAAAATCAATCCATTTTCATAACCCACATTTACAAAACAATAATACTAAATTACTTTACCATTTCTAAAATCATATATTAAAACATCTTATAATAACACCATATATATAATCCAAGTAGTACAATTTTTAAATTATAACCAAATCCCATAATAACAATAATAATAATAATAATAATAATAATAATAATAATAATAATAATAATAATAATAATAACAATAATAAATTAAAAATAAATTTAAATACCAAACATAACATATATATATATATATATATATATATATATATATATATATATATATATATATATATATATATATATATATATATATATATATATATATATGTAAACGTTCTCAATTAACAAATAACTACAACAATTTATAATCAGCAACACAACACTCAGAGCCCAACCCGGATCCAAGCTGAAACCCCAACCCAAAGGAATAAATCCAACCCGTCAAAAACCGAACCCGGATCCAACCCAGAAAAGGAAGAAAATGCCCAAGGTTTGAGTTTAATGAATAGGACTGAATAAAACGAACCCGGTCCGGCAAGAAAAAAGAAGAAAAGGGAGCTGACCCTGTCCCTTCAAAGAAGAATACAAAACTCTGTAATGCCGATTGGAAACGAGGAGGAGAAGAAGGGAAACTCAGGTTCCGGCGGTGGCCTTTTGGCTCGAGATTTTACTCAGGAACTCGGAATACAAACCCGACCACACCCATCAAAGAAGGAAGGAAACGCCAGCAACGAAGGAAGGGAAAAAAGGGCTTACAGAGGGCTGATTTTCTGTTGACGGAAAGCTTCGAGGGCGGCTCCGACTGCAGCGACAAAGGGGAAGGCTTCCTCCATACCTAGGACAATGAGAATGTATGTAAACGTACTCTTTTATGCCGATTCACGCCAAGAACGAAAGGAAATATGATTTTCTTACATCTTGGATTCAAATAGAGAAAGGATCAGCTAGCAGGGCTCCGACGGGGTTAATCGATGTCAGAACTGTCCTCGACGGCCTGGGGAAGAAGAAGAGTGAGTAAAAGTGGATCTTTGCAAGGTTTGAAGCGAAGGAACGAGAATCGAAAGGAATTACCATTTTCAACACGAAACAGAGAGGCGGGCGGCTCTCGGCGTCGTTGGTGGCTCTTGATAGATTACATAGTCTTCGTATTGTATAGTGGGCCAAAAAGCCCAATCCATTGTAACCTATATATATGATTGGTCAATGAATGAAACCCTCAAGGAGGACTTTACATCAATTTTAGATTCCTACATAGTATCACAACCAAAACCCTAATTTTTCTTTCCCACTTCCCCACCCGCCGCCGGCCTCCCTCTCTCTCCCCTAGCTGCCGACCATCTCCTCTTGATCTCTCCTCATCGGCCTGCCCCACCCGCTGCCGCCGACCTCCCCCCTCGGCACCTCCCCTCCTCTCTCCCTCTAGCCTCTTCGGTCTCTACCTCCCCCACATCTCACAATGGCCGACGCTCCGCCTACCAAGCCGCCCTTCCACTCCGTTTTCACCATCACCAACATGATGCTCTCTCTCCTCTTTCAAGCATCTATTCCCCTTTCTTTTTGGCCTCACGCCTTATCAACCACATGTTATCTCCTCAACATTCTCCTATCTACTACCCTACACCATCGCTCGCCAACTGAGGCACTTTATTGCACCCTACCTAGGTATGATCACCTTCGTACTTTCGGGTGCTTGTGCTTCCCAAATCAGTCCTCCACAGCCCCTCACAAGCTTCACCCGCGATCCACTCCTGGTGTCTTCCTTGGCTATCCGTCTGATCATCGTGGTTACCTTTGCCTCGATGTGAAGACCCATAAGCTCATTCTGTCACGTCATGTCACTTTTGATGAGTCTCGCTTCCCCTTTTCTTCTCCTCATCTCCCCTCTTCGACACCTCCTATCTCACAGCCTGAGTCTGAGTCTTCCTTTCCTCACTTTCTCCTTCCCCAGAGCTCTACCGGTGCTCCTGCCTCTCCCCCTACACCGCCCCCACCACCATCTCCTCCTCTCCCCTCTTTGACACCTTCTATGTCACAACCTGAGTCTGAGTCTTCCTTTCCTCACTTTCTCCTTCCTCAGAGCTCTACCGGTGCTCCTGTCTCTCCCCCTACACCGCCCCCACCACGATCTCCTCCTCCTACCACCAAACCGCACACCCGTAGCATATCCGGTGTCTTCAGACCTCGTCAGATCGTCCCTATGACCTCCACCCATCACCCCGCCAACCCCTATCATGCGTCCTCCCAACTACCTCCCCCCCCCCCCCCCGTCATACTAGATGTCGCGGCTGCAGCATAGTGTTGCGCCCGCGGCACATCAACCAGCCGCGGGCGCAACATTTTGCCGCGCCCGTCGCCTTGTCAACTGCCACCCCCACCGATTCCCAAACCCCTCCTGCCTCACACCCGACCTCCCTTTCCACCATCCCCACCTCCCTCAAAACAGCCCTCCTCGACCCGAATTGGCAGGTGGCTATGCTCGTAGAATACAAGGCCCTTACAAGAAATGGTACATGGGTTCTAGTTCCTCGCCGTCCTAAGGCGAACGTCATTCATTGTATGTGGCTATTCCGCCACGATTTCCGCTCTGATGGGTCCCTATAACGCTACAAAGCTCATCTTTTGGTTAACGGTCGATCTCAGCAAGCAGGTATTGATTGTGATGAGACATCCAGTCCCGTGGTCAAGCCTGCCACTATTCGAGTGGTGTTGAGCTTAGCGTTATCGCGACATTGGGCTATTCATCCGCTGGATGTCAAGAACGCCTTTCTGCATGGTCAACAACCTTTTGATGCTCCTTCTGGGGTCCTAGTGTAGGAGGATGCAACACTGACTACCGAGAAGAGGAGGATTGAAGGAAACCTGGAAGGATGAAGGAAGGTCGAGGCTCTAAAAGCAACAAAGTGAGAACATTGTTTTTTCTGGGTTTGATGGCTGCTGCAGAGGACAAAATGGGAGAGAGGGAGAGGCTCTTTTGGTGGGTTTCAGATTGTGGTGAAGGAAATTGGTGGGGTATTGGTTATATAAGGGAGAGAGTGAGGTGGAAGACCACAATAGTTGTGGTTGTAGGCAAGAAAGTGGGAAAGAGGGTGAGGAATTCAGGCTCCCCCAACGGCCTCTGCACAGAGAGAGAGAGAGAGAGAGAGTAAAGAAAAAAACAAGAAAAAAAATTACATTTTAAGAAAAACGTCCCCTTATAACATTAATTTAAATTCCGAAGTCAATCCCGCTCACTAAAATGAAAACCCGACACTAGAATTTAATTCGAATTTCAAGTTATTATTGGAATTAAAATAATTTTATCAACACACAAAACTTGAATATGGAATTTAATTCGAATTCCAAATTTTAAAGCTATGCCGAAATGACTTTAAAAATTGAAACTTGTGCTCGAGGACGCGTTCTCTCTAATTATATAAATTTAATATATTAAATCACAATAATAAAATAATATCAAATATATACGGTCTTTACACAAATTTGGCTACAAGCGAAGGACACATATGTAGGGTGGATATGGATAATAATATGTAGAGGTGGGCATAAATCCCGCAAATCTCAGTTCCGTCCCAGGCCCATCCCGATCCCGTCCCGCAAAATCATGCGGGACAGAATGCGGGACGACCCGGCCCCATCCCACAAATCTCGACCCGTCCCGCATATGTATATAATAATGTACTACTATATATAATATAGTATGCTATACAATATATATGTATTATTGAGTGTGAGTATTAATATATATTACATTACTGTGTATATATAAGATAGTATATGTATGTATATAGTATTATATAGTGTATATATACATATATCTACTGTAAGGCAATTTTGCAAGGGAGGGGAAGATTTTAGCCCCTGCCCAACAAGTAGCTATATGCATATATACACTGCATTGTATATGTATGTATATAGGAACGTATAAAACATAAAAAAATATAGATATATATTTATTACATCTTTGAAAATCGCAATATATACACGAAATTTTAATTTTTTTATCATCTTTTTTATTTGAGGGACAAGGCCCATCTCGGTCCCGTCAAGTCCTGCAAAAATTACGAGCCATCCCACGTCCCATAAAAATCATCTCAAGCATGTCACAAGGCTAGGTAATTCAATCATATTATGGAACATATATGGTAAAATCATAAAAATAAAATAAAGGACAAACTAAAGAAAGTGGAGTATTTGAATAACACATATATGCAATGCATGATCTTTTTGGATTTTTTTTTTCTCAATTTTTTTTTCATATTCCAATGAAATAAATTAACGGAAAAATAAACAGGAATACATAATGGAAAGATAAAAATTAATGCATGAATATATGAATGCAACCCTCCCCCACAGTTAAACTCTTCACTGTCCTCAATGAAAATCGAAGACAACAAATCCTAAAAATACGAGAGAAAGAGGGTAAAGAATACCTCACATCATGGAAATATTTCAATGGCGAAGATGAAGAAGCTTGGAAGAAGAACGAGGAAGAACGACAACGAATAAAACTGACGAACCACGGGCACAGATGAAGGAAGATGTTGAATTTATGTAGTTTGCATATTTCGGGCTGGGAATATGTTGAATTTATGTAGTATATGCTTATTTGCAAGAAATGGAGATCTACATAAGTTTTGGTTTAATATTACAAAATTTGGAGCCATTCCGGGACGAAACCAAGAAGCGAAGACGGAAGCTAAGAGTTACTCGATTTCGAGGAAACTTCCTCGATATCGACCAAAATTGTGAAGAGATGCTTGGTCGAGGAAAGCCATATCGAGAAGCTGAGAAGAAGAAGGCAACTCGAGCAACATTTTACTCGATGTCGACATGTTTTCTCGACATCGACCAAACCTAGCAGCTACCCGAGTTCGAAGATCCGAGGAGAAGCTGCTCGAGAAAGCCAAGCAAAGTCGAAATCGACAAAACTCCTCGATATCGACCAAATTGGTCGAAATCGACCAAAAATATTTCTGGGCCGCGAGACTGTTGGGCTTGTCCGAAGTCGACTTGGTTTGCTTGGATACGAAGGAGGTCCGGATCTATCAAGTTTTATCAAGATATATCAAAGTAGAGAAGATTATTCATTAATGTTAAGAGATATTTAGATATTTAGATATTTCCTTTTAGATTAAATGTTTTATCTTTATTTAGTTTTATCTTTAGAAAGTAGATATAGATTGCTTTCCTTGATTAACAAGGATTAAGCCCTATAAATAAAGCCCATGGGGTTGATTTTCTATTCATTCAATTTCAGAGAAGTAGTTCCACATAGAGTTTAGGAGTTCAAAGATTTTAGGGTTTTGGCATTCTACGAAAGTTTGAGTGCCGGGATTGTAAAGACTTTGAATTTAGTTTATGCAAGTTATTTCTTTTCAATCAATGATGTCGATTGCGATGAGGCGCGAGTAGTCCACCTACTTCTAGGGTTGCGGTGAGCCCAACGAGAGCCATGTTTGTGGATTAGCGATTCCAAAAGGAGGTATTTTATCGTTATCTTATTCTATTCCATGTGCTTCATCTTTGATTGAGAATTTGAGGAACTCATGTTGTGAAACTTGGGTAGTAATTAGGATTTCTATTCAGATGTTTATAAATTCTAATTATGAAAAGGAATAGATACAATTAGGGTTATTTATCGCGATATCTATATTCCTACTTGTCGGATTAGGTGAAAGCCTTCTCCTTTATCGATAACGTCACCGCCTTTTATGATTTATAATCAGCTTTCATGGTAATCGTTGTTGCAAACCCCAATCTTGGAAGTTCTCTTTCATCCATCCGTTTAGATTCGAAGTTTGCATTTGTTTTTTACTTTCTGTCACTGCTCGATTTCGACAAAACTGGTCGACGTCTACTTCTCACATTCGATCAAGCAAGATCGTCATAGCTTTTGTTTCTGCAGGCAACTCGATCTCGAACAAAACTCCTCGACTTCGAACAAATTCCTCGATATCGAGTAAACTACTCAAAATCGACCAACATCAGTAGCAGCCGCTTGCTCAGTTTCGACTTGCCTGACCTTATGTCGACTACCGTAGTCGTGGTCGAGCACCCTGAAGTAGATATCTGCCGATGAGATTCTTCCGCTGACCAGCTTCCTCGAGGATCGAACCTGACCTCCTTTTGTTGCATCGGGAGGGAGTCTTGAACATTATTTGCTGGGATCTAATCGATTTTCTTTACTTTACTTATATTCTATTTGCAATATCGATTTCCTCCTCCAATAAATTGGCTTCGTTGCCGGGGAAGCAATCATTCGCGCCTTAGGTAGTTTTCAGGTGTATGCGCCTTTCTGGTCAAACACCTGAGTTTGACGGCGTAGACGATCCGGAACACCTTATACACGTCCACTCTAGACTAAAGAGAGCAATGGCGACCATAGTAACACAAGCCCAGCTGATAGAGAGGCTTCGAGCTGAGACAGAAGCCAAGGATACTGCTCTCGCCGTTGAGAGAGCACGCACTACACAGGAAGTGGAGCGAAGGAGGCAAGCGGAAGCTGAGCTTGCCCAATACCCTACCACTGCAGAGGCTTACATGCACCCGACTCTCGTCGTGCTTGAATCGGCTATTCTAATCCCTGTGAATAACTTTGAAATTTGCACTGCCTTCCTTATTGAGATTAAAAATAATGCTTTTTATGGAAGATTTAATGAATGTCCTCTTCAACGTATTACCAACTTTTCTGAAATGTGCCATACTCTTGTTGAAGGTATCACTTTGGAATATGTCATGATGAAGGCTTTTCGTTGGTCCCTGGCCGGTCCAGCATTGAAGTGGCTTGAAGGTCTTCCTCCACGATCCCTCATAACATGGGCTGAAGTGAGGCAGGAATTTCTCAACAAATTCTTTCCTCCTGCCAAGACAGCGCTCCTCCGCCAAAAGATTACAGCTTTCAAACAGAAGCCTGGGGAGCCGCTAGCCAAAGCTTGGGAACGATATAAGGATCTTTTGCGATCCTGCCCTACACATGGACATCCACCCTATGTCGTTCAGGAGATCTTCTTCAATTCTCTTTATCCGGCCGCTAAAGATAGGATCAACCAGTATACTTATTATGAGTATCTGACAAAGCCACCAGCCGACACATGGGTTACTCTTGACAAGCTCACCAACTACGACAATATGTATAGGGCTCCGACAAACTATGATGAGAATGTCAACGCCAGGCCAGCCCCATCAATGCCTCTCTATGAAGCTTCTAAGGAGATTGACCCAGATGTCAGGGAGTAGTATTTCAATGATCAAAATCGCAAGCTACTCAAGAAAGTCAAGTACCCCTCTGTTAACCAACCTTGCATCGAATGCAGCTCGCATCGGCACACCACTACAGAGTGCCCACATACAGAGCAAGTCAGGATGGCAGAAACTCACGAGGAAGTAGCTTAGGCAGGGGGTCCCAATCGCTATATGGGGGACCAAAGGTTCTATCAACCACAACGGAACCAAGGTGCCCCTAGGAACCCCCCTCCATACAGAGCTCCAGGACATCCAAAAAGGGACCAGAGGAAGGACGATCTACAGCTCATCCTTGACGAGATGCGCCGGAATCAAGGAACCATCAACAATTAGCTTCAGAACATGAATACAAAATTTGGAGAGCTGGACATCTGGAAAAGGAACATAGAGACCCAAATGGGTCAATTTGCGGCGCAGATTCCATGACCAACCGGACAGCTCCCAGGGCACACAAAACAAAATCCCAAGGGGCAGCACGGACATGTCGCTGCTGTAAAGCTACGGAGCGGTCACAAATTGCACCAGCCAAAGAACGGAGAAGAAAAGAGCAAAATCGTCCTCGACAACGAGCGACAGCAACTCGATGTCGACCAAAATTTGGTCGATCTGCACAGCACTCCAACTCGAAGTCGACTACAGTGGTGTATATCGAGGACAATCAAGTCGGTGTCGAGGAGTCTTCATCACCTCCAGAAGCTGTTCTGGCTCAGAAAACTAAGAATACGCTCCCATTCCATTCTAAGAACCTAAAAGATCCAACTGATGGTATGTTTAACCGTTTTGTGAAATTGCTTCAGAGTGTAAACGTTACTATTCCTCTTACAGAAGCACTTCATGAGATGCATGCCTACGTCAAGTTCCTCAAGGAGATTCTTAGCAACAAGCGATCAATGACTGAGAATGCTAACTAATGCAAGAAGATGGATTTCCCTGAGAAGCGACCTGACCCAGGTAAGTTTGCTATCCCTGTTGGACTTGGTTGACGTCGTTTTAAGGCACTGTATGACTTAGGAGCAAGCGTAAGCATCACGCCCCTACCCATGTGGTCAAAGGTAAAGATAGGCACCGTGGAACCAATGGATGCCAAGCTCTACATGGCAAACAACACGGTGGTAATCCCCACAGGTATTGTTGATGATGTTCCTGTTAAGGTTGGTAAATTCTTTGTCCCTACAGATTTTCTTATAGTAGAAATGGCAGAGGACCCAGCTTGCCCAATAATCCTAGGGCAACCATTCCTAGCAACAGCAGATGCCAACATTGGTGTGAAAAAGGGAATTCTCACCTTCACCATTGGGGATGAGATTATTGAATACTTTTTCAATCCTGACACGGAAGAGGTAATGGAAATAAAAGCTATTTATTCAAAATTTAATGTTATCTCTTGCGATGAGCCTGAAGGAAGACTTTTGGCACTAGAAGAGGTTGTTATATAGGCAGAATCCACGCTAGAGAAGGAACTAATTGCTGCAGAGTCGAGTAAGGAAGAGTTCTTCGACGAAGCATTATTGGCGGAGCTGAACGACTAACTTGAAATCGAGCAGATCAAGTCGACATCGACCAGTCAACTCGATTTCGAGGAACCTTGCCCGACATCGACTTTGGCCACTCCTCTAGAAAAGGTATGTAATCCAAATCTTCTCGGTGTTGAGCAGTTATCCTCGACATCGACTCCTTTTGTCCCTGCAGGAACACCCGAAGTCGAGAAGGACAACTCGAACACTACACTTTTACTCGATATCGAGCAAATTTACTCAAAATCGACCAAATCTGCATCAAAGGTAAATTCTGATTTTTTACTCGATTTTGATTATTGTAACTCAATGTCGAGTAGTCCCTTGTAGCTGTACAGCCCTGTGTCCGATTCAGCGTTTTCATTGATGTATGCTTGGTCGACGCCAACTCCTGTAGCTGATTTGCCTAGGGGATATCATGAAGACGGAGGAAGTAGAGCCCATCTTGATTCCACAAGGCCCTTCTCCAGTGTTGAAGCCCTTACCTGACACCCTTATGTATGAATTTCTTGGTCCTAACTCTAATTTTCCTGTGATTATCAGTGCTTCATTAAACACATAAGAAGTAGACAAGCTGGTGGAAGTCTTCCGCACTCACAGGAAAGCTATTGGTTACTCTCTAGAGGACATAAAAGGTATTTCACCCATTACTTGTATGCATAGAATTCTTTTGGAAGATGATCACAGGGCAACAATTGAGCATCAAAGGAAGCTTAACCCCAACATGAAGAAGGTGGTCAAGAAAGAGATCATGCGCCGGAATCAAGGCACCATCAACAATCAGCTCTAGAACATGAATACAAAATTTGGAGAGCTGGACATCTGGAAAAGGAACATAGAGACCCAGATGGGTCAATTTGCGGCGCAGATTCCATGACCAACCGGACAGCTCCCAGGGCACACAAAACCAAATCACAAGGGGCAGCACGGACATGTCGCTGTTGTAAAGCTACGGAGCGGTCACAAATTGCACCAGCCAAAGAACGGAGAAGAAAAGAGCAAAACCGTTCTCGACAACGAGCGACATCAACTCGATGTCGACCAAAATTTGGTCGATCTGCGCAGCACTCCAACTCGAAGTCGACTACAGTGGTCGATATCGAGGAAAATCAAGTCGATGTCGAGGAGTCTTTATCACCTCCAGAAGCTGTTCTGGCTCAGAAAACTAAGAATACGCTCCCATTCCCTTCTAAGAACCTAAAAGATCCAACTGATGGTATGTTTAACCATTTTGTGAAATTGCTTCAGAGTGTAAACATTACTATTCCTTTTACAGAAGCACTTCATGAGATGCATGCCTACGTCAAGTTCCTCAAGGAGATTCTTAGCAACAAGCGATCAATGACTGAGATTGCTAATGAATGCAAGAAGATGGATTTCCCTGAGAAGCGACCTGACCCAGGTAAGTTTGCTATCCCTGTTGGACTTGGTCGACATCGTTTTAAGGCACTGTATGACTTAGGAGCAAGCGTAAGTATCACGCCCCTATCCATGTGGTCAAAGGTAAAGATAGGTACCCTGGAACCTGTGGATGCCAAGCTCTACATGGAAAACAACACGGTGGTAATCCCCACAGGTATTGTTGATGATGTTCCTGTTAAGGTTGGTAAATTCTTTGTCCCTACAGATTTTCTTGTAGTAGAAATGGCAGAGGACCCAGCTTGCCCAATAATCCTAGGGCAACCATTCCTAGCAACAGCAGATGCCAACATTGGTGTGAAAAAGGGAATTCTCACCTTCACCATTGGGGATGAGATTATTGAATACTTTTTCAATCCTGACACGGAAGAGGTAATGGAAATAAAAGCTATTTATTCAAAATTTAATGTTATCTCTTGCGATGAGCCTGAAGGAAGACTTTTGGCACTAGAAGAGGTTGTTATATAGGCAGAATCCACGCTAGAGAAGGAACTAATTGCTGCAGAGTCGAGTAAGGAAGAGTTCTTCGACGAAGCATTATTGGCGGAGCTGAACGACTAACTCGAAATCGAGCAGATCAAGTCGACATCGACCAGTCAACTCGATTTCGAGGAACCTTGCCCGACATCGACTTTGGCCACTCCTCTAGAAAAGGTATGTAATCAAAATCTTCTCGGTGTTGAGCAGTTATCCTCGACATCGACTCCTTTTGTCCCTGCAGGAACACCCGAAGTCGAGAAGGACAACTCGAACACTACACTTTTACTCGATATCGAGCAAATTTACTCAAAATCGACCAAATCTGCATCAAAGGTAAATTCTGATTTTTTACTCGATTTTGATTATTCTAACTCGATGTCGAGTAGTCCCTTGCAGTTGTACAGCCCTGTGTCCGATTCAGCGTTTTCATTGATGTATGCTTGGTCGACGCCAACTCCTGTAGCTGATTTGCCTAGGGGATATCATAAAGACGGAGGAAGTAGAGCCCATCTTGATTCCACAAGGCCCTTCTCCAGTGCTGAAGCCCTTACCTGACACCCTTATGTATGAATTTCTTGGTCCTAACTCTAATTTTCCTGTGATTATCAGTGCTTCATTAAACACATAAGAAGTAGACAAGCTGGTGGAAGTCTTCCGCACTCACAGGAAAGCTATTGGTTACTCTCTAGAGGACATAAAAGGTATTTCACCCATTACTTGTATGCATAGAATTCTTTTGGAAGATGATCACAGGGCAACAATTGAGCATCAAAGGAAGCTTAACCCCAACATGAAGGAGGTGGTCAAGAAAGAGATCATGCGCATGCTAGACGTAGGAATCATCTATCCAATCTCCGACAGCAAGTGGGTAAGTCCAGTTCATGTTGTCCCTAAAAGGGGAGGAATGACCGTTGAGGAGAATGAGAAGGGAGAGCTTTTTCCTAAAAGAATCACTACCAGTTGGCGGATATGCATCGATTACAGAAAGCTCAACACTGCCACCAGGAAGGATCATTTTCCGCTCCCCTTCATTGACCAGGTACTCGAAAGGTTAGCTGAACATGATTACTTTTGTTACCTGGATGGATATTCTGGTTTTTGGCAGGTTTCTATTCATCCTGAAGATCAAGAAAAGACAACCTTCACTTGCCCCTATGGAACTTTTGCATATATGAAGATGCCCTTCGGCCTTTGCAATGCCCCTGCCACCTTTCAAAGGTGTATGATGGCCATCTTCTCTGACATGATAGAGGATATAGTGGAGGTATTGATGGATGATTTCTCTGTTTATGATACTACTTTCGATATTTGTCTCTCTAACCTACGCAGGGTACACAAGCGTTGCGAAAAGACAAATTTAGTTCTCAACTGGGAAAAGTGCCACTTTATGGTAAGGGAAGGAATCGTCCTAGGCCACAAGGTATCTAAGAAAATAATAAAGGTGGACAGGGCCAAGATAGAGCTAGTGGAGAAATTGCCCCCACCATCATCCATCAAAGAGATAAGGAGTTTCCTTGGTCACGTAGGTTTTTATAGAAGGTTTATTCAAGATTTCTTTAAAATTGCCAAACCATTAACTAACCTTCTCATGAAAGATGTTAAGTTTGTGTTTTCTAGCGAATGTCTGGAAGCCTTCAACAGGTTAAAGGAAACTCTTATCTCCGCTCTAATCATTCAATCGTTGGATTGGTCACTACCTTTTGAAATGATGTGCGATGCCAGCGATTATGCCGTGGGAGTAGTTCTAGGACAACGAAAGGACAAGAAAGTACATGCCATCTACTATGCAAGCAAGACTCTTGATGTGGTTCAGGCTAAGTACACCACAACAGAGAAGGAATTTTTTGCTGGGGTTTTTGCTTTTGAAAAATTTCGTTCTTATCTTGTTGGATCTAAAGTTATTGTCCATACTGACCATGCTGCTCTTAGATATTTGATGACAAAGAAGGATGCTAAACCAAGGCTGTTACGATGGGTGCTCCCACTCCAAGAATTTGATGTTGAGCTAAAGGACAAAAAGGGCATAGAAAATTCAATCGCCGATCATCTATCAAGGCTCCCCAAAGACATGCTACAGGAAGCCTAGGACACCACACCGATCAACGACTCCCGCCCCGACGAGCATCTGATGCGGACGGAAACAGTTTTTCTCGACATTGAGCAACCTTCCTCGACATCGAGTAAACCTGGTGAGTATTCTTCCTTGCATGGTTTTGAGCTACAGAGTTACTCAACATCGGGCAAAATTTACTCGATGTCGACCAAATCCAACTCGACGGACCACCAGAAGTCGAGCACAACACCAGCAGACACTGCACCTTCCTCGATATCAAGTAACTTTACTCAAAATCGACCAATCTCTGGTGAGTCTTCAGGTGAGATTTTTCATACAGATTCTCGTGAGGATTTCTTCTTTACCCCTCCTACTAGTCCTATACATGATATATATGCTATAAGAGGATCAAAGGTACCCTAGTATGCGGATTTCGCTAACTATCTTGTAGGAAATGAGATTCCGTCAGGACTATCCTCACAGGCAAAGAAGAAGTTCCTCCACGACGTCAAGCAATACTATTGGGATGACCCTTACTTGTTCAAACAAGGAAAGGACCATATCTTCAGACGTTGTATTCCGGAGGAGGAAGTAGAAAGTGTCATTCGTCATTGCCATATTCTCCCTACAGGCGGACATGCAAAAGGCTTCAAAACTACATCTAAGGTACTTCAATGTGGTTTTTATTGGCCTAATCTTTTCCGGGATGTGCAGGCTTACGTCACTTCATGCGATGAGTGCCAACGAGCGGGCAACATCACTTGGAAGAATGAGACACCACTCACAAGGATTTTGGAGGCTGAGCTATTTGATGTCTGGGGAATTGACTTTATGGGACTATTCCCTGCTTCAGGACCTTACAAATACATCCTTGTAGCGGTCGACTATGTCTCTAAATGGATTGAGGCTATTGCAACTAGGACCAACGACGCGAAGGTAGTTTCAAAGTTTGTTAAAAACTAACATATTTCCTCGTTTTGGTGTTCCTAGAGTTCTTATTTCAGACGGTGGCTCACATTTCATTGAGAGAGGATTTGAGGCTCTTTTGGCTAAGTATGGGGTAACGCACAGGGTGGCAACACCTTATCATCCCCAAACTAGTGGTCAAGTGGAGGTCTCTAATCGTCAAATCAAAGCCATCTTGGAAAAGACAGTCTCCCGCTCAAGAAAGGATTGGTTATCTAAGCTTGATGATGCGCTATGGGCTTATAGGACTGCATATAAAACACCGATGCGAACAACTCCTTACAACTTGGTTTATGGCACGTCTTGCCATTTACCTGTCGAACTGGAGCATAAGGCAATGTGGGCCCTCAAGGAGCTCAACATGGATCTTGACGAGGCAGGTAAGAAGCGTTTTATTGATTTACAAGAGTTAGAGGAGCTAAGGCTGAAGGCATATGAGAATGATGAAATCTACAAGGAGCGCACCAAGAGATGGCACGACAAGAAATTGGTGCCAAAGACAAATGAGGTAGGTGACAAAGTGCTTTTATATAATTCTAGATTGCCTTTCTTCCCAGGGAAGGTCAGGACAAGATGGAGTGGACCTTTCGTGGTTCACCACATATACCCTCACGGAGCAGTAGAGTTAATTGGCACTGATGAAACCCCCTTTAGGGTAAAAGGGCACAGGGTCAAGAAATACAATGAAAAAGAAGACCCGGAAGAGGAGATTCGCGCCACCCTGGCGTTGGTCAAAGCCTAAAATAGGGAAGTGGGTCGAGCTAACGACTTAAACCTTAGCGCTTACGGGAGGCAACCCGCTTTTCTTACTCCTTTTTCTTTAATTATATTTTATTTTATTTTTCTAGAAATTCGTGCATAATCTCTTCTCGTTGGTATATTCAGGCATTCACGGTCTACTCGATATCGACCAAACTTGGTCGACATCGACCAACATTCAATGGTGGTTCACTATATGTCGAGTTAAGCAGAAGGATTCTTTTTCCTCGATATCGAGCTACTTCCTCGACATCGACTAAGCTCCAAATGTAAGGGAAGGTTGCTCGATGTCGACCAAGGCGCCAGTTTATGTTCAGAACAAAATATCCAGAAATGGATCATTTGAGGATTGATGATGAGGAGACACGCCAGCGAGCTCTGGATCTAGTAGAGTGGGCTGAGAGTGCCCGTTGGTATCACCAGCCGAGCATGGAAGAGCTCGGCATGCACTTTTGGATGATTCAGGGGTACGGCTGGATAGATGTTGAGCGACGGATTCAGCCACTTGACCACCATTACCCGACGCTGACATGAGAGTTCCTAGCGACTCTCCGGAGATTCCCCTGCCTCCCACCGCCGGGTCCACTTCCAGCTAGCCAACAGGCGGTTCACCCGTACTTTAGAGGAGTTGGGCGCCGCCTTCGACTTCCGTCACACCCCCAACGCCTTCCATATACAGGACACAAATGTGATGTGGCGTTACTTATCCAGCGAGTTGGCGTCTACCCTTCATACCACTTACACCGCCAACATCGCTAGTCCTCTCCTTTCTACTATTCTGAGGATTCTAGGGAGCACTATTTGGGCCTGCCCCAAGCTAGAGTGTCTGCGGCAGATGCTTTTCAAGTCTGACCCCCTGCCGCTTGTCTTCGCATGGCTACAGCATTGCATTACACGCCGGAACCTCCCGCGAGTAGCCATCTGTGACGGTTGTATGGTGGCTATCCTAGCCGTTCACCTCCAGCTCCCCGTCCACCGGTACACCGCATGGAATGTGATGAGGATTGATCTGGCGTCCCTACAGAAGGGATATATTACAGCGCGTCGCGACGGGAGATGGGTCCATTATAGGTCAGAGATACCTATTCGCCAGGATCTGATGGACCTACATCATGTTCGCGGCTGGTACACCACATGGACAGGGATGGATTGCAACCCTACCATCAACCCAGTCGCTGACCCTGCACTGCGGGACCATCCTCTCCTCTACCACCACCCCGACTCTGCCCCTATGGCCATAGACCCCCAGCCATCTCCTGCAGATGGTGAGGATGAAAGGGTTGACGACGACGAAGAGGCTGACAGCCCGCAAGCCTCTCACCACTCTTACCACTCCCCACAGTAGATCCCATCTCACCACTCTTACCTCTCCCCCCAGCAGATCCCCTCACACCATACCCAGTAAGCTCACCATGCTGGGGGGTATCCAGATGAGTTGGTGGCTGAGATGCACCAGATGCGACAGTTACAGGAGGCCATGTTTGACCGGATGACCTCCTTGACACTCAGAGTTGACACCATCGACAACCGCCAGAAGCAGTTCTATTCAGCTTCCATGGATCACTATTCCATGGTCAGAGATCACTTCGACGGCATGGATCAGCACCTCTAGGGCCGCCTATCACACTTCCAGCAGCAAGAGAGCACTCAAGACCCTGGCGGATCTTCTTCACAGCAGCCTTGTAGCTCTTCTCATGGAGGAGCTCCTGACTACCATGTCAGATTCCACCTTCCCTACTATGGTCCACCGCCCCACCAGTGAGCAGCTCTGTACGTCTTTTCCCTCCCCTTGGTTATATTTCTTTTTTAGTGAGGACACTGTCCATTTTAAGTATGGGGTGGGAGTAAAGATTATGTCTATGTTTTTATGTGCTTCTAGGACTGTATTTGAAAATTTTATTACATGGTTTGTATCGAATTATTTAGGACATGGCACAACTCTTTATTTGAGTTTAGTAGCAGATTATTTTAATATCGCATTTGCATGGTTAATTTCTATATTATTCGAAAGATGCATTTTTAAAGAGAGTTGTAAGGATATCGCCCAAGCTTGCAAAAAGTTCAAAAAAGAGAGTCATGGAAGCCAAGGCAACACTCGACGATGCAAATGATGGATTCGTTAGAGATATTGCACAAGATTGCCTAGAAAAGGGAAGTCTCAATGACGTGCGATTTTTTAGGGTAAAACCACAAAAGTGAGGTAAATTGATGTTGCTTTTGACATTATGTACAATAAGAGGATGGAGGATTTGAAATTTCCATATATGCTCATTTTCATATTTCTAGCCATACATTTACCCAATTGCATCACAAAAGCCATATTATAAGCCTTATTTGCCTATATATTATAATTGCTCCACATATGCCTTATATTACCCATTTTTACCTTATACCCTATCCGGGGATTGTGTTGGAAATGGAAATCATTTTATGAAGATATTATATGGTTTGTTGTGTTGTTATGTCATTATTGGAGTTTGGCAAGAAAAATTCAAGTCTTATGGAAAATTTAATGAGTGAGAAAACATCCGATCACCTCAGGAGATAAAGGTAGATCGACCCTGCTCGCTGAGATAATAGTTCAGTGAGATGAGACACAAGGTGAGGAATCCAAAGCACTAAGCATCCGGGGCCATTCATGACACCCATGTTTGCGACTCGTGAGAAGGCAGTGCTGAGGTTAGAGAGGTA
The DNA here is from genome assembly GCA_037127255.1 of Persicaria tinctoria. Lineage (NCBI taxonomy): Eukaryota > Viridiplantae > Streptophyta > Magnoliopsida > Caryophyllales > Polygonaceae > Persicaria > Persicaria tinctoria. The sequence continues at coordinate 23,824,473 of JBANSL010000011.1, read as the reverse complement.
AAAGCATTATTATTGACAAAAGCATTATGAAAGGTGAGAAATCTTATGAAGAAGGAATGTGGTAGAGAATATTTAGAAATAATGCATTTCCCCGGATTTAACACCACATGGCCAAAAATTGCCTACATTTAGCCTTTCACCTATCTACTCCTTTTTTAGCTTAAATAAAATCCTCTTGATTATTGTTGCTTTGTCACATAAAATTGTTTTTATATAAACCTCCTTTTGTGTGCAGAAATTGCTTTTCATTCACGGACACAGATTTGTAGGCACCGAGTACCTTTTCAAGGATGGCAATTGAATGTTGGGTAATATAACAATGAATCCATTATGTTGAGAGTCTTTGCAGGTTTCCTCTGAAAGACCATCCAAGTTATTGCTTGAGGATAAGCAAGCTTAAGTATGGGGTGATTTGATGTCCACTAAAATAGCCATGTTTTTATGCACATTTTAGCTCCTTATTTTATATACTTTGCATATTTCGGGATGGGAATATGTTGAATTTATGTAGTATATGCTTATTTGCAAGAAACAGATATCTACATAAGTTTTGGTTTAATATTACAGAATTTGGAGCCATTCCGGGAGGAAACCAAGAAGAGAAGACGGAAGCTAAGAGTTACTCGATTTCGAGGAAACTTCCTCGATATCGACCGAAATTGTGAAGCAGAGCCTGGCCGAGGAAAGCTGGATCGAGAAGCTGAGAAGAAGACGGCAACTCGGGCAACATTTTACTTGATGTCGACGTATTTGCTCGACATCGACCAAACCCAGCAGCTACCCGAGTTCGAGGATCCGAGGAGAAGCTGCTCGAGAAAGCCAAGCAAAGCCGAAATCAACAAAACTCCTCGATATCGACCAAATTGGTCGAAATCGACCAAAAATATTTCTAGGCCGCGAGACTGTTGGGCCTGTCCGAAGTCGACTTGGTTTGCTTGGATACGAAGGAGGTCCGAATCTATCAAGTTTTATCAAGATATATCAAAGGAGAGAAGATTATTCATTAATGTTAAGAGATATTTAGATATCTAGATATTTCCTTTTAGATTAAATGTTTTATCTTTATTTAGTTTTATCTTTAGAAAGTAGATATAGATTGCTTTCCTTGATTAGCAAGGATTAAGCCCTATAAATAAAGCCCATGGGGCTGATTTTCTATTCACTCAATTTCAGAGAAGTAGTTCCACATAGAGTTTAGGAGTTCAAAGGTTTTAGGGTTTTGGCATTCTACGAAAGTTTGAGTACCGGGATTGTAAAGACTTTGAATTTAGTTTGTGCAAGTTATTTCTTTTCAATCAATGATGTCAATTGCGATGAGGCGCAAGTAATCCACCTACTTCTAGGGTTGGGGTGAGCCCAACGAGAGCCATATTGGTGGATTAGCGATTCCAAAAGGAGGTATTTTATCGTTATCTTATTCTATTCCATGTGCTTCATCTTTCATTTAGAAATTGAGAAACTAGCTCGTGTTGTGAAACTTGGGTAGTAATTAGGATTTCTATTCGGAAGTTTATAAATTCTAATTATGAAAAGGAATAGATACAATTAGGGTTATTTTTCGCGAGATCTATATTCCTACTTGTCGGATTAGGTGAAAGGCTTCTCCTTTATCGATAAAGTCACCTCCTTTTATGATTTATAATCAGCTTTCATGGTAATCATTGTTGGAAACCCCAATCTTGGAAGTCATCTTTCATCCATCGGTTTAGATTCGAAGTTTGCATCTTTTTTACTTTCTGTCACTGCTCGATTTCGATCAAACTGGTCGACGTCGACTTCTCACATTCGATCAAGAAAGATCGCCGTATCTTTTGTTTCTGCAAGCAACTCGATCTCGAACAAAACTCCTCGACTTTGAACAAGTTCCTCGATATCGAGTAAACTACTCGAAATCGACCAACATCAGTAGCTGCCGCTTGCTCAGTTTCGACTTGCTTGACCTTCTGTCGACTAACCCTAGTCGAGGTCGAGCACCCTGAAGTCGATATCTGCCCGTGAGATTCCTCCGCTGCCTAGGATCCGCTGACCAGCTTCCTCGAGGATCGAACCTGACTTCCTTTTGCTGCATCGGGAGGGAGTCTTGAACATTATTTGCTAGGATCTAATCGATTTGCTTTACTTTACTTATATTCTATTTTCAATCTTGATTTCCTCCTACAACAATTCGCTAGCAGCGAGTTCTGTTCGCTGTCATCGAATGAAATCATCTTCTAAGTCGTCTTAGCGGTTGTACTCGCTAGCAGCGAATTTAGCACAAACTCTCTATTCTTCAATCTTGTTCCCTTTTCCCTGCATGGTTAGCTCAAAATATCTGAAAGCATCTATCGACCATATAAAGGAATTCTAATTTATTAAATGATAAAACTAATTAACTAACTAGGAATTGAAATAACTAATTTAGAAAACTTACCTCGGGTTGCCTCCCGAGAAGCGTCCTTGTTTATCGTCATAGGCTCGAGGGTTTATTTGTTCGCGCATTCATGACTCACTAGGACATTTCCAACACTCTCTTTAGGAAATCAAACTCCGGTGCACACCATATAGGTAGGTGAGCACCACATATGAAGAAGCCGAATTTAAAAGATGTGATGTTGAAGAAGGTCTCCAACTCTTCATATGCTCGAGCGTGACTTCCCGCCGAGGGTATGTAGTACCACCAACATAGTTCTACTGGTGCTTTGTTGAGGTAATGCTCCCAAGGATCTACATATTCACCAAAATCCACAAAAGTGTAAGAAATATCATTACCTTGTGATAATGCATATTTTATATGGTCATTTATAGGTAGTCTTAGGTGTATTAAGTATTCATACTGCATGCTTAATAATCTTATTCATATTCTTGATCATTTGGTATTCGAAGTTCGGAATCTACGGTTTTTAGTGTGTATTTGTAGGTTATAAGATCCGGCCTCGAAAGGTGGAGAAAGAATGGAGCAAAATGGACTAAGAAGAGCTAAGAAACAAAAGCGGAAATGGAAAATGTTCAAAAATCCCGTCTTTAAGGTTCGGAGAAGTTGAAATTAGCTTCTAAGGTCTTCATGAGAATCGTGGTGCTTGGAAAGAGCTTTCCAACGCATATTCATATGCATCAATCAGACAAAGAATGACTCCAAAAAGTGCGTTACAATTTCAATCTTCTGAAGCTGTTAGTACTGTACGGACGGCGCCCGCCGTCCTTTCCACGGCGCCCACAACCTTGTCAGATCCGGATTTGCGATACTCGGCCCAATTCGATCTTTATGGGAACTTTTTATCTATCTTTCCTAGGGTTTTTTGGCCAACACCTTTAGCCTATATTAGACATATTTCTCAGTAGGTTTTGAGGATCTAATTCATCCACACCTTAGATTAAGAACGCTTTAGAGGATTTGAGGTTGAGAGATCCAAGGTACGTCATGAATACCTAGGTTTCCCATGGTTTTGTCTTCAATTCATGACTTGGTTTGTTCGTGAGACTCGATTTCTATATTATTTCAATGTTTATTTCATTGTCTTTGCGCTGATTTATGTAGTTAGTTTTACTTTGATTCGCATCTTTGTAGAATTGCATCATGCTAGGGTTTCAGTTGATTCGCGAGAATAATTAGAACTATTTGTTGCAATCATAATTGGGAGATTCCGCGAGGATGATCTCGATTGTGTAGGGCAATGACAGTTTGGGCGGCCTTTCTGCCGATAGCTAAGGATTGTCATCTCCGAGAGGAATGTCAATCCCTATACACCAAAATCGGAATAAAGATTGAATAATTGGGAATTAAGTCAAGGATCGAGTAAATCAATCATTGTTGCGAATTGTAGATGAAACCACACTCTTCTTCAATCTTTTATTCGTTCTTACTAACATTCATCATACTTCCTCTATATTTCTTATTGCCTATTTACATTCATATCTTGTCTTTGCTTGCGAAATGATAAATACACATTGCGTGGAAATACATGGTTCTCTGTGGGTTCGACCCCTTACTTATCCGCTATACTGGTTTACTAGTTAGTTTGTTAGTTTGGGAATCATTATCTTTGGCAAGGTGAAACACGCGACATTTTATCCCACTACCTTGCTCGGGAGAAATCAGCTCCGGACTAGGTTCCTCGATATGTGATTTGGGGATTATTTCTATGGGTGGAGTAGGTGTCAAAATACATGGTTCCTCACGCGTGCACTCATGAGACTCCATGTCATGGGGCATTGGGCTCTCTTCTCCGTCTTCGATTAAACCATTATTGCTTGCGTCTTGACTTCCCTCATGTATCTCGCCCGCCATTGGTTTGAAAGGTAAGGGTATGGATGCCAACTTGTAGTCTTCTTCCACCTTCTCCATGTCACCCACGCAAAAGAAGAAGATGTTGCGGAAGGAAATGAAAAGGCCATTGGGTCCAACGCAATTGTCGTCGACGAGTCTCCTAGTGGTCGTGGAAGAGGAAGAGAAAGAGGATGGGGGTGGAATCGTGGGAGGGGACATGGCCGAGGTTGATCAGCGTCGAAGCCTATAGGTAACATGTCACCTACAACACGTACAGTGCTTCTGCCTCATAATCTCTCCCACCTAGGTTTCAATTGGGGAATTGGCAACATCGACGAGTTCATGATTACTTTCATATGAGTCATCACTGATGTTGCAGGTGATGGTCATTGTCGATATAGATCTTTTGCTTGTCTTCTGAACTTGGGGCAAGATGCATGGCCACGAGTTCAACGGGAGTTGACGGTTGAGTTGCAGCTGCATGTAGATCAGTATCATTATTATCATGCCTTTGATGAGCTCATCATGAGGGTCAATTACTTCGGCACATGTCATCATGCTACTTACTATATGGAGATTCCGACCATGGGCGAGGTGTTTGCCATACGCACCCGCGTCCTTTGGTGATATTGTCATAGATGATGCCTATGTTGTGCCTACCTCTGTACACCACAAGGGGGGCCTTCAGTATTGTCCTTCGAAGGTTTAAATGGGATAGATTTAGTCGGCAAAAACAACCACTTCGTATCGGTACATTTTGTATTTCATATTCATTCGTTTCTTAAAGTTTCGTTGGTCACTTCTAATGTCAATATTTACATATTATCCACGGACTTGGTTGTTGCCTGGATCGCCTATGCCATCGGTATACATTACATGGATGCAACATCACCATCCCACAGTCAATGAGTAGGTCGACCAGTTCGCGGCGAGGATTGCATGATATAGAGCCTACCGCCGGCGAGATGGTGGTCGTCAGTTGCGCTATTAGCACTTTCCAGTTTCCTGTATTTGTATCATTGACTTCTTCGGTTACTAGATATGTTGTTTGTGTCATTTTCCGAACTGCATTGTATGATGTATGACATTTTTTTAACCACGTTTCGTATAATGCTTAACATTTTCCAAACTTCGGTTTGTTGGTGTGCTATATATGGTTTTCTCTTCCATTGTCGTCGTCGGATAACATTTTCAATGAATGTTTGTTTTCACTTTTTATTTTCTCCCACTTTCAAGTCTCAGATAATTTTGTCCATTTCATTATTATTGTAGTTCGCTATTTCACGGTGGGCGACTCACCGCATATGTTGGAGGTGGGTGATGCATACGGTCCGGTCCAGTCCGGTGCCCACTTACAAGCCTCTTTTTCATTAACCCAAAGGTCCACAAGTCATGGGTAGACAGAACCCACTGTTGTACTACACGGTGGGCCTTCCATTCCGTTTCAACTCCACCGTTGATGTGCGCCTATTTTTTCATGTTTTACATAGACTTTTATAACGATTTATGTCTACATTTCATACATTTGGGTTAGAATTATACATAATCTATTTAGTTTATGCTTATTTGCCAATTATGGAGGTCTACACTAGTTTCTATTTAATTTCACAGAAACCGATACATTTTACAAGAAATTCGGAGAAGGAAGAAAATCATGGAAGGCCATCAACTACAGAAAGTCCAAGATCAAGCAGAAGCTGAGCCCAGACACATCGAGCATAAAACAAGGAAGAGGGTACTCAACAGAACTAGTCAACTAGACTGGTCGATGTCGAGTACCTCCTAGTCGAAATCACCCAGTCGAGCACGGCATCACTCAAGGATCACAGAACTACTCGACATCGAGTAGTTTACTCGATGTCGAGTACTCGTCGAGTCCGAGTCCTAGCCAAGATGGAGGACGAATGCATCAGAGAAGTCCAGAGTACGATATCTAGTCGTTGTCGACTACTTTAGTTGATGTCGAGTACTTCTCTGGGCCAATCCGATTTGAGTTCGAGCAGAAATCCGAGTGTTGAGCTTGCTTCCATACCAAGTGTTTTATTTGTTAAAATTTTATCTTAGGAAAGAGATAGTTAGATATAGATTTAGATAGAATTGTTCTCTCCTTGATTAGCAAGGACTTGAGCACTATAAATAAGGCCCTAGGGGCTATGTTTCAGCATCAGGCAAGCCACAAGCAATTGTGTTTTACTAGTTAGGCAACATCGATTGGAGGTAGAGAGGCGAGAGACGTTTTGGCTTCGATTGGTTGTAAGTTTTCTTTTATATTAATTCAAGTTAGTTTCTTTATGTTATTGATTTGGGTATTGATGATGAAGAGCGAGTAGTCACCCAATTTCTAGGGTCGGGGTGTGTTGTAAGCTGAATCTGCCATGTTTTACAGTAACTTTTATATCATTTTCTGCATACATTTTGTGCATTTGGGCTAAGATAGTACAGAATCTATGTAGTTTATGTTTATTTGCCAAATTATGGAATCTACACCAGTTTCTGTTTAAATTCGCAGAATTCGAGGCAAATTACAGCAGTTCTGAGAAAGGTCAGAAAAGGTCGGAAATCAACTACAGAAGTCCAAGGTCAAGAAGCAGCGGAACCAGTCGAATCAAGCTAGGAGACCAGCTTTACTCGATCTAGAGTAAACCTACTCGACCTCGACGAAGGTGTCCAAGCACATGCCTTGTCGACTAAGAGCATTGTCGAGAGCCAGATCAACCCGACTCCGGAAACCCTACTCGATCTCAAGTACACCTAGTCGAGATTGACAAAGATGTGATGCCAAGTCCGGAGTCGACGAGTTGTGCCAAGTCAAGAAGCTGAGGACGGAGACGCCGAGTCAACCCTACTCGATCTCGAGGAGGCTTGTCGAGATCGAGGACCACCATGGCGCCAGTCCGAGTCCATGCCGAGGAGGAGTTCATCGACCACACCAGGCCACATATCCTCGACGTCAGATCTACTCGATCTCGAGTTGCTTAGTCGAGATCGAGGAGCCAGGAGCCAAGATCCGAGCCCGATCGAGCAGAGCTACCCGAGAAGCCCAGTCAGCCCAAGTCGACGACCATGTCTACTCGAGATCGAGGAAACTTCTCGAGATCGAGTAAACCGTGTCCGGGAGCGCGTTACGTGGTTTTGCTGTCCTACTCGGATTGGGAGTCCTTGGATCCGATTCTATCCAATGTTGGTCGAGATCTATCTACATCTATCAAGATCCATCATGGAGAAGACCTATCAACACATGGAAGATATTTTACCTATTTTAGATATAATTTCCTATTTAGATTTAATTATTTATTTCCATGTTTTATCTTTAAGTTATTAGATAGATAAAATTAGATATAGATATAGACTTTCTTACCTTGATTAGCAAGGGTTGGAAGCCTATAAATGAAGCCCTAGGAAGCTAATTTTTATTCATTCAAGCAAAGTCGTCTTAGGATGCAGAGAGGAGGCGAGAGAGGCGAGGGAGAGACGAGGCGAGAAAGGAGGAACGTTTGGAAGATTTTGAAAGTTTTAGTTTATTTTATGTTAAAGCTAATTTCTTTTATTATGGTTTGTTTCTAATTTCTTTCTTCTAGGGTTGGGGTGATCCCAACATAGATATGTGTGCTTGATTTATAAATCCATGAATTTATATGTCTTTATCATCATCTACCTATGTGTTTAATCCTTTGCGAGAGTTGAGGAAATTCCTTATTCATGATATTGAAGCGAAAGTGATCTTATTATGAATTGGATAGTAATTAGGGTTTATTTGCGAGAGTTGACTAATCCTAATTAAGAAAAGGTAGAAACAAATTAGGTTTTTATGCGAGAGCCTCTATCACCTAAATTGTTGGAATTTGCGAAAGTCGATTCTTTGATATAAAGCATGCATTTTTATGTGATTTATGATCTGCATATATGTTTATTGTTGTGGTGATCCCTAACCTTGGAAGTTTGCATCTCTATTTGTTTGATTTTATTATTTTTATTCGGCACATATTCTACCCGACATCAACCACCATTCTCTCTCCATCCCTCGACATTGACCCCTCTATTCTTTGTTGACAGCCACCCTCATCACCTCTTCCCGCTATCCCTGAACCCCAAAACACACTAAACCTAGAACCGCTGACTTCTTTCCTGAGGACGAACCTGACTCCCCTATACTATAGCGGGGGTCTTGACTATAAATTTATTTGGTCGAGAAACCTTCTCGTCAGGGTGAGCCCGACGGTAACCATGTAAGGTAATGCATCGAAGGTACAATCTGTATTGCGATTTCATCTTCTATCCCTAAATTGCATAATTCTTCTGAGACAGTTGAAGGTGATCCCTATTTGTGTTATTGAAGAGAAAGTGATCTTAATGCAAACTTGAATTAATTATGTGAAAAGGGTTAGTAACAATTAGGGTTTATGCGAAAGCCTCTATTTTCATACTTGTTAATAACGAAAGATATTTGATGAAAAGGCATGATCTTTTATACCTTAGCCTGATTCTTATATGGTTATCATTGTGGCATTGAAACCCTGATTCTGGAAGCTTTTATATTATTGAATTAATTCCCACAAATTTTGTGGTTATTTCTGCATTAAAGGTACATTTTTCGATGCACTGATGCACTCGATCTCGACAACTTTTAGTCGATCTCAAGTACTGTAGTCGACGTCGAGTACCCTTGTACTTGATATTGGCTGTTTTCGTCTTCTGTTGTGCAGATCTACAAGGAAAGTCGATTGTGGTATTCGATGTCGAGGATTCTGGGACTGAAAAGAGTAAAAGAGAGGATTCTGGGACTGAAAAGGCGAGCACTGACACGCTTCCTCGTGGACACGATCCTAATTATCTTCCACTACAACGGGAGGAAGTCTTGTAATTTTGATTTGCGTGGATCAGGGATTCAGTTTGAGATTTATATTTTATATTTATTTCATACTTGATTTCCCACCTAACAAATTTTGGCACTGTTGCCAAGGAAGCAATCAATCGCGCCCTTTCTAGTTCTCTTTTACTCTTTTATTTTCCTTTTTGTTTTACAGGTGCATGCGAAGAACTGATCGCACACCTATCGATCCTATTCTCGAACCCGAACGCTTTGTCCACCTTCAGCAAAGGCTAAGGAGGAGACTCATATCGGCAACTAACAACGAGAATGAGGTTCAGTTCACACCAGCACAGGAGCTTGAGCGACTCCGTAAACGGATTGAGGAATTCACCACCAGAGAAACAGAGTACACTCGACAAGATGCGGAATATACACAGAATCAGCAAAGGTGGTAAGCACAGGTAGATCACGAAGTCAATGCACGAAGGGAGCTCGGGGAACAATTTCAGCATGTCCCTTCAAACGCAAAGGAGTACCTGCACCCTACTCTGGAAGTTCCAAAATCGCCATTCATTATCCCGTGCATTAACTTTGAAATTCGTCCTTCTTTTATTTCTAAAATTAGGAGGAATCAGTTTCAGGGGGAACCCAATGAGTGTCCTTTAGAGCATATTACTACTTTTCTAGATTTATGTGAAGCTATTACAAATAATGCCAATATAGAATATCTGAAACTAAAGGCTTTTCGTTGGTCTCTTGCAGGGATAGCTTCACAGTGGCTCGAGGGTTTGCCTCCACAATCCATTCGCACGTGGAACGATATAAGGGATTTGTTTCTTAACAAATTCTTTCCTCTTGTCAAAATAGTTGCGCTCAGACAACAAATCACGGCTTTTAGATAGAAGCCAAGGGAACCACTTACCAAGGTCTGGGATCGCTACAAAAGGTTGCTGAAATCCTGTCCTACGCATGGACAACCCCCCTATGTGATCCAGGAGATCATCTTCAATTGCCTAGATGCACCAACTAAGGAGCGGATCAACAACTACACTGCTTACGGGTATCTCGAGTACACCCCACAACGTGCTTGGGAAACCTCTGAGACGCTGGCAAACTATGACAACACTTATGGGACTGCTGTGGCCTCCGAAGAAAGGTATGAAAGGCCTGCCCCATCTATGCCCTTATATGTTCCACTGACGCGGGACGAACGTCATTGGCACTTTCGCCCTTTATCAAATAGTAATAATATCCAAACTTAAACCCACAACCAATAGGTTAGACAATCAATCACTTGATAAACCAAATAACTACTAGTATATCGATGAAGTCCGGTGTCGAGCCCACAGGGAGAAACGATTTCCTATTCAATAACTCTTAACAAGCACTCGTAAGGCAAGCCAATGATCTTGGACAAATAATAAATATGTAAAAGTAACCAGATTGCAAATCACAAAGCAAATTGATATCAAAGTAGAAAGAACATTTCACCCGTAATTCCCTGACAATGGTTTGAATTCATGGTCCTCGGATTGATCTATCTATTATTAATATTCCTAGCTACTCGACTAAAGTTGAGAGATCCGCATAGATTCACTCATCTTATTCAATATCACTAAGGAATAGCTTTAAGAACTCAAGTAATCAAGACCAATTGGCACATTGACTCTACACAATTAAGATAGATAGGCGCATACCGAACTCAATCCTAATCGCATATCCTCAACATAGATCAATTGAAATCATCCACTACAAAGACAAAGAGACATTACTATAAGCAATACCTTTGTTTGCTATCGAGAAAACAACAACTAATTCATAGCTAGAGATGCAATTCCTAACATGTTGATCAGGCATAGAAAAGAACACAAATATAAATTAAGCACAAGATGATAACTAAGAACATGAATAATCAAATAGAGTCAAATCCTCTCAATCCAAAAAACCATGTCTTCGAATCACAAGCAAAACTATGAGTTTAGCAACGCATATGCCGATTCCCTCTCTCTCTCTCTCTCTCTCTCTCTCTCTCTCTCTAATGGTGTTCATCGTTTCACACAAAAACCACATACTACGTGAAATAAACTGAAAACAACCTTAAAAGGTCTCTAAAGGGTTGGCAAAACCATAGAAAAATTAATGGGAAATAATGTAAAGTAATAGTCTTCGGATCAAAAACCGCGTTTTCGGGATCTGTGCGAACGGCGGGCGCCGTGCTAGGGGCGGCGGGCGTCGTTTCTGCAGTGCTCGACGTTCCTCAAATTCCTTCGACGAATTCCAATGTCGTGCCTCCTTTCTTCTCCTTAGCGATTCCATAGCCTCCATATGCTCCAAAACATGCTTCTTAAGCTCTTCCCAAAGTCCATTCAAGGTCGGAATGTAAATTTGTAGAATAAACACTAAAAACGCATAGATTCTGAACTCGAATACTTCACAAGTAATATACGGAACTAGACTCAAAACATAACAAAACCAATACCTAAAAGCAATAAGAAACACCTATAATGCCTATATATGAAATATGCATTACCAAATCCCATCACACTTAGCTCTTGCTTGTCCTCAAGCAACCATAAGGAAAAACATCATCTACGCATCACATAGGAAATCTTTCATAACTTAACTCATCAAAAGCAACATCATCAATAGTGAAAATATAACCAAACATACAAATGTCATAACATGTATATATGGAATCAAGTTGCTTGCATGCTCAACAATTAACCTTACCAAGGATAAAATGTGTATCTCTCACTCTCATGTGTTTAGGCTTTAAGCACACACTCACCTCAATTCCATATACAAGCATCAACTCAAATGTTGACATTTATATCACAAAATCTCCACCGGATACGTCAATGCAAAAATAAAGACATCAAGAGGACTTTCGCTCAATGAAAACCTTCATAGAAGATTCCATTCGGCGGGGTTGTAATGGGGATTGATAGAAACATAAGGGAAATGAATTGTATTTGGGCATGCGGTGCAATAAATTCCGGGAAAACAATATTTTAAGACTCCCAACACAACACAAACCAACTCAATAAATCAAGCTCACAAATGCACATTATCTCTCAATATCATCCAAATAACTCCAAAAATCTGAAATCTCATCATCTTACATATCATGCAATCTCAACACCCAACCAATATATCTCATAACCACCATAAATCCCAATTCTTCCTCATTATGTAAACATAAGATAAATGGCTCTTTATTCTTCTTTTTTTCTTTTTTTTTTCTTTTTTCGGATTTTTTTTTACTTGAGCCAAAATACATTAAAATTCCAATGTTTAAATGTGAGGGAATAAGTAAGCACATAACATTAGATCTTCTCAAAACCATAAAACATAAAACCCCAATTTAGCTTCATTCTCCTCAATCTCCAAAATAGATTCCACAACCCATTCAAAATCTCAATTCCCCCGGAATAAGGGTAAGGCTTAGGCTAGGAGTAGTAATTTTGTCGAGCTAACAATAAAAAGGCTAAAGGCTCAAATTGGCTTCAAACTAGGACATAACATAAGGTATATATGGATAAATATGGGCTAAAAGATTGCCTCTATCATTTGAACCTATCAAGCATTGAACATGTATATAATCGGCCTTGAAAATAGATAACCATGGCAATACTCAATGATAAATGCATAGGAAGAGTATATCACAGAAGAAAAGCAAAAGGAATAAAGATGTATCCCTTATAAGGCCAAAAATATCTCACTGGGACAAATTTTTTTTGAATTCCAAGCATACTCCCAAACATAGATCATACATGCTCAATTATATATGCTCAATCATATTTCACATAAAAACCAATTTTCAAGATAAAATCAAATCATTCCAGAATTCCATTGGATTTATAAGATCATGTCAGGACAAACTCAAATTAGATGGGTATCTTTGATAACACAACATGCAAACCAAACAACAAAACTCACTTTTTTTTCTTTTTTTTTTCTACATTTTTTAAAAAAATAATTCATTTTTGACATTTTATATAACATAAAAGAAATAACATAAAGGAAATAACAAAGACTCAAAAGCAAATACTCAAAAACAAAACAGAAATTCAAACATGAACTAACCTAACAAATTCTCTTCAATCTCCCCTTCCCCCACACACTTACATGTTGCATTGTCCTCAATGCATAGAAACAGAAAAAGGAACAAAGAAAAATATAAAAATAAAGGGCTTTAGAGAAGCAAATGACTGACCAATTATTGTGAAGGCGGGGTCTGGGGTCTAGACCGCTGATTGATGTCCTGAAGAGCAATCAACACGGCATTTTGAAGACTAGTAAGCTTCTCCGCAAGTTTGGCGAGCTTGTCAGCAGTGCTCGCCTCGAAATCAGCAAATCGACGCTCAATATCAATCAAAGTAGCATATGTAGGATTGGCGTCTTCCTCAACTTCATTCTCAACAGGTACCTCAACTTTTTCAGCAACTTCTGTGCTCTCAACAGGTACCTCAGCAGGCAGAACACCAGCATTCTCATCAATATCCTCATCATCTACAGCCTCATCATCGGTGGTCTCATAATAGCAGAACATCGTTTCACCCAACTACGCTTTGCAGGATCTAATGGAAAGTTGTTGTGATAGAGGTTGAAATCTGACATTCTCAAGCACTGTGGTATGTTCGCATGCAGATAATTGTGATGCTCATCTCCTGGTCCCGACTTCCATTTAAAAAACCAAGTTCTATCCGGACGTTGGGTCCACTCAAACATGCCCTACCATTGTAGGCTAGCAAGATCCTACATATTCTTGTCATCAAGGCGCTGAAAACCATTAAGGCAGACACACATTCGATGAGCAATCAACGATATCAAGCCCCCGAAACTAATGACACGCCACGGTCTCACATGAGTGGCTCGAATCACCTCCATATAGTTTCCCAAAAATAACTGAACCCAGTCAGGGATGTCAACCCCTCTCGGAGTAAAGCAGCAGATATAGCTCCAGGCTCTCATAGTAACAACGGACGGATTCTCCACTCCCAAGAAAGAGTTGGAGAGTACCAAATAACACAATCTCAATGCAGGAGAGGAAGAGTAATCATGGATGCATGATCTTGTTCATCATAATCAGGGAACTCTGCTTTAGCCTCCTTCTACATATCAAGATGATTTCGAGCGCCCAACTTATAAGCAAATCTAGCATCAGCAGGCCACTTGGTAACACCAAAAGCATGTGCAATAAGACCTTTAGTGACCATGAACTTCCGATTCTTCAACTGAAAACGAATTTCCATATCAGAACAGTAATCCAAGGTTTCCAAGAACTCTCTCACCAATGCTGGATAGGTATAAGCAGACACATCCAAGAAATCTTCCAATCCCCAATCTCGCAGGAGTCGATGGACCTCCTCATATATACCTAGTTACTTCAACACCGGGGGATAAAAAAATATGGTGGATTCATACCGTCTCTCTTGAAGCTTGAGCCAATAATCCTTCTCTTCCCAAGACAGCAAATGGGGCATCTTCATATGAGGGACAGACATGATGTAACTCAAGGAAAAACTGAAGAAAATCCATAAAAACGACCAAAATACGAGCTCGCTGTAAAGGCGACTGGCGTCGTGGCAGGAGCGGCGGGCGTCGTATACGCGGAACCACAAATCTGAGTGAAAACCTTGGAAAATCGACGTCCACTCCTCCAAGCTTCAAACTTTCTCGAACAAATTGGTTTCAAAGGGTTCTTTTGTGATAGGTAAGGGAATAAAATGGGCAAATAGCGAATTTTATGGATGTAGGGTAGTGGCGGAAAGTGTTTTGGGTGGATTGAATCGATTGAAACACAAGGCTTTAGGTAATTGGATTGGATTCCACTTGGCTTTTAGTGTTCTTGAGATTCCTCTTGAGCAAGTTTGATTGATCCACAATAGGAGAAATAATATATGGTGAGTTGGAAGGAATATCTATCAAAAAGATAAAAAGGAAAAATATTAGATCTAGATAAAACAGAAATAGAGAAGATAGAAAATCTAATCCTAGTAAATAAGGAAACTAGTCCTAAAAAGAAAAATCTATTCTAAAATAAATAGAAAATAATAAAAGACAAAATACTAACCTAAGATAGATAAAAAATAATATAACCTAAAACAAAAAGGAAAACAATCTAATCCTAGAAATATAAAAAAAAATTAGAAACTTCCCTTAAAATTTTACCAAAATTCGAATTCGTCAGGCGGACAGACCGGCGACGGGCGCCGTGTCCACAGTGCACAACTCCGTCTTTTGAATCAATCAAAACTCAAACCCAACATCAAATTCACTTACCGTAACTTCTGAAATCCGTTGACACGATTGATCCTACTTTATTGAATTGAAAAACTAAATGCAAAATAGAAATAATACCTAACTACCTTGGGTTGCCTCCCAAGAAGCGCCTTTGTTTCATGTCTTTGGCTCGAAGTGATGCAGTCTTGATCAAGTTATTCCACTAAGATCCCCCACACTTGTCCTCTTCAGAACAAGGGGTGGAACATTAGGAACTTCTACGACATATCCATCCATTGCATCCATCGATTCCTTCTTGAAATGAGTAACTCTGGGAGGTTGTCCTACAATAGCAAAAACCCCAACATTATTAGGAATTGAATTTTCATAGGGAATAGCAATAGAACCATTTGAATGAGACACGTTTTCATGTGACTAAAACAAGTTCTCAATTTTCTTGTCAATGTCATCTTTCCCTAAACCAATTTCATTTTTGTTAGAAAACTCAAGATTCATAGATTCATTTTCAAAAGAAGCATCTAACAAAGCGTTCAATTCATTCATGTGATTAGTTTCATTAGAGTCAAGAACATCTACGGAATCATTACCAGAAGAAACAATAGGCTCAAATATAGAAAACTCTATCTTTCTACCATCAAACTCCATAGTTAGTGAACCTTCAAATCAATCAATCTTAGTCTTAGCCGTTCGCAAGAATGGCCTTCCCAAGATAATCAGGGTTTGAGGCGCACCTTGTTCCATGTCTAGAATGAAGAAATCAGCTGGAAAAATCAAATTATTTACCTTAACCAAAACATCTTAAACAACTCCTCTAGGCTTAATACTAGAACGATCAGCAAGTTGTATAGTAACATTAGTTTCAGATAATGAATTGAGACCCAAAAATATGTACAAGTTATAAGACATAACATTGATAGAAGCACCTAGGTCTAACATAGCTTTGGTGATGCTAGCATTACCTATTGCACATGGTATAGTAAACATACCTGGATCTCCGCATTTTTCAGGCAATCGTTTCTTTCTCATCCTTTGCTTGCGTTTCATCGTGCATAGCTTTTTCAAGAATTTCGCATAGTGAGGCACAGTTTTAATCAAATTAAAAAGTGGAATATTTACCTCACAATGAGCAAAGGTGTCGTTAAAATTTGTTCATCTTCCCACTTAGGATCGGATCTTAAGGCATGAGGAAAGGGTGGTGATGGTCTTGAAACCTCAGAAGACCACTCTTTAGAAGCTTTCTTCGGGGATTGAACAACGTCAAAAGTCGGATCCGTCAATGGAAGTGGCGGCGGGCGTCGTGGTGAAGGGCGGCGGGCGCCGTCTATGTCGTGCATCTCTAATTCCGTTTCTTCCTCCTTATTTACCAAATCAACTTCTTCTCTAGGCCTTTCTTTCACATTCCTTGTGGGTATATTCACTTGTTTACCTTTTCTAAGGGTCATGGTGCTAACATTCTCTTTCGGATTCACTACCACCTGCGATGGCAACTTACCCGATTCTTTTGCTTTCAATTCACCAATCTCCCTAGCCATTTGACTCAACAACTTTTCTTGAACACTCATCTTGTCCAATAGGAATCTCAATGTCTCATCTTTGTCATCTTGTTGAGTGTTTCTAGGACGATTCTCATATTGTCCCCTCTGAAAAGAAACTTGTTGCTGCTGGCCTCTTCCGTAGCATCCGCTTTGGTAGTTCGAATTGTAGCTCTGATTGTAATTGTTACCAAAGTTGTGACGAGTTATGTAATCCATAGCATTCACTTCAACGGTGTCCTCCTGAATCAATGGACACTTATCATTCGGATGAGTTGGATTTCCACAAACACCACAAGGTCTAGGCTGATGGGGTTGATTCATTTGCATAACCATCTTGTTCACGATCTCCATAAGCCTATCGATATCATCCTTGTGTCCATCTCTCGAACTATCCAACTCATGAACTCATCTAACTCCTTGGTGTCTTCCATATTTTTGCGATGCATTAGCCAACCCTTCAAAAATCTGCATTGCTTCCTGAAGTGTTTTATCCAAAATATCTCCTCAGCTAGTAGCATTGATGAAACTCCTATCGGTGTCAAGAAAGCCTTTATAAAGATATATCACTAGATCATCCTTGGATATATCATGGTGCGGATAACTACCCTTAAGCTTCTTAAACCGCTCAACATACTCATAAAGACTCTTCGTAGGTGATTGCTCAATATTGGACAGCTCCTTTTTAAGTTCGTTGAGGCGAGTCGCAGGAAAGTGCTTTTGCGAGAAAGCTTTCTTCAATTGCACCCAAGTAGTAATGCTTTCTGGGGGGTAGGTAGTAAAGCCAATCGCTTGCAGCATCTTTCAAAGTAAAGGGGAACACTCTCAGCATCAATTGGTCGTCAGACAAGCCTTGGGGTCTCACTCTATCACACACGCTCACAAAGGTAGCAAGGTGCTTGTTTGGTTCCTCCCTAGGCAATCCATGAAAGTAAGGCAAAATTTATGACCAATTCGACTTGAACTCAAATCTTGAACCCTCAGGGAGATCCAGAAGGCTAATTGCAAGTGGTTGAGCACTCAAATCAGGTTCCTTCAGGTTTCTCAGGGTCCTTCTTTGCAGATTAATAACAACCTTTGACATCTCTTCGTCTGTCTCAAACACGAGCCTCCTCTCCGACTGAAAAGATCTTTCAACCTCGGGATCAAAAGACAAAAGCGTTGAATTAGAAGATCTAGTTTGAACCATACAAGGACACCACAAACTCAAACTAAAGAGTAACTATAAAAGATAAAGAAAAGCAAACTCCTTTCTTCTCCCCGACAACGACGCCAAGAATTTGATGCAGGACGAACGTCGTTGGCACTTTCTCTCTTTATCAAATAGTAATAATATCCAAATTTAAACACACAACTAATAGGTTAGGCAATCAATCACTTGATAAACCAAATAACTACTAGTATAGCAATGATGTCCACAGTGTCAAACCGACACGGAGAAGTGATTTCCTATTCAATAACTCTTAACAAGCACTCTTAAAGCAAGCCAATGATCTTGGACAAATAATAAACTCCCTCCGTCCAAAAATACATGGACTTTTACTATTCATGCACGCTTTTTTAGGAGCTAAAAACTATAAAAAAATATTAATTTTTTTTAATAATTACAAACTTATTACCAATAAGTTTTTAATTATTAAAAAATTGATATATCAGAGTAGAAAGAACATTTCACCTGTAATTCTCTGACAATGGTCGGAATTCATGGTCCTCGGATTGATCTATCAATTATTCATATTCCTAGATCTACTCGACTAAAGTTGAGAGATCCGCAGAGATTTACTCATCTTATTCAATATCACAAAAGAATAGCATTAAGAACTCAAGTAATCAAGACCAATTGGCACATTGACTCTTCATAATAAAGATAGATAGGCGCATACCGAACTCAATCCTAATCGCATATCCTCAACATAGATCGATTGAAATCAACCACTACAAAGACAAAGAGACATCACTATCATCAACACCTTTGTTTGCTATCGAGAAAACAACAACGAATTCATAGCTAGAGATGCAATTCCTAACATGTTGATCAGGCATAGAAAGGAACACAAATATAAATTAAGCACAAGATGATAACTAAGAACATGAATAATCAAATAGAATCAAATCCTCACAATCCAAACAACCATGTCTTTGAATCACATGAGAAAATATGAGTTTAGCAACTCATAGGCCTATTCTCTCTCTCTCTCTCTCTCTCTCTCTCTCTCTCTAATGGTGTTCATGGTTTCACACAAAACCACATACTACGTGAAATAAACTGAAAACGACCTTAAAACGTCTCTCAAGGGTCGGTAAAACCCTAGAAGAATTAATGGGAAATAATATAAAATAATAGTCTTTGGATCCAAAACCGCATTTCCGGGATCTGGGCGAACGGTGGGCGCCGTGCAAGGGGCGGCGGGTGCCGTCTCTGCAGTGCTCGACGTTCCTCTAATTCCTTTGACGAATTCCAATGTCGTGCCTCCTTCCTCCTCTTTAGCTCTTCCATAGCCTCCATATGCTCCAAAACATGCTTCTTAAGTTCTTCTCAAAGTCCATCCAAGGTCGGAATGTAAATCTGTAGAATAAACACTAAAAACGCATAGATTCCGAACTCAAATACTTCACAAGTAATATACGGAACTATACTCAAAACATAACAAAACCAATACCTAAAAGAAATAAGAAACACCTATAATGCCTATATGAAAATGGATTATCATCCACCTAAGGAAGTTGATCCGGACGTCAGGGACAAGTTACATAATGATCAGTTACGTCGTCTCACCAAGCAAGTTAAATTTCTGTCTAAAGATAAACCTTGTTTGGAATGTGGGACTGTGAGGCACAACAATACTGCGTGCCCACATACCGACCAAATACTTATAGCAGAAGCCCACGAAGAGGTACATTATGTGAGGGGAAACTACTTAGGGCAGCATCAGCAACAAAACTGGAGCCACTATGAATTCAAACAGGCCAATTACTTCGTCCACACTCAACTGCACGGCATTAATTCTAGACTCGGGGAGATAGACATCTGGCGGAAAACCATAGAGATCCATATTGGTCAACTGGCTACATCCGTCCCTAAACAATCTGGTACACTCCCTGGCTCTTCTGAACCAAACCCTAAATCTAAATCTGCAGGACAGGTGGTTGCTATGAATCTAAGGAGTGGGGGACAAATGCAAACGCCCGAGAAGAACACAGAAGGAGAGGCTACAAGGGACTACTCGACGTTGACCAAACTAGTCGATGTCAACCAAAATGTACTCGATGTCGAGGAGTCCCTAGTCGACGTCGATCAGAACTCAGCACCTACCCAGAAATCGACTATTGTAGTCGATGTCGACCAACCTCCTGTCGATGTCGACCACACTCCTACACCATGAAAGAAGAAAATGTTGTCATTCCCAATAAAATCTTTGAAGGACCTAACATATAAGAAGTTTCAGCAGTTCATGAAGATGCTTCAAAGGCTCAATGTCACCATCCCCTTTACAAAAGCACTTCATGGGATGCTGTCATACGTAAAGTCCCTCAAAGAGATCCTAAGAAAAAAGCGGTCGATGGCTGAGATCGCAAAGGAGTGCAGCAAGATGGACCTACCAGAGAAAAGGTCAGATCCAGGGAAGTTTTTTTATAACTATTGGATTTGGTCAATACAAATTTAATGCATTATGCGACTTATGAGCCAGTGTTAGTATCATGCATTTATCAATCTAGTCCAAAGTCAAGATAGGTGATTTAGAGCATGTGGATGCTCAGCTATACATGGCGAACAACAATGTGGTTATCCCAACAGGCATGGTGGATGATGTACCGGTGCAAGTAGGTAAGTTCTTTATCCCTGTTGATTTCTAAGTTATTGATATGGAAGAGAACCCTACTTTTTCAATTATACTAGGAAGGCTTTTCTTAGCAATTGTGGATGCCAACATAAGCGTGAGGAATGGAGTCTTCACTTTCAACATCAGTGACGAGGTAATTTAATACTCTTTCAATAAAACCGAAAGGCATACAGGTCCTATGGAGGAGGTCAAATCAGTTTCAGCCAGGTACATCACT
The DNA here is from genome assembly GCA_037127255.1 of Persicaria tinctoria. Classification (NCBI taxonomy): domain Eukaryota; kingdom Viridiplantae; phylum Streptophyta; class Magnoliopsida; order Caryophyllales; family Polygonaceae; genus Persicaria; species Persicaria tinctoria. The sequence continues at coordinate 23,803,583 of JBANSL010000011.1, read as the reverse complement.
TGCAGGGAGCCCAAGGTAAGAAATATGACCCTCAAAGAACTGGAGAAGAGGGCGATGAAAGCTCAGGTGGAGGAAATAATGGTAATTCTGAACGAGGAGACAGATGATCTACTCGACATCGACCAAGGTAAGTCGACGTCGATTAACTTTTATTCAGAATCTTTGCCAGGTCATAAGTATGGGGTCGATGTCAACCAGAAGCAATCGACGTCGAGTACTCTAGTCAACGTAGACCAGATTCAGACACCACCATCGACTACACCCTCATCGAGAAAATTATTAGGGGCACAGATCTACTTGACGTCGAGTACTTTACTCGACGCCCACCAGATTCCCACCACATCGAGTTCTCCTCCTCCGTTGAGAAAGCCACCAGACACTACACAATACTCGACGTCGAGTACACTTACTCGATGTCGATTAGACTCTAAGGTCCTGAATTGTGATTCTGCGAAGGTAAGTTGAGGTAAGGACAACTCTTCCCCGATTTCTATTAAGGATTTATCTATACATGAGAGAGGTTTGCCTTGGTATGTGCGCTTATGCAGGGTTACCAATGATGATTCGAAGGACTATGAAGTACGTGAAAAGGTCTATGTCTCCAAGTCTAAGAATCATTGGTTTCCCAACAAGTTCAATCACAAGAAGTTGGGGCCTTTCACGGTGCATAAGATCCATTCCGGGGGATTACAGCTGATGGACAAGAATGAAGTTGATAACTCCGCGATCCACTCCCTTGATGAAAATAGGAAATGGTTTCAAAGGCTTTGACGCATAGCTTGTGTCAAAGGTCTTGAAGCTACAATTGTGTTGATGAAACACAAAACCTGTATTATGTGCATATTATTTCCGGATGTTATTGTATGTTATTATTATATATATTTCCAGATATTATTATATATTAGGCACTAACAAATGTAGCAAGGATTTCGAATGAAGTCTCCTACCTTAAGCTTAAAGTCGAGAAGATCGAATCTGGTGGATCATGGCTTCGGAGTTTCCCAGAATAGAAGATTGTGAAGATTCCTTTTCAAGCCATGATCTGTTCTAGCCGTTGAAGAAGATCCTTAGGCGCCGATTTGATTTTATATAAAAAGGAGATGAAGAGAAGAAGACAAAACAGTCGTTGAACACAAGCATTCATTCGCAATCAAGCCTTCAAGTCAATCTGTCTTCTTCGTGTGCTCTCTGCTAGCTGTTAATAGTCGTATCTTTTATTTCAAAGCATTTGAGAGTTACACAGTGAGCTTATATGATATATTTTTTAGAGAGTGTTATACTCGAGATTTTGTAACTCGGGAAGTGGACACTAGGTGATTGATTCACGAAGTGTAAGAGGATTGTACTAGATAGCTGAGAGAGGTGGGGCTCTTCTAGATTGGTCTAGGAATCCAAGGGAACGTGAGTTGACTAGATTGCAATTGTATGGGAGAGAGTCTTCTCGGTGAGCTATTAGGATCCTAAGTCTTGTGAATCAATAAAGCCGATTGAATCCTAGGGTTGTGGAAGATCCCTAGGCGAGGACGTAGGCCAAGTTCGTGCCGAACCTCGTTAACAATTAGTTGCGTCCTTTATTTATTGTTTTACCATATTTCCCCACTTGTTTCGAATTGTATAACTCCTTTGTGATTCAGGTTTTCCAGAGGAAAGAATAAAGTTTAATCTCAACGGGTTTGGCAAGCGTTTCAAAAGTCTTGAGATTATCAGCGAAAAGTTGGCATACTCTATTCAATCCCCCTTCTAGAGTATCTTTATTCTACTTTTTTTACATTATCGAACCTTCAGAAGTCTTATTCGAGGCCCAAGTCACATGGGCACTGCAGATACCACCCTGAGCTAAAACGGAAGAAGTCGACCTAGCGACTATAAATTCTAGAGTTTGTAACAAAACAATCACTTTTTAGATTTTTACACACGTTTTGCTCTTTTTTTTATTATTTTGAAACATTATTTTGGGTTTTTGCTTTTGTGGATATTGTTTGTCTAACAAATTTTGCAGGTACGAGAAACTGTAAAAGTACTCGACGTCGAGTAATCTACTGGACGTCGACCACCCATGTAAAGCAGAGGAGCCTGTGGTCGACAGAAGGCCATCTTGAGGCTTCCACACACTCGAAATCGAGTAGTTCTTAGTCGACATCGACTAGACTCCTTGAGATTGACCACTTCTACAACAACTTCAGCACTTGATTCTGATCTTCTGCACATCTGTCTAGTGAGTTTCCTTCTTTACCGTTGTTTTTATACAGTGGGGACACTATAATATTTAAGTATGGGGTGGGGGAAGGGCTTATTTTGTGCATATTTGATTATATTTGACCTTATTTATGCTTATTTCTTCAATTGTTTATGCATGGTATCTTTGGAGTTCATATTTCATCAAAATGCTTATATGTTTGTTTTCAAAGCTTATTTAAAATCACCCACATCAAAAATTTTGATTAGTGTCATGGAAGTTATATTGAACTCAACGATGCAAAATTGGATTCCTTAGAGATATTGCATGAAATTGCCTAGTAAAGGGAAAACACAATGAAGTGCATTATTTCATGAAAACCATGAAAGGAGGTAATATTTAAATTTCTTTTGACATGTTACATGATAAGAGGATGGAGGACTTTATATTTTCCATACAATGCTCATATTGTTTATATTCCTAGCCATACCTATGCTTATGCATCACACAAGCCATAATTATGCCTTATCTTATATTTTGCTCCACATGATCTAAATATTGCCCATTCTTTAGCTTATTTCCGTATCCGGGGATTATGTTGAGAATGGAATTACATTATGGAGATTATCATAAACTAGTCGACTAGACTAGTCGATGTCGAGTACCTCCTGGTCGAAATCACCCAATCGAGCATAAAATCACTCGAAGAGCACAGAACTACTCGACATCGAGTAGTTTACTAGATGTCCAGTACTCGTCGAGTCTGAGTCCTAGCCGAGATCGAGGAAGAATGCATGACAGGAGTCCAGAGTACGAATTCTAGTTGACGTCGACTACTTTATTCGATGTCGAGTACTTCTCTAGGCCAATCCGAGTCGAGCTCGAGTAGAAATCTATCATGAAGAGTGAAGATCTATCAAGAGAAGATATAACTATCCACATTATGAATTCTTATTTCTACTTTAAGAGATTTATTTGTCACAATTTTATCTTAGGAAAGAGATGGTTAGATATAGATTTAGATAGAATTGTTCTCTCCTTGATTAGCAAGGAGTTGAGTACTATAAATAAGGCTCTAGGGCCTGAGTTTTAGCATCAGGCAAGCCACAAGCAATTGTGTTTTACTAGTTAGGCAATATCGAGTGACTTAGATAGAGAGTTTGGCCAATTGGAGGTAGAGAGGCGAGAGACGTTTTGGCTTCGATTGGTTGTAAGCTTTCTTTTATATTAATGCAAGTTAGTTTCTTTATGTTATTGATTTGTGTTTTGATGAGGAAGATCGAGTAGTCACCCAACTTCTAAGGTCGGGGTGAGCTCGATGGTAGCCATGTAAGGTAATGCATCGCAGATACAATCTTTATTGCGATTTCATCTTCTATCCATAAATTGCATAATTCTTCTGCGACTGTCGAATGTGATCCTTATTTGTGTTATTGAAGCGAGAGTGATCTTAATGCAAACTTGGATTAACTATGTGAAAAGAGATAGTAACAATTAGGGTTTATGCGAAAGCCTCTATTTTCCTACTTGTTAATGACGAAAGTTATTTGATGAAAAGACATGATCTTTTATACCTTAGCATGATTCTTATATGGTTATCGTTGTGGCATTGAAACCCCGATTCTGTAAGCTTTTATATTATTAAATTAATTCCCACCAATTTTGTGTTGTTTCTGTCTTTATTTCTACAACAAAAGGTACGTTTTTCACTGCACTGACGCACTTCATCTCGACCACTTTTAGTCGATCTCGAGTACTGTAGTCGACATCGAGTACCCTTGTACACGACATTGGCTGTTTTCGTCTTCTGTTGTGCAGATCTGCAGGGAATGTCGATTGTGGTGGTCGATATCGAGTACTTTTACTCGACATCGAGGACTGTCTGGTCGATTGCGAGAGCATTCTGGGACTGAAAAAGGCGAGCGCTGATACGCTTCCTCGTGGACATAATCCTGATTCCTTTCCACTACAACGGGATGAAGTCTTGTAATTTTTATTTGCGTGGTTCAGGGATTCAGTTTGAGATTTATATTTTATATTTGTTTCATACTTGATTTTCATCCTAACAACCGTCAACATCTACGGTTATTTACGGTGAAAATAGTAAAAATTAACTGTGAAGATAGCAACACCCACCCGTTATGACTGCTTTGCTTTAGGTGATATTTCATGTATAATACTCCGATATAATGATATACTCCCAAAAAAAAAATAAAGGTGATATCATATGGATGAAGTGGGAGGTGTGATTGGTTGGTTTATCTACATCATCATCTCCATTGGATATCTCATATCCTACCTGGCTCCTCTCACCTCTCTTCTTTTGATATTTCATCACCCATTAGATTCCCACTTGTTTCCATTTATATATTTATTTATTTTTCAAAACCATCCACTTCTTTATTCAGGCCACAAAACAAAACCATAAAAAAAAAGGAACTCACTTCATCTAACTGCATCTTTGATCAACAAGTGTGCCTGAAGAGGAGCAACATCCATGGCGAGTGCATCTGCTGCGAGTGCTCTGGCAAATGGGTTGACTTCAACCTTTCTCTCCGGCAGCTCCAAGAGATCCACTCAATCTTTGCTCGCTAGCTCTAGCAAACTCGCCGGCCCCAACGCCTCCGCCAGGAGGTTCACCGTTGTTGCTGCAGCCACCAAGAAGTCTTGGATCCCCGCCGTTAGAGGCGGTGGCAACCTCATCGACCCCGAGTGGCTCGATGGCTCGTAAGTTCTCACCTTGCCCTGAATCTGATGCTTTATGATACGTAATTAAATTGTACATAAAATGCCTAAAACCGAAATATCACAATTTTGATGTCAACACATCGATTATACAAAGAAATCAAGCCTCGTATATAAGTGTAGAATGTTTGGTTTCGCAAAGATTTGAGATTGTTTAGTTTGCTTAAAGGAAAAGAGGTCGATATCTATCCCACATCGATTATAGAAACAAAATCTAGTATATAATTGAGTACGGATTATTTGGTTTTTGCGCAGGTTGCCAGGGGACTTCGGATTCGATCCGTTGGGGCTAGGGAAGGACCCGGCCTTCCTGAAGTGGTACAGGGAGGCGGAGCTGATCCACGGGAGGTGGGCGATGGCGGCGGTGGTGGGGATCTTCATAGGGCAGGCGTGGAGCGGAATCCCGTGGTATGAGGCAGGGGCGGCGCCAGGGGCGGTGGCGCCCTTCTCGTTCCCGACGCTGCTGGGGACGCAGCTGTTGCTGATGGGGTGGGTGGAGAGCAAGCGGTGGGTCGACTTCTTCAACCCGGACTCACAGTCGGTGGAGTGGGCGACCCCATGGTCCCGCACCGCCGAGAACTTCGTCAACTCCACCGGCGAGCAGGGGTACCCGGGCGGCAAGTTCTTCGACCCGCTGGGCCTGGGCGGGGACACCGTAAACGGGGTGTACGTTCCTGACACCGAGAAGCTGGAGAGGCTGAAGCTGGCCGAGATAAAGCACGCCAGGCTTGCTATGTTGGCAATGCTCATCTTTTACTTTGAGGCTGGCCAGGGGAAGACTCCTCTTGGTGCTTTGGGTCTGTGATTTGTGAATCTGTGCTTTGTTTATTGTGTAGAGACACGGACCAACGGAACGACGTTGTTTCAAACCCAAGAATATGTATTAGTTGAATCAAATTGATTGATGGCCGGTTGGGTGTTCCCTTGCTTGGATTTTGGATTTATGTTTAGGGTCTCGTTTTGGTGGTTGATTCCAAATGCACTCTACGAAAAGGGTATTAGAGTCGCTGTGAGCTCGGACAGCCACATTATCATCATGAATCTCAGATTACTGTGAAGAACCCAACCATCACTGTGGCAATTGCTTCCTCACTGCTCACCGTATTGCCTTTGTTTCCTAACTTAATCATGCTATGATAATCAATCAAGCTATCAATGTGGGAAGATAAACACAACATTCTGAATAGTAGTAAACAGCAATTGAAAAACCAAGCAATATATACAAGAGTCAGTGAACACCATCAATCACTAATAATTAAACAAATGAAGGACTCAAACAGATTATATACACGTACATCAATTGATAAACTGTAACAGACTATGAGCTGAAGTTGCTAATAATCAACTAACATGGCAGCAAGTAAGTTTTGTCTTTCTGAGTAGCTAGTTTTTTAGCAGCAACAATCATATTCTACATTTCAGGAGTGTACAGGTATAGAGGAGGACGACGACGAGGAGCTCCTCAGAGAAATGCAGCCCTTGAAGCGATGTAGGAGGAGGTTTCCACTGACCTGCAGCCTCTTGTGAGAAGGCAGAGGGAGCCCCTCCTTGACGCACTCGTCGTACTCCTCCAGTGCCCCGACTATGTAGCTGAAGTCTGGACGCTTCGACGGGTTTGCTGCCCAGCATCTTTTTATCAGGTGTGCCAAAGCAGGCTGGCAGCTCGCTGGCAGCGGAGGTCTCTCGTTCTGCTCATTCCCAAAATTCACGAAAATTTTAACATATAATTTTTGCTGGAAAAACCATTAATAGCGACGAATATTGAAGTGACTGACTGACCTTCTCAGCCACGGCGAAAGCAGCCTGGATTGGGGTCATGCCCTGGAAGGGAAGCAAGGCAGTGGTGAGCTCCCAAAGGACGATCCCGAAGCTATACACATCCACCTTACGGGTGTAAGGCTTCTCCTTGATCATCTCTGGAGCCATCCAGCGGTAAGTTCCCATGTTCCCTTTCGACTCTCTCAGCTGCGTCTCCAAGCAGGAGGTGCCGAAATCTGCCACCTTAACGCGCATTTCATCGTTCAGAAGCAAGTTGTTGGATTTGAGGTCCCTGTGGATCACCCCCTGTGAATGTAGGTACTCCATTCCCCTCGATATGTCGAGGGCTAGCCTCAGTATTGTCTCTGTCGACAGCGAGTAGGGCTCTTTCTTGTTCAGGTACATCCTTAGCGTTCCTTGCGACATGTATTCGGTTATTATACAGTACACTGGCGGCTTCTGGCACGCCGCAATGAACTGCATCACCAAAACAAGAAAGGCTTAAAATCTTCCTTCTCAGTATGATTGAATACAACAATTAAGTCGAGAGGATGTTTCTGAAAGACCCTAGCGTCCTTCGGGAGCTAATTACCTGAACGATGTTGGGGTGATAGAGGCGGGAAAGGAAGGCGACCTCAGACCGAAACTGCTGCTGCAAGCGAGCTCGGGTCTCCTCCTTGTGGGTAGGAATCCTGACCATCTTCACAGCAACAGCCCTCTGCTTGTAAATCCCTCGATAAATCCGGCTATGAGCGCCCGAAGCAAACTTGTTGCCGATGAACAGCTGGGAGAGATCAGCTGTCCACTCCTCCTGATCCTCCCTTGCTCCGGCCTCCCACACCTCCACGTTTTCGGAATCCAGTATCATCGACCACGACTCCAAGCTATCGAACCTCTTCTTTTCCATGTTGTTGTTACTGTCGGTGCTGTGATCATGGCCCTCCAAATTCAGCCTCGACGATGAAAACGAAGACCGGACTGTTGGAGGCCTCCTCGGCTTTCTAAGCCAAAAGGCATGGAAACATGAAACCGATCCCATCGGGATTGAGTAACACTCAGACCGATGGCTTATAGAGATCGACGAGAGGGAACAACAGACTCAATCAATCAAAATTCAAAACAGACAGACAGTTATGAAGAGCTCTAATCTCCTCCTGAATGTGTGAATTGACTTCAGAAACCTCATGAACTGATTCAAATGCATGGTTTGATGTCCACATAAATCTGATCAGAACCGAAACCAAATTCATATCAAACTTACAAATCAACCAGCCAATCTCACTTAACAACATCTCATGGACATCATAGGGGAAAAAAAACAGTAATAATGAAGTGATCAAAAAAGGCCAATGAATTGAAGAAGCTCTTTTGCAGGAGAGTTTAGGAAAAGGATAAAGGGTTCTCAACTTGTCATCTTTCTTCGAGTGCTTCTTTGAGTTTTAACTCAAATGCAGATCATTCAGGGATGTCCCGTGAATTCACAACTTTAAGATAGTAGAAAGTCACATAATACTTGAATAATACGCAGCCACATGAACACAACAGTACAGAAGAAGCTACTTTCTGGTATAGGTACTAACTGTTACTCATACTAAATGGAATCTGCATATTGTATCGACGCAGCGAAATGTAAACTTTATCTATCCACTGTCGCATTAATAAGGGCAAATCGACGATGTTGATGCCTCAAAAGTGTACCGCCTAATCCGAGAAACCTGCAATTTAAGATGTTGAGCTTAAATGGAACAACATGCCGACAATATACATTTATTTATGCAAGCAGGAATTGATCTAAAGAGATCGTTGATCATGAACAAAGAGTAAAAATGGAGAGAGGGGAAAAAAAAACTTATGGCTTAAGTAGGAACCCTTGTTTTTGGGTATCTTAATCTCCTTTTTGGAATGTGACCAGCACTTGTAAAGTGACAGTAGCTTTATCAACAACATATGGATTGCTTGAATGAATTCATAAATCTACAACCACCAATGAAACAAATTCATTTGAAGGCAGAAATCAAGATGTGCTTAGGTTTTGATGATGCAAAATTGGGATTGAAATTTGTGGTTATGAATGGGTTTGAAATGAAAAGCACGAGATTAGGTTAGGTTTCGCATGGCAAATTGGGGCTTTCGATCCGTTTGCTTATTATCGACAAATTAAACACTCAAACATGCTGGAAACAGAATCGACGTGCTGAAATTGAAACCAATTCCGGCTAAATCCACGAAATTTGAACGAACATTCCGCAAACTCATTCGAACATATTAAGCAGAAAAGGGGTTCAAATTTTCGAAGGAGAGCATAGCAATAGTAGACAACCGATCGCCAATTCAAGCTTTGCTCCAAGAAAAATGAAATCGCTCATCCCGGCGCCCTCACCCTCCCGCCCCACATAGAGAGGAGCATAGCAATAGTAGACAACCGATCGTCAATTCAAGCATTGATAATATAAGGAGTGGGCAACTAGTTGAGCCTTTGATAAAGCATCTCATTCTCCTAGTCCTCTGGACTGTCTGGCTTTATCGCTCTGGAATTATACCGAGGTCTTATCATGTGTATGGAGGTCATGCACTAGTAGTAATTTACCACACAAGTTGAGAGAGATTTTATCTAAATAGAAGAGACAACCCTTTCATTTGTTCTTGGGATACTAAATTTTGACTTGACGGCTTTGTCCGATAGACTTCATCTTCATATTCGCAACTTCGTGTTTGCAAGCAGAGGATTCGAACGTGGTGGGTTTTTATTTATGTCTTTTGAACTTTTTTTGTCCCACATTGAATATAAAAGGGTTTGTGGGTTGTTTTTAAGGAGGAGTTATTGAAGGGGATATTCGCAACTTCAGTTGCTCTAATTATTCTTGATTTGGCATTTGGCTTTTGCTCTTCTCTGCCACTCTCCTCCCTCCTTCCGGTAACTTCATTTCTTTCGGCTCTTTCGATCCCTTCCTTCTGTATATATGTGTGTACTGTTCTTACCTAGCTTCAATTTAAGCTAATACGTCTGAATCCCGATACACATTAGTTGGAGACTGAATTGATGTGAATACAATTCATACCCTTCAGTTTCACTAGTTTCATTCATATGTGCATAACACTGCATTTTCTCAATACACTATTCCATTGTAAAAACCATGTTAGTAGTTTTGATTGGTCCACATGTGCAAAAGTGAATTAAAACACCCAAAAATTAACAACACCCTCACTCTCACATAAAAACTAATTAATTTCACGCGTCAACTTACTAATTAATTACAAATGGTACGTACATGTAAAAGTGTTCACATGAACCTTTAAAAATCATTTTTTGACATTTTCACTTGTTAAAAAAATATAAAAAATATATATTTTGGTGTAATTTAATTTTATCTACACATAGACATCCACTTTGTATATGTTTTGTTGAAAAAAAAATTGACAAGAAGTGGTTCAGCAATTTTATTCATAGTGGTTCGACAATTTTATTCACAGTGGTTCAGCAATTTTTTTCACAGTGGTTCAGCAATTTATTCACTGTGGTTCAGCAATTTTATTCACAGTGGTTCAACAATTTTATTCACAGTGGTTCAACCATTTTATTTGTAGTGATTCACAGGGTACACAAGTTATAAAGAAGTGGTTCATGAAGCTATAAAGAAGTGGTTCATGAACCTAAAACGTTTCACATTTTTATAATTTAGTTTTTTTTAAAATGAGATTAAATATATTAAAATAAAATGTTTGATGAACCACTACTCTTTATTTGATGAACCATTAGAATTTATTTCATGAACCACTACTATTTAATAATTATAAAATTTTCATTCTTTTTTACTTTCTTTTAATGTTTATTTTTAATTAAATAATTAATTAATTAATTTTCTTTTAAAATAAAATGGTTCACTAAACCAATCACTATTTAGTCACTGAACCTCTCTCTATTTAGTCACTGAACCTCTCTCTATTTAGTTACTGAACCAACCCATATTTAGCCACAGAACCAACCTCATTTAGTCACTGAACTAATCTCTATTTTGTCACTGAACCAAACTCTATTTAGCCACTGAACAAACCTATTTAGTCACTGAACCAACCTCTATTTAGACACTGAACCAATCTCTATTTATAAAATGAGTAGTATATTTTTCTAAACTTGTGTTATTATTAAAAAAATCATAAATTTTTCATTATATATCAATGAAATGAAAGCTTTCATTATATCCATGCATAAGAAATAAAAGAGAAAAAAATATTTCATTATATATCAGTAAAGTGGTAAATGGAGTTGAAAATTGAAAATCATTGTCCTCTTCGTTTCATTCCTCTCATCCTCCTATAATCGAGACTCAGGATGCACCTCCATTTCCGTAATTATATATTTGATAGCCTGATAGGGGTGGTTGTGGATCGGGACGACTGTATATTCAAGATGAGATAGGGCTTGAGCGGACAACACCCAATCCAATTCAAGTTGTTGCTCTCACCACCATCATTCGACACCACCGGTGAACACTAGCTCTCCGACGCTTATATATTCCCCATCGCCGATCAGTCTCCCTAATTCCGTCTCCGTCGCCGACGACTGTATCTCCCACCTCCTCTATTCCCTTGCTAATTTGAGCCGCGGAGCCGCCCTCCTCAATTCCCTCCCACTGGCAACGGTGTTGTTGAAGGAAAAGTCATGTAGGACGAGGAGCGGCGTGGCGGGTAAGAGGCGGAGCTTCTCATTGAGGATGCAGCGGAGGAAGCTAGAGAGGTCGAATCCGTCATTGACGAGACAGGTGGTGCAGAGGAGGTCGAAGTTGTCTTCCTCGTTGAATGTGGCGAAAGGAAGGTATGTGGCCGCATCTTCCGTTAAGGAATCGCCGTTCTCGACTGCGATAATCAATTCCGAGGTGGTTGAGTTCGCTCCGAATTAGGGCGCTCGTGTTGAATTCTTCGAAAGCGAGCTCCGGATTCTTATGGTAGAGGGAGGCAGAGGAGGAGGGCTAAGAAGGAGAAAGCCAGATTGAGTAGAATGGAAAGCGCGTGAGAGATTAAAATTTTAGATCTATTTTAGCCAATCAGAGGACTTCTTTCCTTCCTACCGGGATAAATTTTTATCATTTGAACCCTCCCCTATATATAGGGTGAGGTTAAAGTGAAAAGGGGGCTTAAGATGAAAATTTCTCTTAAAGTGAAAATGGGTTAAAAAAAACATACCCGCGTCCCAACAGTAGAAGCAGGCAAGCAGGTCGCTCTCGGACTCCCGCACCCACACCCGCGTCGAGCCACCTCCAGCCACCAGCGCCTGGCCGCGCTCGAGCCCACCCCTGGGCGCACCCCCCGAGCCTTGACTAGGCTTGGTTCGAGCCAACTGTTGCCCAGGCGAGCCCAGTCGAAGCCCCACGTCGCTTCTTCTCTCATCGGCCTCCCACGCCACCCACGAGCCACCTCCGGCCACCAGCCCCCACCTGCTCGAACCCCCTCCCTCAAGCACACCCCCCGAGACCGGAACCCCCATGGTTCGAGCCCAGCCGAGCCTACACCGAGCCCATCTTCCCCAACAGCGCTAATCGGTGCTTTTTGCTCGGAATACCTTCGAAATCCCGATTTTGCTCCTTGTTTCCACTCGAATTTGGTATGATTTCTAACCCTAAACTTGTTTATTACAACTATTTAGATTGTTTGAATGATTTAGGTTGAGATTGAAAACCTAGGGTTTGATTTAGGAGCGGGATTTTGGGCTTTTTGCCAAAAGCCAAATTGATTGAAATTGATGATATGGTTGTGTTGTTGGGTTGATTTTGAGCTAATTTCATGTTCATATCATTGTCAAATTGTTTATAGATCATTAGCTAATTGGATTTTAGAATTTTATATTGCGATATGTTTTATAATTTGGGGATTTTTGCCAAAAGCCAAATTGATTGAAATTGATGATATGGTTGTGTTGTTGGGTTGATTTGGAGCTAATTTCATGTTCATAGCATTCTCAAATTGTTTATGGATCATGATCTAATTGGATTTTAGAATTTTATTGCGATATATTTTAGAATTTTGGGTTTTTTTGCCAACATCCAAATTGATTGAAATTGATGATATGGTTGTGATGTTGGGTTGATTTGGAGCTAATTTCATGTTCATAGCATTGCCAAATTAGTTGTGAATAATGAGCTAATTGGATTTTAGAATTTTGTTGCGATATGCTTTAGGTCGATTAGGTTCTTCTATTTATCATGAAAATCATAATTTAGCCTATTAGCTCAATTGGTAGAGCAATGTGCGTTTGCACAAAGATGTGGGTTCAAATCCCACATAGGTTACATAATAGACAAGAGCGCAACAATCGCAAATTGTTAATCATGCACATTATAATCTTAGTTATGCACAATTGTATCCTACTTTTGCACAATCCTATCTTACTTTTGCACAATTGTATTACTATTAGATATGCACAACATAATGTTACATTTGCAAAACATAGTGTTATATTTGCACAACTTCAAGTTATATTTTGCACAATCTAATGTTATATTCGCACAACATTATATTATATGTGCACAACGTAACATTATATTATTAGATATGCACAGCATAATGTTACATTTGCAAAACATAGTGTTATATTTGCACACCTTAAAGTTATATTTGCACAATATAATGTTATATTCGGACAACATAATATTATATGTGCACAACGTAACATTATATTATTAGATATGCACAATATAATGTTACATTTGCAAAACATAGTGTTATATTTGCACAACTTAAAGTTATATTTGCACAATATAATGTTATATATGCATTATATCATCTTCTTTGTGCACATTATCATTTTATTATTGCACTTTATAATCTTATTCATGAACGGGAACACAAAAAAAGCAACCATAAATAGCTTATGCGGGATTTTGAACTCGAACCTTTGTGCATGGGCACATCACTATACCCTTTTTGGAGCTAATAGGCTTTTAATGGCACATGTTGCATTAAAGTACAAAACTGTCATAAAATAGCGGTCCATAAAGAAAATTTTTGGTATGACACATTATGAAAATGCACATTTATTAATAATAACATTTATTGTATTATTTGTTCACTTTATATTTTATAATCTCATCTTTTTCCCTTTTTAAAATAAAGAAAAAAACTGTAATGTAACATTCTTGTTGTATTTTTTAATATTATAGTTGCACCTAACAATATTGTTTCAAATAAAAATTACGGGCCCATTTACATCCAAATTAGACTATTTTCACTTTAAGAAGGATTTTAATCTTAAGCCCCATTTTCATTTGAACATGTGATTTGTGTGTGATTAAGTTGAACTGATTCAATGTCTTTCTATACCATATATATTTCTTTAACTTTCTCAGTGTTGTTGATGCTCCTTGTGTGCTTAGGGAAAGACAAAGCTTTGCAACAGCTCCAGACAACTAGGGGGGTAAACAAATATTTTCCATTGGTGTGATTTTTTTAATCTTTAGATAATTTCCATTTGTGTGGTATTTTCCATAGGTTAGCAGTTCTCCTTGATTTTAATACTGTTGATTCTACCTCCCCGGTCTATGGGAAAACAAGTTGTTTATAGTTTTTAAATTTTTAAAAATCTCCCCCCGCTGATTTTCGACTCTATAAGTTCATTGGAAAGGTTATGATTATGAGAAGAAGGCCACTGCATGTCTTTTGGTTGATATTTTCATAGCAATCTCAGAAATATAATGCTAGGCTCAAGATTCAAGATTCAAAATATCATAACAGTGGTACAAATATAGAACTGAACTCAATTTAAAAATAGTAGGACAACAACTATAATTTGAACTCAATTTAAAAAATACAAAACTGAAATGAAAAGATAATAACAGGGATGAACATATTTTTATACTGGTGAATAGTCTATGTGTTAGGATTTGATTTAGCTGTTAACATTTACTCATTAAAGATAGACCATGTTAGCCTTTTGCTTTGAAAATTTTGGCTTATTAGCTCAATTGGTAGAGCATTGTGCTTAGGCTCAAGATGTGGGTTCGAATCCCACATAAGCCACACATATGTAAATTACAAATTACAGCAAGCCCCTCATCTTCTTCAGGAGCTACTTTGAGAAAACAAGAGCATTGTGCTTATGACTAATGCTAACTGTATTTGTATATAAGCTAGAGAAAAGAACTAAATTTTATAGCGCTTCTTTGAAGAACATTTCAGTTGCGTTTTGAGAAATCAGCCTATGAGGAATTTGAACCCTTATCCATATGTATTAACACATTGCTCTGCCTTTTGAGCTAATAGGCTTGCAAGTATTACATGACAAATTAACAACCACCTTAACAATGGTCATGATATAAAAACATCGCCAAATAGCCAAGTTGCACAACAACTTAAAATTTACCACCTACCGAAGAACAAAAAACATTTTAGAACAACAAAAACTTGTTGTCTCATTCAATGCAATTTGAATGACAACAACCATTTCAGAACAGAAACCATTTCACAACCTCAAAAATGAAACTCATAGATGCAAGGGAGTAGGTCTGTTGAATTTCAGAACAATAACCAATTCAGAAGAGCAAACATTTCATTCGAATGACAACAACCATTCGAATAAAAAGATCCATTAAAACCAACCTTACATAACCTAGCTACACCCAGGATGATCACCATCCAAAATGAAAAGATCCATTAAAACTTGTAACCTTTAAGAAAGTGGTCCTATCACAACCAGATTTTAGCCAAACCCAATTACGCCTAGAATGAGAAAATCCCTGAGATTTTCTAGAAATCTTGGGAACTTCGATTCAATTCCATTTTCAGGTGAAACTCGTTCTTTTTCAATTCTTGAGGCTAGGTCTGCTGAATTTCAATGACAGAAATGAAACTCATATCAAACAACTAAATAATCAAAATAAACAACTCATATTACTCATTCAAAATCTAAACCCCCAACTCGAAATCTAATCCCTAAACCCCAATTCAAAATAGGTATGAAACAAGAGGCTCCATCTACAATCAAATTGATTTCTAAATCTAATCCAAAACCCAAGAGCCTTCATCTACAAGCCAAACCCAATTCGAAATAATCACAAATCAAAACCCAAATCGAAACCCTAAATTGCAAACACAAACCGAAACCCTAAATCGACGTACCTGGCTGGCACCTCCACCACCACCTCCGGCGAGTCGAGCGGCGCATACACCACCCGTAGCGGTGCCTCTGACAACGGCCTTGGTTGTCGCCGATTCAAGGACGAGCTCTCCTTCTTCTCCTCCAGGTCGAACGTCGAACCTGCTTCTCCAATTCCATCGTTTGTCTGTGTGTCCTCTAGGAACGACTTCACTCTCCTTCTCCACCTCTCCTTTCGGCGGGCGCGAACTCTCGTTGCCGGCGATTCGTGCTTCTCCGGTCGGCTCTCTTCTCCTCTGGTTTCTTCGTTCATGACTTCCCTCCTCCTGACTGTCCTTCAGATGGAACAAACTAACGGAGAGCTTGTTTAGACCGTTAGTTTTAACTGACCAGGGACACGAGGCGAAATACCTACAAAACTTAGGGGTATTGGGCGAATTTTGTCAATCTTTTGTATACCATACGAAATAGACAATACATCAGGGGTACTAGGCGAAATTTCCGTTATAACTTTTAGAGATAAAAATTATTAATAATAATATTACAATAATAATATATTAATTAAAAAATATATTAAAAATAAGTCTCGTGCGTAGCACTGGTATGCTTACTAATTATAATAAATATTTGGCTCTTCCACACCAATTAAGATCTTTTGTTAGCTTTAAAAAAGTGGAATACTTATTGAATCCGGCCTTGACCCGACCAATGGTAGCAATTTTTTTTTAAAAAAAGAATAGAAAAGAAATGGAGAGAGATTAGAGAGTGGGCTTACCACATTGGGCTCATGGGCCCAACTTTGGTTCAAAGCCCAACGTGCGAAGGCATGGACACTGAACCAGAAAATCTCCCGCCGAACCTTGTGAAATGAAGTCCCAACACACATAACATTGTCGTGTCGCTAACCAACAAAGACCGATTACCGATTTGTCAAATGCAATGCTAGATCCTCAAATAAGGTTCATGATTTGGATTCTGATACTGTGATTTGTGAATGAGTAAACAAACCATGTCCCCAATAAACCAATGCACTAGCTAGATCCGAAAAGTAAACCCTATTGGATTTAAATTAATGCGACTTAACTTGAACCTGAAGATGGAGCTAAATTAGAGGCCCGCATAAAAAGATTTTAATCTTGAACCCAACTTGCATAGAATCAGATTTCCCTTCATAATTAAATTATCACAATCAATGGAACCAATTTAGCCATAATAATAATAATCATTTCATGATCATCCAAATCTTCTATAAAGCCTAATTTATTCCTTACTCAACAAATTTATTTGTAATATACCTAATTCTTGTGTTAATTTAAATGTGATGTGGACTCATCCCTAACCACATATCATTGACCTCATTTCTTTTCTATACCCTCTAGAAATTTCAAATTAGTTTGGTAGATTACGTGCGTACTTCAACTCTCCGAACGCCACATTTTCCAAGTTACTCCCTCCATCTCAAAATATAAATATGAACATATGGTTTCATATATATATATAGTATGGATCATATGTACTCAGCTCTTATTGTGTATCATGTACACAAATCAGGGCCGTTGATCTATAGAAAATGGAAGGATAAGATAGTGACACGTGTATTGATAGCTTTTAAAAAAAAAGGTGGAAAATTTCACCCAATTTCACTCAACCAAAACCTGAAGCGCGTGGAAATAATCAATAAAAACCTAAATCTCTAACTGGTTCCCAAATTAAAATAGAGTCGCCTCCTTCTTGCTCCCATGGAGGATAGCGGATGAGATGGTGATGGCGGATGGCGGATGGCGATGGCGATAAGCCCCGACCTTCTCCAGATGGTGATGGCGATGGCGGTGTCGATGGCGGCGACGATGGGGTTGTAGAGGCGGAGGCGATGGAGAAGGTGATGGCGAAGGTGGCGACGGCGATGGCGGTTGCAGAGGCGCAGGTGGTGATGGCGTCGGCGCAGCTGCTTCCTCCTCGATCCGCCCCTCCTTCCTTTGGATTCGGCGTCGCTGCTTCCTCCTCCGCTACTACTTCCTTTGGGCTCTGCGCATCTGACATTCGATGGCGAGGGCGAAGGGGAGACGCAGAGATGCGGCAGACAAGTGGGTGGCGAAGGAGATGCTCTCGATTTCTTCTACTGCTCAAGGCCTTGGCTGTCTCCGTTGGCTCTCGATTTCTCGTTCTCACCGGATTGCCGGAAACGGAATTAGGTTGAAGCAATTCGAAGTTTTGTTTCTCCATTTACTGTTCGGTAGGTAGGTGGTTTCTTATGCAATCTCTTGACCTTTTTGATCGAATTGTGTTCAGATCTGGCACTGCATGATTAATTTTGGGGTGGGGGGTTGAGTATTGATGAATTAGGTTTGGGGGTTGGATCTAATTTTGCTAGGGATTTTGGGGGGTTCTGTAATTTGATCTTATTGAGTGGTAATTGCTTGAAGCGTTTTTTTGTGAGACTTCAAAATTCAGGGGAAGAAGGAAATCTTGAGTTACATTTTCAATGGCAATCTCAGCATATGACATATGTGAGATTTTTTAATTGGTTTAGTGACCTGTTGCACCATCAAATAATAGCACTATACCATCGAATAATCAGGCTATACAATCGAATAATCAAGTCATACCATCGAATAATTTTTAGTTAAAAATTCACTTGGTGTTTTCAGATTGCTAGCCGATTAGAAAAATTCATCGATATATACCGTCGAATAATCATGAGATACCATCGCATAATCCAGCAATACCATCGAATAATTTTTAGTTATTTGTTAAATGACATAACTAACCGAATAATATTGTAACGTCATCGAATAATCAAGCTATACCATTGAATAATAAAGCAATATCATCGCATAATCCGTCGATACGATCGAATAATCCAGATATACCATCGAATAATGGCAAGAGAGTGCATCACACACGCCCCCAATTCAGTAAGTGAGCAAGAAAAAACGTGGGTCCCACTGATTTTTAATTAAAAAAAAGCTAAAATTGCCTTTTAATCTCAGCCATCAATTTCATTCAATCAATGGCTCAGATTTGTGTACATGATACACGTTAAGGGCTGAGTACACCGGAACCAACCCCTGTATATATATATATATATATATATATATATATATATATATATATATATATATATATATATATATAGGAATGTACTCCGGTGAAAACCAAAATTGCGGTAGAAACCCGTGGGGACCGGATTTTTAGCCCGGTTCACTTGCTTTATAGCCCGGTTATGAAAAGAACCGATCTATAAAGTCATAAATTTTAGCCCGGTTTTGAATAAAACCGAGCTATAAAGTCACTATATAATTTTAAAACATTAGCTTTTTAGCACGATTTTTCGGTTTGACCACCGAACTATAAAGTCATGTGTTATTTTAAAACTGGAGTTTTTAGCACGATTTTTAGGTTGAACCGAGTTGTAAAGTCACCATGTGATTGAGGTTTTTACCACAATTTGAGGTTTTCATCGGAGTCAATCCCTATATATATATATATATATATATAGATCAAATGTTAACAATTCTTACGATGTTAAATGTTGATAAATCCTGAACATTGATTAAAGATGAATTGAGGGTAGAGATTAAACCGATTTACTGATGTTGCAAAATTGACCAACTCTTTTGCTATTATCTAAATGGTAAGTCCTCTTTACAGATGAATATTAATATCAATGTAGCGAATATTTACTAATAACCTAGCGAATTGTTGCAAAATTGACAAAATATTTTGCTATTATTTAAACGATAACTACTCTTTACACAAGAATAAACCGTTACGCCACAAAAAAAAAGTACAACACACAAGCACGTAATTCAGCAAATGAGCAAGGAAAGAGGTGGGTCACATTGATTTTTAATTAAAGAAAAAAGGCAAAATTGTCAAATAATCTCAACCACCCATTTTATTCAATCAAAGACCCAAATCTGATAACATTTAACACCGTAAAAGATAGGAATACATTACCCAACCTAATATATATATATATATATATATATTAGGTTGTATATATATACGTATGCATTAACTGTGAGCGTATAAACTGTGAGCGTACTGATTATTTGTATGTAATAACATAATTATTCATCTGACAAAATGTAATTATTCGTATGCATTAACAATCTTTTGCAACATGATTATTCGTAAAAGTTATGTACGAATAATCATGTTATTTCAGATGAATAATTTGCCCTTCAAATTTTTATTTAAATCTCAACCATTGATCTCGATGCCTAATCCAACGTTTTAGATTTGTTGAACAAATCACATCTTTAAAAAGTGTTAACAAATCCACCCTTATACTTATTATTTCAAAAGCAAAGCCTTTGTAAAAAATTGAGCCACGTATCCCCCTCTTCACAAAAATAAGAAACTGCCTTCCCAACCCACGTTCTCCCCGTTAATGCATCGATCGTCGACTTGAAGCTGCGATCTCCTCCAACAAAAAGAGAGAGAACGGGAGAAGTCAAGCGACTCCCCAGTGCCGGCGCCGCTGCAACGTTTCCGTCTCCCGCACAGGTGCGCCGCTGCAACGTTTCCGTCTCCCGCACAGCTCCACCTAGCAATCCACTCCCTCTCCCGCACAGGTGCGCCGCTCGAATCCCGTCTCTCCCACAGGCTCCCGTCTCCCGCACAGGTGCGTCGCGCCAATCCCGCTCCAATCCCGTCTCTACACCTTCAAGGTTAGTAATTTTGTTCCTCTACCTTTTCATTTGATTGTTGTTAACTTCAATTGGTTGAGATTAGAATGAATTTAGATTAGACTTGGATTTAAGAACCAATTTGTGGACATTTCGATTAGGGTCTGTGATAAAGAAATTTGTGATTTTGTGGTTTGGCCTTGGAATTGTTGTTTATGTTTTGGATTTAAAATAGCACATCACATAGAAATGTTAAGAGACTAAAACAATTAGGTCATTCGACTTCAATGAGTAAAAAGAATGAAAGTTTTTTACTAGCAGCTTCAAGTACCTTATTTTCCATGTGTGATGTGTCTGAATCTCACAAATTGGATCTTTTGGGACGTTTCCTATTTCCAGGCACATTGAAATGGCCTGCTACAATTGCTTTGGATTTTTTTTGAAGCAATCCCTGAATCAATTCCCAGCCCACGTTCTCTCAAGTTCAACCGTTTCTTCACATTAGAAATTGGCATGATATGGGTTTCTCTTCCACGTTCGTCATCAGAATTGATGGGGGACACGATTTTGATCCAGAACGATTGAGTAGATATGTGATGAACTGGTCACAATCATCAAGTGAGTTCATGCCCCTCTCCTCCCGAGTCCTCAACATTTATATTAACTCATTCCAGTCGGATATGAAGGTATTTGTTCGAACTAGCTAATCTGTTGCTTCATTTACACATCTCAAGTTTCGTTTCTTATGCAGAAACTGGTTTTAAATTGATACTCGACGTACAGTTTGATTTCTGAACTAGATGATGTTTGGTTTGTGGATCTCATCTCACTTGAATTTATACGGATACTCGACAGTTTCAATGATGCTTTTCTATGGAATTTCAGTTTACTTTGCTCAGCACTGTCGATCTGCTTTGCTAGCACAGAAATGGCCACATGTAACAGTGTTTTCCCATTCTGATCAAATTGGTTGATGCATAAGGGGATGCTGACACAAACTCAACTCTCTTAGATTTCTATTCTGGCATTACCATTCATTACTGCAATATGTAATGGGTTGTAACCATTGTTGTCACTTTGTGCAGCCATGGGTGTGATGCCAAAAAATGTGTAAGGAAATGCTAAGAAGAAAGCGTGGGTGCAGAAGAACCTGCAGGAGGGATATGGAAAGAAAGGAGAAGAACAACAGTAGGACGTCATGAAGATAGGGGTTGTTTCTGTTGTTGTTGAGCCATATCTATCATGTGTAAATGTTAGTGTTGGTGTTGTTTCTAGCATAACTGATGAGAAGGTGAGGCTGCAAAAAAAAAAGCTTACAGATGCATTGGGTCATGAAGGGGTTGCTTGTGTGGAAGCCAAGTTGAGAGATAAGGGGTGCTCATCATTAGCAACAGTGGATAACTCAAGATAAGCTACAGAATGGCGTCAACAAAAGTGGGTACCGAAGAGCACTCTTCCTCAGCGGGATGCGGGTGCTCACCTGTTGTAACATATCGGGATAGAGAAATGAGTGAGGATGAGAAGAAATGTATGGAAACTTTGAGCCATAACGAGTCAGTGGAGACAGTATGTGAGGTGGAAACTGCAGGATTAAGTGATATGAAAGGAGAGAAGCAACCAAGGAAGCTAAAGAACAAAGAGTTGGTGTGAAAGGAGCTGCTATACAAGGGGAGAATGACAGGCTGTAAAATCAAAAGCTAAAGGAACAAATAAAGGAGTACATTCAGCAGGAAACTAACTCCGAAAACGATGAGAATGAGCTACCCAATGACGTGTGTATTGAGAAGAAGGCACAAGAACCTGAATGAGGAAAGAGCAGAGAGACAATAGAAAGGCAGCAAGAAGAGGAGAAAAAGGAAAATTCAGATTAATGGGAATAGGAAAGAGTAACTTCACGGTTTTGGAAAAATTTTAGTTTCTTTTTGGCAGGCAAATTGGCGATGATTGAAGAACCGATTTTGCAGCGATGTTATCGTTTGTTCGTGTTTTATGTTTGGTATAATTATGGTTTTATTGGAGGTTTATAATATGCAGGAATGTTATCGTTTGTTCGTGCCTCTCTTGCTAGCTGATGCCTGGTTCCTGGTGGTGTGGTAGGGCTTTCAATCTATTTTTTATGAAATTTAAAGTTGAAGCATTCCATTTCCCCCTTGGTAGCTTTTCGATTTGCTGTGTATGCCTTTTTTCCAGTATCATTCATGGCTGCCTTTTTTACAGTCTCATTCACGACGTATAAAGTGCCCCGCCAATGGATGGAGCATCACTTCAAGTTTCAGCCAATTCAGGTTTGTTTTGATTCCCTGGTGCTAGGAGGTGTTTTTGCATTTTTGTGTTATTAGCCTATTCAGGTTTGTTTTGATTCCCGGGTGCTAGGAGTAGGAGGTGCTTTTGCATTTTTGTGTTATTAGCCTTTGAACTATGTTTTTCTTTGAGATTATTTCTTCTTCATGAACATTAATTTTTGGCTTCTTTATACCTCTTTGTTGATTGATGAAGCATTTTGATGTCTACTGATTTTTAGACTTCCCAAAGAGAAGGCCAAGGAAAGCATCATCAGCGAGGTCTAGAGGATCTGGTCCTACTTCAAAAGGCATTCAGAAGTCACCGGTTGGGTCGGGTACACAGAAGGGGGACAAGAGGAGCATTGGTGATGGTGAGAGTTCGGTGACTTCTGCAAAGGGGGTGCGTGAAAGAGCATCTGATATTGGAGTTGATGACGAAGACAGACAGGAAATTATTATCACCAATGGAATGAAAGTTGACAGTCAAAGTGACAATAAAATTAATGGAAAAGTTGTAGAAATATCGGTGGCAGCTAAACAATTGGTTGTTGATGTTAAAAGCCGGTGGGATTGCCCGAGGTAATCGTGAGAGTGGAGATGAATCACTGCATGCAATAGCCAACAACGGCATTAAGGAACCAAGAAGTTACTCTTTCATCAACCATCAATGAAAAAAGTCAAATAGAACCGGTAAATGATAAAAATAAGGTGAGAGATGAGCAGCCCGTATTGCCCTTGTGTACTGATTCGGTGGATATAGAAAATAGCGAAATGGATGAGGCAAAGATGCTAACATGGGAGTGTGACCTTCAGCATGTTGAAGATCTCTCTTGCTTGGTAAAGCCCAATTCACCATCTCAATTTATTTCCCCAACTGCTACTACCTGTGATAGGAAAGATGGTGCACGACATCTCAGCTAAATTTACCAAGCAAAATAGGAAGGCAGGGAGGGAGGCTAGAAGCGCGATCCTATCAATACAAAGTCAAGGAGAAGAAGAGAGCTCATATGAGATGTTGGCAGGACTCATTTTGCTTCTAGGATTGATTTTGCTTCTAATTTTGCTCTAGGACTGATTTCTCTTCAGAATTTCGAGTGTTTTCAAGTGCATTGTTGCCGTTGATAAAGTCGCGTGTCGATGGCTTCTGAATCTCTGTTTCACTAGCTTCTGAATTTCGATTTTGTTTCTCTTGCTTTTGAATTTCTGATTTTTATTTCGCATATGCTTCTGAATTTTGATTGCTTTAGGACCAATTTCACGTCTGTTGCTTCTGATTTCGCTTCTGGGACTGATTTTGCTTCTGATTTCGCTCTAGGGCTGGTTTCGCTTCTGAATTTTGAGTGCTCTAGGACTGATTTGGCTTTTAGGATTGATTTTGCTTCTAATTTCACTCTAGGACTGATTTCTCTTCAGAATTAATATTCAAATGGAGGTTGCCTTAGGAATATGTGGACTCCATGGTAAAACGCAACACCTTAAAACCATCTCAAAAATGAATCTATAGTTTTACTCCAGCTGGTTTCACAGCAAGGGTGTGAAATATTTCATAGCCATGAAAATCAGTTTTCGATATTGAATAAAAAAGAAGTTAATTATATAAACATCTCAAAAGAAATACTCAAATGGAGGTTACCTTTGAAATATATGGACTCCATGGTAACACGCAACACCTTAAAACCATCCCAAAAATGAATCTATAGTTTTATTCCAGCTGGTTTCACAGCAAGGGTGTGAAATATTTCATGGCCTTGAAAATCAGTTTTCAATATCGAATAAAAAAAAGTTAATTATATAAACATCTGAAAAGAAATACTCAAATGGAGGTTACCTTTGGGATATATGGGCTCCATGGTAACACGCAACACCTTAAAACCATCCAAAAAATGAATCTATATTTTTACTCCAGCTGGTCCCGAGTTCGATTCTCCATCCATCCCCCTTTTTTGTTTTGCCTTTTTTTTAATATAAAAAAGACAAAGTTGTCTCTATTTTTCACGGTCGCACAGAGAGACGCAACGTCAAAGCCCTAAGACGAAACGCGATAGAGAGAGCGATTCCTCGAGCTGCCGGTGCCGCTGCAAGGTCCACCTTCGACCGAGCCACCGAGCTCCACCCAGCACTCGGTTGGCACTCCACTCCCGTCTCCCGCACAAGCTACGCCGAGCTCCACCCAGCACTCGGCCCACACTCCACTCCCGTCTCCCGCACAGGCTGCACAACGAGCCACCTTTGTTCTTCTTCAATCTAGACCTTCAAGGTTAGTAGTTTTGTTCCTCTACCTTTTAATTTTATTGTTAATTAAGTTCAATTGGTTGAGATTAGAATGAATTTTTTTGTTTGTGATTGTAAGTGTTATTGTATCATAACAGGGGTTGTAATTGATAGCGTAACAACAATTCAAATGAAATATATTCACGGGGAACTAAAACAGTAAATTTCATGAAAAATACTCACCCGTACAAGGTACGGAAAAATTACTAGTTATCTATATTTTGAGATGGATGAAGTATTGATTTACAAGTATTCGTCCGATATATGCAAATCACACACGTGTACGACCTTGATTAGTCGTGGTTTACAATAACATAAATTTTTAAAAATAAAATAAATTGAACGACTAAAAAATGTCAAGGACGTCGAGGATAGAGCGGTTGCAGAGTGGGCAAGAACCACGGTTAAGCCAGAGCTCGCGGGAGCACACCCTACAGAAGGTGTGTCCACACGGGATGAACGCCGCGCCCTTCTTCCTCTCCATACACACGCAACAGCTCCCCGCGCCACCGCTCGCCAGCTCCCCTACGACGACCTCTTCGTCCTCCACTGCCGCCTCCGCTATCAACCTCATCAGCGACACCTTCGCTGATGTTGGCGTCCCCGGTACGCTACTGAAGATTTCGCCTTCAGCCTCAACCTCCGCCGGAGGGATCGCCGTCGTCGCTAGTTGGCGTGATTGCCGCTCCTCCGCCAACGCCGTTGCCAGGTTCACCCCTGGCGTCCCCAAAATATTCGTCGTTGGCTCCTGATATATTTGGAAAATTTTGACTTTATTTAAGGAATTTCCAATTTATTATGAAAATTAAAAGTGAAATATTAACTTTATTAATAGTACTCCATATTGATAATTATATGAGTTTTCATTTTCAACACGCATATTAAAACAAAGTGAAATCTTTTTAAAAGTTTCATAAATTTAAATACAAAATTTTCATTATATACTATTTTCAATACTGAAAATAAACTCTCCGTACAATAGTAATTACCGTTTTCTTGAAAATTATGTTAAAAAATACTTATTATTTTAATATTTTAGATTAAATTTTAGACCATTGCTCTAATAATGATTAATAAATTGTTAGTAATATAAAAAGTGAAATAAAATTAAGGAGTATAAAAGTATATAAAATATTAGAAGGGCAAGTATTGTTAAACTAATAAACTAATGGAGTATTATAAAGCTGATAAAAATTATAAAATTATTAATTTTTTTAATTACAAGTATGAAATCATTTTTTTAAGTTCTACTTAGTATTTTATATAAATTTTCTCATCATAAAATATTGAAAATACATGCATTAGTTGAAAATGTAATATTTTGCAAGAGAATTCTTATTAACAAAGTAAAAGAATTTTTTTTCCTTTGTTAGTAAATGATTCAAAATATCAAGTATTCAACACCACTATTAAAATAATAGATTATGGTATTAATAAAGAGTTAGAAAATAATAAAATGAAATGAAATACAACAAACAAATAAGAGTACAAAATAGTAAAGTAAATTTGAAAATATAAAATCTAAAACCCCGCAACAACTTTAATTACCTCGTTACGGTCATCAGGTGTGGACGGACGGGAGTGGTCCTCGTCGGCCTCGGGGTCATCGTAATCCTCGTGAACGGCGGGCAACAAGGCGTCGGAGAAAGAGCGGTTGTGGTGGCCCCAACCACCACCACAGCAGATGATGGCGTTCAATCCGAGCCGTTGCTTGAGCGTGCCCCACCGGCCGAGCTGACCCTGCGACGATGAATCAGATCCAATTGGGGTGGCCGTGGAGGTGGCGACGGCGGAAGGATCGGAGCCGTCCATCTTCTCGGTGGTCAACAAATCAAGAAGCGTTCTTGATGCTTCATCGTGGGTCTGTAGATCAGCAGCGTCAGTCGTCGCCGGAGCCGTGACTGATACGCTGCTCATCTCTCGATGGATCTCCCTAATTAAACGATGAAAAACAGAAAGGCGGGATTTTTATATGGAATTGGGTTATTTTCGGAAACTGGCAGATGGAATTATTGGGGGAATGGAGGAGAGTGTGAGGCAATTAAGACGTGCTCACACGGAGGGCTCGTGAGAGGAATTCAAAGGCCTAATCAAATTTGGGGTTTTGGTTTGTGGAAATAAGAAATTAGAGCTTGGTTAATTTTGATGAGGATGAAAATGACACCAAATAGTATTCAATTGAAGTGGGGGAGAGAGAGAGATTTGGAAGTCAAATGAAGCTGCACAGAGGTGATGAATTCAGGTTTTTCCAAAGCAAGGAAGAGAACATTGGAAGAAGGAGAAAAAATTGTTAAATACAGTAAATAAAAAATCATTAATTAATGGATTGAAATGAGGACGTTATTAGAAAGGTATTGGGGCTGAGAAATTTAGCGCAATCGCAGGTGCTCCTAAGTTTTGGTGGAAATGGGTCGGGTGATGGATGGGTGGACCCATTTTTTCACCTGATCCATCACAAAAAAAATTCACCTGACCCATCATCTATCCGTCTAACGTTTCACCCATCACCTGATCCGTCGGGTGAAACGGGTGGGTCGGGTGGCTAATCGGGTGAAAGAAACTAAAACGAAATGAATCATAAGACATACTTAAAAATCATTCATATTCGATAATTTTATAAATCATGTTAATGTTTGAATCTTACTAAGTGAATAAAAGACTTATTCATATATTTGTCATTATCCTTAACTTACAAAATTAGTATTAGAAGTTTAATATCATACTAGATGAATCGATTACTAAAGTGACAGTAAAAAAATATATATAGAAAAACTATGTCCTTAATTAGAAAACAGACTCATGGTGTCCTTTCTTTAATTTATTGGAATGAAAGTGATTATTGTTACTAATCTTTTAACAAATTGGGAAATACAATTTGGTTAATCATGCATTAATACACTAAATGCTAATAAAGTAGTTGAAAAGAGTCATATTGCTTACACTCTATCAATATATGTAAAACAAAATTTAAAAAGACATGGAGTTTTATTTTATAATACAAGCGTATATTTTTTAGATCTTCTTGAACCAGAGTAATTGAAGAATGGAGAAACTAAATGTAGAAAAGAAGAAATATGTTAGTTATGTTAAATTATGTTAATTATATATACTAGCTTTTTTTTAATAATCGGGTGGGCTAACGGGTGGTTAAGCGGGTCGGGTAATGGATCGGGTGATGGGTCGGGTAATGGGTGGAAAATGTATCACCCATCACCCGACCCACCACCCGTTTCACCCAACCGATCCCCATCCGTCACCCGTTTTTTTTCGGGCTTTCATCCTAACAAGTTGTCAGACAAGATAAAACAAATCAATAAACAATCAAGCACAAAGAAGTTTAAGCATTCAAATATAGGAAACAAGGAACGAGAATTAGAAACTCACTATCAATCCAAATAAAGTTTCAAATTGCAGGCAGAATAGATGAGTTTAGTTCCTCATGGAAGACATCGCTCAAAATCTTTAAAGTGTCTGATGAATGAATAGAATAGAAGTGACTAAAAAACTAACATAAATCGGCCTTATAATGAGTCCAAGTCGGCCACCAAACAAACTAGAAAAACTAGGGTTTTAATTAAATGAAACGTGGCGCTCTGGGCAAATGCGGCGGCCGCGACAAATGATGCGGCCGCGGCAAATTGATGTGCTGCGGCTGCGGCATATGTGTTGCGCCCGCTGCAATGGTCTTTTACGAAAACTCTACTTTGAATCAGCTCTCGACGTCAACAGGAAAGTTGTAGCTCTCTGAAAGAGCTTTCCAACGCATGATCATAATAGTCGATCGGACAACCGTGGTCTCCAAAAAGTTAAAAACAAGTTTAGCATGTCTAGCGACAACTTCTGCAGACTTGTTCTTCGTTTAGGCTCGCTTCTTCTTCTCAGGACCTCTTGAGATTTTCATGTAAGCTTCTTTGATCAACTAGACATTCTCATCCAATGCGTTATCAATTCATGTCTCCTCCTCGGATCCATCATTACCTAAAATAATCAATAAAAACGTGTAGATTTTGACTCCACCAACGTAGAGAGCAAACATGCAAATTGTACTTAATCCATCCATGAAATGCAATCTTAACTAAGCTAAATGCAACCTATTATGCCTACCTAAATACATGCTATCAAACTCTCCCACACTTAACCTTTGTTTGTCCTCAAGCAATGATAGAATGAACATGAATCAACGCATCCCACAGGAAATCCCTTCAAGTTTCAACCTCATCAAAAAGCAACATCATAGCAAGTGAAAACATAAGCCAAGTAAACAAACGTTATAGCATGTATTCCAGTGATCAAAGCTTAGAAGTAGTCATCATCCAACCTCACCAGAAATATGTGTTTCACTCATGTGTTTAGGCTTTAAGGTACAACTCTCAACTCAATCCAAAATGCACTAAGCTCATAGACATTGACCACCATATCACCAAATATCTACCGAAATGTCATTACTTGCGGGACACAATAAAGAGAACTAAATAAAATGTGACACTTTTTTTTTCTCTTTTCTTTTGTTTTCTTTTCTTCTCTTTGTTTTTTTTTTCTTTTTTCTTGGTGCTTTCCTTACGCGAGGCACAAACATGGGTGTCATGAATGGCCCCGGTCTATCAACACTTCAACCTACTAATATGAAGTCCACTTGAACATTTTTTGACGCAAGTTATAAACACGGGTGTCATGAATGAACCTGGTTACTCAATGATCAAGCTTTCTTTCCTAGTGGATAGTTTTCAACACCTTTTTGCGTGAATCATACCCATGGGTGTCATGCATAGATCCGATTACTAAGTGCATCAACCATTGCCACCTTATTCAATAAATATGCACAAATTCAAACAAAAGACTCAAAATATAAACTTAAACTCCGCAAGCAACAAATTAACATGTGAGTCGGTCTTGAAATAGATATTGTAGTCAATGCCAAGAGGTAGCAACACAAGAAGAGTATAATTCACACAATTGAGCAAAATAATTCAAATAAGGCTAAACATTCTCACAGGATCATGTTTTTAGGAATTCAATCATACTTTAGCTCAATCATACATGCTCAATTATATTTGCTAGCTCATGTTCCACAAAAATCAAATAAAGACAAAACCAAAACATCCAGAACTCCATGGGATTTATATGATCATGTTTGAAATTTAAATTAGTGGACAAACTAAGCCAGATGGGTATTTGAGTAACACATATAGATGCAATGCATGCTTGTTTTTGGATTTTTTTTTTCAAGTGCAATATAAGTATAAAAAGAAATATGAAGACATAAATAAACATGATGACATAAATAAACATGATATGCAAACTCTATCTATATGCAATGCAATCCCCCCCCCCCCCCCCCCACACTTAAACTTTTCATTGTCCCCAATGAAACATAAAAGACAACAAAATAAAATAAAACATAGAGGAAGAAATGAATGAAATACTCACAATGTGGTGGATGGGTCTCTATAGGTCGGATCTGAGCATTGCAGCGGCCTTTCCTGAGAGGTTAGTCTATCCCCGAAAACGGCGCCAAATTTGATGGTGATAAAACCTAATTTATTGAAAAACAAACTAATTAATGAGGAATCGAAATAACTAAATTAGAAAACTTACCTCGGGCTGCCTCCCGAGAAGTGCCTTGTTTCATGTCATTGGCTCGACGTAATGTTGAAGCTCAAAACACTAATCAGACATAGTCAAAGCCCTCATCAACCTGTCAAACTCTTGTGCACAACTAACAAACAAACATGCACTACATACAAATAAATTGAAACTAAATATTAATACATTTAAGAACCGTTTCAACTTATTGTATTCATTAGCTTGACAACCCACATAGGGTATATAATACCACCAATTTAGTTCTATTGGTGGCTTGTCAAAGTAGCAGTCAAATGGATCAACGTATCCACCAATATTCTCTCTAGTGCAGGAGACAACCTTTACTTGCTCTGTAGCCTCAGCAATAGGCTCTAGATCAGATTCATTAATAGGGGAGCTAGGGATGATCTCGTCAGATGTAGTGTGGTCTTCCTCTACCTTCTCAATGTGATTTTCCACCATGACCTCAAGAGGTGCAACAGAGGTCTCAACGATTTGAGATACTGGAGAAAGTGACTCGTTCTGCGCACATTGATGATCCATGTAGCAGAAAAATTCCCACATCTCTGAGAGTCCCATATCTAATAAACCCCCATGACTCATGCGATTAGCAAGACTCCGTGTCTCAGAATTCATGCCATCAAAGATGCATAGAAGCACTTCCCTTATACTAGCTTGATATCCCCATGAATAAACATCGTTAATGTACTCCTGCAGTCTGATGAAGTATTGATGAAAACTCTCTCCGTCTAACTGCAATAACCTCACCTTCAACATATGTTAGTAGCACGGGTATGGACCATATAAGATGGTCTACACCAAAAATCAACACTAAAAACACACAAGAATTAATAAATTTCCCCGGCAACGGCGCCAAAATTGACTGTGGGAAAACCTATCGTTGATCCGTCAAAGAAACTCAGACCTATAACTAGTATAGCAATAAATAAGAGGTCGATCCACAGGGAAAGTTATAATTCCAGTATGATTCAAGTGTCAATTAAAGCAACCAAATTGGGGGGTTTTGAGTGTGAAAGTTCCGCCTTTTATCAAAGCGGATTGAAGAAAGCAAAAGTAAATGATTGTAATTCAGACAATTAGGAGAAGCAATTCTAACTACAATTTTCCACTTTATTGGATTGAAGCGATCCTTGTAACTTCTTCTCATCCTATTTAGTTTCCTATAAATGCCCTTGTCCTGACCTAATATAGTTACTAGTCCAACCAGTCCTAGCAACCCTTATCAATTGAACAGTCCCTAAAGAAGGATTTAACCCAATTGATAGCTTTAAGTTCAGAGATTAGCCAAGGTATTTGCAGTCCCTAAAGAGGGATTTAACAACACATTCAACTTCCTACTCATTCAATTAGTTCAACCAGCCCTAAAGGAACAAGTTTGCCACTTAGGTTAAGGTTCACAACCAGGAATCTACAAAACCTTAGCGATTGAATTGATCTAACAAGCTGGCCAGACAAGATAGAACAAATCAATAAACAATCAAGCACAAAGAAGTTGAAGCATTCAAATATAGGAAACAAGGAACGAGAATTAGAAACTCACAATCAATCCAAATAAAGCTTCAAATTGCAGGCAGAATAGATGAGTTTAGTTCCTCATGGAAGACATCGCTCAAAATCTTTGAAGTGTCTGATGAATGAATAGAATAGAAGGGACTAAAAAACTAACATAAATCGGCCTTATAATGAGTCTACGTCGGCCACCAAACAAACTAGCAAAACTAGGGTTTTAATTTAAATGAAACGTGGCGCTCTGGGCAAATGCGGCGGCCGCGACAAATTGATGTGCTGCGGCCGCAACATATGTACTGCGCCCGCTGCAATG
Organism: Persicaria tinctoria; assembly: GCA_037127255.1. Taxonomy (NCBI): domain Eukaryota; kingdom Viridiplantae; phylum Streptophyta; class Magnoliopsida; order Caryophyllales; family Polygonaceae; genus Persicaria; species Persicaria tinctoria. The sequence goes on along the minus strand of JBANSL010000011.1, from coordinate 23,771,206 downwards.
GTCTTTTATGAAAACTCTACTTTGAATCAGCTCTCGACGTCAACAGGAAAGTTGCAGCTCTCTGAAAGAGCTTTCCAACGCATGATCATAATAGTCGATCGGACATAAGTACTTCATAAGTACTTCATACAGATTTATTGTGTTTCAAAACATATTTCATACCACTGAATGAAGAGCATACATGTGAGTAAGATACTACTAGCCAAATATTATGTGTCTACTGGACAAATGTTCAATGTCAGTTCACTTTCCTTGAAACTTTTCTCTAAGTTCCCGCACCCTCAATTTTTTATCAGCTTGTTAAGATCCAGGTGGGAGAGATAGAGAGGGGTGGTCGGATATTGGTATCGCCGACACCATAGTCAAAGCTTGCGCAGACATACCGAGAGAAATCAGAACTGCATCTCAGGCGACACCGATGATTTCAGCCCTTCTGGATCTCAACCTTCACAAATCTAAATCTCCACCTCCATGTCAGAACCGCGGACAACCTCCATTGATGAGGGAAATGATGAGGGAAGAATGCGATGAATCTCGATTGACAATGTCGACTGACTCTGACTGACAATGGCGATGGTGAATCGGCATCGACTGACAATCGATGTTTGATGTTGATTGAGGACGAAAATGACGATGAAAGGTCCGATTCGAGGGGGATTTGAAGCTTCAGCTGCATCTACAAAGAAGACGACCACCAACGGTTTAAAAAGCCTCAAAGTCAACAGAGATTTGATCGAGATCGGCGGAGAGTAGCATCCTTCCTCTAATGAAGGCGGAGATTGGAGGTCTTCGATCGAAGATGAGATTGAGCGAGATCTATAGGAGTATCTCAAACATGGAGGAGCGTCTGTGATCTGAAACTGAGGAGCGACTGGCATGGAGGAGCGACTGAGATCTAAAACAGAGGTGCGACTGAGATGGAGAGACAGAGGGCTATGGTTTGCGTAACTTGGACTACGGATATTTGTTTAATTTAAATTGTTCCATATACAATCAATTAGTTGGGTTAGGAAATTGGTTCCTCCTATAAAATATCATTTTTTTTATTAGGAAAGAATTCGAGTGAGCAATCTCTACCCAACAGCATTCTTACGGATAAGGTCTGAAAGATCAGAATTGTTGTAGATATCGACTCCCCTAGCAGAGTGACAAATGTGTGTAACCTTATCAGTCACTCTATTTCCAATCCGGGGAACATGAAAGAAGAAAACTTCTTTCATATTCGATAGTAAAGTTTTAACATTTACATAATGAGCTCAATTTTCCAATGGCATTTAGTGCGACTGTTTAAATGATTTATGATTTTGCTGGAGTCACCCTCGATATGGAGTTTGTCGATTCGGAGTCGAATAGCGTGTTGGACTCCTAATTTTAAGGCTAGCGCTTCTGCTTTGGCGGCGCATTGTTTCCCCGGTTTTTGGTAACATATGGTTATTGGTCGACCTTCCCAGTCCCGAATAATAGCCCCGATTAAGCTGTCTAAATTTGTCAAGGTAGACCTAATGAAATTTAATTTTAGAGTTCATGTTGGGGGTTTTCGCTATTGTGTTTTCCGGTTTATGCGTTTATGTTTTGGTCGTGTAGGATTTTGCGGGTTCGGGGGGGGGGGGGGGGGGGGCTCCTCATCAACGTCACTCTCCATCCGAAATATTTTATTCCAATTGTGTATGTGAGTTTTAATCAAGTGTATTGTCGCGTCTCTACCTGGGACGGGAATCTGTCTGAATATGTGTTGGTTTTGAGTGTACCAAGTTGTCCACCAAACAAAGGCAGGCTCCATCTTGGTCGTGGGAGTAAGATTATTCCTAAAACAGGTTTAATGTCCCGAGATTGGCTTGTCATGTTGGAAATGGTTGAGTCAATTAGAGAAGAAAACTTTTGAAGCGAGCGTATGTAAGGACATTCAACCAAAAGATGAGTCTCATCTTCAACTGGCCCATCACAGAGGCAACATTTGGAAGTTATAGACACCCCGCAGGAGGCTAACCTAGAGGTAGTGGGGAGGCCGTCCTGGCAGATTTTCCATAAATTTTTTTATCTTAGGCGGAACATTAATATTCCAAATCCAGGCGTTGGTGTCAACGTTAGAGGATAACCGTGATATGATTAGCTTGTTGGCACTTGAAGTCGTAAACCAACTAGCTCTATTAGGTCACCAATATAACCGATCCTCGAACGAGGATATTGGTAGTTGAATGTCCATTATTTCTGTGACTATGTTGGAGGGAAGTGATATCTGCCTAATTTGCCATGTTTTGCATTAACTTTTATATCGATTTCTGTACATATTTTATATTTCTGGGTTAGAATAATGCAGGAATTGTGTAGTTTATGCTTATTTGTTAGTTGTGGAGATCTACACTAGTTCTTGTTTAATATTGTAGAAATTGAGATATTTTCGGAACAATTCAGAGAGACGGAATTCAAGTTGGAAAACCACTATACGTCTACTGTAGAGTCACTCGATGTCTACCAAGTAACTCGACGTCGAGTGGAAGTTGAAACCAGCACATCGAGCAAAAGCAAGGAGGAACACAACACTCGACAACAGAAGTCAACGTCGAGTGCATTACTCGACGTCGAGCGAAGGCCTCAACACACACATGTGGAGTGGAGCAAGAGGAGACAAGGTCGAGTGAAGTTGAGCCGAGACACCACACATGTACTCGACATCGAGTAGACCACAGAGCCGAATCCAAGTCGAAGTCAAGTATGAATCTGAGAGAGAGCTTTCTTCCACACCAAGACACGAGATTCTATCATTATGGAAGATATTTTATACACATTAGTCATTCCCACATTTACCTTAGGGGAATTTAATTGTTTTATTTTACTTAATTATTAAACATTTATCATTAGGTTAATACATAGATAAAAATAGATATAGCTAGAATTGTTCATTTCCTAGATTAGCTAGATAGAGCACTATAAATAAAGACCTAGAGGCTGAGGTTTAGATTCATGCCATTCCACAAGCAATTGTGCACCCATAGAGTAGATCAAATTTGGCTTCGAAGAGTTGTAAGCTTTCGTTTATTTTAATGCAATTAGTTATTTCTTTTATATTATTGATGTTTGTTACCATGATGAGAAACTAGTAGTCACCCTACTTCTAGGGTCGGGGTGAGCCCGACGGTAGCCATGTAGGGTTATGCATCAAAGGTATGATCTTTATATGTGATTTCATCTTCTATCCCTATTTGTGATTCTTCTACGACAGTAGCAGCTGATCCTTATTTGTGTTATTGAAGCGAAAGTGATCTTAATATGAATTTGGATTAATCATTAACAAGGGTTAGTAACAATTAGGGATTATGCGAGAGCCTCTATATTCTTAATTGTTAATGACAAAAGTTATTTGATGAAAAGGCATAATCTCTTATAACTTGGCATAAATCTTACATGGTTATCGTTATGGCATTGAAACCCTGATCTTGGAAGTATTTAGTTTATTGATTTACAAAACCCCAAATCTGTGTTATTTCTGTTCATCATCTTCGTATCCATCCTATATTATTCGGACATCTTTTCCGACATCTTTTATTTTATTGCAAGTTACGGTTTTTCTGCACAGACACACTCGACATCGACTACTTTAGTCGACATCGAGTATGCTAAGTCGACATCGAGTGCCTTTACTCGACATCGAATTCGTTTTCATCTTTTGTTGTGCAGCTTTGCAGGTGAGATTGACTGACCAGTCGACGTCGAGTCATCCAGTCGACGCCGAGTGATCTTCTGAAGTCAACAACAGGGCAGATTTTGGAACTATTTAGGTGAGCGCTGACACGCTTCCTCGTAGATACGATCCTATGAAATCCTACCACTACAGTGGAAGGGATTCTTGTATTTTTTTTGCTTGAGTAAGGAGTTGGTTTAGTTCGTTTATATTTCATATTTATTTACTTAACTAGTTTCCCTCCACAACATGAAGCACATTGTTGAGTTTCTCCGTCCACCGTCTCCTCCTAAACTATAGTCACTAACCATCTCCTCAACATTGCCACTCGCAAATATCATTTTTTTTTAATCAAAAGGAGGAAGCAACAAATTAGTATAATTAAGATGAATATATATATGATATAGCATTTTAGCAATATGTGGAAAATCGAACTGAAGCTAAGCAGGTTGGCTTTTGGCATTATTTAGAGGGAGTGTTTCACTTTACAGTCTCGCAACTTAGATTAAAGCATTTATCCTAATTCCTAACCCATGTGATCGATCATGTGCTATCTATTAAAAGATGTAGCTCCATATATATGCTTATAATTGTACTACATTACTCCGTACTATAAGTCTGTGACTACAAGAATGAAGAAATATTTACTTTTATGCATGTGTTATATAATAATATATAGATCTTACCCTATGAAGCAAGCTAGCATTAATGTATAGAGTATGGATATCTTACCCTATCAAGCAAGCAATATAATATATTTGGCCAAATTAATTTCATATGCGGTATAATGACATAACTTTACCTTAGGGGCGTGCATGATTCGGCCCAAACCGAATTTTTGGGCCGAACCAACACAAACCGAACCGAAGTTTTTCGGTTCGGCTTTCGGTCCGAGAATTTTTATTTTTCGGTTTCGGTTCGGTTTGTATTCGGTTTCGGTTCGGTTTGTGTTAAACCGATTTTTTTTAATATTCCACTATATATATTTATACAATACTTTTTATACACTACATAAATACAATATACATATATTGGTATGCTTTATATATCACATATACGCTATACATATACTTTATATAAAGTGTATATACATATATACACTATACAGTGTATATACACATTTTTTTTTGTGTGTAGTGTGTAGTGTGTATATATACACATATATACCGTGTATATACACACATATATACGCTAATACATATATTTTTTGTATGCTCGGTTTGTGTTAAATCGAATTTTTTTAAGAGAATTTATTTTTAAATTTTTTTTTATGAAAAATTCGGTTCAACTGTGTTAAAACCGAACCGAATACAAACCAAACCGGCAAATAACCGAACCGAATCTAATGCTTTCGGTTCGGCTTTCGGTTTTGAAATTTTGAGATTTTCGATTTCGGTTCAGTTCGGTTAGGTTTTGGGCCGATGCACACCCCTATTTACCCTCAGAAGTTTTACATTTATCAAATGGGGTATAATTTTTTATTATTCAATCACTTTCTTACAGGTTTTCTTTTCCTAAAATTTAATTATAAGATCAAAATAATTGGATTTTAGTTCAAAATTAAACAAAAGTCATTTGTAAATATATTTTTTCTCTTTAAATGAATAAAATAATGTCATTTTAGCCTATAACAATGCTTTTGTTAAAAGGACATCATTTTAAATTAACCTAATGAGTCAATTTGTAACGTTGTTCTTTTACCATGTAAATAATGTGTAAACGGATATAAAAACATTAAACTTGTATAAGTTCTATACTTAATTGTGAAATTGAATAATATAACATTTAGTTTAGAAACTCTCAAGCATAATTATATATAATATCAAAAATATCAAGTTATGTTGAATATAAAAGGATCGCGGTGTATTACAAGATTTTTTGAAGTGATAAATTTGTGTTTGATTTTTCAAACATTTAAAACTTTTTTTCACTCGGCGTGTTAAATTAAACTTATAACATATTAAAACAAAACTAACTACAGATAGAACATACACAAATAACTCATCAAATGAGGATTTGTCCACCCACCTCCCCACCCCCTATGGACGCTGATATGATTACTGAGAACAAATCAACGTCATTTATTATGTTATATTTAGTTTTAAACTGAAACCCTAGCCTCCATCAAGTCTTCAACATGTAACCAAACCTCTCCCCACCTCCGGCTGCCTTTCCGACCGACCTCGATCCGCACCACCAACTCATCCACCATCTCCTCTTAACACAACCCTTTAAATAAAACTTAGCCTACAAATCCTCCCAAAAAAACCCTCACAAAAAAAAAAAATCCCATCTGTACTGTTGCAGATTCCCGCCACCCCTTGCGGGCCTTTCCGGCGGCCATCTCCGATGGGCTCCATGGTGTCCTAGTTCCTCCCGTGGCGGTTCATGGGCTGGCTATGGCTGTCGGTACAACTTCTTCCGCCACCACATTCCTTCTCTTCTTCTTTACCATCCGCCAGTGTCCTACAGATTGTCTCCAGGCCGCTCCTTGACAATCGGGTCTCCAGTCTTCCACCGCCGGCCTTCTCCTCCACCACCGAGTTGTGGTTGTTGCTGCCTCTCCTCGCCGACTCCCTCTCTTCCTCCTTCCCATCCATTCAGATCTAACTTTCACCCTGCTTCGCCCATCCTCTTAGCCACTCCCAGTAACCCGATCTTCAAACCAAATAAAACCCCAACCTAAACTCATGGCCGTGATAGGACCCGAGGCGCCGACAAGTTAACCCTCCTAGACTTCCTGGCCGCCCGCAACTCCACACCCTCCGACGCCTCCTACCTGTCGCCTCCATCACCACCCTTTCCTCCATTAATCAGAATCCGTCCGCCTGAAGCTATCCAGTGCGAAACACCTCCACTGTCAGCCAACCTCTGCTTGTTTCTGATTTCCCCCCTTGATCTTTCTAGTGGCTATGCCGTTGGACTTCGGCTATTGGGTTCAATCTATCAAACACTCTCCTCAGATGTCTAACTTTAAATCTCCAAAAAAAAAAAATCTTTCTACCAAACCAAAATGTGAAACCCCAAATTGCAGGGTTCTATATGCAACCTTGAAAAAACCCCATTTGAAAATCAAACCTACTCTCCACTCAAATTTCAAATCTGTTAAGTCCAAACAGTTCCACATATGTTTTCCTATCCCTTAACCTAAAACTTCAAATGAAACCTATTTACAAAAGATTCATGTCTTTTGTCATTCAACCTTCAAACTTTAAGCTTTTGAGTCTGAGACATCACATGCAACAAGATTGATGAGCAAAATCACCGCCTTCTAAGTCAACAATGCCATGTCTACTCCTTGTCGGCTTGCATGCAAGTCGTCTAAGCCGCCAGTTTAGATTTGAAGAAATAAGAGTTTTAATTTTAAATTGATGTAATCGTAGAGTTTAGATAATGTTAACTCGGCTGGGCCCGGTGGGGTCAGGACGCTGGAGGGGGAGATCGTGTGTACGGACCCACATACAGGAGACACGAACAACATATAAACCCAACGGGGTTTCATCTGAAAACCAATTGGCAATGAGAGAAGTAGCCCTTCAACCTTATATGTTGTTAAAGAATTCTCTATATTACCGATATGGGACAACCACATTCCAACAGATAATTTTTTCTTTTTGACTGGCGACCCTCTGCGTAAGGTCATCAAGCTATCGGTTGATGATTTCAAGATCGCTTTGTCGATCTACTTCTTGCCCACTGTAAAAAAAAAACGTCATTGATTATGTTTTTGAACCATATCAATTAAGTGTAACTTGTGAAAAATAGTTCATTCATCCCATGTTCATTAATTTATACATAAAAAAATTGCACCAGTTTAAATAGTGCAAAATTAAGTTTATGTTATACATACAAAAAATTAGTGTAATAATTTATGTAAAAAAGTGAACAACTTAATTAATTGGATAGTATATACAAATATATCGCATCTTATATTATACGTAAGTACGTGCATCGATTAAAAAATGATCGTGCTTTTATACACAAAAATGGTGCATTTTAACACCATTAATGTCAAGTTCGAATATGGGCGGCCGAACTAAAACGAGCACCGCCTCTCTTTGTCACGAAGAAGAAGAAATCTGAAATTTTATGCGATTGGAAAACTCGGAGCGGTGAAAAAGTGAGATACGCAAATTAAATATGATTGATAGTGCACAACGCTAATTAGGATTCGTGGTTAAGTGCAATGGTTCTCCAACCACTGCATTTTCCATCAATGTTCAAACTTAATCATTTGGCTTAATTATATATATATATATACCCACTTTATGAAATTAACTGCGATGAACTTGTGTGATTACAACTCTTATTTATTTTATTAAGATACTGTATTAATTAATTTGATTCAATGATTTGATTAATTTATGGCCGACGACCCTAAAGTAGACTACCAACTGAAAACTGATTAAGGTAGTGTTTGAGATGGGTTTGGGGGGAGGGGCTCTGGGATTGCTGGAAGCACATGAGCCGGTGTGTTTGGCAAGAGCTCGATGGGATGGACAAAAGGGGTTAATGGGGTGGAGATTGGGCGGATTAGGATCATTTTGTTGACAAAACAATGATGGGTCAACTCACAAACAACAATGATTACAAGACATGAAGAGGGAGAGACAATGCCCTTCTCTGCAATAGAGAACATAACGCAGAAAAGCACACAAAACTGATGAACTACCACACACCATTCCATTGATTGAAATTGCAAATACATACGCCTTCATTGCTCAACACAACTAACCACCAGTTACCCACTAACATATCTCCTAGGTAGTGGTCTCCTAGGTAGTGGTCTGACTGAATGGGAAAAACTAACTCCTAAACTGCATAACATTAGTAAACCTTACATACAAGTTAATCAACTAACTAACTTGATCTTAGGTTAGGACTTTTAATTACATTCCAACACCAGCCTTTAATTCAATTTCCTTCATGCCAAATTTCTCTAGAAAGTAATAATGTTTTGCACCAGTTAGGGACTTGGTGAATAAATTAGCCACATAACCTGAGCACCACCTTTTCTTCTGCTACTAGCTCTTGAATGAAATGGTGTTGCACATCAATGTGCTTAGTTCTAGCATGGAAGGCTGGATTCTTTGTCATTTCTATTTGCCGACTTGTTGTCACACCAAACCTCAATATCCTCTATGTGATCACACCCTAAATCTAGCAGCAATTTCTTCAACTAAAGCGCTTGCCTTGCTGAGCTTCAACTGCAACATATTCATCCTCGATCAAAAGATGACAAAGCAATTGTATCATGCTTCTTGGATGATGTGGATCAAGATGACCTTCTGTGGGTCAAACAATGATCTTGATCCAGGCGAGCTCTCAAGACCGATTCGAGGGCCATTGATGGCGAAGAGTGTCATCCTCAAAAGGAGGAAGAAGGCTCCACCATGGAACAATCTTCAAAGGAGCAAGGTGAGCTAATGTTCAAGTTTGAGTTCGTTCTTAATGGGTTGACAGCATATCGACGTCTCAGTAAAATGGGTCGTTCGGAGTCCATATTTATCGGATGAGATCGTACCATACCTTGTTGGAACGAGGACGAAAAGATCTACAACTTTGCTGTTGAAGGTTTCTCCAGAATCGACCTCGAGAATGGCCGAAATTCATCATCTTTAAAACTTTCACTGTTTGGACGAATTTCTAGATAATTATTTAATTATTTTTGAATTTATTTAATTAAATTAGATTTAATTATTTTATGAATTTAGGAAAATAATGTGTAAATAATTATATCTTTTCTAGATATAATTCTTGTCCACCAAGTTGTTAATTTTCTATCCTTAATTAGATTTACTTATCTTAGGAAAGATTTATATATCTTTAGATTATTTGATTTATCTTTAGTTACCAAAACTCTATCTTTTACACAAGATAGAATTGGTATGTCTCTATTTAAACTCTTGTATTTCATTCAATAAAATTAGATTGGAATTATAATTGAGGAACCCTTTTAAGGATTAAAAGGTTCCCTCGATTCCCAATCCAAAAGCCTTTGCAATCAGTTTATGTTCTTGCTCATCCGATACCAAACAAAGATCTAAACACAATCCCAAATCACGCACAAAGGAGAAACCCATCCTGAGAAACCGTCGCTGGATCAGAGAAGCTGTCGCTGAGTCCGCCCAGAACCGTCGCCACTGTCCGGGCCGCCCCGCGGCCATCCCAGCGCCGTCGCTGCTGCATTGCTTTTGTCGCTGTTTCTTTGTTGGTTTTTACTTAGTTTTAATTACTTGTTTTTCTTTCCTCTTAGTATAGTTCAAAACCTTTTATTGTAACTACTTGTAAACATCAAGGATATCAAGAATATTGCAAGATCGGGCCATCAATAGTTTGGGGTTCTTAATCTTAACCCACAGGCGAAGGATCGGGTATCCCAAATGTATCATTGGAGCTCAAGGTTATGGACCATAATCCAAGATCAAACACTCAGCGAGAGGTGCTTCTTCTGTCATCAGGACATCTTTCCCAATCACTATCTGTGTGCCTTCTCAATTAACTTGAAGTCTTTCACCTGCTCATACCATATTTCATGTTTTAAAGTGTCTGCAACATATCTCAAAATCCTCCTAGCTTCTCCGAGAGGTTGCTTTGTGGGGTTGTGCATAAACCTGGATACAACACTCACATTATAGACAATGTCAGGTCTAGTATGTATGAGATCGTTTAGGCCACCAACCAAACTTCTGTAAATTATTTCATCAACCTTCCCAGTTCCATCATCTCTCTTTATTTTCTCATTGGTGTTCATAGGTGTCTGAGCCACATCACATTTCTCCATCTTAAATTTCTTCAACATATCTTTAGCATATTTCTCTTGACAAAGAAAAATGGCCTCCTTTCTCTGCTTCACTTCCATACCAAGAAAATACTGTAACAAGTGCAGATCTGTCATTTCAAACTTTCTCATCATAGGAGACTTGAACACCTTGAGCATTTCTGATGATGGACTGAAATAAATAATATCATCTATATATATGCAGACCACAAGAAACTCATTCATGCCTTTCCTATTCACATATAATGTTGGCTCATTCTCACTTCTCTTGAACTAATTTTGTAGAAAGAAAATCTATCTTGTTGTACCAGACGCTTAGAGCTTGCTTTAGACCATAGAAGACCTTCTTCAACTTATACACCTTTCCTTCTTCAACATCTTTAACACATCCCTGAGGTTATTCGAGAAACACCTATTCTTGTAGCTCTCTATTCAAGAAAGATGACTTAACATTCAACTGAAAAAACTTGTAGCTTCCATGATGTTGCTAAAGCCAACACAACTCTTATAGTTTCGAGTCTAGCAATATGAGAGAAGGTTTCTTCATAATCTATACCCTCTTTTTGTGCATATCCCTTTGCCACAAGTCTTGCTTCGTGCTTCTGAACTCTACCATCTGTGTTATACTTGGTTCTGAAAACCCATTTCAAACCTATTACAATTTTCATTGAGGTAATTCAGTTAATTCCCAAGTGTCATTTCTCTTGATTACCTAATCTCCTTCTTCACTGATTGCCAACTGCTCTCATCTTTGGCATCATCAAAGCTCTCTGGATCAGAAGCAACAAGGATAAAGGCACGGTTGTTATAGATCTCAATTAGAGATCTAAACTTCCTTGGAGGAGAATTACTATAAGAGCCCGAGGGTGATGAGCTCCGACTACTAGATGAGTTGTACTGAGGGACTGGTATTGTATGAGAATTCTCATTCTGATTACTGTCATCAACCATATCATCATTTCCAAGTTCTTCAACTGAACTGACAACATGAATAACATTCCCTATCACTAAATCATTTCCATGTTTCTCCCAATCCTAACCAGCCTCTTCATTTCTTAAACTTTGGATATTGAGATGACCATATCTCAAATGCCACAACATGGTATCAGCATCACCCTTTTTCTATCATAGCCTTGCTTATATTTGCTGCAAAATCGAGTGGAAACATTCTATACTTGGTCATAAACACATTGACAATGATATGAGCAGTTTTCTTCTCTCTAATTACACAAGCATCTTCATCAACTAGAAGAGAATAGCTAGTTCCTTGAAGCTGATCCACACTGAGTAGATTATGAGTAAAACTGGGCACCAATTGAATATCATACAAGAGTTTCTCACCTTCTTTCACACTCTTGATTGCAATTATGCCCCTTCCTTTTACCTAACACACCTTGTTGTCTCCAATTCTGACCTTGCCTTTCTTGGATTCATCCAGATCCTTAAACAATCTTCTTAAGCCGGATATATGGTTTGAACAATCACTATCCAAGTACAACAAATCATTCGCATTTTCTGTAACTGATGACAGATCCATGAACAACCTATCTTCTTTCTCCATATTCTCATAATAATTTTCACACTTTTATTCATCCTCTTACTTCTCCCAATAGAAGGCTTCTTTATACCCAAACTTCTTACAATAATAACACTTTATGTTACTTTTGTGAGACCTGGACTCACTATTTTGATTCCCACTAGAATCCTTCCATTTATCATTCCATTACCACTTCCTAATCCACCAAACTGTCCTCTACTTTGGCCTCTTCCTCCACGACCTCTATAGCCATCCCTTTAGCGACTAATTCCTCTATGACCACCTATGTAGCCACCTCTACTTGAAGAGTTGTCATGTTTGCCTCTTGATGTTTCATCCTTTACTTGAAACACCTTCTCCTCTTTCTGTTCAGTTGTTCTGCTAAGCCTCTCCTTGTGAGCATGCAGGGAACTTGTCAATACCCCGACCTTATAAGTTGACAAGTCCTTTGATTCTTGTATTGCAGGAACAACATGTTTGAACCTCTTGGTGAGACTCCTCGAAATCTTAGTCACCACGGTTTCAGTGCTAACATTATCTCCACATGACTTCAATTCATATGGTTTACAATACTAAACACCCTAGACAGGAACACTCGCACTGACAGGTATTTCTTATTGCATTTAGATAGGAGTTTTGCATATGTTTTAGTCTAGTTTCATATCTTGCTTGTGAAGTATTTGAGTTCTGAATCTATGCCTTTTTAGTGTTTATTCTGTAAAGTTACATTCCGACCTTGGATGGGATCTTGGAAGAGCTCAAAGACATGTTTTGGAGCATATGAAGGTTGAGGAAGAGGCTATAGAGGAGCAAGGAAGCACAACATTGAAGAAAAGAAGGAAAACCGTCACTGCGTAGGGTGGCGCCCACCGTGGTGCCGTGCTCAACGATTGCGATTTGGATCCAAATATTCTATTTCCTATTATATTATTATTATATTTCTAGAGTTTGCAAGACTCTTTATTAGGTTTTATTGGATTGTTCTAGCCGTGTGTCGAAGAGTATTGTGAGACAATGAACGCTATTAGAGAGAGAGAGAGAGAGAGAGGTTTTTGGCCTATGAGTTGCTAAACTCATAGTTTTGCATGTGATTCGAAGACATGGTTATTTAAATTGTGAGGATTTGATTCTATCTAGTTATTCATGATTATATTTATCATCTTGTGCCTATTTATTATATTTGTTTTTCTTTCTATGATTGATCACAATTTTAGGAATTGCATCTTAGCTAAGAATTCGTTGTTCTATTCTTGATAGCAAATGGAGGTATTGAAGTAGTGATATTTCTTTGTCTTTGTAGAAGATGATTTCGATTGATCTATATCATTAGATGGTTAGGACCGATTGTGGCTTACACCTATTTATCTCTAATTGCATTGAATCGATATGCCAATTGGTCTAATTACTTGAGTTCTTAATGCTATTCTTTAGTGATATTGAATAAGGTGATTGTATCCCTACGGATCCTTCAACTTTAGTCAAGTAGACATATGTTTATGAATAATTAATGAATCAATCATAGGACCATGAATCTCAACCATTGTCAGATAATTACAAGGGAAGTATTTTCTCTACTTTATTATCAATTACTTTGCAATCATAAAGTTGGTTACTATACTTTCTAATCAATTTGTCACAAGTCATTGCTTTTGTCGTAAGAGTCTTTGTTAGGGATATTGATAGTGAATCCCTTCTCTCTGTGGGTTCGACTCCGAACTTCATTGCTATACTAGTAGTTGTTTTGTTTATCAATTCACTGATTTGCTAATCTATGGGTTTTGAGCTTTGAGTTAGGATTTTATTACTATTTTGCAAAGGGCGAAAGTGCCAACGACGTTCTTCCCGCACCAAATTCTTGGCTCCGTTGCCGGGGAGAAGAAAGAAGTTTTATTTTCTTTATTTCTATCATTGATTCTCTTTTATTTTTATTTTTGTTTTTCTTTGAGTCTTTTGTGTCCTTGTATGGTCAAAACTCGATCTTCTAATTCAATTCCTTTTTCTTTTGATCCCGAGATTGAAAGCTCTCTTAGGTTGAAGAGGAGGCTTGATTTTGACAGACATAAGGAGATGGGAGACGAAGTTGATAATCTGCCACGAAGGACCATGAGAAAGCTAAATGAACCAAATTTGAATGCTCAACCACTTGTAATTAGACTTCCTAATCTCCCTGAGGGTTCAAGATTTGAGTCCTAGTTGAATTGGTCTACTGTTTTACCCTACTTTCATGGATTGCTTGGAGAGGAACCAAACAAACACCTTGCTACCTTTGTGAGTATGTGTGATAGACTTAGACCCTAAGGCCTTACTGATGACCAATTGATGTTGAGAGTATTCCCCTTTACCTTGAATGATTCTGCAAGTGATTGGGTTTATGACCTACCCCCTGAAAGCATTACTACTTGCGTTGAATTCAAGAAAGCTTTCTTGCAAAAATACTTTCCTGCGACTCGTCTCAACAAACTTAAGAATGAGCTATCTAGTATTGAGCAATCACCTACGAAGAGCCTTTATGAGTATGTTGAATGCTTCAAGAAGCTTAAGGGTAGTTGTCCACAACATGGTATACCCAAGGATGATCTAGTGCTATATTTTTATGAGGGCTTGCTTGACACCGATAGGAGTTTCATCAATGCTTTTAGTGGAGGAGATATTTTGGATAAGACACATCAAGAAGCAATGCAGATTTTCGAAGGGTTAGCTAATGCATCACAATAATATAGGAGACACCAAGCAGTTAAAGGAGTTCATAAGTTGGATAATTTTAGAGATGGTTGCAAGGATGATCTAGATAGGCTCACTGAGATAGTGAACAAGATGGCTATGCAATTGAATCAATCTCAGCAGCCTTAACCTTGTGGTGTTTGCGGAGATCCAACCCATCCCAATGATAAGTGTCATTTGATTCAAGAAGATTTCGCTGATTTGAGTGTTATGGATTATAGACCTCACTGCAAATTTGGTAACAATGGTTACAATCAGGGCTACAATTCAAATTATCAAAGTGGATTCAACGACAGGGGTCAACATCAACAAGTTCCTTATCAAGGAAGATGACGATTTGAGAATCTCTAAAGAAACACTGAAAAAGAGGATAGAGATGATACATTGAGGTTGTTGTTGGTCAAGATGATTATTCAAGAGAAATTGTTAAGTCAAATGGCTAAGGAGATTGGAGATTTAAAAGCAAAAGATTCGGGGAAGTTGCCATCACAAGTGGCAGTTAATCCGAAGGAGAATGTGAGCGCCATGATCCTTAGAGGAGGTACACAAGTGAATGTGCCCACTAGGAATGTTGAAGAGAGGCCTAAGGAAACAATTTATGTTGTTGAGGAAGAGCACAAGAATTCGAAGTCGCATACTGTTGATGACGATGCCCGCCACCCTTCACCACGGCGCCCGCCGCCCCTTACAGTCCCAGATTCGATTTTTGACGTTGTGAAATCCCCGAGGAAATCATCCATGTAGTGGTCTTCTGAGGTTCCAAGACCTACACCACCCTTTCCTAATGCCTTAAGACCTTATCGTAACTGGAAAGATGAACAAATTCTTTACGACATCTTTGCTCATTGTGAGGTAAATATTCCACTTTTCAATTTGATTAAAATTGTGCCTTGCTATGTGAAGTTTTTGAAAGAACTATGCACGATGAAACGCAAGCAAAGGATGCAAAGGAAGGAAAAGGTAAGTTTAAATGAAAATGTTTCTGCTTTGCTAAAGAAAATATTGCCTGAAAAGTGCAGAGATCCAGGTATGTTTACTATCCCATGTGCAATAGGTAATGCTAGCTTCTCAAAAGCTATGTTAGACCTAGGTGCTTCAATTAATGTGATGTCATATAATTTGTACACGTTTTTGGGTCTCGATGCATTGTCTGAAACTAGTCTTACTATACAACTCGTTGATCGTTCTAGTATTAAGCCTAGAGAAGTTGTTGAGGATGTTCTGGTTAAGGTAAATGATTTGATATTTATACCTGATTTCTTTATATTCGATATGGAACAAAGTACGCCTGAAACCCCAATTATCTTGGGAAGGCCATTCTTACGAATGGCTAAGACTAAGATTGATTGCTTTGAAGATTCCCTAACCATGGAGTTTGATGGTAGAAAGATTGGATTTTCTATATTTGCGCCTATTTCCCTTTCTGCTAATGATTCTGTGGATGTTCTTGACTCTAATGACAGGGATTACGTGAATGAATCAAATAGTTTGTTAGATACTTCTATTGAGAATGATTCATTGCATATGAGTCTTCTAACAAAGAGCAAGTTGACTTAGAGAAATATGACATTGAGAGGAAAATTGAGAATTTGTAAAGTCACATGAAATTGTGTCTAATTCAAATAATTCTATGGTTATTCCTTATGAGAAATCGATTTCTAACAATGTTGATGTTTTTGCAATTTCAGGGCAACCTCCAGGAGAAACTCATTTCAATAAGGAATTGATCGGTGCAATTGATGGATATAATGGATCAAATTCCTATGGTTCCCCCTCTTGTCAAGAAAAGGACAAGAATGGAGGATCTTGATGGGATAATGTTGTAGGAGGAAATCGAGACTGACAATTCAAAATATGAAATAAGTAAAGCAAACCAGATTCCGTCTCATGCAAATGATTACAAGACTTCCTCCCGATGCAACAGTGGGAAGTCAGGATCGATCCATGAGGAAGCGTGTCAGCGGATCCTAGATAGCTGTAAATCTCACAGATAGAAAGACAGAAAGAAAGACGGAAATAACAAGAAAAAACGAAAACGAAAGCAACGCACAGAACCTACTCGATATCGAGCAACAGTCCTCGATATCGACTAAAGCAAATCGACGACAGTAGCAGAAATCGACAAACAGAAAAGAGAACCAAACACAGAAACTCGATCTCGGCAAAAGTCTCCTCGATATCGAGTAAATAGTACTCGATATCGACAAAACTTCCTCAGAATCGACAAAGAACATAAACCTTAAAATGCAACCTTTCGAACACAGAACGCAGATGTTGATGAATTAATTCAATAATCTAACAGACTTCTAAGGCCAGGGTATCAACACCACAACAATAACCATGCAAAGTAACACGTAAAGGCAAAAAAGATCATGTTTTCCATCAAATAACATTCGTTATTAACAAATAGGAATATAGAGGCTTTCGCATAAACCCTAATTGTTACTAACCCTTTTCACATAATTAAACCAAGTTGCATTAAGATCACTTTCGCTTCAATAACACAAACAAGGATCACCTTCAACTCTCACAAAAGAATCATGCTCATAGGGATAGAAGACGAATTGCATAAAAAGATCAAACCTTTACCGCATCATCTTACATGGCTACCGTCGGGCTCACCCCGACCCTAGAAGTGGGTGGACTACTCGCTCTTCATCATCAAGAAAGACATCAATAATTTCAGGAAAATAACTTGCATTAAATAAACTAAAGAAAGCTTACAACCAATCGAAGCCAAATCCGTTTTCGCCTTTCCAACTTCTCTCGCCACAAGCTCTCTCCTCTACTCTCTCTAGGTGTAACTAATTGTAACTTAAATTGAATTAATAAAACACAGCCCCTAGGGCTTTATTTATAGGCTTCCAACCCTTGCTAATCAAGTCAAGAAAGTCTATCTATATCTATATCTAAATATCTACTTACTCAAAGATTAAATAATGGAATAAAAGAATTAAATCTGAAAATGAAATATATCTAAAGTAGATAAATATCTTCTTGTGTGGTAAAATCTTCTCTCCATAGATAGAACTTGATAGAACTTGGATAGAATCGGACAACTTCGGATCCAAGCAAGTTCAACTCGACTCGGACAAGTCACCTCGTAACGCGGCCCAGGAGAGCTCTCCTCGATATCAAGTAGTTTACTCGATATCGAGTACTTTCGTCGTCGACTTCAGCTTCACTGGTCTTGGTCGAGTAACTGCTCCCCGATCTGGCTCGGTCATGTGGTGCTGGGGTTGTCGATATCGAGCAAAGTACTCGATATCGAGTACATGGTGCTCGGTATGTCCGGTCTTCGACTTCTCGATCCAGTGTTGCTTCCTCGACTCCATATGCAGCTTCAAGGCTTGGTCGATATCGAGTAAACTACTCGATATCGAGTAGGGTCCTGGAGTCCGGTTGGCTTTGTCTTCAGTTTCTCGATCAGCTCCTACTCGATCAGTGCTCTGCTCGAACTTGTTTGGTCGATATCGAGTAAAAGTACTCGATATCGAGTAGCTCTTGTCTTCAGCCTGATTTGTCCTGGTTCCGTCATTCTTTGACCTTGGACTTCTGTACTTGACTTTCGAGCTTTTCGTCCTTTCTCAGAACTGCTGTAAATTGCCTCGAATTCTGCGAATTTAAACAGAAACTGGTGTAGATTCCATAATTTGGCAAATAAACATAAACTACATAGATTCTGTACTACTCTAGCCCAAATGCATGAAATGTATGCAGAAAACGATATAAAAGTAACTATAAAACATGGCAGATTCGGCTCACAACAAACACCCCATACTTAAGCTTGCTTGTCCTCAAGCAATACTTTTAATTGTCATTCAGGGGAAGAAATCAAAACACTCAACATCTTAGATTCATTCTCATATGTCCCTGCAATCAGTTACCATCCTCGAAAAGGTACTAGTGTCACAAATCCATGCATGTGCATTTTAAAAAGCAACATCTACTCACAAAAGGAGGGTTATGCAAAAATAATTCATGTGACAAAACATTAATAATTAAGAGGACTTTAATTAAGCTCAATACGGAGTAGATTGGTAAAAGGCTAAAGGTGGGTAATATTTGGCAATGTGGTGCTAATAATCTGGGGAAATGGAGTACTTTCCAACTTTTATACCACATTCCTTCTTCATAAGATTTCTCACCTTTCATAATGCTTTTATCAACAATAATGCTTTTACCTCTCTAACCTCGGCACTGCCTTCTCGCAAGTCGCAAACATGGGTGTCATGAATGGCCCCGCATACTTAGTGCTTTGGCCTCCTCACCCGTGTGTCCCATCTCACTGAACTATTATCTCAGTAAGCAGGGTCAATCTACCTTTATCTCCTGAGGTGATCGGATTTTCTTTCACTCATTAAATTTTCCATATATTTTTTTTTCAAACTTTCCTGCCAAACTCCATATAATGACATAACAACACAAACACCATATGATATCTCCATAATGTAACATCATTCTCAACATAATCCTCGAATAGAAAATAAGGTAAAGAATGGGCAATATTTTAGATCATGTGGAGCAAATATGAAATAAGGCATAATAAGGCTTTTATGATGCATAAGCATAGGTATGGCTAGGATATAACAATATGAGCATTATATGGTGATAACTCCCTCCCTTGATGAAAATCGGAATAAGTTTCAAAAGCCTTGACAGTATGTCTGTGTCGAAGGTCTTGGAGCTTTAACAGTGTTGATGAAATACAAAACCTGTTCTATATGTTATTATGTTCGAAATATTATTTAATATTCTTATATACTTCCATTATATTATTATGTATATATCTAACCTTTCAGGAAGTATTTTTCGAATGATTTCCTTCCTTGTGATATAATTTGAGAAGATTCAAATTGGAAAGATTGTGGTCTTCGAAGTTTCCAAAGATAGAAGATCCAGCTCAAGCCATGATCTTGTCTAGCCGTTGGAGAATATCCTTGGCGCCGATTTGTCTCAATATAAAGAGAAGGAAGATGAAGACAGAAGATACACATTCATTGAACACGATCTTTCATACACTCCAAGCCTTCAAGAGAAATCTGTCTTCCTGTGGTCTCTACTTGTCCTAAGAGTCTGTTATTTCATTTCAAAGCTTTTGACAGTTACACAGTGAGCTTATAGGATATATTCAGTTATAGTGTTATACTCGAGAGTTTGTAACTCAGGAAGTGAACACTAGGCGATTGATTCACTAAGTGTAAGAGGATTGTACTAGATAGCATAGAGAGGTGGAGCTCTTCTAGATTGGTCTAGGACTCCAAGGGAATGTGAGTTGACTAGATTGCAATTGTATAGGAGAGAGGCTTCTCGGGGAGCTACTAGGATCCTAAGTCTTGTGAATCAATAAAAGCCGGTTGAATCCTAGGGTTGTGGAAGAACCCTAGGCGGAGACGTAGGCCAAGTTCGTGCCGAACCTCGTAAACAACTCATCGAGTCCTTTACTTATTGCTTTACCTTATTTCCACACTTGGTTCGAACTGTTTAACTTTGTGATTAAGGTTTTTAGAGAAAAGACTAAGTCTAATCTCAAAGGGTTTTGCACGGGTTTCAAAAGTCTTGAGACTATCTGCGAAAAACCGGCATACTCTATTCAACCCCTCTTCTAGAGTATTTCTATATTACTTAGTTTTATATTATCGAACCTTCAATTGGTATCAGAGCTTTACTAACTGCTTTTTGATCTAACAATCTTGTGAGTTTTCGATCATGTCTGGTGAAGCAAGCGGAGGATTTGCACAGGGAAGGTCCACGAGCAGACCACCACTCTTTGTAGGAAACAACTTTGTCCACTGGAGATCCTGGATGAAGATGTTCATTACAGATCAAGATCTAGAACTTTGGAACATTATAGAGAATGGTCCGAAGATTCCAGAGAAAGACGCACCAAATGGAACCAAAGTCGCAAAGAATGAGTCGGAATACATCCAAGCGGATCTTGAACTCGTCTCCAAAAACTACAGGGCTATTAACTTACTTTATTATGGTCTTATCACTGATGAGTTTAACCGTATTTCATCTTGTAGGTCAGCTAAAGAGAGTTGGGACAAACTGGTCATCACCTATGAAGGAACGAGCCAAGTGAAAGACACCAAGATCAACATCTTTCTTCAAAAGTATGAGCTTTTCAAAATGAAGTCTGATGAGTCAATTAAGGCCATGTTCACACGATTCACAGAAATCACCAACAACCTTGACTCTCTCGGCAGGAGCTTTACAAACGTTGAGAAAGTGAGGAAGATACTGAGGTGCCTCCCAAAAGAAAAATGGGGTCCGAAAGTAACAGCTATAGAGGAAGCACAGGACCTCACCACTCTACCCCTTGACGACCTGCTTGGGAAGCTGATCACGCATGAGATGATCCTTAACGAAGACGATGGAGAACTTCCAGCTAGCACTAAGAACTTGTCACTCAAGTCTAAGAAGGATGAGCCTAAAGATGGATCTGATTCCGAAGATGAGGATCACGATGAGGATGATCCTTTTGCTCTTATCACAAGAGGCCTTGCTCGAATTCTCAAAATGAAGAAGCAATTCAACAACAAGGATGGATCAGAGTCTTCTAAATTTCGAGGTAAGCCTCAATACAACAAGTATGATAAGAAGACTAAACCTTTGTCTTTTTTTGAATGTGGTGAAATAGATCATCTTGTGAAGGATTGCCCTTAAAAGATAAAGAGCCAGTCCAAGAAGGGTGACAAATGGAAGAAGAAAGCCATGGTGGCAACTTGGAGCGATTCTGACTCTGACTTCGATGATGAGAAGGCCAATATCTGTCTTATGGCCTCAGAAGATGAATCCCACGATGAGAAGTTTGAAGCTACTGTAAGAGAACTTATGGCAAGTCCAAAAGAGGTATTATCGGAATTCCTTTCTAATATAATTGCCAATGAAGAGCAACTTATTGCCCAGACTAACATTCTTATTAAGAGAACTGTGGACCAGGAAAGAACTATTGAGGATCTGTCTATGAGGGTTAAAAGTCTTGAAGCTTCTTATTCAGGTCTTGACATTAAATTCAAGACGCTTGATTCAGAGAAATCTGAACTCAAGCAAGATCTCTCCTCTCTAAGAAATGAGCATCATGACTTAGAGAACGAGAAGATCTCCCTGAATAATAAGATTCAAGATCAATAGACAGCCCTCACCACTGTGCTAGGATGTTGGGTGAGCAACAAAGTTCTCTAAACAAAAGTGGTATTGGTTACAATCCAAGGTTTTTAAAGAAACAACACATTACCACCTTTGTAAAGGCAAAAGGAAGCAGAACCTCTCCTATATGTCACCACTGTGCTAGAAAGGTACATGTAAAAGAGACCTGCCCCTATAGAAGAAAGGATCCTTATATCATTCGCAATACTTTTCCTGTTCATTTGAGAAAAGAACGGATAACACAAGTTTGGGTTCCAAAAGGCACTATTTTACCAAATATGGTTTACCCCAACAATGGATCCAAATTTCCTTATTGGTCTAGCCACAAAGGTTGTTGTTTGGCTTGCAGGAGATCACCAAGGTGAAGGAACATAAATGGATTATTAATAGTGGATGCTCGAGGCATATGAGTGGAAAGAGTTCTCTCTTTCATGATCTAAAGGAGCAATCCACGGGAACAATCACTCTTGGTGACAAAGGAAAATGTGACATCGTTGGTATTGGTAGTGTTGGAAGTGATTCCAACCATAGTATTAAAAATTTCTATCTTGTTAATGGTTTAAAGTATAATTTGCTTAGTGTCTCTCAGTTATGTGATAGTGGCAACAATGTCAGATTTAACAAGAAAAGATGTCTAGTGTGCAGAGAAGATACAGGTGAAGTCATATTGACTGCATATCGATACAACAATATATACGCTGTAAATGCTGATCAAGTGGCACAAGGAAGCTTAACCTGTCTAAAGGCTTTGACGGACGATCCAAAGCTCTGGCACAGGAGACTCGGTCATGTGAGCCCACATACACTACAGAAGCTTGTGTCCAAAGGGCTTGTAATAGGGTTACCTGAGATGGACTTCAAAGGTATTGACATGTGCAATGCATGCACACGAGGTAAACAAACACGTAGCTCTTTCAAACCCAAAAAGGTTGTAAGTTCTTCTAGACCCCTTGAACTTTTACATATGGATTTATGTGGTCCTATGCGAGTCAAATCTCCCAATGGTAAAAAGTACATGCTAGTTGTTGTTGATGATTTTTCTAGATATACTTGGGTTGCATCTTTAAAAGAAAAATCAGAGGCCTTATTTGAGTTTTCAAAACTATGTAAGGAGTTGCAAACTTTAAGAAATTAGCCCATAGTGTCAATTCGGAGTGATCATGGTAGGGAGTTTGATCAACTTCAGTTTGATTTGTTTTATGCTAAATATGGCATCTCCCATAACTTTTCTGCTCCTAGGACACCTCAACAAAACGGGGTTGTGGAACGCAAGAACCGCACCTTAGAGGATATGGCCAGGACTATGCTTTTAGAAAATGCATTACCTAAAACCTATTGGGCTGAAGCTGTTAACACAGCTAGCTATATTTTAAATCATTGTCTTATTCGTTCCATCTTAAAGAAAACTCCTTAAGAACTTTTCAAAGGCCGCAAACCAGTTATATCTTATTTTAAACCCTTTGGCTGTACTTGTTTTGTTCATAACAATGGAAAAGATAACCTTGGGAAATTTGATGCGCGTAGTGATGAAGGTATATTTCTTGGCTACTCCACAAGTAGCAAAGCTTATAGAATCTTCAATAAAAGGACCCAGTTAGTTGAAGAAAGTATACATGTTATATTTGATGAATGCAATGACGGTTCTTTGAGTGAAAGTGTTGCAGATATAGATCTTAACATCCATGCAAAGAACGAGGAAGGTGATGATGCTGCCACCAAGAACACAGAGAAGATGAACATGCAGGAACATATTCTCAACACTGAAGAATTGGCCCAAGGTGTTGAAGATTCGTCCAAAGCCCTTGGTGTCCAATCCAACAGTGTTGAAGCATAAAAAACTGCTGTAACTGAACCTAACAGGACCACGGAGTCAGATGTACCACAAGTCAATCCTACTGGTGTGACGAATCAAGGAGCTGAGACTAGCAAAAGAAAATTCAAATACTCCTCATCACACTCATTAAAGGATATCATTTCTAACCCTACCTCTAGTGTTCAAACTCGTTCTAAACTTAAAGATCTTTGTGCTTTTCACGCGTTTGTTTCTCTTATTGAACCAAAGAAGGTAGATGAGGCACTTCAAGAACCAGACTGGATCATTGCCATGCAAAGTGAGCTTAACGAATTTGAAAGGAACAAAGTCTGGACCTTGAAGCCTAGGCCAAAGCATCAATCAGTCATTGGCACACGATGGGTATTTCGAAACAAGCTAGATGAGAATGGTAAGATCGTGAGGAACAAGGCAAGACTTGTTGCTCAAGGCTACAATCAAGAGGAAGGTATTGGATACGAGGAGACCTTTGCTCCCGTAGCCAGGCTTGAAGCCATTCATATTTTATTAGCATTTGCATCTTTTATGAGTATAAAGTTTATCAAATGGATGTCAAGTGTGTTTTTCTTAATGGTTCCTTAGAGGAAGAAGTATATGTGGCTCAACCCCCAGGATTTGAAAGTTTGGAATTTCCCAATCATGTTTATAAACTTGACAAAGCGTTTTATGGTTTGAAACAAGCCCCAAGAGCTTGGTATGAGCGCTTGCCAAAATATCTTTTAGAAAATGATTTTAAAAGAGGGTTGATCGACAAGACTTTTTTTATCAAGACCAAAGGAAAGGACATTTTGGTTATTCAAATTTATGTAGATGATATATTATTTGGTGCTACTAACACTTCTTTGTGCAAGGGATTTTCTGACATCATGTGCAGTGAATTCGAGATGAGCTTGATGGGTGAACTCAACTTCTTTTTGGGATTACAAGTTCACCAATCCAAGAAAGGGATCTTTGTCAACCAAAGCAAGTACACTAAGGATCTCTTGAAGAAGTTCAAAATGGATCAATCCAAAGCAGCCAAGACTCCCATGAGCTCAACATTATCTCTAGATCAAGACAAGACTGGGAAAAGTGTTAATCAAAAGGAGTATCGAGGAATGATTGGATCTTTATTATATCTCATGGCTAGTAGACCTGACATCATGTTTAGTGTTTGCATGTGTGCTAGGTTTCAAGCTGATCCTAAAGAATCTCACCTCATGGCTGTGAAGAGGATCTTTCGATATCTCAACGGCACTAAGGAGCTTAGACTATGGTACCCAAAGCAAAAGGATTTCACATTAATTGGATATTCTGATGCAGATTTTGCAGGCTATAAGGTGGATAGGAAGAGCACATCAGGATGTTGCCAATTTTTAGGAGCATCTTTGATCAGTTGGCACTCAAAGAAACAAAACTCAGTTGCTCTGTCCACTGCAGAAGCCGAATACATTGCAGTTGGAGCCTGTTGCTCCCAAATCCTTTGGATAACTCAAGAAATGCGAGATCTTGGCATCAACCTCTAAGGCATTCATATTAAATGTGACAATACAAGTGCCATCTCCATTACTAAGAATCCTGTTCAGCATTCAAGGACCAAACATATTGATGTGAGGCATCATTTCATTAGAGACCATGTTGAAAAAGGTGATATGTCCATTTCGTTTATTTCAACTGATTATCAGTGGGCTGACATTTTTACTAAGCCTTTGGCAGAGGACAGGTTCACCTTCATTAGACTAGAGATTGGGATGCTTAACAAGGATGCATTTTCGTAGGGGGAGCTTTCCCTTTACGAAAGATAAAATCTACTTAGTGTCAAGACCTTTGAGAATTATGTCAAGGTTTGTGAACTAAATGGTAGATCACATATATCGGATCACATATATTTGGTTAATATCTTTCTAGATATTTAATCAATTATATTTTTATCGGATTTCAAAATTGTCTATTTATGTTATATTTTTATTCCGTTGAGATATTTTATTTTTGGAACAAAATATTTCGGTTATTCCCTCCTATTTTAATGGATTTATTTGAATTTTGAATTGGAAATGTTTTCAAATTGGCAATGCTATAATTACCCTCCTTGGAACTCTAAACCCGTCCCATCACTCTATCATCATCTCTCTCTACTTAAACCAAATTCTGTACCCGATTTCCATCACACTCTCAGACTTATCCAAAACCTCTCCAACTTCTCCTTCTTCAACCTCTCAAGCTGTTCTAAAAACCCTAGCCAATTTCCTCCATGGCTCCCAAATCAAAGAAAGCTTCCACACCCAAAAGACTTAGCGCCACCCCCAAGGGACGTTAGGTCACTGCCACCTCTTCCACACCCAAACCCACTCCTCAAGCCATTGTCCCTGCTGTTGTCCAGAGCACCATTGCTGAGAGCACGGCCACTGCTACCAAGGGCTCTAAAAAACGCTCTGCTAAGAAGCCCCTCAGTGCGAAACAGAAAGGGAAAACGAAAGTTATTGCTGAGGAGGTGGACGAGGAAGAGGAGGAAGAAGATCTCGACGCCATTCTGGAAAGAGATGCCGACAAAGAAGTCGAAGAGGAAGCTTTGGAGAAGAAGAAGGCCGAGGATGAGGCCGAGCTTGCAAGGAAACTTGTCGAGGAGGAAGCTGAGAGGATTCGGAAGGAAGCCGAGGCCGAGGAGGTTCCATCTGAAGAGGAGCCTGAGGAAGAGGACGAAGAGAAAGATGAATCTGGAGAAGGCGAGGAAGCTGAAGGAGATGACGCGGGGTCCGGTGAGGACTTGGGGTCTGAGGATGAGGAGGAAGAGGAGCCAGAACCTGTTGCCTCTCCTTCTCCTTCTCCTCTTCCCCCGTCTCCAAAGAAGCGGAAAGCCCCTACTGCTGTCAAACCTCTATCTCCCAAGCGCACAAGGAAGGGCACCCTCAGAGGCTTTGAGGCGCCTGCCAAGAGAGCTGCTCCAACAATTGCTCGCAGAAAGAATGCCGAGCCACCCGCCTACATCCAGGTAAACCAATCTTTACCCGCTTCTTGGTTTGAAAATGCTGAAACGGCTGGTAAGTGGGTAGATGAGTTTCGAACTCGTAGGATAAGTTGTTATGATTTTTTGGATCTTGAGTTCTTTGAAGCTTTGAAATTGCCCTGCATTGCTCTTCTAAAAAAATCCCCAGCCTGGACCCTTCTTAATCTTGAAACTGTCTACTATCCCCAGCTAACCCGCCTGTTCTACATAAACCTAAAAGCAAAAGACGATGTTGACGGTTGGTCTTTGGAGTCCATTGTCAAAGAGGTTAGAATCTCTTTCAACTCCAATGACTTTGCTAATTTCCTTGGCCTACCTAAACCTTGTTCACCCTCTCCCGAGAACCCCACAAAAGAACAGTGCCTAACCCTTGCTCGAGCCAAATATCTCATACCCGAAGCATCCACCAGCACCTCAAAGCAGCTCACCCACTCATCCCTTACCCTAGAGGCAAAAATTATTTTCAACATCATTGTTCGATGCCTCTTACCCCGTCTTAACTCTGGCTCGCTCCTTACTGATAATGCCATGATTCTACTTTACCGAATCCTAAATGGCCTTGACCTTGATCTGGCCAACACAATCCTTGGATCCATGGCTCATGCTAGAAAAGCCAGAAAAGGCTCTCCCCTCCCTTTTGCCACCCTTTTGACCCAACTCTTCAAAGCTTCTGGAATTAATTTCAAAAATGAAGAACAACAGCGTCATATGGGTAAGTTCGACTCCAAGAGCCTTGAAAAGATAGGTATTACTCGGTCTCCCCAAGGGACCTTGAGTCTTGCCTCTCCTTCAAAAGCTCTTCCTACTGCCTCAACCGTTGATGAACGCATGGACAACCTGGAGTTGGGCTTGGAGGAAGTTCGCCTGGATCTCAAGGAGCTGCACAAGGAAGTTATGACGGAGATGAGCGGGATAACCAAGTTGCTGCAAGTTCTGTGGACGAGGCTCACTGATGATGCTCCGGACGACGAAGCTTAAACCTATCCTATCCCATCCCTATCCCAAACTTGATACATTGCTGATTTTTGGAAACAATCTCAAAACTTTCTGGTGACTGTTTTACCTCCTCCCTTTGTTAAAAGACAAAAAGAGGGAGATGATCTGTGGTTTAGACTCGAAATTTTTTTGATGTGAAGGTCTTGGAAGACCTTGGCTTTTGATTTTTGGTTTTCGGTTGGATGGATGCTTTAAAATTTTGATCCAACATTTGTCTAACCCTTGCAGGTACTTAGTCCGATTTCACTTATATTATTTATGCTTGACAAAGTTGCAAGGATGCACATGTTTTGTCTTCCATCAAGGGGGAGATTGATAACTCCCTCCCTTGATCAAAATCGGAATAAGTTTCAAAAGCCTTGACAGTATGTCTGTGTTAAAGGTCTTGGAGCTTTAACAATATTGATGAAATACTAAACCTGTTCTATATGTTATTATGTTCGAAATATTATTTAATATTATTATATACTTCCATTATATTATCATGTATATATCTAACCTTTCAGGAAGTATTTTTTGAATGATTTCCTTCCTTGTGATATAATTTGAGAAGATTCAAATCGGAAAGATTGTGGCCTTCGAAGTTTCCAAAGATAGAAGATCCAGCTCAAGCCATGATCTTGTCTAGCCGTCGGAGAAGATCCTTGGCGCCGATTTGTCTCAATATAAAGAGAAGGAAGATGAAGACAGAAGATACACATTCATTGAACACGAGCTTTCATACACTCCAAGCCTTCAAGAGAAATCTGTCTTCGTGTGCTCTCTACTTGTCCTAAGAATCTGTTATTTCATTTCAAAGCTTTTGAGAGTTACACAATGAGCTTATAGGATATATTCAGTTATAGTGTTATAATCGAGAGTTTGTAACTCGGGAAGTGAACACTAGGTGATTGATTCACTAAGTGTAAGAGGATTGTACTGGATAGCATTGAGAGGTGGGGCTCTTCTAGATTGGTCTAGGACTCCAAGGGAACGTGAGTTGACTAGATTGCAATTGTATAGGAGAGAGGCTTCTCGGGGAGCTACTAGGAACCTAAGTCTTGTGAATCAATAAAAGCCGGTTGAATCCTAGGGTTGTGGAAGAACCCTAGGCGGGGACGTAGGCCAAGTTCGTGTCGAACCTCGTAAACAACTCATCGAGTCCTTTACTTATTGCTTTACCTTATTTCCGCACTTGGTTCAAACTGTTTAACTTTGTGATTCAGGTTTTCAGAGAAAAGACTAAGTCTAATCTCAAAGGATTTTGCACGGGCTTCAAAAGTCTTGAGACTATCTGCGAAAAACCGGCATACTCTATTCAACCCCCCTTCTAGAGTATTTCTGTGTTACTTAGTTTTATATTATCGAACCTTCATATGGAAATATAAAGTCCTCCATCCTCTTATCATGCAACATGTCAAAAGCAATTCCAAATTTTACCTCCTTTCATGGTTTTCAAGAAAATATGCATTTCATTGTGAGTTCCCTTTACTAGGCAATTTCATGCTATATCTCTTAATGAATCCAATTTTGCATCGTCGAGTTCAATTTATGCTTCCATGACATTTATCAAAATTTTCAATGGGGGTCATTTTTCAAACTTTCCGAAAACATGCATATAAGCCCATAAATTAATAATGAATGCCAAAATAGCCATGTATATGCAATTCAAGAAATAATGCACAAATAATGTCAAATATGGCAAATATGGACAAAGTAAGCCCTTCCCCCACCTTATACTTAAACATTACAGTGTCCTCACTGTATAAAAACAAGGGCAAAGAAAGAAACTTACTAGATAGATGTGCAGGGTCTCATAATATCGAGTGAACATGCCTGGGCCGAGTCCGATTTACCTAGTTTCTATCCCCATGGACCTAAAAAATATAGAAGACATATACCCACAATAGAAAAACTAAAAGGTCAAAAACCAGAAACCAAAGCAACAATGTCCAAAAGTCCCAAAATTAAATGTCTATTTACAAGCTCTAGACTTTATAGTCGCTAGACCGACTTTTTCCATTAAGCTCAAGGTGTTATCTGCAGGGCCCATGTATCTTGGGCTTCAAATAGGACTCCATTCTTGTCCATCAGCTGCAGTCCGCCTGAATGGATCTTGTTCACCACGAAGGGCCCCATCCTCTTTTTGTTGAATTTGTTGGGAAACCAATGATCTTTTGATTTGGAAACATAGAGTTTGTCTCCAACTTCATACTCCTTAGGCTCATCATTGGAAATCCTACATAAGCGCACATACAAAGGCAAACCTCTCCCATGTATAGATAAATCTTTAATGGAAATAGGAGAAGAAAGATCCATACCTTGGCTTACCTTCGTAGAAACGGATTCAGGGACCACTGTA
The DNA here is from genome assembly GCA_037127255.1 of Persicaria tinctoria. Lineage (NCBI taxonomy): Eukaryota > Viridiplantae > Streptophyta > Magnoliopsida > Caryophyllales > Polygonaceae > Persicaria > Persicaria tinctoria. The sequence continues at coordinate 23,741,185 of JBANSL010000011.1, read as the reverse complement.
TTTGGTCGATCTCGAGTAAATTTACTCGACATCGAGCTGTTTTCAGCTTCTGGTGGCCTTGGTCGATATCGACTAAGGTTGTCGATATCAAGTAGTCTTTCGCTGCCAGTGGAGTGCTCGTCGCTAGAGGTGAAGTCAAGGACGAAGATGGTAGGTCGATATTGACTAATTTCGTCGATATCGAGAAGTTCCCGGCTTCTGTTTGGCTGTTCGACAACGCTGCTGTTGGTGGAGGGTTCTGAGTTTGGTCGATATCGACCAAATTTCTCGATGTCGAGGAATTATGGTCGACTTCGACCCCATACTTGCATCCTGTCAAGGCATCCGAAAAATAGTTAGTCGTCGTCGACTTACCTTGGTCGATGTCGAGCAGATCCTCTGTGTCTTTGTTTAGGATAGCCATGATCTTCTCCACCTGGGCTTCCATATCCCTTTTTTCCAACTCTTCAGGAGTCATATTTCGTACCTTAGGCTCCCCGCAAGTAATGTAACCAGCTGATATAGATTTTACCTCTTCCATTGGACCTGTATGCATTTCAGTTTTATTAAAAGAATACTCAATTACCTCATCGCTGATGTTGAAAGTGAGTACTCCCTTCCTTACGCTTATGTTGGCATCCACCATTGCCAAGAAGGGCCTTCCTAGAATAATTGGATAAGCAGGATCTTCCGCCATATCAATAACCAATAAATCAATAGGGACAAAGAACTTACCTACTTGCACTGGCACATTGTCCACCATGCCTGTTGGAATGACCATCGTGTTGTTGGCCATATATAGCTTAGCATCCACAGGCTCTAGGGCACCTATCTTAATCTTGGAACATATTGTTAAAGGCATTATACTCACACTAGCTCCAAGATCACATAAAGCGTTAAATTTATATTGACCAAATCCAATGGTTATAGCAAACTTACCTGGATCTAGTCTCTTCTCAAGTATGTCCATATGGCTGCACTCCTCTGTAGTATCAGCCAATGACCGCTTCTTGCTTAGAATCTCCTTGAGGAATTTGACGTAGGACGGCATTTCATTGAGAGCTTATGTGAAGGGTATGGTGACATTGAGCTTCTGAAGTATCTTGATGAAGCGCTGAAACTTCTTCTCTGCTGGGTCCTTTGGAGATTTTGTGGGGAAAGACAGTCTCTTTTTCTGATTCGGAGCCAGAACAGATATCAGAGTTGCTGCAGACGGGTCAATATCGACTGGGCTCTCCTCGATATCGACTGGTTTTTCCTCGATATCGACTACTGTAGTCGATTTCGAGTTGCTGTGCTGTGCAGACGAAGGGTGGTTCAATTCTTCCTCGACATCGAGTTTGCCGTCCTCGATATCGACTTGCCTCTCCTCGATATCGACCAAGGTCTGGTCGATATAGACTTGATGTTCAGCTCTTTCGTCCTGCTGCTTTCCGACCTCTTACTCGCGTAGTTGGTGGCTGCTCCTGAGTTTCACAGCAGCGATTTGTCCGATCTTCCCCTTAGGATTTGGTTCTGAAGATCCAGGGAGCGTACCTGACTGTTTGGGGACACCTGCTGCTAGCTGGCCAATCTGTGTTTCCATTGATTTCCGCCATATATCAATCTCTCCAAGCCTAGAGTTGACTCCCTGAATCTGAGTGTAGACGGAGTTGAAGGACTGCTTGGTATCTGAATGGTTCCTCCGTATTTCCTCTAGGACGGTCTGTAGATCATCCCTTTTTCGGTCCCTTTCCGGATGTCCTAGAGCTCTGTAGGGCGGGGGGTTCCTAGGGGAACCTTGGTTCCATTGTGGTTGCTGAAACCTTTGGTCCCCCATATAGCGATTGGGACCCCCTGCATAAGCTACCTCTTCATTGTGTTCTGCCAGCCTGACTTGCTCTGTGCATGGGCACTCAGTAGTGGTGTGCCTATGTGATCCGCATTCGATGCAGGGCCGGTTGACAGAAAGATAATTTACTTGCTTGAGGAGCTTGTGATTCTGATCTCTGTAGTACTGCTCCTTTACATCTGGATCAATCTCCTTTGAGGGCTTATAGAGGGGCATGGATGGTGCTGGCCTGGCATAGGAGTTCTCCTCATAGTTGATTGGAGTCCCATACTTGTTGTCATAGTTGGTCAGCTTGTCGAGGGCAGCCCATGCGTCAGCTGGCGGCATTGTCAGATACTCATAATGAGTATATGTGTTGATCCTATCTTTTGCAGCCAAATCAAGAGAATTGAAGAAGATCTCCTGAACGACGCAAGGTTGTTGTCCATGTGTAGGGCAGGATCGTAGTAGATCCTTATAGCGTTCCCATGCCTTTGCTAGCGGCTCTCCAGGCTGCTGTTTGAAAGATGTAATCTTTTAGCGAAGGAGCGCTGTCTTGGCAGGAGGAAAGAATTTATTGAGAAATTCCTACTTTACTTGAGCCCATGTCGTGAGGGATCGTGGTTTCAGTCCTTCCAGCCACTTTAATGCGGGTCCAACGAGAGACCAACGGAAAGCCTTCATCAAGATGTACTCCAAGGTGGTACCTTCAGCAAGAGTATGACACATATCAGTAAAGTTGGTAATATGTTGAAGAGGGAATTCATTAAATCTGCCATGAAAAGCATTATGTTTAATTTCTATTAAGAAAGGAGTGCGAATTTCATAGTTATTCTGAGGGATACGAATAGCCGATTCAGGCACGACGAGAATCGGGTGCATGTAATCCTCTGCAGTGGTAGGATATTGGGCAAGCTCATCTTCTGCTTGCCTGGCACACTTAGCTTCCTGTTGCCTTCCTGCTCTCTCAGTGGCGAGAACAACATCTTTAGCGGCTAGTTCCCTCCGAAGCCTCTCAATCAACTGTTCATGTGTCTCTGCAACCGCCATGGCTCTTTTTAGTTTAGCGTGGACGCGTAGAAGGCATTCCAGTTCGTCTAAGCTGTCAAACTCAGGTGGTTGACCAGAACGGCGCATACACCTGTGAAGTAACTCAATGCAAACGTGAGATTTAACTACCTAAGACGCGAATGATTGCCTCCCAGGCAACGACGCCTATTTGTTGTAGGAGGAAATCGAGACTTGCAATTCAAAATATGAAATAAATAAAGCAAACCAGATTCCGTCCCTTGCAAATGATTACAAGAATTCCTCCCGATGCAACAGTGGGAAGTCAGGATCGATCCACGAGGAAGCGTGTCAGTGGATCTTAGGTAGCTATAAATCTCACAAACAGAAAGACAGAAAGAAAGACGAAAATAACAAGAAAAAACGAAAACGAAAGCAAAGCACAGAACCTACTCGATATCGAGCAACAGTCCTCGATATTGACTAAAGCAAATCGACGATAGTAGCAGAAATTGAAAAAAAGAAAAGAAAACCAAACACAGAAACTCGATCTCGGCAAAAGTCTCCTCGATATCGAGTAAATAGTACTCGATATCGACAAAAATTCCTCGGAATCGACAAAGAACAGAAACCTTAAAATGCAACCTTTTGAACACAGAACGCAGATGTTGATGAATTAATTCAATAAACTAAAAGACTTCCAAGGCCAGGGTATCAACACCACAACAATAACCATGCAAACTAACACATAAAGGCATAAAAGATCATGCTTTCCATCAAATAACTTTCGTTATTAACAAATAGGAATATAGAGGCTTTGGCATAAACCCTAATTGTTACTAACCCTTTTCACATAATTACCCCAAGTTGCATTAAGATCACTTTCGCTTCAATAACACAAACAAGGATCACCTTCAACTCTCGCAAAAGAATCATGCTCATAGGGATAGAAGACGAATTGCATAAAAAGATCAAACCTTTACCGCATCATCTTACATGGCTACCGTCGGGCTCACCCCAACCCTAGAAGTGGGTGGACTACTCGCTCTTCATCATCAAGAAAGACATCAATAATTTCAGGAAAATAACTTGCATTAAATAAACTACAGAAAGCTTACAACCAATCGAAGCCAAATCCGCTTTCGCCTTTCCAACTTCTCTCGCCACAAGCTCTCTCATCTACTCTCTCTATGTGTAACTAATTGTAACGTAAATTGAATGAATAAAACTCAGCCCCTAGGGCTTTATTTATAGGCTTCCAACCCTTGCTAATCAATGCAAGAAAGTCTATCTATATCTATATCTAAATATCTACTTACTTAAAGATTAAATAATGGAATAAAAGAATTAAATCCGAAAAGGAAATATATCTAAAGTAGGTAAATATCTTCTTGTGGGGGTAAATCTTCTCTCCATAGATAGAACTTGATAGAACTTGGATAGAATCGGACAACTTCGGATCCAAGCAAGCTCAACTCGACTCGGACAGCTCACCGCGTAACGCGGCCCAGGAGAGCTCTCATCGATATCGAGTAGTTTACTCGATATCGAGTACTTTCGTCATCGACTTCAGCTTCACTGGTCTTGGTCGAGTAACTGCTCCCCGATCTGGCTCGGTCATGTGGTGCTGGGATTGTCGATATCGAGCAAAGTACTCGATATTGAGTACATGGTGCTCGGTATGTCCAGTCTTCGGCTTCTCGATCCAGTGTTGCTTCCTCGACTCCAGATGCGGCTTCAAGGTTTGGTTAACATCGAGTAAACTGCTCGATATCGAGTAGGGTCCTGGAGTCGGGTTGGCTTTGTCTTCAGTTCCTCGATCAGCTCCTACTCGACCAGTGCTCTGCTCGGACTTCTTTGGTCGATATCGAGTAAAAGTACTCGATATCGAGTAGCACTTGTCTTCAGCCTGATTTGTCCTGGTTCCGTTGTTCTTTGACCTTGGACTTCTGTAGTTGACTTCCGAGCTTTTCGTCCTTTCTCAAAACTGTTGTAAATTGCCTCGAATTCTGCGAATTTAAACAGAAACTGGTGTAGATTCCATAATTTGGCAAATAGACATAAACTACATAGATTATGTACTACTCTAGCCCAAATGCATGAAATGTATGCAAAAAACGATATAAAAGTAACTATAAAATATGGCAGATTTGACTCACAACAGATAACTTGATCAAGAAATGCATCACGTCGAGCCAAAGACGTGAAACAAATGTGCTTCTTGGGAGGCAACCCAAGGTATATTAGGTAATATTGTTTCAATTTCGCATTTAGTTTTTCAATGCCATAAAGTAGGACAAATCTTTTCACTATACATAGAAGTAGTATTAGAACCTTTTGGTAGATGAATTTTGCTTGATTGAATGACGGAATGACGTTCTGGACATCACGGCGCCCGTCGCCGGTCACTGTTCACAGACGCGTCTGGATTTTTGGTAACATTGGAATGGAGTAATTTATATCCTATTTTATCTTTTTATTTCCGGTTATTTTAGGTTAGTTTTTGTTCCCTCTTTTTATTTATTAGGAGTACACTAATTTTATCTATCTTTAAAATTAGATGTTATTTTCTATCTTAGGTTAGTGGTATCTATCTTTTATTTATTTATTCTAGCTTAGGATTCGATTGTTCTATCTAGAATTAGTTTCCTTTTATCTTCGGGGTAGACTTTATCTTTTATTTATTTTATTTTATTTTATTATTTCTATCTATTTCTAATTTATCTTCTTTTCTTTTTGATAGATGGAATTCCCCTTCCAACTCACCATGAATTCTCATTCCCTAGTTGGATCAATCAAAGCTTGTCTCCAAGGAATCCCATAAACCCCAAGAGATCCTACTTGAATCCATTCCAAAAAGCCTAAAGCCTTGTGTTCAATTGAGTTTCTTACCCATCAAATACTTTCCATCACTACCCTTCACCCATCAAATTCAACCTTTTTCCATTTCATTCCCATACCTACCACCAAAGAAAGCTTTTGAAACAAAGTTGGTTGTCAAATATTGAGTTTGGAGGAGTTTGGACATTGATTTCTCGACGTTCGTGCTCAAATTAAGTTAATGTAGTCCACGGTGCCCGCCGCCTCACACACGACGCCCATCGTCACCTGCAGAGAGGTCGTTTTTGGTCGTTTTTGTGGTGTTCTTTCACAGTTTTCTTAAGTTCGTGCACCATGTTGTTGGTTCATGCTATGGAGATGCCTAGTTTTATGACTTGGGAGCAAGAGGAGTGTTGGCATAAGCTTGAGAACAGAGATTATCGATCCAGGTTGTTCTTTCATCCCCCGACGTTGTGATGTTTGGGATTATTTGAGAAGGTCTCTCGGCTTCTTGAGAAAGAAGGTTTGGGCGATTTCATAGATCTGGTTGAGTTTACCTATCCGGTGTTAGTGAAAGAGAGTTCTTGGCTACCCTGGAGTATCGCTCTGATTTGGAGATTCGTTTCCAATTGAGGAATAGGAAGTTCGTGGTGACTAAGGATCTCATTGCACAAGCTCTTGGTGTTACCAAGAAACATGCCGATGCTTATGGGTATGAAATGGCTGCTCCATATCCTCATGAAACGTGGAATGAGGCTACAGGTCGATCTTGTGAGATGGGTTGACACCACTATGACTTCATGATTACCCATCCGATTTTGAGATTGTGCTATTTGGTGTTGTGCAGTTCTTTCTAAGATGTGGAGGACACTACTTTGGTTACTATGAGGGCCTGGACCTGTATTTATTGTTTGATCCCCCAGGCATTGCATATTCCTGACTGGGTTCAGCTATTTCTGGGGAGTTGTTTGGCGGTGACTAGAGCTACTAATGTGAGGCCTGATCGCATCATTCTTTTTGGAGGTTTGGTGTCGTTGAATGCTTAACGATTGGGAGTTAGTCTTGATGACTTGCACTCTTTTGATCGTGAGAAGGTGTACAATATTGCCAACCTTAATTGGTGGGGCATTACTGAGCCTACCCAGCGTCATCATGGAACAGAGTGTTTCAGATAGATTGCAGAAGAGACTTCTAAGCATCACATTTACCTACATGCGGGGCTATCTTATTGCTATAGGATGGCAGATTTTAATATCAGTCACAACATATATTCCTTGCAGCTGATTGAGAATGATTTTGAGGGCCAAAGGCCTGAAGTATATGGTTGGGAGAGAAGGGATGAGCCATATGAGAATCACAAGGAGGAGATAGTAGAGAAAGAAGAAGTTTTTCTGGATGACGTTGGTCTTGTTTATGCTACTTTGGATTAGGGTTGGAAATCACCCATGGGTGACCGATTCACCCGACCCACCCGACCCAATTATTAGGGTGAAAACCCGAAAAAAACCGGGTGACGGATGGGGATCGGTCGGGTGAAACGGGTGGTGGGTCGGGTGATGGGTGATACATTTTCCATCCATTACCCGACCCATCAACCGATCCATTACCCGACCCGCTTAACCACCCGTTAGCCCATCCGATTAGTAAAAAAAAAGCTAGTATATATAAATAACATAATTTAACATAACTAACCTATTTCTTCTTTTCTACATTTAGTTTCTCCATTCTTCAATTACTCTGGTTCAAGAAGATCTAAAAAATATACGCTTGTATTATAAAATAAAACTCCATGTATTTTTAAAATTTCTTTTATTTGTTTTGCATATATTGATAGAGTGTAAGCAATATGACTCTTTCCAACGACTTTATTAGCATTTAGTGTATTAATGCATGATTAACCAAATTGTATTTCCCAATTTGTTAAAAGATTAGTAACAATAATCACTTTCATTCCAATAAGTTAAAGAAAAGACACCATGCGTCTGTTTTCTAATTAAGGACAAGTTTTTCTATATATATTTTTTTACTGTGCTTTAGTAATCGATTCATCTAGTATGATATTAAACTTCTAATACTAATTTTGTAAGTTAAGGATAATGACAAATATATGAATAAGTCTTTTATTCACTTAGTAAGATTCATACATTAACCATGGTTTATAAAATTATCGAATATGAATGATTTTTAAGTATGTCTTATGATTCATTTCGTTTTAGTTTCTTTCACCCGATTAGCCACCCGACCTACCCGTTTCACCCGACGGATCGGGTGATGGGTGAAACGTTAGACGGGTGGGTGATGGGTCGGGTGAATTTTTTTTGTGATGGGTCAGGTGAAAAAATGGCTCCACCCATCCATCACCCGACCCATTTCCACCCAAACTTTGGATGATCTTGATCGTCGATTTGCTAAGTTTGAGGCGAGCACTGCAGACAAGCTCGCTGTCATTGCTAATAAGCTCTCTCGTCTTCCGACTGTCACATTGATTGCCCTAAGGAGTATGAACCGACGATTTGGATCACAGACCCCACCTTCATAGTAATTGGTTAGTTTATTTGCTTCCTTCAACTCTTTATTTTATTTTTCATTGTTCTTTTTTGTGTGTGTATGTTTATGCATTGAGAACAATGCAATATGTAAGTGTGGGTCGGGGGGGGGGGGGGGAGAAGTGATGTAAATTAGGTAGTTAGATTAGTTCATGTTTATTTTTTGTTTCATGTTTTAATTTTTAGTTCTTTTATTTTATTTACTTTCGAAATTGATGTATTTCATGCATCATGTTTATGTTATTTGTTCTATAAAATGTCAAAAAATGAAAAAAAAAATTAGAAAAATGTCGAAAATTCCAAAAAAATATGTTTAGTCTGGTGCGTTTCATATTTGTGTTATCAAAGATACCCATCTAAATTGAGTTTGTCCTATTAACTTTATACGAGCATGATCTTATAAATCCCATGGAATTCTGAAATGATTTAACCTTGTCTTTAAAATTGGTTTTTATGTGAAATATTATTAGGCATAGGTAATTGAGGATGTATGATCTATGTTTGTCAACATACTTGATATTCATAAAAAAATTGTCCTTGTGAGATACTTTTGGCCTTATAAGGGATATATCTATATTCCTTTTGCTTTTCTTGTAAGATTTACTCTTCCTATGCATTTATCTTTGAGTATTGAAATGGTTATTTATTTTGAAAGCCGATTATATACATGATCATTGCTTGATAAGTTCAAATGATAGAAGCAACCTTTTAGCCACATTTTATTCATGTCGACCTTATGTTATATCTTGCTTTGGAGCCAATTTGATCCTTTAGTTTATTTTATTTGTAGCTCCACAAAATTTCATTATTCATAGCCTATGATGAGCTTTACCCTTTTTCCGGGGAAGTTGAGATTTTGAGTGGGTTATGGAATCTATTTTGGAGTTGAGGTGGAAAGAAGCTAAAGTGTGAGTTTTATGGCTTATGGATTTTTAGAAGATGTAATGTTATATGCTTATTAGTTCCCTCATTTTTATGCATTTTATTCCTTATGTACTTTGGCTCAAGTAAAAAAAAATACAGTTCGGAAGAAAAAAAAAAGAAAAAAAAATGAATAAGTGCCAAGTTTATTTATTCTTGCATAATGATGAAGAATTGGATTTATGTGGGTGGAAAGTTAGATTGGGTGGGTATTGTAGATTCATTAGTATGAGATGATGAGATGATTATGAGTATGGGTTTATTGATATATTTTGAGAGTTGTGATCTATGAGGATTTTTGGGCTTTATTGTCATATTTTGAGATGTTGTGTTTTTGAGAGCTTGATGTACTATGGAGTTGGTTTGTGTTATGTTGGGAGTTGTTGGGAGTTGTTGGAATCTTATTTTCCCGGAATTTATAGCACCACATGACCAAATACAATTTCTTGCCTTTATGTTTCTTACCAAGCCCCATTACAACCCTGCCAAATGGAATCTTCTATGAATGTTTCCATTGAGCGAAAGTCCTCTTGATGTTCTTATTTTGCTTTGATGTATCCGATGCAGATTTTGTGATGTAAATGTCAATATTTGATTTGATGCGATGCTTGTATATGGAATTGAGGTGAGTGTATGCTTAAAGCCTAAATACAAGAGAGTGAGAGAAACACATTATCCTTGGTGAGGTTGGATTTTTGAGCATGCAAGCAATTTGATCTCATATATACATGTTATGACGTTCATATGCCTTGATTATATTTGCACTATTGATGATGTTGTTTTTTATGAGTAAAATTGTGAAAGGATCTTCGGTGGGATGGGTAGATGATATTTTTGTCTTATGGTTGCTTGAGGACAAGCAAGAGTTAAGTGTGGTGGGATTTGATAATACATATTTCATCTAGACATTATAAGCATTTCTTATTGCATGTAGATAGGAGTTTTGCATATGTTTTAGCTTAGTTTCATATCTTTCAGGTGAAGTATTCGAGTTCGAAATCTACGCTTTTTTAGTGTTTATTCTGCAGAGTTACATTCTGGCCTTGGATGGGATCTTGGAAGAGCTTAAGAGACATGTTTTGGAGCATATGGCACTGAAAAAAGGCTATAGAGGAGAAAGGAAGCACAACATGTTAGGAATTGATTCTATCTAGTTATTCATGATTATATTTATCATCTTGTGCATATTGATTATATTTGTATTCCTTTCTATGATTGATCACCATGTTAGAAATTGCATCTTAGTTAGGGATGGGCATGGGACGGGACGGGACGGGATTGGGGTAATCCCGCATCCCGTCCCGTGTATTTTTTACGGGACGGGATTGAAATTTTTTTTTTGAATCCCATAGGGTCTTATCCCTCGCGGGACGGGATGGAATCGGGATGGGACGGGATTTCTCCCTCGTGAAAAAAAATTCTAAAATAATCTAATAAAAAGGCTTTTATCTTTATATAGAAATAAAATTTATTAAATACGTAAATATGCTACTGAGTATTTTATACACTACTACTACCAAGATAGAAATCAAATTTATTAATTATGTAAATATGCTACTGAGTATTTTATACACTACTACACCAAGTGATATATACCCACTGTATGAAGGTATATATGCTACTGATGAGTCCTTACCAAAGAAAAAAATGCTACTGAGTATATACTACTATGTTTTTTTTGGTGGGAATGCTACTGAATATACATATATAAAACTTATTAAAACCGACATTATGTATTATTTTATATAAAATATATATAGTACGTCCCGCATCCCGTCCCTCGTATTTTTTGCGGGATAGGATCGGGATGGGATTGATATATTTTTCTCAAAATCCACCGGGATCGGGACGGGACGGGATTTGCAGGATTTGTGCCCACCCTTAATCTTAGCTATGAATTCATTTTTCTATTCTTGGTAGCAAACGAAGGTATTGAAGTAGTGATATTTGTTTGTCTTTATAGCGGATGATTTCGATTGATCTATATTGGTAGACGTGTTAGGACCGATTGTGGCTTGCACCTATTTGTCTCTAATTACATTGAATCGATATGCTAATTGGTCTAATTACTTGAGTCATTACTGCTATTCTTTAGTGATATTGAATAAGGTGATTGTATCCCTGCGGATCCTTCAACTTTAGTCAAGTAGACATATGTTTATGAATAATTAATGAATCAATCCTAGAACCATGAATCTCAACCATTGTCAGAGAATTACAGGTGAAATATTTTCTCTACTTTATTATCAATTACTTTGCAATACAAAGTCAAGGCTCGTCGAGTTCAATTGCCAACACAAATTCAAATTCTCCATTCTGAGTCGATGCAAAGTAGATTGATAATAAGATAGAGGAAATATTTCACCTGTAATTCTCTGACAATGGTTGAGATTCATGGTCCTAGGATTGTTCTTATCAATTACTCATAAACATATGTCTACTTGACTAAAGTTGAGAGATGTGCCGGGATACAATCATCTTATTCAATATCACTAAGGAATAACATTAAAGACTCAAGTCATTAGAACAATTGACATATTGATTCAATGCAATTAAGAGAAACCGGAACAATCCTAAATCATCCCTAATCAACATATCCACAACATAGATCAATTGAAATCATCCACTACAAAGACGAAGAAATATCACTACTTCAATACCTTTGTTTGCTATCAAGAACACAACAACAGATTCATAGCTAAGATGCAATTTCTAACATGGTGATGAATCATAGAAAGGAACACAAATATCAACAATAATCACAAGCTGATAAATATGAATATAAATAAGTGATAGAAACAATCATCACAATCTAAACAACCATGTCTTCGAATCATAACCGAAACTATGAGTTTAGCAACTCATAGGCCAAATATCTCTCTCTCTCTCTCTCTCTCTCTAATTGTGTTCATAGTCTCACAATAATCACTCTTCCTCTCTTAACTGAACAATGGAAAATAACATCATAAAGCCTCTCATAGAGTCAACAAATCCCTAGTGGAATAATAATAAAATAATAGAAAATAGAATCTTCGGATCCAAAATTGTGAATGCTGGAAACCGGCCCATGGCGGGCGTCGTGCAAGAGGCGGCGCATCTCAGTGATGAGATTCCCTATTTTCTTTCGATTTTCCTCAATGTCGTGCTTTCGTGCTCCTCTCTAGCCCCTTCATCAGCTTTCATATGCTCTAAAACATATCTCTTAAGCTCTTGTGAGCTCCCTCCAAGGTTGGAATTGTATCTCTGCAGAATAAACACTAAAGGCGAAGATTCCAAACTCGAATACTTCACAAGCAATACACTAAACTAGACTCAAACATAAGCAAAACTCCTATCTAAATGGAATTAAAAATACCTATAATGTCTATATGAAATATGCATTATCAATGCCTTCGGCTTAGTAAAAAAATTGTGTATTTAATTAGAAAATTCACCCACTAAAATATATAAATCATAATTGGCATAAATTAGAAATTCGAGTTTGACAAAAAAAACATAAATATTAAACTCGTAAAATATTCTTTGCCAATTAATTCTAGTGGGTCAATCTCAAACTGACTTCAATAAAAACGGAGTCAAAACCTCAAATCAATTGTCACCAAATATAAACTTGGTTTTGAAAAAGAATTACATATAATTTTATTCCAATTTTTCGAATATGTAGGAAACCAGATATAAAGCTAAAGCTCGTCGGGCTCAATCATCAAACCACAAAATCAAATTGCTTCTTTATAAAAGAACTACGTAAAGACAAGATACTCTTTTATGAGTTACGTAAAAAATTCGATATTAAAACTCAATATATATCAGATTCAGTCATCCCGTCTCAAATTACATAAAATTTTTCTATAAAGAGAACTACGGGTGGTTTGATCCCGTTCAAACGGTTACATAGGTAGCTCGACATAAAGCTTAAGCTCGTCGAGTACAATCACCTATCCAAATAATCAAATTGGTCTTTGGTTAGAACTACGTAAATGGCGCGATCGTGTAATTTCATCTATACTTATTACCTCGGTGTGACGACAAATGTCTGAATATACCTTCAAGTAAAACTAGGGGGTAATGTTCACGATATAGACTTATTGATCCAAGCGGTCTTCGTAATTCTCTTGGCTTGCGAAGAGTTTGTTATGGTTCAAATGTCATCTCGGGAGGAAGTAAGATGATGTTCTTATTCCAGATATGTTGTAATCCGACCAAAGACCTTAAGAACTCAACTCCAAGGGTTTTAGGCCAGGGAGTTTTGCAGAGCTCTTCTTCTTCCCTCTTGAAATCGGATCCCTTTCTTGGAGGTTGGACAGGGGTATTTATAGGGATGTCAAGCTAGCACCTCGCTGCCGACCTCATGGGTTAACAAGGGACACGTTTGATACATGCCCTCGTCCTAGGGGTCTAGGTTTCTGCACGTGGCACCTTTAGCGGAGAGGTGCTTGGCCAGCGAGCTGCTCGCCTTTGCCCTAAAGGGCCACGAGGTACCGGTGGGCCCTGCTTATGAGATGTACGCTTACCTGTGTTAAGATTCTGACCACGATGAACCCTAGATTGATGATACTTAGGGTGTCGATTTTGGTCGGGGTCTAGCGAAGTGTCTTGCTTGCGATGTGTTTCGTATAAAGCAGGATGTCTTTCGCGTTGGGTTGTCCATTATGACGTTATATCTTTGTTAATTAATAGGCCTATTTTCTACGGCATCGTCATATCTCCTCGTAACTTGATCGCGAGTGATATATCACCCATAATTAGGTTTCGATAAAAAGCGATGCATCCCGCCAAAAAGCTTCTTCTCGGATGGGCTTGAATTGGGCCCGGCGTGTTCCTCAGCCCATTTGGGGGGGGGGGGGGGGTTGACTCCACAGAGACCTATAAGTGAAGGTTTCACTTCTAGTTGCTTCATTCTACATGTCCAGAGAAAGAAAAGAGAGAGAGAGAGGGAGAACTCGAAGGGTATCAATCTTCAGAAAGACGGTCCCGGAGTTAGGTGGCAGTCCATTTCCCCATTCTTTCCGGTTGTTTGGTGTTTCCCTCCCACTTATTTCAAATAAGTACTTCCTGATCATCTTAATACTCTGTTTCTTAGATTCCCTTTCGTATATTAGATTTTTAGGGCGGAGGGAGGAAACCTTCGACAGTTGAACCGCCTTTCTCCGGTGAGAGGCATGGCGGTTATGGGGCTGAAAGCAGGGTGTTCCTTGGTGCCTGATATCTTTTCTTCCCCTTTCTTTGGGTTGTGATCGATTCACATGGGGTATTTTTAGGTTATCTGGTGGTGGTTTGGCGGCGTAGGGGTGGGGTAATGCCCCGTTTTCCAGGGATTTTTAGGGACTTTTCGACGATTGTGGGTGGACTAACCTTTCGTCTCCTCTCACTTTTCATTTTTGGGAAGTGGTTTCTCAAAAATAGAGGAACTTTATGGAGGAGACGAAAAGGCGCCTCTTAGCCGCCATTTATCGCGGGGGGGGGGGGGGGGGGGGTGTCTTTTCAATGCCTTCTCGAGTGGTGCGAGAGGCGCGAACATAACCCCTTTAAGAGGGGTTTTTTTCGTGCCAAATTTGTTTAATCGCGATGATGAAAAGGTCATTTCCCCTTGTTGATTTTTCTTTCTTTGAGTCTTTTCATGGCCTTTTCTTCTTAATACACTTAGTGATGTCGAATGAGAGAGATAGCCAAAACCGGAGTATGGGCTATGGGTATGAAGAGGTTAGCTCCTATCGGACAAAGACAGAATCGATTGTACATGACGATCTGGAATCCATGAAGTTTTCTAGTGATTTCGTGTACAAGAGAAAAGAGGTGGATAACTGCAGGTTTTGCAAAGGCTATGTTCCTGCTACTCCTCCACCTTCCCCTAAGGTTTTTGGGTCGATAGCTGTGTTGGGTTTGTTTGTTCGTTTGTTGCCGCTTGGATGGAGGGTGTACTTATCCGATGTTTTTTGTTGCGATTGTTGATCTTTACTGACCTCGTGGAATGATAAGTTGTCTTTTTGGTGCTCTCTGTTGTTTGCGTCTTGTTGTTACTATAAAGGGGAGAGCATCCCCGCGCTTCGTGGTGTGGTTTGTTTTTGATAATGACGTCTACAATGTCGGTTGATATTCCAAGTACAACTATTCCTCGCGTAGGAGGTTTTACCTGGGATATAGCGGTGGAAGGACACTTGTATAGGCCTGGGAGTTTTTATTAAATAGTTTAGTTTCCAGCTAGGAATTAACTATTTTTGAAATGTATCTTGTTGTTGCAACCTTTACCGTATGTGTACCGTGATTATGGTGATGAAGCTCTTGGCCTCGTGAAATTATGGACGCGAGCGGATGGGGAATTTGTGGTGAGGGTTGAGTCATTGGGTGCTAATAACTACTGGTTTACATCGGGGTGCCCTGAGTTTGTTGTTTCTAATGAACTTCAGATGGGGACACGCTTGATTTTTGAGTATGAAGGACACTCTTGTTTTGATGTTGTTGCTGTAAATCATGGTCCTGATCAGAATGTTGATCTAGACTTTTCCGTTCGGTGTTGAACTTCTTGCTTCATAACCTTTTGTGTTTCTGTAGCTTGGGCAAGTTAATCGCGATGTTTGTTGTATGTTTTTGTTTTGGTGTATAATAAAAAATCCTATATATTGCACCCCGTCCGTATTTATCATTAAGGTTTCGTGAAGAATGTATTTATAGGTGTTCTTCAGTGTTTTCCATGTGATAAAGAATTGAAAGCAATCTCCAGTGTCTTTTGACACAAAGGATTTTGATCAGAAAATAGGTAACCTCCAGTATTTTATATGCGATAGAAAAACCTGTAAAATTGAAAGCAATCTCCATCGTCACTGACACAAAAGGGATTGAAAAAAAAAAAAGGTTAACTCAATCGTGTTTTACGCGATGGAGAAAACTGTAAAATTGAAAGTAGTTTCCAGTGTTCTTGACATAAGGGAGATTGATCAAAGAATAGGTAATCTCCAGCGTGTTCTACGTGATGGAGAAAACTGTAAAATTGAAAGCAATCTCCAGCATCCTTGACGTAAGGGAGATTGATCAATGAATAGGTAATCTCCAGCGTGTTCTACGCGATGGAGAAAATTGTAAAATTTAATCGTAGGAGGAAATGGGGGCTGTTTGCTAATACTTCGCATTACGTGGAGTTTCATTTTACAATAAAAACTTTTGTTCAACGAGCTATAGATGGTGATAAGCTAGAAACCGTTGGCTTCTGGTCCATCATATCCAGCGGCATCCATCTCTTCCTTGATGTTATAGCCCTGTTTGTCCAGGAAAAGGACTTCAAACCTTTTGTCTTCTAGACCAGTGAACACTATCGATGTCTCTAGTTTGAGGTTGTGAGTCTCGACAAAGTCTCTCCATCCTCGTGCCACCCAATGAGAACTGTAGGTGCCTCCTATGATATGAACATGTAAGTCTTTCACAAGGCGAGTAGATAAAAAGATTTAATCTGGTACCTGGGGTTCGAAATGTTCGTTGATGCAATAAGGCAGCATCATGCATATGTATTGCTTCTCACCCACTAAGTAGATGTAAAAAATGAGCGGGTTGTTTGAATTTTGATTTGCTGTGTTGGTTGCCATTTCTCTTGTTTGTAGGTGATGGTTTATAGAGAGTTGGACAACCTTTTATAGTAGTGTAAGAAGGGTTTGAACCTTCCCGTGATCAATGCATGCTTTCATATTTGAAATGTACAGATGAATTGGTCGGGCTCTGAATAGATTCTTGCCATGTGTAACTCATGCAGGATGTGATGGAAAATCTCGATTCATTCCCCCTTCCTCGTTCAGCACATGTAATAAATGCTGGTGCAGTTTTCGTGGGTTGTATCACGTTGTTTTGGATATATAAAGGTGCGAGATTTGCTTACAATCCGTTTACCTTGTTATCTTTAGTCGTATATTATCTTTGTTTGGTAGGAAGATAAATGGTTTCGCCTAATTCCGAGATGCGAGATTTTTATCGTTGTATTGATGTAGAAGAAAGGCTTTATCGCTTGGTAAGATACTAATATCTGGTGGGCTTTATGGTTGTTCAGTTTCGAATTTTAATGGAATAATGTTTTATTGCAACCTCTTCCCTGCTCTTTTCAAAGGATGTATGGTCACGTCGTTTCCGACCATGTTTGTTTGGTTTCTTCAACTGGGCAAAACTTTCACGTTAGGGTTTCGAAGTATAGCTTCAATCGTTGGTGGTTGACCGACGTTTGGGGTAGATTCGCGATTAATAATGATGTTCGTTTGGGAGCATCGATGGTGTTTTTCAAACATATGGGAGGGCATCGCATGGACCCCAAAAGCCATATTCGTATGCTTTGAGACAAGTTGTGTCTCTTCTTTCGTCTCGTAAGTGTAGTTCCAATTCGAGGGCCTCACCGTTGGTGTCTTTGTTGAAATCAACTATTTTGGCCGATGGTACCAATAATTCTATCGGAATGATCGCGTGGACCCCAAAAGCCATAGCGAATGATGTTTCTCCAGTTGGGCTTTTGGATGAGGTTCGTATGACCATAGTACTAATGAAAAGGTGTCGGCCCACTTTCCTTATATTGTCCCCAATCTTTTCTTCAAGGCATTCAAGATCTGGATTCGTGGTTTCAGCTTGTCCATTGGACTGTGGGTAAGCCACTGATGAGAATCGAAAATCGATATGGAGTCCGGCGCAGAAATCGCGGATTCCTTCGCGGTCGAACTGGGGGCCGTGGTCCGTGATGATGACTTGTGGGACTCCAAATCGGCAAATCATATTTTTCCAAAGGAATTTGCGTACTTTCTCTACTGTTATAGTAGTCATGGCCTCGGCTTCGACCCATTTTGTAAAATAATCGACTATCACGATGATGAAGCGGAGTTGTCCCGGGGCTATTGGGAAACGACCTAAAATATCCATTTCCCACATCGCAAAAGAACAAGGTGCTGATATGCATTTCAAAGGCTGAGGAGGTCCATGATTGAGCGAGGCGTTTCGCTAGCATGGGTCGCATATATGAATAATCATCTCGGCATCAGCTCTAAGGGTGGGCCAATAGTATCCCAGCCGTGTGATCTTAGCGGCCACATCCCTCCATCCTTGGTGATTTCCACATACACCTGCGTGTAGTTCACGGATGAGATCGAGGCCTTCTTGTTTTGATACATAGAGGAGGTCAGGGAGATTGAAACCTCTTTTATAGAGTTGGTTGTCTATGACCCGGAAATGAGCCGCTCGCTTTATGATGTGCTGGTTGTCCAGTAATAGGTTCATCAACACGCCCTCAGTTATATACTGCAATAGGGGCGTGGATTCCTCGGGCATGCTTATGCTCTATCACCACGGGGTCACTCAACCCAAGGGGCAGTGTTGCTCCTATCCTGGCCAGAATATCGGCGCGCTCATTTTTCTAGCAGAGGAATGGACAAAATTAAGCATTTTCCAAAAGCCGTTGTGAGTGTTTGTACACGAGCTAGGTATTCTGGCAGGAAAATTTGAACTTGTAGAGCCACTACTTCAGAGTCTGTGAAAATTTGAACTTGACGGGCTTCATTGATCAGTGCTTTTTCGATACCCGCGATCAATGCTTCATATTTTGCTTCATTGTTGGTAGCTTCAAATAATAGTTGGAAAGACAAATCAGTTACCTCTCCACTAGGTCTTGTGATCGTAACCCCCGTTCCACATCCTTCTGCAGATACAGACCTGTCGACGTTTATGACCCAATCTTCTCCATCGCGATCTTGAGAATTCGTAAAAATAGCTTCGACAACGAAATCGGCCAATGCTTGGGTCAAGCGAGACTTTCTAGGTTTGAAATGAATGTCAAATTCCGAAAGCTCTACCGCCCACTTAACCATTCTTCCTAAGAGGGATGGTGAGTGGAGAATCTGATGGAGGGGC
This sequence comes from Persicaria tinctoria, assembly GCA_037127255.1. Taxonomy (NCBI): domain Eukaryota; kingdom Viridiplantae; phylum Streptophyta; class Magnoliopsida; order Caryophyllales; family Polygonaceae; genus Persicaria; species Persicaria tinctoria. The sequence goes on along the minus strand of JBANSL010000011.1, from coordinate 23,722,237 downwards.
AGGCCGGAGAGTACCTCTATGGTGTGAGCTTGGAAGTAAGGCCTCAGTGTTTGGGCCACAAATACCACAGATAGAGCCATTTTTTCTAATGGGGTGTACCTGCACTTGGCCAGTTGCAACACCCTGCTAGCAAAATAGATAGGAAACTTGGACTCTTTCGTAAGTACTGTACTAATAGTGGTTGATCCGATCGCGAGATATAGTTGCACAGTTTCATGTTCGCGTGGATAATGAAGTGTGGGTAGCGTTACTAGGTACTTCTTCGTATTCTTGAAAGCTTTATCTAGGACGGCGGTCCACTCGACCAGTCCTTTCTTTTTGAGTTGTTCGAAGAAAGGTAGGGAGTGGTCAGCTAATCGCAAGCAGAATCTACATATATAGTTGACATATCCTATCAACTTTTGGATGTCGTTCAACGTCCTGGGGGGAGCCATGTCGAGGATTGTCTGAACTTTCGAAGGGTTTACATCTATCTCGCGATGACTTATCATAAAACCTAAGAACTTTCCAGAATCCACCCCAAAGACACATTTTTCTGGGTTCAGGCAAACGCGATTTTTTCTTAGAGTGTCGAAGGTTTCCTGGAGATCATTGTAGTGGCTCTTTTTTATGAGGCTTTTGATCACGATGTCATCGACATAAAAAACAACGTTTCTTCTAATTTGAGGCCTGAATACTTTCTCGATCATCCGCTGGAAGGTAGCACCGGCGTTCTTGAGCCCAAAGGGCATCACTTTATAGCAAAAAGTCCCCTGTTTGGTGATGAAGGCGGTTCTTTTTTCATCGCATGGACTCATTTTAATCTAATTGTAGCCTGCGTATGCATCAAGAAAACTAAGCGTTGTGTGTCCTACTGTGGTGTCCACCTATTTTTTGATAGACGGCAAAGGGTAACTGTCCTTTGGGCAAGCTTTGTTCAGATCCTTGAAATCTACACACATTCTCCATTTGCCGCTGCTCTTTCTTACCGATACTACATTCGACAGCCAGGTCGAGTCATTGATTTCGCGGATTAATCCGGCCTGTAAAAGTTTATTTAACTCCTGCTTCGCTGCTTCTGACTTTTCAGCGACCATTTTCCTCTTTCTTTGGCATACTGCCTTTGTATCGCGGTTAAGTCTTAAAGAGTGCTCCGCGATTTCTCGGGGGAGGCCCTTTAAATCTTGTGGCAATCATGCAAAAACATCTTGCGATTCTTTCAATATATTCTTGATGTCATCCAAAGCGGGGCCGGCCAAGCTGTGGTTGTGGTAAAGGGCTTCGATTTTGTTTGGGAAAGGAAAGAAAGCAACTCTCTCTTCGACGATTTTTTTCTGCCATTTTTTCAGGTCGGAGTTCTAGGTCTGCTTGCTGTTGTCCCGATGTGGCTTCCCGCTCGCCATTGTTGGTAGCTTATGCCTTTAAAGACCCATGAATGGGTTTATCAATCACGAATACTCGGTCGTGCCCTTTTTTCAGCGAGGCTAGGTAGCAAACTCTGCATTATGCCTGTTCTCCTCGGGCCTGGCCGACTTTTCTGTCGGTGCATGGGAACTTGATGCTAAAATGATAGATGGAACACACGACTTGGAATTTAAACAGATTAACCCGGCCCATGATGGCGTTGTAAATGGATGGTAGCCGGACCACCGTGAATTTGATCATGTGAGTCCTTCTATTAGAGGTTGTCCCTAGAGTTAGGGCCAACTCGATTGTTCTAGCCACCTCAACTTCATCTCTTGAAAAGGAGACCAGCTTCCCTGGGTATCAACGCAATGCGCTTCCCGCGATTCCAAGTTGCTCAAAGGCGTTCCAGTAGAGGACGTCCACCGACGACCCGCTGTCTATCATCACTCGCTTAACTGTTTTGGTTCTTATCTGCACATAGATGATCATTGAATCCGAATGTGGTATCCTGAGGTCGCAAGCGTCAGAAACAGAAAAATTTAGTACCACGTACTCGGTGGATGCTTGTCTGACACTAGCTTCGGATGGGGGTTGTCCGGTCTCTCTTTCATAGTTTTTCCTCTCCTGTTTGCTGGTGCCAGACAAGGCAGGTCCCCCCACAATGTTGTTGATGCATCCGTCCGGAGAGGGCGGGTTCCGATGGTCCCTATTGAAACATTCATGTCGGTTTGATGAGGACAGATGTGAGCCTAAATTGCCATGTTTTACACTTACTTTTATATCGATTTCTGCATGCACTTCATACATTTGGGTTAGAATAGTACAGAATCTATGTAGTTTATGCTTATTTGACAATTATGGAGGTCTACACTAGTTTCTGTTTAGTTTCGTAGAAATCGGAAGTACTTTGGAGCTTAAAGGAAAGTCAGGGAGAGCACAGGATGGTGCAGCTGGAAAAAATCCCACTTTTCTCCATTCATCATTCGAAATCAAGTTCTGATGTCTTCATGAGAGTTGTAGCCCTCGAATAGATCTTTCCAACGCATACTCATATACGTCAATCGGACGAACGAGAACTCAGGAAAGTGCGTTTCAAGAACGGAGCAGAATGCTGAAAGCTTACGGGACTAGTTGACGTCGACCACTTTGGTTGAGGTCGAGTACTTTCCAGTCAAAAATCACACCTAGTCGAGCGGCTGATCACTCGAGCAGTACAAATCTACTCGGCGTCGAGTAGACTACTCGACGCCGAGTACTCATGTCGAGTCCACGATGTAGCCGAGCTCGAGTGCAATCCGAGAAGAAGAAGACCTACTCGACGTCGAGTACTTTGATCGACGTCGAGTACTATCGAGAAGATATCCGAGTCGAGAACGAGTGAAGTCCGAGATATTTGGGTTACTTGCAAGCAAAGGCACGAGATATTTTATCCATTCAAGTGAAGATCTATCAAATCCAAGAGAGATTTATCCACATTAGATATTTCCCTTGTTTATTTTAGAGATTTATTTATCAAGTTTTATCTTAAGCTTTTAGATAGATAGTTTTAGATAGTGATAGATTGTTCCTTCCTAGATTAGCTAGATAAAGCACTATAAATAAGGCCCTAGGGGGCTGATTTTCATACAATTCAAGCAAAATCGTCTTCGTGTGCAAGGAGAGAGGAAAGAGAAAGAGAGGAGGCGAGAGAGGAGAGAGAGGAGGAAAGAGATGATTGCATGGTTGTAAGTTTAGTTTTATTTTTAATGTCAAAGTTATTTTCTTTTATTATGCTTTGTTTCTAATTTCCTTCTTCTAGGGTTAGGGTTATCCCAATATAGATATGTTTGTTAGATTTATGAATTTATAAATTTGTATGTCTTTATCATCATCTATATATGTGCTTAATCCTTTGCGAGAGTTGAGGAAATTTATTATTTGTGATATTGATGTGAAAGCGATCTTATTATGAATTTGGATAGTAATTAGGGTTTGCTTGCGAAAGTTGGTTGATCCTAATTAAGAAAAGGTAGTAACACTTAGGGTTTATGCGAAAGTCTCTATATTCCTATTTGTTAAAAACGAAAGTTATTTGATATAAAGCATGCATCTTTATGTGATTTATAATCTGCACATATGTTTATTGTTGCGGTGATCCCTAACCTTGGAAGTTTGCACTTTTATTATTCTATTTTTGTTATTTTAAAGTATTTGTGCAGTTACCCGGCATCGACCACCTCTTCTCCTGCCATTCCCTCGACGTCGACCAAGTCTAGTCAACGCCGACGACAACCCTCGCCACTTTTTCTCGCTATCCCCGAACCCCGAAACCACCTAAACCAAGAACCGCTGACTTCTCTCATGAGAACGAACCTGACTCCCCTATACTGTAGCGGGAGTCTTGACTATAAATTTATTTGGTCGAGAAACCCTCTCGTCAAGGACCCTGCTTTAGGGGCGTTCCTCGTGTCCCTGAGGGGAGGCTAATACCCTCCTCTTCTGTTCTCGTTTCTTCCTCCTCTACCTTGGGGGTAAGTCCCTCTTCCTCTTCCCCTGGCTGCATATGGAGGATTGTACGGACGGGGTGGGGCCAGAGGAGGCATGTATTGTCGAGGAGGGGCCACAGGAGGATTGTATTGTTGTGGTGTCGTGATAGGCTGGCTTGGATTCACTAGCGGGGCGCATATTTGTAAAGGTACCTCTTTTTGGGGAAAAGCCAGTGGAACCCCATAAACAGGGAGTGAGATCTGGTTGGGGTGAGCCATCATTACATTGGTCGGTTCATCGTGCGGGCTTGGTCCAGTCAGTTGATTGCACTGTACTTTTTGCTGGGGAGGTCGTGGTGGGGCAATGGGGTACTGCCATTGAGGGTGGTTGCGTTGCTGATTTTCGAACCTTGTCCTCCCCCGATACTTGTTGAGGACCTTATGGTAGAAAGAAGGATTAGTCTCAACGGGTCGTGAGCTTGAACTGGCAGCCTCTACAGCATGGATTTGCCTCGTGACGAGCCTCCGTAAATCTTCATAGTTTTCTGGCTCTTTTCGGAATAAGTAGATCTTGAAATCCCCTTCGGCCAGGTTGCCCATTAGTATGGTGCTTGTCGATTCTTGATTAAACTTTGGGATCTGTACCAGCATGTTGGTAAATCTACTGAAGAAATTCTCCAAATATTCGGATGACCCTTGTTTGATGGAATTTAGGTCAAGCATGGCTCACTTCCTTGTACGGGCACTACCGAAATAGGCGACAAAAGTGCTCGATAGCTGTGTAAAGCTGCTGATAGAAGACCGGGCCAAATTCATGAACCACGTCAAAGCCACTCTGCTCAGCCTGGATGGAAAAGATCGGCAGATGACAGGCCTGAAGTCGTTATGCCTAATCAAAGTAAATTCCTAAGGTGCAAACTATAACAAGTATAGTAGGTAAGTTAGGGTCGAACCCACAGGGAAACAGAATCAATTGTAAGAGCAAGTATTATTACCCAAAAGTAACCAATTCAAGGGGGAGTTTTGTGTGCAAGCAATAGTGACAGAACAAGTTGCAAATAGAGGTTACGAATATATGATGGAAAAGTATCACACCAGGTAATTATCCGCACAACAATTGAGATGGTTCATCATCGCATTCTATGAGTCTCAAGTTCTAATGTCCAGTAATTGTTCTCAATTCAGATCGTGTAATAGCTTTTAGTCCTACCAGTCCTAACAGCACTTATCACCAAATTACAAGGGAAAACCTTCACCGAATAATAAAGCGATAGCATTCAAACATGAATTATAATGAGATACAAGCGATTCTAACAACCCGTTAAAATAGCCTGTAATCGAATCTCCTTCACAATCTACCACAAGCAACCTGCGTATGATGATTGTGTTTGCTACAATGAATCTACAACCCCAAACCTGGAATTGGAAACCCTAGCAATATGACTAGTATCGATAAACCTAGGTGATCAATCCAGATTAACCAATAATAAGCAATCAAGCAATAAGCTCAGGAGATCGAAACAATTAACAAAGGACGAAAAAGAGTAGAATACTCACAACCAAATCAATCGAAGGCTTCGAAGAACCAAGTGCAACAAAGGAGAGTTAGTTCTCTATAAGGTTTGTGAGATGAAGGAAAAGAAAATACGTCTCTGGAAAATAACCTAATGGATCCTCCAAACTCCGTTCCTTCTCGGCAATAATATAACCTAATTAAAAGGGTTTAACATCCCGTAAAAATATAATATTAAAAACTAATAAGATAGGGAAAAATCGGATAAGAATCCGTCTCCAGTGACTGACGCGGGCGCGCCAGTAGCAGCGCGGGCGCGTCCTTGAATTGTCTTGCTACTTCTCTCTGATGCAACGACGCAGGTACTCCCTCCTAGCAGCGCGGGCGCGTCAGTAGCAGCGCGGCCGCGCCAGCTCACCAGATTCCAGCTGCTTCCGAATTTCTTCACTTCAACTCTTCTATAACTTGCATGATCCTATGATTTCTTCAACTTCTTCAACAGGTTCCGAATCACCAGGTTCATACAAATATCTCTCACAATGACATGTAAATGATGACAAAAACTACTAAATGCGCTATAGAATATATCACATATCAAATTCCCCCATACTTAAACCTTTACTCGTCCCGAGTAAGCATAGAAGCTAAGCCTACTCTCGCCATAAATCTCAAAGGTTCACAGACAGTACAAGGAAAATGAACAATAAGTACTAGTAGTTTCCACCATCCCAACAATTAGCACAAAAGACAATCAAAATAGGAAGTGAGACTTACAATTATATCTCAACCATCTACACCTTATAGCTCCCAGTGGCCTACCCGAAAACCTCCTTATCGCTCCACTTCTTATGTCGCCTTCGCCAAGAGATCAATCCTAAACACTCAAAGTAAACGCTCATCTTGCCAATGTGCCTTTTTGGGGTTTTCACCAAGCCACTCATTTTTTTTTTCAAAGATGGTACTCACATAAACATTCTCACTTCCCTCAAGTCTCATATTGCCAAAGCCTAAAGCTCGCCAGACTACCTGCTTTTTGCCTGAGTCGCCCTTTCGGATTTTCAACTCATCCCAGGATTTTGATTGTCTCTTTTCATTTTTTTTTATTTTTTTTATTTTTTTTTTTAGAATAACAAGTGCAGAATCTGTACAAAAATAATGCGGAAATGAAATATGTACAAGATATGTAAATCCTTTCCCTCCCCCATACTTGAATGAAGCATTGTCCTCAATGTGAAAGAAGACAGAAATAAGTAGGGAGAAAGGAAACAGAAAGACTCACTGAGGGGGTGGATAGTGGCGAGAGTAATCCTCTCGCATGCGGCGAAGCTCTTCCCTCATACCTCTGAACTCGCCAAAGCCTTCTAGGATGTCGGCCTGCTGGTGGAGAATCTGGTTCTGCACTCTATCTTGGTTTTGAACCATCGTCGTCAAACTCCCTACGTCTTGGCGCAGAAGGCCAATCTGGTCAAGCAGGTAGCCCCACTGTTGAGGCTGTTGATGAGCGTCCTGAAAAGCTTGTGGGGGCCAAGGGGCCCACTGATGTGAATCCTACTGGCTCTAATATGTCGGGTGAGAATCCCAACCGTGAGAAGGGGTATGATAAGCAGGTACCTCCTGCTGTGGGTTCTGCGCGAAACCCCGAGTATCTGTCTGAACAAAAGCCTGCGGAGCCACATGCGCATCCTTAATCGTGGCAGCTCCAGCTGTGCCACTACTGCTACCCACTTCTAGGCGATGCCGTCTACCCAGAACTGATGTCGGAAAGCAATCAGCCTCAATATACCAATCAGTCCAAGTCTCAGACCAAGGAAGGGGCTTAGGGAGCCTGAACTGATGCTTTTTCTTCTTGCCTGTACACCAAATGGTTCCCCCATCCGGCACAGTGTCAAGCATCAAACACCTCCGCAGATACTCCTCTGTGTAGGTCCTTGCTATGACCTACTCCTCTAGCTCTTGCAAACCACCTGGCTCAACGCCTGCAGCAATGGCTACCCGAGTAATAAGTCCGCCTTGGACCATTTCTGGTCCAGCGGCACTGCGATCCCTTCTGACCCTGTCGAGCCCATCGAAGAAGAGCCTAAGCCAGTCAGGAGTGTAGTTTGCAGTAGGCACAGCGCTGTAAGCAAACCTCAAGTGTGTCATGGGGAGCTTGGTATCTGTGGTCAACCCATAATATGTCCCAGCGACGATCTTGCACAACATACGGAAGACAGGATGAGTAATCCTGCTGTTGTACTCGTTACTGGTTAAGAATTCCTCTCCATATACCGCTCTAAAGAATGCAACGAGGTCTGTGTCGGTCGTGGCTGTCACCCATCCATCAGTTGGGGCTTTAGTGATCCCCAAAGCAGCTCGCAAGCTTGCTGCAGAAATCCTGTAGGTAGTGCCATTGAACCTGAAAGAAACCCCTCTAATTCTGTTCTCCCCAAGGGACAGCTGATATGTCGCAAGGAACTGCTTGCAAAGTTCGAGGTATCCTACAACTCTCAACTCCAAAAATCCACCAATACCAGCATGAGCTAGACACTTCTGCATACAATCTAGCATCTGAAGTCTCTGAAGGGTCTCTCTATGCAAATATTTGGTAGAACTGACACAGCTGACCTTATTATAAATAGCCCACTCCTCTTCAGACAAATCTAACTCATCATCAGATCGACTCACCTCTTCCTCCGATGAACTCATATTCGACAGATAATAAGACTAGATCCGAATCGAAATAAGGACAGCGGAAAGAACTCACAAAGAACAGATGAGGCTCGGCTCAAGAAGCCGACGCGGGCGCGTCAGGAATACGGCGCGGGCGCGTTGGAGAGAGCGGGCGCGTTGAAGAGTGGCGCGGCCGCGTCGGTGGTGTCAGCATCTTGGTTCGTAACTCTGACAGGCGCGGGCGCGTTGGAGAGATGGCGCGGCCGTGTCGGCGATTTCTGCAGACTCGAAAATCTTCGGAAGCGGTTGTCGACGCTGAGCCTCTCCCCGGTGCCGAGGACGAAAGGAAAGGACAATGGGGTAAGGGGGACGGTGTTTAGGGATCTTGGTGGAGGGTTCCCAGCTGAAATAGGGGTGGAGGGGTGGCGGGTTGGTGGCGCAGGGGAGTGAGAGGAGAGGATGTGGGGTAGGCTAGGGTTGTGTTTGGATTTGAGGGATGATGATGGGGCTTGAAGATGGCGGGCTGGCCCGAAGCGGGTTTTCCAGCCCGTGGCCTTTTTTTTTTTTTTTTTTTGGACAGAAAATTAACACTGCGGAAGCAGTGGGTCCGAAATGCGGATGCAATTCGTCACCAGAAACTCCTTCTTTATTACCTACAAGTTAGAATAAAATCTAGTTAAGGGAAAGAATGCAATACCTTGGGTTGCCTCCCAAGCAGTGCCTTTGTTTCAAGTCACTGGCTCGACTAAGCCTTTTTTGATTATTCTAACTCTGCATTTGGCTCCTCCAAAACTAACTCATCCATAGCCTCCTTCGGGAACCCTTCATAGTATGTCTTAAGCCTTTGACCATTTACCTTGAACTTCTTGTGGCTATTTGGGTCATATAACTCTACAGCTCCATGTGGGAAAACTTCAGCAACAATGTATGGTCCCCCCCACTTTGACCTGAGCTTCCCAGCGAAAAGTTTCAGGCGAGACTGAAAAAGTAGGACTTTGTCACCAGCTTTAAAGTCCTTCCTATGGATGTGCTTGTCATGCCATGCCTTGGTCTTCGCCTTGTAAATTGCAGCATTATCATAGGCGTCCAAACGTAACTCCTCGAGCTCGCCCAACTGTAGCTTCCTGTGTTCTCCAACCCCGTCACTCTGCATATTGCATTGTTTCACTGCCCACCAAGCCTTGTGCTCCAGCTCAACAGGAAGATGACATGCCTTACCATAGACAAGTCTGAAAGGAGACATCCCAATTGGAGTTTTGTAAGCAGTGCGATAAGCCCACAATGCATCATCAAGTCTCAAACTCCAATCCTTCCTGTTAGGATTTACAGTCTTCTCGAGAATGGCTTTGATCTCTCTATTGGACACCTCTGCTTGGCCATTCGTCTGTGGATGGTATGCAGTGGAAACTCTGTGTGTGACATGATATTTCTTCAGCACGGCAGTCACAGTTTTGTTGCAGAAATGGGTACCCCTGTCACTAATCAGCGCTCTAGGAATTCCATGCCTGGCAAAAATATTGCTTTTCAAGAACCCTGCCACAACTTTAGAGTCATCAGTTCTGGTGGCCTTCGCTTCCACCCACTTGGAAACGTAGTCCACCGCAAGTAAAATATACAAGTTCCCACAAGAACTAGGAAAAGGTCCCATAAAGTCAATGCCCCAAACATCAAAGATTTCGCAAAAAATCATCGATGATTGTTGCATTTCATTCCTTTGAGAGATATTCCCCATTCTTTGACACCTATCACATGCCTTGCAGAAAGAATAAGCATCCTTAAAAATATGTGGCCAATAAAATCCAGATTCAAGCACTTTTCTAGCAGTTTTATTGGCACCAAAATATCCCCCACATGCTTGAGAATGACAGAATTCAAGAACAGATCGTACCTCATTATCTGGAAGACAACGGCGAATTACCTGATCAGCACAATGTTTCCAAAGGTATGGGTCATCCCAAACATAGTGGTTTGCTTCTCTTCGAATCTTCTCCGTTTGAGCCTTGGTGTGATCCGGGGGAAATTCCCCACAAACTAAGTAGTTCACAATGTCCCGGTACCAAGGGTTTACAGAATGAAGTCCTAGAACGGACTGAGATGGGCTGAGAATTAATAGCAGGGGCGCGTCAGGGAATGACGCGGGCGCGCCAGTATCCAGCGCGGGCACGTCAGGGATCGACGCGGGCGCGCCAGACTCCGGCGTGCTGTTGTGCTCGATTTTGCACAATGTGTCATCCGGAAACGTGCCTAAGATGGGTTTTTGTGACTCCGGCTTGTCCTCCTCATTCATCAGTCTGCTTAAGTGGTCAGCCACCAAATTCTCCGCTCCTTTCTTGTCCTTAATCTCCACATCAAATTCGCTGAGCAACAGGACCCATCGAATTAATCTTGGCTTTGTCTCCTTCTTTGTCATCAAGTAGCGGAGGGCTGCGTGATCTTTGTAGATAATCACTTTGACTCCAAGCAGATACTGTCGAAATTTCTCTAGTGCAAACACCACGGCTAGCATTTCTTTCTCAGTGGTGGAGTAGTTGCGCTGCGCTCCATTCAGAGTCATGGAAGCATAATGGATCACATGAGAGGCTCTTCCCTCTTTTTGGCCTAGCACTGCTCCCACTGCATAGTCGCTCGCATCACACATGATCTCAAATGGGCGAGACCAATCTGGTGCCTGAATGATTGGTGCATTAGTGAGGCGTCCTTTTAGCGAGTCGAACGCCTCTTTGCACTCTTGTGTGAGTACAAAGGTCACATCTTTCTTCAGAAGCTCGCACAAGGGTGAGGATACCTTCGAAAAGTCCTTGATAAACCTGCGATAAAAACCTGCATGGCCTAGGAAAGAACGAACTTCACGCACATTAGTAGGATAAGGCAAAGATTGAATTACATCAATCTTCGCCTTATCGACCTCAATACCCATTGCAGAGACTATGTGGCCTAAAACAATTCCTTGTTCTACCATAAAATGACACTTCTCAGAATTCAAAACCAGATTAGTTTCAACACATCTTTTTAACAGTAGTGCCAAATGGCTCAAACAAGTATCAATGCTATCCCCATGTACTGTGAAATCATCCATGAATACTTCAATGAAATTTTCAATGTATTCAGAGAAGATACTAACCATACATCGTTGAAATGTCCCGGGTGCGTTACAAAGTCCAAATGGCATTCTGCGATATGCAAAAGTACCGAAAGGACATGTAAATGTAGTCTTCTCCTGGTCCTCTGGCGCTATGGCCACCTGAAAATATCCAGAATATCCATCCAAAAAGCAATAATAGGGGCGCCCAGCAAGGCGTTCTAGCATCTGATCAATAAAGAGGAGGGGGAAGTGATCCTTCCTGGTCACTGTATTCAGCTTGCGATAGTCTATGCATACCCTCCAACCTGTTTGTGTTCTGGTAGGGACCAACTCACCTTGTTGATTCTCCACGACTGTAATCCCTCCTTTCTTAGGGACAACTTGTGTAGGACTTACCCATTGACTGTCAGAAATTGGGAAAATCATGTCTGCTGATAGCAATTTCAGCACTTCCTTCTTCACCACATCCATCATGGGAGGATTGAGCCTTCTCTGTGGTTGGCGTGATGGCTTAGCTCCATCCTCCAGCAGAATCCTGTGCATTCATGTAGATGGGCTAATCCCCTTGATGTCAGCGATGGTCCACCCCAGCGCAGTTTTGTACTTCTTCAAAACCTCCACTAACCTTTCTTCCTGCTCTGCTGAAAGCTTACTTGACACAATAACTGGTAAAGTGTCATCAACTCCTAGGAAAGCATACTTGAGATGACCAGGGAGTTGTTTGAGTTCAATTTCAGGTGCCTGCACAACAGATGGAACAAGCACTTCGCTTGGAGTCAGTAGATTGGGGCCAATGCCCAAAAGAGTAGAGAACTTACTTTCTACATCCATCTGGGCTACTAATTCCTGCATGTTAGATGTAATTGAAAAATCTGTATAGGACTTGTCAATAGCATTCTCAATAATTGACTGCAACTCATCTTCCCTAGAAATATCAAATACATCTTGAGCTAATGGTTCAATCACATCAATAGAGCACAGAGAATGGTCATCAACAGGATGTTTCATAGCCTTGTATAAATCGAATTCAACCTTTTCTCCATCAAATTCCATTGTTAGTGTCTCAGAGACACAATCAATTTTCTTCCTAGCTGTTTTAATGAAAGGTCTACCTAATAAAATAGGCGCATCATGCTTATCATGTTCCATATCCAGGACAAAGAAATCTGCAAGAAAAATCAGTTTATCGACCATGACCAAAACGTCTTCTACTACTCCTTTAGGGTATTTATTAGACCTGTCAGCTAGTTGCACAATTACTCCAGTTTCATGCAAAGGTCCTAAATCTAGCGATTTGTAAAGTGAGTAGGGAAGCGCCCAAATCAAGCATAGCTCTATCAAATTTTACATCTCCAATAACACAAGGGATAGTAACCATACCTGGATCAGTGCACTTTTTCGGCATTCTCCTCTGAAACATAGCGGAGACTTGCTCACTTACTTTCACTTTCTTTTTACCTTTCAGCTTCTGATTTCTCTTCACCGTGCAAAGCTCCTTCAAGAACTTGGCGTACTTGGGCACAGTTTTTATCATTTTCAGCAGAGGAATGTTCACCTGACACTTGCTAAATGTCTCGAAAAGCTCTGAATCATCGATTATCCTCCTCTCTTTGAGTGCCTCAGGGAACGGAGGTTTTGGTTTCTCCGACCCGAGAGGGGGAAAATCCGGTCGGACATATGTATCGACATAGGGCTCGGATTCAGGCAAGATCGGACTCAACGTGGGCGCGCCAGTGTCCAGCGCGGGCGCGCCAGTGTTGGGCGTGGCCACCTCGGAGACCTGCGTGCTTTCCTCCTCATCTTCCTGACTTTTCAGCTCTTTTCCATTCCGAAGAGTTATAGCACTGACGTTTTCCTTTGGATTGACCACCGTTTGAGATGGTAGACCCCCTTACGCCTTTGCCTCTATTCTCGTGATTGCTTCAACCATTTGCCCCATTTGTTTCTGTATATCTTTTATGCTCGATTCAGTTGTCTGAACATGCGTAGTAAAGTGCTGTGTCAGGGTATTGAGCATGGACTCAGTAGAGGGCGCGTTACCCTGCTGCCTCTGATTGTAGGGAGGTGGCTGTTGATGTTGTGATTGGTTTGGTGGATCCCTCCATCTGAAATTTGGGTGATCCCGCCACCCTGGGTTGTAGGAGTTTAAGTAGGGGTCATGTCTGGGTCTCTGAGGTCCATTTCCACCTATAGCACTTACTTCAGCGGTGTCTTCCTGGAGTGTAGGACATGCATCAGTTGGGTGGAAGTTATCATTGCAGATCCCACAAGCCTTGAGTTGTTGAGGAGTCCCTTGCAGAGTGAGCCTCCTAACCATATCCTTCAATTCAGCAATATCTTTGGCTTGGTTAGAGTCTACCGAGTTGACTCCTTTCTTTCTGGTGGACTTCCCAAAATTTCTAGTCCCCTCAGCCATTTCCTGAATCTTCTCCATGGCTCCCTCTGGCGTGGCATTCAGAATATTTCCTCCGCAGGCGGCATCAATCATCCTTCTATCAGATTCCAACAATCCCCCATAGATGTATAGGACTAGGTCCTTCGTGCTGTAGCCATGGAAGAGGCAACTAGTGTAAAGCTTCTTGAACCTTTCATTGTGATCATAGAGGGTTTCATCATCTTCCTGCTCTATATTGCTGATTGCCTTCTTCAAGGTGTTCTCCTTCTTAGCAGGAAAGAATTTCTCCAGGAAGACCTTGTGGAGCTTAGGCCAAGTGTCGATGCTCCCTGTAGGAAGACTGTAGTACCAGTCATCCGCAGCATCGACCAGCGTGAACCCAAAGGCTCTCATCTTTATCTGTGCTTCATCTATATTGGCCGGTTTCATGCTCATGCACACATTATGAAACTTCCCCATGTGCTTGATGGGGTCTTCTCCAGCCAATCCATGGTATTTGGACAGTTGATGAATCAGCCCAGACTTTAGCTCAAAATGGTTGTCATCCCCCAGAGCAGGGATTGTCACAGCAGGTGCCTGCTGTGTGATGTTTGATGCTGTCAGCTGTCGCAGCGTCTGATTTACATTTCCAGCCATTGGATCAGGTTGTTGGGAATGTTGGTGTTGTTCTCTAAGGTGGCGGTGGTATGTCCTGTCAATTTCCCAATCAAAATCAACAAGATGGGGATCAGTAGCACGAGTGCGAACCATGCAAGAGGTTCCCACCCAAACAGGTAATAAGACAAACAAGAACAAAGATAATCCGTTTCCCCGGCAACGGCGCCAAATTTGACAGGCCTGAAGTCGTTATGCCTAATCAAAGTAAATTCCTAAGGTGCAAACTATAACAAGGATAGTAGGTAAGTTAGGGTCGAACCCACAGGGAAACAGAATCAATTGTAAGAGCAAGTATTATTACCCAAAAGTAACCAATTCAAGGGGGAGTTTTGTGTGCAAGCAATAGTGACAGAACAAGTTGCAAATAGAGGTTGCGAATATATGATGGAAAAGTATCACACCAGGTAATTATCCGCACAACAATTGAGATGGTTCTTCATCGCATTCTATGAGTCTCAAGTTCTAATGTCCAGTAATTGTTCTCAATTCAGATCGTGTAATAGCTTTTAGTCCTACCAGTCCTAACAGCACTTATCACCAAATTACAAGGGAAAACCTTCACCGAATAATAAAGCGATAGCATTCAAACATGAATTATAATGAGATACAAGCGATTCTAACAACCCGTTAAAATAGCCTGTAATCGAATCTCCTTCACAATCTACCACAAGCAACCTGCGTATGATGATTGTGTTTGCTACAATGAATCTACAACCCCAAACCTGGAATTGGAAACCCTAGCAATATGACTAGTATCGATAAACCTAGGTGATCAATCCAGATTAGCCAATAATAAGCAATCAAGCAATAAGCTCAGGAGATCGAAACAATTAACAAAAGAGTAGAATACTCACAACCAAATCAATCGAAGGCTTCAAAGAACCAAGTGCAACAAAGGAGAGTTAGTTCTCCATAAGGTTTGTGAGATGAAGGAAAAGAAAATACGTCTCTGGAAAATAACCTAATGGATCCTCCAAACTCCGTTCCTTCTCGGCAATAATATAACCTAATTAAAAGGGTTTAACATCCCGTAAAAATATAATATTAAAAACTAATAAGATAGGGAAAAATCGGATAAGAATCCGTCTCCAGGGACTGACGCGGGCACGCCAGTAGCAGCGTGGGCGCGTCCTTAAATTGTCTTGCTACTTCTCTCTGATGCAACGACGCAGGTACTCCCTCCTAGCAGCGCGGGCGCGTCAGTAGCAGCACGGTCGCGCCAGCTCACCAGATTCCAGCTGTTTCCGAATTTCTTCACTTCAACTCTTCTATAACTTGCATGATCCTATGATTTCTTCAACTTCTTCAACAGGTTCCGAATCACCAGGTTCATACAAATATCTCTCACAATGACATGTAAATGATGACAAAAACTACTAAATGCACTATAGAATATATCGCATATCAGCAGAGTATAATGTCGTTTTCTTCATTCATCCCCATTGATGTCGTAACTTGTTTTAGGTAATCGTTGGGGTATGTATCGCCCTTGTACTTAGCGATGGTCGCATCCCTCTATCTCTTAGGAACCGGTGTCATGCATATCTTTTTGCAAAAGGAAAACGGATAAACGGGTTCCCCTTAGTGAACTGGGTCCGGTGCCCTTGGGAGATGGAGCGCGATGACATATCCTTGATGTCGTTGCCGTTGTGTTTGAGACCTGGATTGAGAGGACAGTCAGCAGGGTTAGGGAAGTGGTTGACAGTTGTAAGCACAGGGCCTTGCTGCTGATAGTGAGTATGGGGATCACGCTGGAGTGGCACTCCATTCGCTTGCGGGCCATAATATGGATTCTGGGGGTTGACACTCGCAAAGTCTGTGTATGAGGGGTACCCACCCCAGATTCCATAAGGGGCAAACGGTGGAGGTTGAGATGCAACCCAGGGAGGATGCTAAGGGATATTCTCATCGCGATGATGCTAAGCATCTTTGTTGGGAGGGTTGTTAAGGTTGATGCCGTCAATTTCCTCAGCATCATGGTGCTGGTCTTCGAATTCGTCACTGAATAACGTAAAATTCATGGTTCTTGCAAAAATTTTTAGTATCAAAAGTTGGAATGAAGTACGCTATTAGTTAAACAAGATTAATAGCGAAAAGAAGAATGACGAATAAAGTAAATAATAAAAAAGGATGTAATGTGAAAAAGGCGTATAGATATGTGAAATCTCTCGTCGTGAAAGGTTCCCATAGACAGCGCCAATGACTCGATCATGGAATTTTACCTATACTTATTCCCTCAGCGTGACCAAAAACATCCAAATATACATGCAAGCCCAACTAGGTGGGGGGGGGGGGGGTGATGTTCACGATATACGCTTATTGATCCAAGCGGCTTCGTGACTCTCTTGGCTTCCGAAGAGGTTGTTATGGTTCAAACGTCGTCTCGAGAGGAAGTAAGATGATGTTCTTATTCCAGATACGTTCTTATCTAATCAAAGACTTTAAGAACTCAACTCCAAAGGTTTGAGGTCAGGGAGTTTTGCAGAGCTCTTCTTCTTCTTTCTTGAAATCGGATCCCTTTCTTGAAGGTCAGATGAGGGTATTTATAGTGAGGCTAAGTGAGCACCTCCCTAGCGAACTTGTTGGTTAACAAGGGACACGTGTGATACATGCCCTCGTCCTAGGGGTTTAGGTATCTGCAAGTGGCACCTTTATCGGAGAGGTGATTGGCCAGCGAGCTGCTCGCCTTTGCCCTAAAGGGCTACGAGGTACCGGTGGGCCCTGCTTATGGGATGTATGCTTACATGTGTTAAGATTCTGATCGCGATGTACCCTAGATTGTTGATACTTAGGGTGTCGATTTTGGTCGGGGTCTAGTGAAGTGACTTGCTCGCGATGTGTTTTGTATAAAGCGGGATGTCTTTCGCGTTGGGTAGTCCATTTATGACGTTATATCCTTGTTAATTAATAGGCCTATTTTTTATGGTATCATCAGTAAAGACTTTACTCCTCCTATCGGCCACGTAGGTAACCCGATATTAAATTCTAAAAATATATCGGGTACAGTCGACTACCTCTAAATCCCCTTTAAATGAATATGCGGTCAAAACCAAACAAATTAAATTGGTTCGTTTTAGAACTACGGTTTATTTGAATCTCTTCTAAGAGATACGTAGGAGACTCGATACAAAGGCAAGCCTTGTCGAGTTCAATCACCAAAAACAAATTCAAATTGTCCATTCCGACTCGATACAAAGCTTCTGCTCGTCGAGTTTAATCATCCCTCTCAAATGATCTCATGATCAAACCCAAATACCAAATTTCCTTTCGTTCCGAACTACGATGACTTGATTCCACCAAACAAGTGGATACGTAGGAAACTCTAAGTCGTGACAAATATCAAAAATTTTCTCAAGGCAAAAGTGTCCACTCTAACTCGATACAAAGCTTCCGCTCATCCAGTTTAGTCACACAAAAGATTAAAAAAATCCAAATTCCACCAAATTCAAATTTGTCATTTTCAAGAACTACGTGTGATTTGATCCATTTCAAAAGGGTATGTAGGAAACTCACTACGAGTTCAATCACAACCCCCAAATTGACCTTTTAAGCGAAAACAAACCCCAAGTCAAATCAAACTCCACATCAATCCCAATGGTTTTCTATGCAAATGATAGGTGAGTTACTTGAGTTACCCTTCAGGTTACTCGGGTGGAGTGTGGTTCGAGCTACCCTTTCGAGAAGGTGGTCTTGAACTTCGTCAAATCCTAAAATCTCTTAACTACGTAAGGCTTGATTCTTTTCCAAGAGATACGTAGGCAACCCGCTGAAATTCGGGTGCAGACCAAATTACCAAAACCACTCAAATCTTGGTATCGGTATGACTTCGAATCAAGAGGATAACCAAAAAGGATCGAACTCAAATAATAAAAATTAAATAAAATGTGTTGTACAATTATTTGCGCATTTTTGTTCAACAAACATCTTCAAGCTCTAGAAGTTGTAATTGACTCCTTTGAATATTGACAATTGTGAGGTGCCAAGATTCCGATTTTCATTGTTCCGCATTTTGAACAAGGTTTGATTACTCTGTGTTTCCCTTTGTGTTTAAAACTCACCAGTGGCGGATTTGTGGGGGGGCTTGGGGTGGCTGAAGCCCCCCTCCCTCCCCCCCCCCCCCCCCCATCCCAAGTAAGGGTACATGTATAATTTTATATATCTATTAAATTAGTACAATATCTAAGTGAAGTAGAGTAAAATAACAAAGACGAGTTGGGTCAATGGTATAGGTGCGGGTTGTATTGAATCTTGTACGCATCTATCCCAGGTTCGAAGCCCGTTTAACGCTCACTTTTTCCTTTATCTGTTTTTTTTTAACATCAAAATTAACCTTCCCTCTTTCATTTTTTTTTACTGTCGCCCCTTTTTTATAGTAGACAAAAAACTTTTTCACGAGTCTTAGGCTCTCAGCGAAGGCGTGATTGGCGAACATCCGGGCTCCAGCCGACCCAGACACTACTACCGACATCAAAATTAACCTTCCCTCTTTTTTTTTTACTGTCGCCGCTTTTTTTAAAGTAGACAGAAAACTCTTTCACGAGTCTCAGGCTCTCAGCGAAGGCGCGATTGGAGAACCTCTGAGCTCCGACCGACCTAGACACTGCTACCAACGGGCGGCGCAGCGCACCAGTGCATCACCCCAGGCTTCACCAACCCTGCTTCTTTTCAACTTGCTGCTGAGTGCTGTTGCCTTGAAAATTCTTCCCAAATCCGATTGAAAAGGTTAGACTTTTTCACCTTACAAATTGTATTTTTCAATTTGTGCTCCAAATTTTGATTTGAGATTCAATTTATTGGTAGGATATGAGAATTTGTTTGGGGTTTTCATTTTGGAAATCAATTTTTTGAAATTAGGGTTTGTGATTTTGAGAAACAATTTTGTGAAATTTTGATTAGGGTTTGTGATTTTGATAATCAATTTTGGTTGTTTGTGAATTGAATTTCGTTGCTGCTTTGCATTGTTGTTGTTGTTGTTTATTGCTACTTTAGTTGTGTCCATTGTTGCTTTTTGCTGCTACACATTGGTGTTGTTGTTCAACTAACTGCTGCTTTGTTTCTATAGTGATATACATGTGTTCATTGGGTTCTCTTTATTGATTTAATTGTTCATTAGAATTGACAGTAGACTTTAGTTAATCTCATTAAGTTATTGGAAGTTTAGAATTGTTAAACACATTATTTTAAACTAGTTTTGAATAACGTGTGTTTGAATTGTTAAATTAACTTATTGAAAATTTTTAAACTTGTGTTGAATTTAATTAAGTTAGTTTTAGAATTATTAAGTTACCTTAATCCTTAACAAATGTATTTATTATATTATGAATTTCTACATTTACTGTATAGTAGTATATATGTGATAGCTTCGATAAAGGTTCACCTGTAGATTAGGTTTCAACAATGCTTAAAAACCTTTCGAGTGGGAAACAAAAATCCAATATAGTTTTCAGCCCCCCTCTACGAAAAATCCTGGATCCGCCACTGAACCTCACCCTTTAATTTAGAGGGAGAGACAATGTCCTTCTGTGCGCGCAATATAGAACATAGAACAGAAAAGCACACAATACTGATGAAATGCCACACTCCATTCATTGATTGAAATTTCAAATACATACCCCTTAAACTTGAGCAACTACTCGGCACTACTGACTACCACTTACCCACTAACATATCTCCTAGCTAGTGGTTTGAATGACCAATAAAAACTAACTCCTAAACTGCATAACAAAACTAAACCTTACTTACAAGTTAACCAACTAACTGACTTGATCTTAACTTACGAATTTTAATTACATTCCAACACATTTCAACAATCTCCGATGGGTGGGCTTTCGGGATAGGAAGCGAGGATTGGGAACATGCTGCACCAAATAGCCCTCTCCACAACTTTTCCAGGGCACGATTTAGGTGAGTTTTCTCTTCCAAGATAAGACACAACCATTGGGAAGCAAACGACGAGCTCGAGCAAAGCACCGTTCGAGAGCGATGAGGTATTTGCAGAAATCCAGTTGCAGGTAAGTAGGTTCCATTCTTCTGTTGTCGATATAAAAATAGTATAACCCCTAGTAGAGACTAGTACGATTCAACTCAATATTTTGTTCATTTGTTTTTCATCCTTGACTGTGTGTCCCTGATAGAAGGGAAGCGTCATTAGATTTCACCTCGCCAAAGAAATAACCAAAACAAATAAACTAACTAGTAAACTAGTATAGCGGATAATTAAGGGGTCGAACCCGCAGAGAAGCAAGTACTTCAATGCAATATGTGTTTATCAATTATGACACTAACAATGGACCATGGATATGAATGAAGATAAATAATGCAACTAAACTAAGATAAAGATGTGAATGGACATAAAAAGAAGACAAAAGATAAGAGTTTGGTTTGTCTACAATTCGCAACATTGGTTGATTTATTTGAACTTTGAGATGATTGCAATATTATTCCTAAGCCTATGTCGACTTCCTTTAATCGATTGATCTGTAGAGACATAATCTCTTATTAAATATCACTAAAGAATATCATTAAAGATTCGAGTTCTTAAGACCAATTGGCACATTGATTCAATGCAATTAAGACAGATAGGCGCAAACTGAACTTAGTCCTAATCGAATATCCAAAACATAGATCAATTAAAATCATCCACTACAAAGACGTATAAATATCACTAAATCAATGACTTTGTTTGCTATCGAGAAACCAACAACGGATTCATAGCAAAGATGCCATTTCTAACTAGATGACCAGTGATGGAAAGGAACACAAATATAACATGAATAACAAGATGATAAATAAACTCATTAATAATATAGAAATCAAGTCTCACAATCAATCAACCAAGTCTTGAATCATATCAAAACCACAAGAATTCTAGGCAACCATAACAAACTTTTAATCCCTAAACTTAAATCCTCTCATTGTAATGAGTTTATGAGGAATAAAATCTATGAATTGTGTTAGTTGATTGAATGAATGATGGAAATATGACTAATATAGGGCTCAAAGGCGTCGACCAAAACCCTAGGAAAGATAGATAAAAGTTCCCACAAAGATAGATTCGGCCGCATATCACAAATCCGGATCTGACGAGACGGCGGGCGTCGTGGAAATGGCGGCGGGCGCCGCCTATGCAGTAGACAGCTTCAGCAAACTGAACTTGTAATGCACTTTCTGGAGTCAATTATTTTTCTGATTGACGCATATGAATATGCGTTGGAAAGCTCTTTCCAAGAACTACGATTCTCATGAAGATCTCAGAAGCTAATTCGAACTTCTAAGTACCTTAAAGATGGGATCTCTCCATGTTCTCCATTTCCGCTCTTGTTCCTTAGCTCTTGTTTATCCATTTTGCTCCATTCTTTCTCCACCTTTTGAGGCCGGATCTTATAAACTATAAATAAACACTAGAAACCGTAGATTCCGCACTTCGAATACCAAATGACCAAGAATATGAATACGCTTATTAAACACGCAATATGACTACCTAATGCACCTAAGACCTCACCTACCTATAATGCCGATATAAAATATGCATTATCAGTCCCTGATTATTGCAGACTCAAGGGACGTCAAAGCAAGTCTTTGGTGAAGCGGTGGAAGAACGAGGAAGGCGACAATGTTCTCCAAGTTTGTCGATTGGTGTGTGTTGGGGACGGAGGGTAGGTAAGTTGATTGGGAGCATTTTTGTCATTTCTTTTTTTTTACCAACACAAATATAATCCCCACCCTGCTAAACATCAACGGATTATTTCGCCACTAATAATCCTCATCTTCTTAACCCACACAATCTACATAACATAATTAATCTTTATCCCAAAAGTTGCGGAAGAAAAAGCCAGCAACTTCTGCAAGAAGAGGATTATATGTCCCGAAAGTTGCGAAATCTTCTCAGTCCTCGGGGAGTGAACCTACTTCAGGCAATCTTAGTAGAACAAGGGTAGATCCGGGCAAATGCGGGCGCGGGCCGGGCTTGGGACGAGTGTTATCCATGATATTGTCCCGGTCTCGTGGACGTAGACCGGGCTAAGCCCGCTTAACAGGTTGAATGTCATGTCCAAACCCGTCCGTTATTGCAGGCGCGAGCTAGCCATGGGTACCCACAAACCTAATCGTACATGTGTACATTCGATCCATAATTTTTTTTTTTATGTATTGTCTGAAATAGAGGTGAGCACAAATCCCACAAATTCTGGGCCCGTCCCAATCCCTCCGGGGACCTATGGGTACTATCCAGAAGTCCTTTCCAGTGAGCCATTCCGGAATGGTTTAAATACATATCGTATACATAAATACAACATATATCAAGTACATATATGGATGCATACATCATATATAAATATAATAATTAATATTATTTGTTATATATGTATTTTAATAAAAAAAAAATAGTGCATTGAGTACTCATTATGGACCTATCAGCCCATAACTGGTATATTTGCTTTCCCAATCCCATATCCACTGCGGACGTGGGCCGAGCTTAAAAGCCCGTAACAAGTATATTTGTTAGTGTTTCTCCTAGTTTTGTCATAATGACATTGCCCTTTACCGAAGTTGTATTGATATTATTTATAATCTTAGAGCATTTTCTAGTTTGTAGTAGATGGTTTTGCCCGAATGGACATTTGACAAACAAATGGACTTCATCCTCCCCATTCGCTCCACAGAAGCAACATTCGTTTGGGATGGGCGCTCCCCTCTTGCTTAATCGATCTCTAGTTGGTAGGCCATTCTAGGCAATTTTCCACAGAAAATTCATAATCTTATGAAGTGTATTTACTTTCCAAATCCAATTAGAAGGATCATCACTAAATGAATCTTGGTTCGTAAGAAATTTCACCGCACTAGAAGTGGTAAACCACCCCTGTTTATCATGGCGCTAGTACAGTCTGTCAGCCATCACGTATAATGAATGACGCTCTTCAGATGAAACTTTTGTGGAAAACTTTAGCTGGATCAGATAATATATGGGTTCGAATTATTCGACACAAATACTTAAAACAAAATGATATACTAAATTACACTAAGACTAGAAACGCTTCCTGGCAATGGAGGAATGCCTCTGCGTTAACTGACAAATTCAAGGAAGGCCTAGTTTGGGCAATCGGAGATGGTGGATCAGTTAAGTTCTGGAAGGATTCCTGGATCTCTCAGAAACCCTTAATTAAATGCATCAATAATATATCAATCGAAGATGAGGATGCTCGAGTAAGCGATTTTATTAGGGGTGGGCATAAATCCCGCAAATCCCGTCCCGTCCCGCATCCCGTCCCGATCCCGTCCCGATCCCGGTGGAATGTGGTCAAAAAAATTTCAATCCCGTCCCGATCCCGTCCCGCAAAAATTACGCGGGACGGGACGCGGGACGGAGGGTTCGCATCCCGCAAATCCCGTCCCGCAAAAATATATATATATATATATATATATATATATTCTGTATAATTTACCAGAATTAAGAGTGGTCTTAATTTCGAATAGATATATGAAGATTGAAGAGTGGCCTTAATATGCAATATGCTGATAACATTAACGGGATGGCCCAGTAGCTAATGGGATGCTCAACTGAGATTTTGCCTAATTGTTCATGCACTACGTCCAAATGCTCACATTAGTGTCTTGATTTGTTAAATTAGATTTGTTCATGCACTTCAACTGAGATTTTTAATGCAATTTGCTACTGGCTAGCTACTGTAATGGGATTTTATGTACATTAATTTGCTACTCACTACTGTAATAATATTTTATAATGGGATTATGTATTTTAATTTGGAATTAATTGGATAGTTTTTTAATCATTTTTTACGAGGGACAAATCCCGTCCCGTCCCGATCCCGTCCCGTCCAGTGAGGGATAAAACCCGGTGGGATTTGAAAAAAAAATATCAATCCCGTCCCGCAAAAAGGACGAGGGACGGGACGCGGGATTACCCCAATCCCGTCCCGTCCCGTCCCATGCCCACCCCTAGATTTTATACAAGATGGTGTCTGGAGCAGAGACAAGTTTTTTGCTGCTCTAGGAAGGGACTGGGCGGAAAGAGTGAGTGTGTTATAGTGTTAAATGTTAATGATCTTTTGGGAAAAAAATTATAAGGAAATGTTCTCAAATCTAAGGAGGTCAGAATCTGCCACTTTGTAATATAAGAATATTATGTTGTGTTATGGAAGCCTTAATTTGATTGGAAAGGATCATCTCAGAAACATCATAATAGACTATAACACCAGTTTGTACTGACTCATTAAAAGCGATTTTTTATAGGAAAGGACAACGGTTATTAAGGTGCTGTTAATCAAAGCGATGAAATATGTTTAAAAGCGAAAATAAAAAGAGAAATTTTGGTGAACTATCACATTTTGCTAATTTAATTAGGCTATTAGCATACTAACTTATTAAATTCGCCGGACTAACACCTATTCAATTTTTTTTAAGTCTTTGTGCCTTTTACTTTGCCTTTCACCTCCGTCATATCTCCGTCAGATCTGGTGCCCTCGTCGATCTCTTTCAACCTCTGATGGTCTCTGTGCTCTGTCTCCTTCATCGACCTTGCCTGACTCCCTCGCTCTCTATCTCTTCAGCGATTTCGGTGGCCGGACAAAGCCACACTCAACCTCCCCCGATTTCGGTGGCCGGTGAAGGATTATATTTCACAACCTTCTCCGTTGCTTCTCTTCCAGTGCCGCTTCCAGTTCCAGCTTCCTCAACACCGATTCCTTTCCTTCTTCACTTCCTGGGATTCGCAGCCACCCTCCTCTCGCCGTCGCTCTCCAAGCTAGGTAGTGGTGGCGCCGCCTCTTTCCAGAATGAGGCCATTGGTCGGCAGGTGCGTCTCCGTCCCCAAATTGTCATTTTTTTCTACTCAATTCGATTTTTCGATTGCTAACTAAGGTCTTGCGTTCATCTTTTTCTTTGGTTTGGTTCATGTATCTAATTAACTGGTTATCCCCCTCCCGTCGGCCATAAAAGGGGATTTCGTTTATGTGTGATTGATTTTTTTGTGATTTTTTGGTCTGATTGTGGTTGGCATCTTAATGGTTCTGGCATCGCTATTCACTTATATTAGCTCAAGAGTGGGATGAATTGCAGAGAAATGGTTGTGTTTTTGGTGGAGATTTGGACAAGTCCACTGGCTATATTCACCTCAACAATCTGCATCAGGTCTCTCTCTCAAATGTCCCCTAATTCGATTCATTCTTCTGCCTTTATGGAAAATTGAAACTCATTGGTACTCCAATTGGCTACAATTCTCGCTTCTGTTTCCGATTCTGTTCAATATTGTCGTTGATATTAATTCATTCTGTAACCCTGATTTTGGGAACGCATTACATTTCACACTTGAACTCACCATGAGTGCTGCAATATGGAATGTTGTGATGAATTCTACTGTAGAATTAGTGATGCAATCTGGGATGCTTCATTCATCAGATCGATCGGATTTTAAGTGTTTGATTCCTTCAAGAAATCTAGCATCATCAAAAGCTCATTGTTTGCTTATCATTCTGAATAGTTTTTTTTTTGCTGGAAATCATTCGGCATAGTTAGATGTGGGAGTTTGTAGGAGACCCATCCTGAAAACTGAAATCATTCTGAAGCAACAAACTGATTATAGTATGAACCATGTTTCCTGACGGAAACGATATCTACACCGCTAATTTTTACTATTTCCACCGCTAATCACCTCATAGATATGCGGTGAGTTAATGACGGTCAACGCACATACCGCATATACATGCGGTGACATACCGCATGTATATGCGGTATGTCCTGCTTCATGCGGTTAGTACCTCCGTTCCGTTTCAACCCCACCGCAGACCCATGCGTTAGTATCGGATAACCGGATTTGTGGGCAACTATTCGGTGGAGCCGAAGGCACCGATAGGGACCGATAGACACCGCTTAGGTATGCGGTATACTCTGACACTACGAATTTATCGTATAATACAAGCACATCTGCGGTGTTATATCCTTCTACAGTGGAATTAACTTGTAATAATGTCGTGATCTAAAAAAACTCATTTGTTGAATTCAAAAGGAAGATGATATTGCATCAACATTGATTAAAACGAAAGTGCGATAAATATCCTCGATGACGAGTTGAATTCAAAAGAAAGATGATATTGCATCAACATTGATTAAAACGAAAGTGCGATAAATATCCTCCATGACGAAAATATGAAGTTCGAAAAATAATTTGTGAAATGGAATAGACAAAGATACAACCTATTTGAACAAACGAAGTTCGAAAAATGACACCAGAAAGTGGAGAGTGCTAATACGATAGGGGACGGCCACCATCACGACGATGGTAAGCTCTATATCGTGCTATCCTCGCTGCAAACTGCTCTTCCCAACCGTCGACCGTGCGATGGTGATGCCGTGTCCATGTGACGTAGACTGGAGGAAGAGGTGAACCAGGCAACAACCAAATCTGTGAATACAAGGTGAATATTGACATCAGAAAAGATAAACAAAACATTAACAAATTAATGAATATAAAATATGAAACGTACCGGAACAAAATGGTTGCTGTTGCCGACTAAAGCTATTCCATCTAGCTCCTCATAGGTCGGTACTGACAGGCCACCGGTGGCGTACAGAGGTAGGCACAACATAGGCATCATCTGTGACAAAATCACCAAAGGACGCTGGTGAAGCGTGGCAAACACCTCGCCCATGATCGGAATCTCCATCCAATACGTAGCATCATGACATGTGCCGAAATAGTTGACCCTCATGATGAGCTCATGTAAGGCCGGATAGTAATGGTACCGATCTGAATGCACCTGCAGCTCAACGGCCAGCTCTCGTCGAACACGAGGCCATGCGTCTTGTCCCAAGTTCAGCAGACAAGCAAAAGACCTATACCCACAGTGACCATCACCTGCAACATTTGTGACGGCTCGTATGAAAGTAATCATGAATTCGTCGAGGTTGCCAGTGCCCCAATTGAATTCTACTCGAGGTGGATTCTGTGGTGGAAGCGTCGTAGGTGCTGGTGTTGGAGTGTTACCTACAAACTGCGGAGGTGGCTCCGACGCTGATCGACCTCGTCCACGTCCCCTTCCACGACCCCGTACTCGTCCTCTGCCTACTCCTCAGCCCCTAGGAGGGTCGTCGATTGCAACGTCGTTGGACCCAGTGGCCTCCTCAGTACCTTCCACGTCATCTGTTTCGTTTGATGCTGGTTGACCCCGACCTCGGCCTCGCCCTCGTGCGGATCCAGTGGTCGTCTGTCTATCTGCCCGACGTTGAGCCCGAGCACGCTCTCGTTCCCAGGGTAGAGGGTTCGTCTGACAGGGGTGGCGAGTCCTCGGTCTCTCGGGCGGTCTACGGTCCTCCGGGTCAGGGGTGGTCAACGGTGTATGGGAGAGACGATCCCCGTCGTTGAATGCCGACGCGAGGGCATTCTTTTACCCCTTATTCTTTTATCCCTTCTACCACCGTGACGGTGCGATCTGGGATGATGTATGTGGTTGTTCTGTTTGCGGGTAGATGACTTTTTGTGTAGTAGTTGGTAGTTTGGATTGTTTTTTGTGCAGTAGTTTGGATTGTTTTTTGTGCAGTAGTTGATGATTCGATTTCGGATTACGTAATTTGTGTGTTGGTGTGGATTTGATGGTTTGTTACCGTTGCAGATCGTTTTCAAATTTGAATAGTACGTCCGTACACATCTTTCAATATCATGATTCGAAACGAAGTTTATAAATTAAAAGCAACCTACTACAAACGGCCCTAATATAGTCAAGTGTTACGCACAGTAGCTTCACCTAGCTTCATTACAAGAGCCTTTTTTTCCTCTTCCAGAACTGCAACTTGACTTTCCAGGATATCAATCCGCCAATGGGCTTGTTGGTTTTCGACCAGCAGCGACTGATTTTCTTCACGTAGTCTCTTTATCATCGCCTCCACCGTCTTTGACCGTGGACTACCAGTGTAGAGAACCGCCTCAAACTCTTCCATCGTGCCTTGACGTATTATGTCGTTGCTTGCGCTTTCCCCGCTGGTGTCAGACATGTTGATGTGTGGTACCTTGGTTAAAGACTCCGGGCCATATATAGGTTTTAGACACCGCATGACCATGCGGTATATTCAACCGCATGGACATGCGGTAGTTACTAGTCTATATAAGTGGACGTAAACCTCTGCGGGAAACACACCACCACCGGAAACACACTTCACCGCCGACAATGTCGTCCGAACCAAGACCAATTCGATGAGAAGACATGTTCACCAAACACTACAAACAAAAAAAAGGCGCTTGGAGGCATCGCTTTTACTGCAACGTGCCGTCACTGCGGCCATCGCTACACCGTGACCAACAACCTACAGGACGGTCATCTTAAGAGGCACATAAACAACAAGCATGCCGACGAGATCTAGGATTTATGTGTTTATCCGACTTCTGTGTAGTCGTTTGTATGTGTCAGTTGTTCTTATTGTTGGTTGTATAGTCGTTTGTTTGTGGCAGTGTGATGAAGTTGTTATTATTGTTGGTTGTGTAGTAGTTTGTTTGTCGTCTAGTTGTAACAATGTTGTTTGAATAATAAGTTGGTTCGTACGCTATTTGTGTCATGTGTTTCCTATTTGAACATATTTTCTATTTTCATTGCCACGTTTGAAATAATATGTCATAGAAATCACCGATCGGGATTCGATACAGAATTTCATTAAACGGTTGAACTTCTTAGGAATGAAAATACAACAGATACACATCACACTACATACTTGGTAATGCATGTCTAATCACTACCTTCGTCCGATGACCTCTCATTAATGGAAAAGACAATATTCATTTGGTTGAACGCGTAATGCCTTTCACCTGCGTTGAATGATCGCAGCCTTCGGATAACATGATCACATAGGCCATCAGCCCCGAACATGTAAACATCGTAACGATAATATCTCCTAATGTGATTCGCAATACGCGCC
This sequence comes from Persicaria tinctoria, assembly GCA_037127255.1. Classification (NCBI taxonomy): domain Eukaryota; kingdom Viridiplantae; phylum Streptophyta; class Magnoliopsida; order Caryophyllales; family Polygonaceae; genus Persicaria; species Persicaria tinctoria. Next base: position 23,693,174 of record JBANSL010000011.1, on the reverse strand, counting down.
TCTGCATCTAAGTAATACGATTCGGGAAATCCTCTGTCGTCATAACAATGTGCACAAGAAAACTCGATCGGATATGCTATGTCAGTGTCTGTCTCGAATTGACACTGTAGGATTACGCACGAATATCCCGGAATGTATGCTGGATGCCTGCAGTTGCATTCCTCCAGCCACCGTGGCTCCGTGCAACGAATTAATGTAACATTGTACTCAAGATAACCTGCCGTTCACCGGTATGTGTCTAAAGTGTTTACCATTTTGTGATTAGCTGGACAGTCGTGGTGGTTCCTGTCGCACCTGGGCTGGACACGCAACGATTTATAGGCCACCACCGCATGCCCTTGCGGTATATCTATACCGTAAGGCCACGCGGTATGTATACCTCATGCCCTTGCGGTAAAAACATACCGCATGCCCTTGCGGTATACCCTTGCGGATAACATGATCGCAGCTCCTCCAGTGGTAGAAGGGGTAAAAGAATAAGTGTATATAGAAACTGATGGCTTATGTGATCGGCGGTCCTCGGCGTCGACGATGGCGCCGCATGCTGACTCCTAGGTGTCCTCCCTACACCCGTAGAACCTACCGGGGTGAACGACGCAAAATTTATCTGCCCAACGGCCCATGGCTCCTGGTCGCCACCTCTAGCATGACTCATCCCAACACCCACATCTCCGAGAAGAGGTGTTGTGTCGTCATACGAGTTCAATTATTCGCTGGCAAACTGAGTCCCAAAGTAGTCCTGATAACTGTCATGATGAGTCTGCAACTGCTCTACCACTCTCTCAGCTCCAGTCTGCACATGCTCATCCGTCTGCCATGCTCGGTCCCCTCGTAGGTACTCCTCCACCATCTCAATACCCTGGTCGCCTTGACCAGACTCTCCGGTCGACTGCACCACTGGGTCATCCGTGTGGTCAGACATCAAGACCAGCTCAATCTGCACCAGACTCTGATATGTCTCTATAGACGACTGGGACGTGGGCCCCAAACCGTCACTCTGGTCAACACGTGACTGAGAAGATGGCCCAATATCAACTCCTACAGTCTCAATATCCCTCTGCGGAGGATCCACTACATCCTCCACCGTCTGGCTCTCCCTGACCGTAGCCTCGGTATCATCATCTACCGCGTCGCTATCCGTCTCCATAGGAACTGATACATCCTCCAACGTCTGCCTCTCCCTAATGGCAGCTCTCCTAGCAGATTGCAACACTACCCTCTCTCTCAAATTTCTCGACAACACAGACTGTGTAAATTAAAATATATTTATCAAAATCCTATCGCTCAATTACAATACTATATCGTATGACTGTCTAAATGTGGCAAGATTTTCGTAAGTATATTAATGATATCATCTTAATACTAACAATTCATAAGAAAACATAAATATATACTTATTCGATTTCAATTTCCCTACACCTAGTATTTGTCATAATCCTATGGCTCGAATACGATACTATATCGTATGACTGACTAAATGTTGCAAGATTTTCCATAGGTTTATAAATGATTTCAACCTAATACTATCAATTGGTAAGAAAACAGAAATATATACTTATTCGATATCAATTTCCCTACACCTAGTAACAATTTTAACATACCGTAGGCTGAGGATGTGTCTCCAGCGGTGGCGGTACATCTGTCGTCCTCCGCCTCTGTATAGTGGGTTCCGGCTACATTATATATAACAATGAAATGTTAACACTATTTCCTTCAAATTAAAAAATATAGCAAATTGATTTTTATAAACATTAAATGTTACCTGTAACGGATGTCTCCGAAAAGGACCGACATCATCAGCCGTGGCTTTTCCACGATTGTCTTTCACCATCTCAAAACTCGGGTACAAAGTGGTGGTAGATATAGGGACGGAGAATGAACGGAACTAAAAGTCGGGCTCGGAAAGAAAGGAATCGGAGGAGATTCGGTGTGTCGGACAACTGGGCCCCCAACGGTTAAAAAATACCGCATCTCCATGCGGTATCTTTTGACCGTTGTGACAACGGTAAAAAACATACCGTATCTCCATGAGGTATTCTCTTGCCCAAATTTTCGCTATTTTAAAATCATACCGCATGGGTATGCGGTATACGTTTTAAATATTTTAAATTTCCACCGCATGGGTATGCGGTTTGTTTCGGATAACTTCGACCCAACCGGATTATCGTATTACGGACTCCGTTTCAATCTAACCCACCGCACGTACATGCGGTGTTTTTATATGGTCAACGGACATACCGCATGTACATTCGGTATGTCGGGCTAAATTTTGATTAAGACACCGCATAGGTATGCGGTGGATTTGCGGTATAAATAGTAAAAATTAGCGGTGTACATATCATACCCCGTTTCCTGATCTAGGATGAAAACACTCCGGTTCGTTTAAATTTTTTTCGTTTGATTCCAATTTGCGTAAATCAGTTTGTTTGCAGAACGCGTGATTGTGACTATCTATCTCATAGGTACAACCTACCCTCCAGAGATTTTTCATGAACACGGAGGCAGATTTGTTCTTACTTCAGATTGACTCAAAGAAGGTACAAGATCAAGTTCCTTTCAGAATCATTATCATCTCTCTGTAGTGATCAAAATGATCTTAAGCAATCAATAAGACCTTGTACCTTGTAGTGTCCAAATTGATTGCTGATTTTATAACTTCAATAAATCAAAATGAACAAAAATATCATCTGTGAAAATTTCTCTTGGACACAATGATTTTTGTACGGGAAATCTTATATCTATTGGATTTTCATATTCTTTTTGCAAGTTCATTTTGCCCTCATTTTCATTTTTTGTGAATCAGAACAACATCTCACCTTTTTTCCTTGAAAGAGGGTGGTTCTTTTTAGGGAAACCAATTGCTTCTGTGTATTTTGACATGCAGGGGTTGAGGTCAAAAGTGGGCAGCATGTTCTTGTACAGCCTGGTAACGAAATGCTTCTGCACTTGTCACAGGTCAGGAAAGATATAACTTAAGTTTGTTTCTTAAGAATTTTCTTTTTTCTTCCTGAGAAATGATTATATGCTTTGTAGGCTTGTTTGGGAGGGATCAAGAAGAATTAAGGGAGTGAATATGTTCGCCTGTATGCTAAAAAGAATGGACAAAAGTTTCTACTCGGAATTCTTTCTGCTGAAAAAATTCCTCATCTGAATTTTGATGTGGTATTTGAGGATGATTTTGAGCTATCCCATGATGGCAAAAATGATAGTGTACATTTTGCTGGATATAAAGCTCACAACCCTATATATCCTTGAGATAATTCGATTTTTATTTGCTCCCCATTTCGTATGAAATCTATAGATGTGTTATATTCTGACCCTATTGTTTCTTTGACTAACTTGTCTTTCATCACGGATGAAGAAGAAATTGAATCTGGTGAGTATTGCATAATTTTATATTTATATGATTTTCTATTGTCCATTATTGTGTTGTTCTTTGATGTTACTGTATTTTCTTTCCCTTGTTATGATTTTTTTTAATGAATGGTAAATTCCTTTCACATCTTCCACTGAAGTGTCATTTTTCTGGTGTGAATGTCTTCAGTTGGGAGATGGATTGATCTATGAGCTCGTCGACGAAAGCAATTGGTTCCCTCACTTCTATGATCTATCTCGTAGTTTTGACCTCTCCCTCTCGACGCTGTCATAAAAGCGGAGAAGCTACAGAAATTGAGTAAACTCTTATATACTTTTGATTCACTTACAAAAATGATTTCTTCTTCTTTATTAGTTCATAGGTTATATGTAACTATTTCTATTTTAACTCAAATCTCAATGATTTATTGGAACAATATAACTCAACTGTTTGTTGGGAGTAAAGATCTCCATGTTGTTTAGAACCCCTTCCTTCTCTTTCATTTTTGCTGCAAATTAAGAAGCAGCAGATGAAGCTGATGCCGAGGACGCAATTCAGTGGGTTATGTCGTGCAGATCTCTCCCACGATATGTCAATAAGTTTGATAATCATGTCTTTTCAATTACTTTGCTCCCCTTAAAATTGTGCCTCAACATGTATTTTGATCAATCTATAGATTAAGTGGGGCAATAATAGATATGTGGCGCCGACGAGTGGCCAAAACGCGTATGGGAATGCATTTATTATTGTAGAGCAAACGATAGACGACATTAGAACTGTGAGTTTGAATTCCATGGTTTTAGATATGTGTCATGTTTTGGCGTCTGTTTGACTGATTTCAAGTACTTGTAATCAACATCCAGGTTGTTTCATTCACCAGCAAAAAACAAGTTGTGACAGATTACAAACGGGTTATTGTATGAATGTGCCTATCATTCTACAGTTCATCAAGGATTGGCTTCCGGGCTTGGCCTTGGAACTCTGTTCTTTGTCATCTTCAGAAGCTATGTTTTAGCTATATGGTTTGGTGGCAAAATGGTTCTTGAAAAAGTTGTGCATCCATTTATTATCTATCGTATATATATTTACATTGGAATGCATATATTTAAATGGATAAAATATGCATTTGTAAGTAAAAATAAAGTCATGTTTCAATGTGCATGTATTTAATTTTGCAATGCGCTTGTATTTATTCAAGTGGTCACATTTTCTGGTCATATGTTATCATTTGTATAAATAAAAATGTCATTAATCAATGAAGTTTAATTGCATTTTAATATTTTATGTTCTTGTGTCCTCAATTGTATAAAAATGTAATAAACATGTCACCACCAATGATTGTATCAATGAAGCGTAACCACAAACATGTCATCAGTGAATAAACATGTCACCACAAGTGACTGCATCAATGAAGTATAATCACAAATGTGTCACCAACAAATAAAAGTAGAATCGATGAAAATATATCGATATACAATTGATTAAATTAAAAACAAAATGGCATCAAACGATTTGATTAAAAAAAATGGCATCAAATAATTATATCAGAAAAATGGCATCAAAACACTGCTTTGAAAAAGTTGCATCACATTAAAGAAAAAAATGTCATCAAAACATTACCTTGAAAAATATGGCATCACGGTAAAAAAAAATATTATCAAAAAATTGATATAAAAAAAGTGTCATCAGTAGTCAACGGTAAAAAAAAATGGCATCAATGGTCAATGTGGGCCATGTGGCATCAAAATAAACAAAAAAATGTCATCAATATTTGAAAAAAGTGGCATTAAAAAAGTGTCATCAATCCATTTTATTAGAAAAGTGGCATCAAAGCGAAAAAAAATGTAATAAAAATGGCATCAAAATGACAAAATATGGCATCACAAAAAATGTCACCACTAAAAAAAATCCTAAAGAGTCGGTCAACGCTGACCGGTCAACGGTCAACGCTGATCGATTGACGGTCAAACAAGTTGACTGTTGACCTTAATAGTCCATTTGGGAAAGGGTGTTAGGTTAGCTAATTAATTTTTTTTGGGTGCTAGTTAGCTAATTAGATTTTCATAATGTGCTAGTTGCCAAAATGACCCAAATAAAAAAGCGTTATAAAAAGCAAAAGGACAGCGTGTTTTTTTGAAAACCGCTACATGAATAAATCCAATGTATACAATACTAAAACAATATTTATTTTGCCACCTTAGATCTCCAACGAAAAACAACCTTAGATCTATTACAGGTCGTACAGAAGTAGAATATGTATGCTATATCATATAGAGCGTGGCTAGTCAGTTGGGACTCTCGAACCTTAATCAATACCCCAAATCCTGGGAAGGGATCATTTCTTGTGAGGGAGCAAGAAAACATATGCTATAGTTAACAAAATCATGTAATCAAAGGGGATATATCATATTGTAAAGTTCCCCCGATCGATTAAGGAACTCCAGCTATTCTGCCATGGAAGCTCAATTTGGAGAAAACAGAAATCGGAAATGGGAGGAAGAGGGAAGAGGAAGAAGTAACAGATTTGCAACTGATTTTTCTCATTCCAACAAACCCGACCTTATTACAATTTATAAGCCCATGGCCCAAGTTCTATATGGACCATTTTGTCCCTATTTTACAAGTGCAGTTTTACCAAACTACCCTTGGATACACTTCCCTCTATATCCCCTCAAGCCGGAGGAGCGGAAGACACCAGTCCGAGCTTGCACATAAGGAAGTGGTGCTGATCATGGCCGAGGGTTTTGGTAAAAAGGTTGACGAGCTGCAATTGGGAACGAATGAATGTTGGGACGAGGAAGCCTTCATGAAATCGCTCACGCACATAGTGACAATCCAGGCGTAGGTGCTTTGTGCGCTCATGGAAAACTGGGTTTTCCACTATGTGAATCGCTGATTTGCTATCATAGAAGAGGGGAATTGGTTTGGGAACTGAGCAATTGAATTAAAGAAGGATCGAATCCAACCATACTAATTCACTTGCTGTCTTCGAGAGGCTTCGATATTCAGCTTCAGCCGACGATTTTGAGACCGTGGTTTGCTTCTTGGTCTTCCAAGATACAATGGACTTTCCTAAGAACACACAGAACCCAGTAAGTGGCCTGCCAGTGAACAAGCAATTCCCCCAGTCTGAATCACAATATGCAATGAAAGCATTGTGATTATGTACAGGATAGAGCAAGCCCAAATTGACAGTGCCCTTGAGGTACTTCACCACATGTAATGCAGCTTGCCAGTGAGGGATGCGAGGGCAGATCATGAACTTGCTGAGATGTTGAACGGCATAGGATATGTCAGGTCTAGACATATTCAAATACAACAACTTGCCTACCAGCCGTCTATACATCTCTGGATCGTCAAGCTTGTCACTAGTGTCAGTGGAAAGCTTCAAACCCCTTGACATGGGAAAAGAAGCAGCTTTGCAGTCTATCATCTGAGTATCTTGAATAATGTCTATAAAATACTTCCTTTGATTAAGGAGAGTGCCTTAAGGAGTTCTGGATATTTATAATCCTAGAAAATATCTCACATTCCCAAGGTCCTTGATTGTGAAGGCTTGATGCAAGGCATCTTTCAACCACTTGATTTCTGAAGAGTTGTCACTAGTAAGGAGAAGATCATCCACATATACCAGCACATCAAACAAACCTTTAGGAACTGTCTTTAGGAACAATGAGTGGTCAAAAGAGGATTGCACATATCCTTTTGCTAGCAGAAACTTAGATAGTTCAACGTTCCATTGCCGGGACGCCTGATTTAGGCCATAAAGAGACCTTTTCAGACGACAAACTTGATCAGAGGTACCCTTGACATAGCCATCAGGGATCCTCATATAAACTTCCTCATCAAGGAAGCCATGAAGGAAAGCATTATTTATGTCAAGCTGTTCAATAGGCCACTGTTTTTGAGTAGCAACAACAATCAACATCCTTACAGTGGTGAATTTAGCCACTGGTGAGAATGTATGTTTGTAATCCTTGCCCTTGATGTGGTTATAACCCTTAGCAACCGGTCGAGCTTTGAATCTTTCCACACTTCCATCAGGTTTAAAATTGATTTTGTACACCAACTTACTACCAATAGTAGATTTTCCTTGAGGTAATGTAGTGAGAGACCAAGTTTCATTATCCTCAAGAGCTTGCAGCTCCTTATGCATAGCTTCAATCCAAAGGGGATCCTTACATGCTTGGGAATAGGTGAGTGGCTCTTTAAGGGATAGGACATTGGCAAGAGAGGCTATGTAATCAGGAGGATAGTATGAAGGATCATCAAGAGAAGTGGCTAGGAAAGATGTGGATAGTGACTGAGAAGTGCCAGGACAAATGAAATCTTTGAGGTGGGCAGGTAAATGGGGCTGTCTAGTGGATCTTCTGATGGGTATGATAGGAGAGGGACTGGATGTTTCTGAGAATTCAGAAGATAGGTGAGGTGAAGGGTTAGGTTCAGGGATATTACCAGTATGAGATTCATATGAATCAGGGACAGATATAGAGGGTATAGGGTTATTGGTTTGTGAAGGAGGAGGATGGTTTTCAAAACAAGTAGATGGATTAACCAGAGGTAGGGTGAATTGAGTTGGATGTGTTTGAGAAGGGGATTTTGGTTGATCTTTGACAGGAAAGTTGTCTTCAAAGAACATCACATCCCTGCTTAAAAAGGTGGTTTTGGTTGACATGCACTTCCTAGTCTTGGAAGCAAACTTGTCCTTCATACTGCCTCTTACCAAAGCAAAGCATAGAGAACCAATAATTCTCAATCTGCTGTACACAGGTTTGCACCCCATCAATTTCTCAAATGGAGTTTGCCAATTCAACACAGATGAAGGCATCAAATTTATCAAGTGAGTAGCAGCAAGAACACATCTCCCCAAAATACCAGAGGGAGATTAGCAAATAATCTGATGGCTCTTGCTGTTTCAATAAAATGCCTATGTTTGCGCTCAACACGTCCATTCTGTTGAGGCACATATGGCACTGAGAGCTGGTGAACAATACCATGCGGTGTGAAGTACTCCTTACATTTAAGAAACTCATATCCATGATCAGATCTCACTTCCTTGACTGTCACAGCAAATTGATTTTGAACAAGAGCAATAAAATCAATGAGAATCTGAGCAACCTGATGTTTAGCATTGACTAAAAATGTCCATACAACCCTTGTATGATCATCCAAAATGGTGAGGAAATACTGAGCACCAGATCGAGATTGGACCTTATAAGGCCCCCATAGATAAACATGAATCAACTCAAACTTCTCATTAGCTATAGTTTTGCTTACAGTGAAGGGAATTGAATGATGCTTAGCCATGATACAGGCTTCACAAAACACATTGTCACTGCCTGAGAGATGACATCCCTGGACATGTTTGAGCTTTGAAAATGAAATATGTCCTAGCCTAGCATGCCAAACTTGGCTAGAAACAACTGTATTTGAATTGAAACTAGATTGTGGTGACTTAGAAGCCACATTGACTGCATTGAAATGACTGTGAATTCCATCTGCAGTTTGCAAAGTTGCCTTGAAGAGCCTTCTAGTAAGCCCTGCTGCACTGAGAACTTCCTGACCACTCTTACGGTCCTGAAATACACACTTGGTTCTCTTAAAATTCACATCCAAAATCAGTGTCATCCACAATTTTTCCAACAGACATCAGGTTAGTTTTGAAATCAGGCACATGAAACACATTTTTCAAAACAATGCCTGAAGTAAGTTTGATGTCTCTAATATCCCTAACCTGTCTCATTGTCCCATCTGGGAAGCATACCCTTACAGGCTGACTCAACATACGTCTATGTTGCAATAATTTTTCATCATATATCATATGATCAGTGGCGCCAGAATCAATGATCCAAGTCAAGCCATTCTTAGTCTGAGTTTTGGAAGAAAACAAAGCAAGAGAAGTACTTGCACAGTTGGCAGCCCCTTTAGCCTGTCCTTTGCCTTTCATGGCCTTCATGACCTCTTGGCAGACAGCATTAACTAAGGCCATGTCAAATCATGTGCCATCCTCTACAATCTCCTCTTCATTATCATCCAATGGAGACTCAAAAATTCCTGCGGCATTTGCAGAAGATTTGGTTGCCTTCTTGCCTTTTGGATCTTTGAACCACTCCGGGTAACCAATTATCTTGAAACAACCATCTGTTGTATGTCCAGTCATCCCACAATGACTGCATACTTCATTAGATTTGTCCTTCTTAACAGGCTTCTTGGATCCATTTGACTTTCCTGCTGCAAATGCACTACTGTCTTGTGATGATTCACCAATGTTGGAGCCACCTGCAACTTCTACCTGCTTCACCAGATAGTAAGCTCTATTGACAATAGGTAATGGATCGGTGGAGAGGGTCTGATTCCTCACACCTTCATAGGTTTCTCCCAATCCCATCAAGAACTGGAGAAGTTTGTTGCGGATGTCTGCTATCTTCAGTTTCTTGGACAATCCACAAGTGCAGCTGAGTCTAGCAGCACAGTCGAACTTCAAGACTCCTTCAAGTGTAAGAATCTCATCCCAGAGTTTCTTAATTTTGTTCAAATATTCAGCAATGCTCAGATTTCCTTGTGTCTGATTACTCAAGCTCTTCCTAAGTTGATATAGAAGTGGACCGTTCATCTGTGCGTACCGCTCCTCAATCTCCTACCAGAGTTCTCTCGCTGAATCGAGATACATGAAGCTTTCGTAAATCTCTGTATTCATAGAATTCAGAATCCAACATCTCACCATGTAGTCACATCTTTTCCATCTCGGAAGATCTGCTGGTGTGACTGAATCTGGATCTGAGCTTCCATCTATGAAACCGATTTTGAGTTTCGCTCCAAGTGCCATCTTGATTCCTCGACTCCAGCTCAGGAAATTGAGTCCGTTGAAGTTGTTCGCCACGAGACGTGCTCCTGGATGATCGGAGTTGGAAAGGCTTAGTGGATCATCCTGATTTCCACCACCAAATCCAGTTTCTCCGACCACGTTATTCGTAACCTGGTGATCCTCCGCCATTTCTTCAATTCTCTGATCTCAGTAGGTTTCAGTTGTTGATCGAACACCGTCGAGCTCTGATGTCATGTAAAGTTCCTCCAATCGATCAAGGAACTCCATCTATTCTGCCATGGAAGCTCAATTTGGAGAAAATAGAAATCGGAAAAGGGAGGAAGAGGGAAGAGGAAGAAGTAACAGATTTGCAACTGATTTTTCTCATTCCAGCAAACCCAGCCTTATTACAATTTATAAGCCCATGGCCCAAGTTCTGTATGGACCATTTTGTCCCTATTTTACAAGTGCAGTTTTACCAAACTACCATTGGATACACTTCCCTCTATACATATATGTTATAGTTAAATAGGAATTTAAAGGTTTTTTCTGTTTAATTAAAAAATTTATCGCCCCGGAGGTGAAAGACTAGATATCATGCAACATATTATGTCATGGATGATCTTAATTAGTTATTGTGATGTTCATGCTGATTAGAGCTGTTCTATGCTAAACTACGTTATATGTTATATAACTATGTTTTTCATAAGTAACAAAAAAAAAAAGTTTTTTTTTTTTGAGAAGAAACAAAGGATTTTTTTTACACTACAATCTTATAACATTTTTGGATACAACATAAATAGGCCGGCCCAACTATCTTAGATGCCATACTAAGCTGGTTTGAATCTGAAACTAGCTTGCTCAAAAAAAGAATTTGAAACTAGCTCGTATGTGTTCGTTTGAAAACCCACTTAGTTATTTCAAAATATTTTTTTCCCAATAATTCTAATCTGTATAATTATTTTATTTTTAATAAAATATTTAACTTAGTTTATGAATATATGTGTCAAGGTGGTTTGAGACATTTCTTTATTTATTGGAAAAAACATACAAATAAATTTGAGAAAATTTGACCTTTTGTACACCTACAAGCTTTTAATTAAGTTATTAACCAATTTAAATGTTTTTTTAGGCGTTATAATTATTATTAAATGTTTTTTAGGTCAGTTCTCCTTCCCGATGACTCGGTCTGAAAGCTCTTCCTCCCCTTTTCCTCTTGCCGGCGATTTCTCATCCGGTCTTCCTCCGTTTCGTCGTCTTCTTCTTCTTCATTCCATCTCCGGTGCTTATCTCTTGTCGACACTCATTTCCATCTCCCTCCTCCGCCCTCCATCATCGCCCTCTCACCGACCTCTGTGATTGAAGCGCTCGCGCGTCCATGGAGCCGTCGCCGTTGGGGCGATACAGCCCCCACAGTTCCAAGTACTCTCTTTCTCTGCGTTTGAATGCGCTTTTTCGCTTTCCGATTTTGTGCGATTCTCGTGAAATTCCAGTTTTCCACTTTGCAGGAAGCGAGTGTTTACGGGGAGCAAGATCGGTGACGGTTCCTTGTGGATGGATGAAGACGTCATCGAGATTCCACCTCCTCTTGCGTTTTCCAAGTCCAAATCGGCCAAGCAGAAGCAGAAACAGAAACAGGTTTAGCGTCTTTCTCTGGAACTCGTTCCTTTTTATGTGGTGTTGTTGGGGTTTCTAGGGTTTATAATTTGATTTTTCTTGGGGTTACTCTTTGATTGAATCTAACGGAGCGGAGTTTGATTCAATCGTCGCTGGCTTTGATCTCATGTTTATCGGAGTTTGGAGTGATGTGATTGCAAATTGGAAAGCTTGTGATTTTGGAACTATGATACAACATTTCAGGATGTTAAACTTGTGATTCTGGAATATTGTTACTGCATCAAAGGGTATTTTAATCATGAGATCCACCGAGTCTTATTTCTTATTTTTCCATCAGTTGTAGCTTCCAACCAACATTCATAGATGAATTTGAGGAGAAAGTACATCTACTTGAAATTGATGTAGAGGAAGATCAAGAAATCGCACGAAACTTTTGCTCTTCCAATACTCCAAGCTCTTTTGGACTCACATCAAGCATTCTTTGGTTGTGTCCTCTCCCCTACTCGGTAATGCTATGTTTTATTATAATGGTTAAGAATGCCAGTTAGTTTTGAATTATTGCATTTGATGGTGATTTTGTGTGTTTGTCAAATTCATTGTTTGCGACCTAGAGAGCTAGCAATCCAAATTGCAGAGCAGTTTGAAGCTTTGGGTTCTAGTATTGACTTAAAAACCGCAGTGTTACGTGTTTATTTGATAACTTTTGCTTCAAACTTTTGTTCTTTTTAAATGGTCCTTTTTAAAAAAAAAATAGTGATGTAAACAATTTCTTCTTCCTGTTTATGGGGTTTTGGATTTATGCTAAATTGCAATCATACATGTATAATTCTCGTTCTTTTCCTTTGTGTTTATTTAAGTGTGTTTTTCATCATGCAGCTTGTTGGTGGGGTAGATATGACTCAACAACAACTATCCTTGGGGAGAAGGCCACACATCATAGCAAGTATTCATTTGAGTTGCATTATAAAGTTATAACTGATATTGAGTTTCTAAGGTTCTATGTTTCTTGCAAGATACAAAGCTCAAGTGCCTAATTTGGACGAACAAGCTTGCCTATACGAGAATTTCGGCCATGGCCGAAACCGAGATAAGTGATGCAATTGCAGAGTTCATTTCAGCCTCACATCCTGCTGGCTCTGACACTTCTCTATATTGATGGGCTGCCTCGATCTTCTGCCTAACACCATATGATCGAGTTTCCATCACCGGACCGAAACATTTCAGGTAAAATGGTTTGATTTTTGATATGCTAATTTTCCACATCTGTATAGTTTTAAAAGGAATCATCTTGTTTGGGGGATTCTAAGATAAATGATGGTAAAGATGCACTCCTGTACTGTCACAATAGCATGTGGGCTTCTGTTTGTAGAATCAACTGATTAATCTGGTTTTTTTAGGCATTGTTTTATATATTTATTAACTGGATTTAAAAGACATATCAGTATATGTATACCATCTTTAATCTTGTACAAATAGGTTTTCCTGTCCTTCCTGCTAATGCCATAAAGGAAGCAAAATAGTCACTTTTAAGTCAAATAAGTTATAAATAGGGACTCTGTTTAAAAACGGTCATTTTTATTTAAGTGGATTTTTTACATTGTTCTATTTGAAAGTGGTATAATAGTGGATTTGAATCCTATGGTTTGTGGGGAACTTCAATCCTTAAATGTCTGAGTCCCCTACTAAACCAAGCAAGAAGGGGAGCTTTTTGTTGCAATTTTATGGCATTCTTGAACCCTTTTACCATAATGTTGTGCTTACCTGAACTCTTCAAGAGCTGGCAGCATCAGTATAGCAGTTCTCAAGGTGAAAGTGCATGCTTTGGAGAATCTACTTCAAGAGCTGGCAACATCATTGATTCCATATTATATTAATTACATTTGCACCTTGTATGGATTGTGACATATGAAAAGAGATCGTTTGATATTATTTTTTATATAATTATTGGATGGTTACATTGAAGTCACCTTGTATTGATTTCATTGATTCCATATTATATTAATTACATTGATGCATTGTTTTTAGTTGATGACATGTTATAATATGTGCTTTTACGTATGCAACCAATATTAATTTCATAATTTTAAAAACTTGTGGTTTTATATGTGCAATAAGGTGACAGTATTTTGATTCCACGTTTTAAGCTTCTATGTCATCAATTATGTAAAAACGTCACCAGAAACAGTTGCGATTAATGAAATGTAATAACAGTTGTCATCAATGAATAAAATTCGTTAATAAAAGATGTAATCAAAATGTATAATCACATTTTATGAACCTATGTCATCAATTGTATTAAAAAAATGTGATAAAAATGTCATCAACAAAAGATGTCATCCCAAGGTGATAAAAAATGTGATAAAAATGTGAATAAAAGCTATGTTTGGTTCATAATCAAGTCTTACCACTTCACCGTAGTTCATCATCAGGTCTTACCACTCCATTGAATACTAGAGAGGACAAAAGAAATGGTAGACCTTTTATATTCATATGATTGTAAATCACATTGTCATCACAAAAGATTGAGATCAATAAAGTGTAATCACAAACGTGTCATCAGTGTATAAAAGTAGAATCGATGAAAATATATCGTTGATTATATTAAAAAAAAGTGGCGTGAAAACAATAATTTGAAAAACGTGTCAACGTGGAAACATCATTGATTCCATATTATATTAATTACATTTGCACCTTGTATGGATTGTGAGATATGAAAAGAGATCGTTTGATATTATTTTTTATATAATTCTTGGATGGTTACATTGAAGTCACCTTGTATTTATTTCATTGATTCCATATTATATTAATTACATTGATGCATTGTTTTTAGTTGATGACATGTTATAATAGGTGCTTTTACGTATGCAACCAATATTAATTTCATAATTTCAAAAACTTGTGGTTTTATATGTGCAATAAGGTGACAATATTTTGATTCCACGTTTTAAGCTTCTATGTCAGCAATTATGTAAAAACGTCACCAGAAACAGTTGCGATTAATGAAATGTAATAACAGTTGTCATCAATGAATAAAATTCGTTAATAAAAGATGTAATCAATTAAATGTATAATCACATTTTATGAACCTATGTCATCAATTGTATTAACAAAATGTGATAAAAATATCATCAACAAAAGATGTCATCCCAAGGTGATAAAAAATGTGATAAAAATGTGAATAAAAGCTATGTTTGGTTCATAATCAAGTCGTACCACTTCACCGTAGTTCATCATCAGGTCTTACCACTCCATTGAATACTAGAGAGGACAAAAGAAATGGTAGACCTTTTATATTCATATGATTGTAAATCACATTGTCATCACAAAAGATTGAGATCAATAAAGTGTAATCACAAACGTGTCATCAGTGAATAAAAGTAGAATCGATGAAAATATATCGATATATAATTGATTATATTAAAAAAAAAGTGGCATGAAAACAATAATTTGAAAAACGTGTCAATGTGGAAACATCATTGATTCCATATTATATTAATTACATTTGCACCTTGTATGGATTGTGACATATGAAAAGAGATCGTTTGATATTATTTTTTATATAATTCTTGGATGGTTACATTGAAGTCACCTTGTATTGATTTCATTGATTCCATATTATATTAATTACATTGATGCATTGTTTTTAGTTGATGACATGTTATAATAGGTGCTTTTACGTATGCAACCAATATTAATTTCATAATTTCAAAAACTTGTGGTTTTATATGTGCAATAAGGTGACAATATTTTGATTCCACGTTTTAAGCTTCTATGTCATCAATTATGTAAAAACGTCACCAGAAACAGTTGCGATTAATGAAATATAATAACAATTGTCATCAATGAATAAAATTCGTTAATAAAAGATGTAATCAATTAAATGTATAATCACATTTTATGAACCTATGTCATCAATTGTATTAAAAAAGTGTGATAAAAATGTCATCAACAAAAGATGTCATCCCATGGTGATAAAAAATGTGATAAAAATGTGAATAAAAGCTATGTTTGGTTCATAATCAAGTCTTACCACTTCACCGTAGTTCATCATCAGGTCTTACCACTCCATTGAATACTAGAGAGGACAAAAGAAATGGTAGACCTTTTATATTCATATGATTGTAAATCACATTGTCATCACAAAAGATTGACATCAATAAAGTGTAATCACAAACGTGTCATCAGTGAATAAAAGTAGAATCGATGAAAATATATCGATATATAATTGATTATATTAAAAAAAAAGTGGCATGAAAACAATAATTTGAAAAACGTGTCAACGTGGAAACATTATTGATTCCATATTATATTAATTACATTTGCACCTTGTATGGATTGTGACATATGAAAAGAGATCGTTTGATATTATTTTTTATATAATTCTTGGATGGTTACATTGAAGTCACCTTGTATTGATTTCATTGATTCCATATTATATTAATTACATTGATACATTGTTTTTAGTTGATGACATGTTATAATAGGTACTTTTACGTATGCAACCAATATTAATGTCATAATTTCAAAAACTTGTGGTTTTATATGTGCAATAAGGTGACAATATTTTGATTCCACGTTTTAAGCTTCTATGTCATCAATTATATAAAAACGTCACCAAAAACAATTGCGATTAATGAAATATAATAACAATTGTCATCAATGAATAAACGTTGTTAATAAAAGATGTAATCAATGAAATGCATAATCACATTTTATGAACCTATGTCATCAATTATATTAAAAAAATATGATAAAAATGTCATCAACAAAAGATGTCATCCCAAGGTGATAAAAAAATGTGATAAAAATGTGAATAAAAGCTATGTTTGATTCATCGTCAAGTCTTACCACTTCACTTTCGTTCATCATCAGGTCTTACCACTCTATTGAATACTAGAGAGGACAAAAGAAATGGTAGAGTAGACCTTTTATGATGCGGGTCCATCCAAGACACCTTCGGACACACCTATACTTGGGGATGGACCTAAGATTCGAGCTCATGAGAATGTTGTCATCCCCAAGACGAAGAAGAAGACTCCCCCATGGGAGAAGGTCCAAAGGTGCAAGCTTGATGGGTCGTTCGTTTTAGAGTCGTTCAGCCGTTTGACAGCTTTTCGACGTCTCAGTAAAATGAGTCGTTCGGATTTAATATTGATCGGATTGGTTCGTGTCATACCTTTTCGGAACGAGGACGAAGAGATCTACAACTTTTTTGTTGAAGATTTTTCCAGATTCGACCTAGAGCTTGACCGAAAATCAACATCTTGGAGCTGTCACTGTTTTTAGACGGGAATAAGCAAAGTGCGCGGGCGTGCAGGTGGGTGCGCGGGCTTGCGGACTCGGCGCGCGGGCGTGCACGATGCTGCTGCTGCTGGAATTCGGAAGCTGCTGGACGCCGGATTCTTCTTTGGCCTAAATTTGGCTTATTTCATGTGTTATGTCATAAGACTTAATTAATAAGTCAACCTATTTTATGTTATTTTAGGAACCTATTTTAAGTTATTTTAGGTTATTTAATAATTTCTTTTATTTATTATTTTAATTGATAAATTGCCCTTTTAGGGTTATAAGAAGGTTGATCTCCATTGTTGAATAAAGACGTTGAAATTTATGAAAGTTCTCTTTTTGTGTGAAACACATAGAGCGTAAGTCGATCGATTCGCAACGTGGCTCATCGATTGCACAATTGGTTATAGATCTAACTTGGTTTGCTTTGAGTTCGTCAACCTCGCGAGAGCTTGGTGATCTAGTTAAATCACAAGTCCCCTTCTTGTGCCTCCAAGTTGTCCGCTTGGTTGTGTAAGGTTGTAGAGGCGGGCTTTATAGTCGTTGGTATTTGGTTCCTACCCTCTTAGGAGGCCTGGGGTCTTTGCCTCGTTCTATTTTACTTCGAATCAGTCCTTATCGGTCGTGTCTTTGTTATCAATTTCGAGTCTTGCATATTGTTCATCGAGTCTTTGAGTCTTTTGCTTCCGTTCTTGTTATTTCTTGTTTGATTGTCGAAGATCGGGCCATCCTACGGCTAACCCCGTATCAAATTGGCATCAGAGCTTTGGTTTCCGACATCAAAAGTTGTGTCTTTTGTTTCCCTAAACACAAAACCTACAAAAAAAAAATAGTCTTTCTTGTTCTTGGTTTTTACTTCTTGCAATTTTGAATTGGTTATTACTAATCCTTGTTTGTGATTGTCGTGGTTGTTAGCCTAAAACACATAACTAGCCGAGACCCCTGTTGCAGTAGACCAACTTTGGCACCAATCATATTTGATATATATCATTTAGCCGAGTCGAGTGCCATTACAGTGCTAGATTCTTCATAGAATCATAGTTGACGGCACCACGCCTTTGCTAGGCAAGTTGGCCGAATCCACCCACACAAACCCTAGTTTGCTTTCTATCTTTGGCTATCTTGTTCTATCCTAGATTTATCTATTTAATTGCCTTATTTAATTTGTTGAAATTTGTGGTAGATATATCTAATAATTTCTATCATAAATTATCAAAGGCATAGATAGATTTATTTACCATATTTAGCCAAACCATCACCTATATATATTTCATTAGGGCTACATAAATTTTATTTTCTTTCACCATAGCATATAATTTTTTTTAGAGTCCTTTATTTCATAGATAGTTTCCTGCATTAGTCCAAAAAAAAAAAAAATTACATTCAAAGCTTAGTCCTAGGAGGATAAAATTCACTAAGGGCAAAAGTAAGCTTTCAAAAAAAAAATACATTCAAAAGCTTAGTCCTAGGAGGATAAAATTCACTTGGGGCAAAAGTAAGCTTTCAAAAAAATAATAATAATAATAAAAAAAAAGAGAAGGATTTATCTAGTGCAAGAAAGCTTAAGGACCAAATTTGGTGAAATTGTTATAGCCCTAGTTGACAACCTTCAAACACATACCTCCCAAGCCATAAATTTTTTTTTAAACCCTACCTTGCAACTACAACATCCATACTAAGGGTTTATCAAAAGGAGGTAAAAATCCAAGTTTTTCTTTCTTTTCTTTCAATTTCTTTTCCTATTTTTGTGTGTCGTGTACTGCAGTGACCATAACGACCCCCTCCAGCCTCGGTACAACCTCGTTACAGTGTAGATTGCGTTCGGTTTTGGTCGATTTCGAGCTTTCCAGGTCGATATCGAGTCGATACTTCTTCCTTTCGAATTGATACTTTTGTGCTGTGCCTTGTCGGTTGCTTGTTTCTTTGTTGTATCTCTTGATTCCTTTCTTTTGATTGTTAAGTCCTTACTTGAGTGTTGATTTGCCCAAAGCGGATTGCCCCAACAAGCTTATCATACCAATTAGAGAGAAGAGTGTGAGCAAAACACTTGCGAGATTGTTTATATTTTACTAACCTTCACATAGTTCTTTTTTGTCTTTATTTGCAATGTCTAATAACCAGGGCAACGACTGGTACAATACCTTCAAGGAGAACATAGCAAAGATAAATGAAGGATTGAGGGCATTAGAGACTAGGCCAAGCGGTTGTAACACCGTGGGTGGTCGAGGTGATCGAAGGCGTGACGATCCGCCTCGCGATGAAAGGGAAGTACATTTTCCTAATCCTAACCCTAATCCTAATCTTAATCCTCATTTAGCTAACCCTTTATTTGATAAGAACATCTCTCCACGAAGGGAGAGACATGGTAGGAATAATGCGTTTGCTAATATGCAGGGACGAGGGAAAGGACGATGGCAACAGGAAGAGTACTACTTCTTAGAGGACGACGACGACTTCCAAGAGGATGATCATTGGGAGCAACGTCCTAGACGAAATTATAGAGGAGGTCGATACCACTATCGAGCACCTAGAGAGCCTGCGCAAGATGGCATAGGTAAGGTCAAGGTAAAGATCTCTCAATTTGATGGTAACAACGATCCAGATGCATATATTGATTGGGAAACTAAAATGGATCGAATATGGAATTCTCATAACTTCTCTGAACATAAAAAGGTGCAATTAGCTTCTTTAGAATTTCAAGGGTTTGCTTTAATTTGGTGGGATAGTTTGAATAAAGAAAGAAGAAGAGCCCTTGATGCGCCTATCGCTTCTTGGACTCAATTAACAGCACTTTTGAGAAGTAGATTTGCTCCCCAACACTACTCTACAGAGCTTAGACAACGACTAGAAAACCTTAGACAAGGTAATAAAAGTGTTGAGGAAACGTTTAATGCAATGCAAGAAACCATGGCTAGAGCTAATGTAGTTGAAAATGATGAAGACACCAATGCTAGGTTTCTTAGAATATTGCACCCCGCCTTAGCTCATGAAATTGATTACTTACCTTATTTTACGCCTACTGAACTTTTACATTTAGCTATGAAAGTAGAAAGGAATGCTAGATACAGGAGCCATGGTGGTAGAATGTCAAGTGGGCAACCCCAAAGGTGGCACCAAAGCCATGTGCAGCAGCCCCAAAGGAGGTTTGATGGCGGCTCAAGGGAGAGAGCAAGCCAACCCCAAAGGAGGAGTGAAGACCAAATACCTCAGGAGCCCTTCGACAAAGGCAAAGCCCCTTGGAACGGACGTGATTCGTCTGGGGCATCTACTGGCCCTAAAGGGAGTAATCCTAACTCTTCTCCTCTTCAACCTTTGTACATTCCTTGCTTTATATGCCAAGGTAGAGGACATGTTATGAAGGATTGCCCAAATAAGAAGCCTCTCATGATTAATCACCTAGGTGATAATGAATCTGAAAATTCTAGTGGTGAAAATGATGAGCATGTTAATAATGATCAAGATCTTAATTTACTTGCCTGTGATGATAATGTTTGCATTGAATCTGAGAAAGATGATTCTTTGATTGATAGTAAGGTTTTAAGTGTTCAACCTAAGCATTGTGATGATAATCAAAGTGAAGAGTTGTGTCATACTAAATGTATAGAAAAAGGCATAGTTGGTAATATGATCATTGATGATGAAAATTCTTCTACTATTGCTAGCCTTGAATTAATTGGAAATCCAGCCTTGAAAATGGATGAAAACTTGCTAGCATTGGATGGAAATTTAGAGATCAATGAACATCCTAAAGTGCATATTACGTTAGAACATCATGAAGATGATATGAAGTATAAATTATGCACTTATAAAGTTTATTTTCTTGGTTTTGTAGAAAGCTCTAACGGTCTACAAGTTGGCGAAGCCAAGATCAAATCCATCCAGAAGCGGTCAACCCCTACAATAATCGGCCTCAAGAGGAGTTTCCATTGGCATGAGGTATTCGATCCAGGAGCTCATGTGGATGCATTTGCGGAATCTTATCCGACCTTGGATTCAAGGTCGAATCCTTTTCAAGAAAGGGGGAATGATGCGGGACCATCCAAGACACCTTCGGACACACCTATACTTGGGGATGGACCTATGATTCGAGCTCATGAGAATGTTGTCATCCTCAAGAGGAAGAAGAAGGCTCCATCATGGGAGAAGGTCCAAAGGTGCAAGCTTGATGGGTCGTTCGTTTTAGAGTCATTCAGCCGTTTGACAGCTTTTCGACGTCTCAGTAAAATGAGTCGTTCGGATCCAATATTGATTGGATTGGTTCGTGACATACCTTGTCGGAACGAGAACGAAGAGATCTACAACTTTGCTGTTGAAGATTTTTCCAGATTCGACCTAGAGCTTGACCGAAAATCAACATCTTGGAGTTGTCACTGTTTTTAGACGGGAATAAGCAAAGTGCGCGGGCGTGCAGGTGGGTGCGCGCGCGTGCGGACTCGGCGCGCGGGCGTGCGCGATGCTGCTGCTGGAATTCGGAAGCTGTTGGACGCCGGATTCTTCTTTGGCCTAAATTTGGCTTATTTCATGTGTTATGTCATAAGACTTAATAATTTCTTTTATTTATAAGTCAACCTATTTTATGTTATTTTAGGAACCTATTTTAAGTTATTTTAGGTTATTTAATAATTTCTTTTATTTATTATTTTAATTGATAAATTGGCCTTTTAGGGTTATAAGAAGGCTGATCTCCATTGTTGAAGAAAGACGTTGAAATTTATGAAAGTTCTCTTTTTGTGTGAAACACATAGAGCGTAAGTCGATCGATTCGCAGCGTGGCTCATCGATTGCACAATTGGTTATAGATCTAACTTGGTTTGCTTTGAGTTCGTCAACCTCGCGAGAGCTTGGTGATCTAGTTAAATCACAAGTCCCCTCCTTGTGCCTCCAAGTTGTCCGCTTGGTTGTGTAAGGTTGTAGAGGCGGGCTTTATAGTCGTTGGTATTTGGTTCCTACCCTCTTAGGAGGCCTGGGGTCTTTTCCTCGTTCAATTTTAGTTCGAATCAGTCCTTATCGGTCGTGTCTTTGTTATCAATTTCGAGTCTTGCATATTGTTCATCGAGTCTTTGAGTCTTTTGCTTCCGTTCTTGTTATTTCTTGTTTGATTGTCGAAGATCGGGCCATCCTACGGCTAACCCCATATCATTTTATATTCATATGCATGTAAATCACATTTTCATCACAAAAGATTGCGATAAATAAAGTGTAGTCACAAATGTCATCAATGAATAAAAATGTAAACATGTCACCACAAGTGATTGTATCAATGAAGTGCAATCACAAACGTATCATCAGTGAATAAAAGTAGAATCGTTGAAAATATATCGATATATAATTGATTATATTAAAAAAAAGTGGCATGAAAACACTAATTTGAAAAACGTGTCAACGTGGCAACATCATTGATTCCATATTATATTAATTACATTTGCACCTTGTATGGATTGTGACATATGAAAAGAGATCGTTTGATATTATTTTTTATATAATTCTTGGATGGTTACATTGAAGTCACCTTGTATTGATTTCATTGATTCTATATTATATTAATTACATTGATGCATTGTTTTTAGTTGATGACATGTTATAATAGGTGTTTTTACGTATGCAACCAATATTAATTTCATAATTTCAAAAACTTGTGGTTTTATATGTGCAATAAGGTGACAATATTTTGATTCCACGTTTTAATCTTCTATGTCATCAATTATGTAAAAACGTCACCAGAAACAGTTGCGATTAATGAAATGTAATAACAGTTGTCATCAATGAATAAAATTCGTTAATAAAAGATGTAATCAATTAAATGTATAATCACATTTTATGAACCTATGTCATCAATTGTATTAAAAAAATGTGATAAAAATGTCATCAACAAAAGATGTCATCCCAAGGTGATAAAAAATGTGATAAAAATGTGAATAAAAGCTATGTTTGGTTCATAATCAAGTCTTACCACTTCACCGTAGTTCATCATCAGGTCTTACCACTCCATTGAATACTAGAGAGGACAAAAGAAATGGTAGACCTTTTATATTCATATGATTGTAAATCACATTGTCATCACAAAAGATTGAGATCAATAAAGTGTAATCACAAACGTGTCATCAGTGAATAAAAGTAGAATCGATGAAAATATATCGTTGATTATATTAAAAAAAAGTGGCGTGAAAACAATAATTTGAAAAACGTGTCAACGTGAAAATATCATTGATTCCATATTATATTAATTACATTTGCACCTTGTATGGATTGTGAGATATGAAAAGAGATCGTTTGATATTATTTTTTATATAATTCTTGGATGGTTACATTGAAGTCACCTTGTATTGATTTCATTGATTACATAAAGGTTTGAAAATATATCGATATATAATTGATTTCATTGATTCCACAAACGTGTCATTAGTGAATAAAAGTAGAATCGATGAAAATATATCGATATATAATTGATTAAATAAAATAAAAAAGTGGCATCAAAACACTAATTTGAAAAACGTGTGAACGTGGCATCACAACAAACAAAACATTTCATAAAGGTTTGAAAAAAGTGGCATTAAAAAGTGTTATCAAACCATCTCATTAGAAAAGTGGTCTCAAAACGAAAATAAAATAACATCAAGTAATTAAATTAGAAAAATGACATCAAAACACTAATTTGAAAAAATTGCATCACATTAAAGAAAAAAAATATCATCAAAACACTACTTTAAAAAAATATGGCATCAAGGTAAAAAAAATATAATCAAAAAATTGACTTTAAAAAAGTGTCATCAGTAGTCAACAGTAAAAAAAAATATCATTATAAAGTGCCATCAAAGCGAAAATAAAATGTAATAAAAAATGGAATTCAAACGGTAAAAAAATGCATAACAAAAATGTCATTATTAAAATAAAATAAATAAAAAAAATCCGCATGAGCTGGTCAACGTTGACCGGTCAATGGTCAACCATTTGACCAGTCGATGATCAAACAGTTGACCATTGATTTTAATACCCATTTGATAAATAGATTACCTAACCTAATTAAATAAGTTTATTTTCTAATTAGCTAATTGAAATAACCTACTTTCTTAAATCACCCAATAAATTTCGATAATTCGGTTACAGTTTTTCGACTAACGATAAAAAAATTTAATTGAGCGATAGATCAACGGTCAATTAGTAAAACAAAAAAGTTTTCTTAGTTCGATTAAACAAGCTAAGTTTTAAAAAGTACTATCCCTCCGTACCTTAAAATATACTCCCTCCGTTCAACAAAACTTGACGTTTTACTATTCATACACGCTTTTTTAGGAGCTAAAAACTATATAAAATATCGACTTTTTAAATAATTTTTTTTAACAATTTCGTAGTCATTATTAATAAGTACAAACTTGTTAAAAAAAATTTTTTAAAAAATAAATATTTCATATAGTTTTTATCATTCTAAAAAAGTGTGCGTGAATAGTAAACGACAAGTTTTGTTGAACGGAGGGAGTATTATTTTATCTTCTTGTACAACTTTTAAGACAATTAATAAAAAAAAAAAATTTAATAAATTGATACATTATATTATTTTTCTACTTTATCGAAAACAATAACTTACAAACATTTTCGTAAAGTAAAATCCAAAATACTTATAATGTTATATTTTTCTGAATAAAACTAACACTCTAAAATGATACTATGTTTTCTGATACTACATCCATTGAGGTCACATCCCTAGAGATCGACAATATGTCAAAAGATAGATTTATGATGTAAACATAAAATATTCATACAAGGCCTGAGTCATATGTGTTTGTTTTACAGACATAAATTTTGATTTAGATAAATTGACTTAAATTTGCACAATTGAATTTTTGAAAAATAAAATATTTTCTTTCTAAATAAAATTATAAAATAGTAAAGTAATTGATCGTAATTGTTATACAAATTGTGTGTGTGTGACAGAAGATTCGATTTGAACCTGTTGCAAAGTTTCGAGATATCTAGATTCATAATGCACCCAAAAAGGCTTACGCTGATCGATCAGTTGATAAGCACGAACTGATCGATCATATCTCAACACAAATCAAATACATATGTGAAAAAGGCAATAGAGGGAGAAAAATTAAACCCTCAATATATGTATATGCTTAAATACAAATATGAATTCAAAAGGCATTTACAGAGCAAGAAAAGAAGAAATCACTACACACCTGATAGAAAACCTCCAAAATAGTGGCCCTATACTCCTCCGAGTTCATCGAAATGTAACAATTCAGCAAGTACCTAAGATCCTTAGGCTCCTGAATCCGATTCGCGGCGATCATCTCCTCCATGGAGCGCCTGAAATCCTCTCGGGGATCGACGGAGCGCTTCTCCATCGCCACCACCACCACCAGGCCGCTGCTACTAACATTGCTGGCCGCCACAGCCGGCCTCTTCCCTTTCCTCCGGCGCTCCTCCCTCCTCTTAGCCGCCGCTGCATCCCTCTTGGCTTCGGCGATCATCTGGGCCAGCCTCTCCTGGACCATGGCGTGGGCTAGGCTGGAGATTGGGGCGTGAGTCGAGGCCGATAGGGCGTCGGTGGAGTCGACGCTGAGCCTGCTGCAGGCGCAACACAAGGCGGCGGTGTTGCAACCGACGAATCGTCGAGCTCGGTTAGGGGTGTTGGTTGGGGATTTGGGGCTAGGGCGTTGCATTTGGAGACATTGAACTTGGATGGAGGTTTAATTTGAAGAGGGAGGAGGGGAGTGGGAAATGGTTGAGGGGGCCAATTCAAAAGGGAGATTAAGCCACTTAAGCAAATTTGGCAAGTGTATCTTCTATTCATCATTGTGTTTTTTGGGTAGAGTACTAGAGTTTGTACAGATTAGTCCGTATGGGAGACACTTTATCCTCTATTAATTAACTGTTGTGTTGTGTTCAATTATTGGTGAGTTAACTCTATATTTGTTTTATGTTTTTTAATTCCTCTATGTATTTCTTAATAATACCTACTCGATGTGTGAAGCCCGTTCCTCTTTCCAGTAGTTATGGATGTGGTGTCAGGAAGTATTCAGGGTGTGATTCCGTGGTGTATGCTATTTGCGGATGATGTTGTCCTAGTGGATGAGACTAGAGTAGGGGTCAGCAGCAAGCCTTGATTTATGAAGGGATAAGCTTGAACAGAAGGGCTTCCTTTTGAGCAGGACAAAGACAGAGTATATGGTTTTCACGTTTGGCGAAGAGGAAGTGGGTGACGAGGGGGTCCTGTTGGGTGGGGACCTTATTCCGAAGAAAGACAGTTTCTTTACTCTTGTGTGTTGTCTGTTTTTTTTTTTCTTCCTTATTCTCCTGTGGTTGTTTCTGGTGTGGAGTCTTGTCCTGTCTTCGAGGACTTGTCTTGGATCACTAGGAAACACCCCCTCGACCTAGTCGGGGTAAGGGTGCGTACAACTCGACCCCCGAGACCCTGCTTTAAGCGGGATATACTGGGCACGTTGTTGTTGTTGTTGTTGTTGATGTGTGAAGCATTCGAAGTATAGCTGATTTGTAATAGTATCTCCAACCGTTTCTCCATTTTGGAAAATTTAGAGTTTTTGAACATTATTAAGGTTTTTTTTTTCAATTTAACATATTTCTCGTCATATTTTTCAAAATGGAGAAGCAGCAGAAAAAATAAAGATGATTCTCTAAATTTACAGCATTCTCGAAACTAAATGATTCACCAAATTTTTGAAATGGAAAAGTTGTTGGAGTTAAAACAAAAATAATTTAAAGAATATGTATTGTATTTCCTATTTTTTAAAAAAATTAGGGAGATTGCTGGAGATGGTCTAAGGTAAAGGATGAGTCCACGACGGTTGGTAATGTACCGTACGTGCAATGTATGGACATATACATGTGTCTGGTGAATTTTTAAGTTATAGTGGTTAGTTATTTAATTGTATTAATTTTAGAAAAAATAACCAAAAATAATCCCAATTATTAACTTTCAACCAAAAATAATCCAACCTTTCAAAATAACTAATTAGTAGCCCAACTATTACCCTATATACCAAAAATAATTCAATTCAATTTCAATCTTTAAATTTAATTCTAAAACATCCTAAACTTCTAAAAATCTACAAAATACCCTCTCCTTCAAATCCCTTCGATCCTTCCTCTCCCACACTCCGAACCAATCACATCGACTCTCTAAGAACCTCTTCAACCTTTTTCGAAGCTCATGTCTTCAACCGAACTTCATCTCCATCCTACCAGCATCTTTTCCCACGCCACCATCCAGCCTCGCCGTCGCCCACCACCACTACCAAGCTCGCCGTCGCTTCGGCTCCTCGGTAGAGCAGATCTTTGACCCCGTCGATATTATTAGACTCGGACGGCGAACATGATGCCAATCGATTTTTTCCATCGCGTTTATTAGCCTCGGATGGCGAACACGCCGCCGTCGAGATTATCATTAGCCTCCGGCTAACAAATTTTGGGAAATTTGAGAGATTTTAATTACTTAATTTGAAATTCATACACTAATCGGATTTGGGGGAAATTTTTTAGATTTTCCCTGTCAAAATTTGGGGGAAATTGATACCCAAAATTTAAAAATAAATTTTGTGTTGAAGATTGGGAATAGATGCATTATCTATCCGTCGTTAAAGATCTCGTTCAGAAACTCAAAGCTTGTATCGTTGACTTGGCGTCATCTTCTTCCTTCGAATTATCATGTTTGTCCTCAATCGACAGTGTCATTTTAAAGGTGGAATTTTGGCTCGAGATTTCTTTGATGGAGCTTCAATTAATATATTTTGAAAGAGATCCAAAGAGGTATGATTAATTATAGGAGTGTTTGCCTATTTGTTAAAGGGAAGTTTGTGGATTGTGTTGGTTGTCTGGCTAATGAACGGATGTGTTTGATCACATAAAGTTCCAATCCTTTAAATTTACAGATGATGTGTAATAGTTGGGGAGGAGAGGGTATTTTTTGGATTTTAATTTGAAAGTTTAGAGTCTTTTAGAATCAAAATTAAATATTGAAATGGAGTTGGATTATTGTTTTTGGTATATAGGGTAATAGATGGGCTATTAATTAGTTATTTTGAAAGGTTTGATTATTTTTGGTTGAAGGTTGATAGTTGAGATTATTTTTGGTTATTTTTCCTTAATTTTATTCATAAGGGCTTTAGGCAAGATGTCGGAATGGCTATTGACAAGATAATTTCACCTAAATTATCACAAGTACTTTTCATTTTTTTCCGAACACATTGCAAAAAGGGACAAAACTCTCTTTTCCCGAATCGAAACCTAAATCTGTCGAACGAATTGTTTTGACTGAAAATAGCCTAAATCGATGAAATTAATCAAAAGACCAATCAATCAACACACGAATTGGTATATCGCTCGCTTTAGGTGATTATCAAATGGCGATTTTTGGTCTTCGTTCGAAAAACCGTCGAAGCAAGGAGCTCAGCAGATAGAAACGAGGTGAATGAATAACCTCGGCGAACAAAAATGAGGTTAATACGTAACCTCGGCGGAAAAAAATGAGGCTATGATTGAGCCTCGTCTACGTTTTGTGAGGTTTATAAGGACCCCTTTTGAAGATCTTATCTAAATCCTCATACATTTAAGCTGGGCTTAATAAATAACCTTGGCTTCTGTTGTTAAGGTTAAGGAGGGAGCTCGACTTCTTTTGTTGAGGTTAGTGAGGGACCTCGGCTACTATTGTTGAGGCTATAAAATAGCCTCATTGACACATATTGCATAAATTCATTAAATTGTGTATATGTGTGATGGATATTGTTATAATGCAAACTCATATGCTTCTAATAATGAGACGGACTATAAGAATGAGACAGACTAGATGACTTAATTAGTTTAGAAAATGTTGTTTTCCCCACTTTTGATTGTAACTCTCAATTATTAAATCAATATCATAACTTTATCTAAATAGCAAATTAGTTGTTCTTAATCAGACAAGAAACAGATTAATGCATGTTTTAATGTTTTATCTTCTAGTAATTGTTTCAAGTGGCCACTTCCCACCTATCCTCAAAATTAGATTTGACATGTTAAGCTAATTAATTAATGAAGTAAAAAAATAACAGAATTACAAAAATAGAGATAGAAGAACGGAGAACAAAATCACACTATTAAGCAATGATCTGCGAAAAACTCAAGGATTCTCAACTTATCCTTGAGTTCTTCACTAACCTCATTATTAGAAGCATATTAGTTTGCATTTTAACAATGTCCATCACACATATACACAATTTAAGGATTCTAAACTTATCCTTGAGTTCTTCACTAACCTCATTATTAGAAGCATATTAGTTTGCATTATAACAATATCCATCACACATATACACAATTTAATGAATTTATGTATTACGTGTCAATGAGGCTATTTTATAGCCTCAACAACAGTAGTCGAGGTCCCTCACTAACCTCAACAACAGAAGCCGAGCTCCCTCCTTAACCTCAACAACATAAGCCGAGGTTATTTATTAAGCTCGGATTAAATTTACGAGGATTTAGATAAGATCTTCAAAAGGGGTCCTTATAAACCTCACAAAACGTAGACAAGGCTCCATCATAGCCTCATTTTTTTTCGCCGAGGTTACTTATTAACCTCATTTTTGTTTGCCGAGGTTATTCATTCACCTCGTTTCTATCTGCCGAGCTCCTTCATTCGACGATTTTTTCGAACGAAGACCAAAAATCGTCATTCGATAATCACCTAAAGCGAGCGATATACCAATTCGTGTGTTGATTGATTGATCTTTTGATTAATTTCATCGATTTTATGCTACTTTCAATCAAAACAATTCGTTCGACAGATTTAGGTTTCGATTCGGGAAAAGAGAGTTTTGTCTCTTTTTGCAATGTGTTCGAAAAAAATGAAAAGGGTCTGTGATAATTTATGTGAAATTATCTTGTCAATAGTCATTCCAACATCTTGCCTCTAGCCTTACTCAATTTTATTATATCGTGTTAGATGTAAATTCATTCAAATAACTATCAATTGTAAGTTTGTAACTGAATAATTATTTATTACACGCGATTGAATATATAACTAATCATTTGACTCCAATGGAATAACTATTCAGGATAACTACTCACTATAACTTAATACACCCTCCGTCACACAATAGTTACCTTTGGACTATTCATGCACGCTTTTTAATTAGCTAAAAACTATATACAATATCCATTTTTTTATTAAACTTTTAAAATAATTCTATACTTATTAGTAATATGTATGATATTATTTTAAAATATTTAATAAAATGTTGATATTTTATATAGTTTTTAGTTTCTTAAAAAAACGTGTATAAATAGTAAAAGACATCTATTGTGGGACGGAGGGAGTAACTTGTTACAATGAAATAACTCACTGCAATAAATTAATTACTCTCGAATAACTCACTGGAAGGAAGACAATACACCTCGATCAAAATTGCAGAGACACTGACAAGATGCGTTGTTGACAAGAGTTCTATACATGAATTTTAAGATGTAAATTTTTGTGGATGGTCTTTTAGGTTTTCTAGATAAAAAGTTGTAATGATTTGTATTGGTTTGTGTGTTGTTGACTTTTTAAAATAATTTGATTGGTTAAAATGTGTAGTGGGTGTTAAAAAATAATAAAATTTATGAAAAAGTTAGTGTAATGATGATGTTTTTTTTTAAAGTAAGGTGTTTTATTAAAACTTGTGCAAAATGCTAAAAGGCAATGTATTTTTGGACGGAGGGAGTATTAAGTTTCTAATATATACGAGTATGAAAGAATGAAACCATGTTGAAAACTTGAAATATGATATACACAATCTCATAGGGTTGACATGGTACCTTAACCACCAAAAAATGGTGATTACCATGTACCAACCACCACCTAGTGGTAATATACCACTAGGTGGTGATTACCACATATGTGGTAATCATGACTTGTGGTTACTATCGGTACATTACCATGATTACTTTGATGTAATTCCTTCCTACGCTAGTGCTTCTTCTGAATGAACCTCAACGAACCATTGAGAGAGCAAGTGAGAAATTGGGAGATCTTGAACGACCGGAGAGGTCAGGAGGTCGGAAGCAATGACTGAACGGGTAATTCCTTCCTACGTTAGTGCTTCTTCAGAATGAACCCCGACGAGCCATTGAGAGAGCAAGTGAGAAATTGGGAGATCTTGAACGACCCCTCGGTCGGAAGCAACGACTGAACAGGTAATTCCTTCCTACGATAGTGCCTCTTCTGAATGAATCTCGACGAGCCATTGAGAGAGCAAGTGTGAAATTGGGAGATCTTGAACGGCCAGAGGGGTCGGGAGGCCGGAAGCAACGACTGAACGGGTAAGTACCCTTGAATGACTGGAGTTCGGTAACCATGATATTCAGATTTCATTACCATTACCGTACCATATTCATGTGGTTTCCACCATAATAATTACCGTCTTGTTGATTACCACAAGTGTTGTTATCAACATAGTCGGTTTGTAGTTGATATGGTAATTTTCATACCATTTACTAGCCCTACAATCCCCCGTATCAGAAGTTACACTTATGCGTTGGCAATAGCATTATCCATCCTATTGCTAATTAAATTGTGGGTAAATTACAAAAAACTACCCATTCAATACTAGTTTTTTCACTTAACCAACCACTAAATATGAAATTACACAAAACCACCCATTAAAGACTTGTCCTTTACAAAACACCACCCAAGTCATTGACACCATCTGATTTCCTTTAAAACACCATATTACCCTTACTCTTACCTCAAATTTTCTTTTCTTTGCCCTTGAAAACACATACATGCAGACATGGGGTGAGGGTACATGTACTTACTTTAAATATAATCATCATGATTTCCTTCTACATACTATAAGAATGATTCTAAAATATGAAAATATTATGAGAACAAATTCTCATAAAATATGATTGAAAAATCAAATTCAAAATCGGTATTTTGGCTTTTCAAAATCCACATCTTTATTTGGATAGATTCATGTCTTCATTAACAGTACATCTCAACAATAGAAGCTCCTTCCACTTTACAATTATTTTGCCACCGATTCTTCACATCTTGGTCTGTACAACACCCAAGTTCCAGTTATTATAAAAATTGATAAATAACAACTAAACTTATTTTTCATTTAAAAATTACTCCAAAAGTGACATTTTTTTTCTTATTTCTTTTATTTAACAAAATATTTGACGGAATATTTCAGTGGGTGGTGATTTGTTAACGGAAAGCCTTTAATGGGTGGTTTTGTGTAGTTTAATATTTAACGGGTGGTTAACTGAAAAAATAATATTTAACGGGTGATTTTCTGTAATTTACCCTTAAATTTTAGATAAAATAAAAAAATGTGCGCTAGTGTACATAACCCCTAATCATAAGTGGAATTATCAAACTTTGATAAATGAGAATCAATAGGAAGAAGATTAATCATTAATTTTTTTTTTGGTTACGGCTATCAGTATATATCTTTCTAATCTAGCATAAACAAATCAAGAATCCGTCTATTGGTAAACTAAAAATCCGACAAAATATTTTTCACCTCGATCATAGTTTTATTTCAAAAAGTGGTGAATCGATTACCCTCCCAACCACCATGAAAATCCTTAATCAATTTATTGTTGTGAGATGATTTACACTAACTTTTATATCAATTTCTGCATGCATTTCATATAATTGGGTTAGAATAGTACATAATCTACACTATAGTTTATGCTTATTTGCCAAATTATGGAGTCTACACTAGTTTCTGTTTAATTTCGCAGAAATTAAAGCAATTTACAGCAGTTCGGAGAAAGAAGAAAATCATGGAAAAGCTCGAGGTCCAAAACAGAAAGTCTAAGATCAAGCAGCAGCTGAACCAGGACACATCGAGCAGAAGAGAAGAGAAAGAGCACTCAACAAAGACTAGTCGATATCGACTACACTAGTCGATCTCGAGGACTTTGGTCGAAATCACCCAGTCGAGCACACGAGCAGCAATCCACTCGAGGAGAACAAAAGTCCTCGACGTCGAATAGATTACTCGATATCGAGTACCCGTCGAGTCCAGAATTTTAGCCGAGCTCGAGTAGAATTACGAGGAGAAGAAACCTACTCGATGTCGAGTACTCCCTAGAATCAAGCCGAGTCGAAATCGAGTGGAGTCCGAGCATATGTGGATTACTTGCAAGTGAAGGCATGAGATATTTTATCAATTCAAGAGAAGATCTATCAAGATGGAAGATATTTATCCACTTTAGTTAGACTTACCTTAGAGATTTATTTGTTTTATTTCCAAGTTTTATCATTTATCTTTAGATAGATAATTTTAGATATAGATAGAGTATTCTTTCATTGAATAGCGAGAATTGACTACTATAAATAAGGCCCTAGGGACTGGTTTTTATCATTTCCAATTTACACACACAACACAATAGTTAGAGAGTTTAGAGAGAGCCTAGGCCGAGAGGAATTGGATGTTTGCGAAAGCGGTTTTGGCTTCGATTGGTTGTAAGTTTTATTTGATTCAATGCAATTTAGTTCCCTTTTGTTATTGATGAGATTCTTTATGATGAAGAGCGAGTACTCACCCAACTTCAAGGTTCGGGGAGGGCCCGACGGTAGCCATGTAAGGTAATGCGACAAAGGTACGACTTTTAATGCGATTTCGTCTTCTATTGCTACGAGAATTATTCTTTTGCGATAGACGAAGGTGATCCTTGTTTGTGTTATTGAAGCGAAAGTGATCTTAATACAACTTGGATTAATTATGTGAAAAAGGTTAGTAACAATTAAGGTTTATGCGAAAGCCTCTATCTTCCTACTTGATAATAACGAAAGTTATTTGATGAAATGCATGATCTTTTATTACCTTTAGCATGATTCTTATGTGGTTATCGTCGTGGCATTGAAACCCCGATCTTGGATGTCTTTTAGTTTATTGAATTTCCGACAATTTCGTGTTGCTCCTGTTTTATTTCTGTCTTACGAAAGGTTACGTTTTTACACTCTGAACACACTCGATCTCGACTGAAATCTACTCAACGTCAAGTAGTCTGGTCGACTTCGAGGACTGTTTTACTCGACTTGCTATGTTTTCGTCGTCTGTTGCATGGTCTTGCAAGTTTAGTCGACTGAGTAGTCGATATCGAGTACTCTACTCGAGGTCGAGGATTCTTCTATTTGATTTCGAGAGGAGTTTGGGACTAAAAAGGCAAGCGCTGACACGCTTCCTCGTGGATACGATCCTGAATACCCTATCATTACAACGGGAGGCTTTCTTGTATTTTATTTGCTGGGACAGGGAGTTAGTTTGATTTTATATTTTGATTTATTTTCATACTCGATTTCCCTTCGCAACATGTATATAGCAAGTTTGACCATATTGGCAAGCTCTTAGAGCAATTGCATTTGCTTTTTTATTAAGGTTTTAGAAAATGTGGCAAATCAATTGAGTGGGTCCGGTTAATATCGAGTATCCATAATATCCACATTTATAACCATTCCAGATTGGCTCACTGGAAAGGACTTGCGGGTAGTACAAGGTCCCCAGTTCGAACTCCGGATATGACCGCTCTTTATTTACAAATTAAAGAATATCAACATTTATGCTTACTTTCAGCTAGTGTTTTTCTTGGCCTTTTTTTCGTACATCTTATAATATTGTAATAAGCCTAGCTTCTTAGGCATGACTCTCAAGTGATCTTGCTGGTCCTATATAAGGTCACCTGTCACTTCACATCTTGTAGGGTTTTGGGATTGGTGAATGCAGCTCAGCTATTGACCGCTTTTAGCCAAAGTTTTCTCCTTCATCATTTTGATCATTCAATGAATCAATGACTGTGGCTCACTGTTTTTACTTCTTTTGATCATTATATTGCTTGATCACTGCTGTGTTCAGTGTATTTGTCTTGAATCATCTGATTCTTCACATGGTATCAGAGCCAAGTTCAAGATCTAGTCCTTGTCTTTACGAAAATAGCTGAAGTAGAAGATGTACTTCAATCCTAGTAGCGACCAAACACCTGGAGTAGGTGCCAATGATGGAAACAACCAAGGTAACTTGAATGACCCTTTATTGCTGTCTAACTCAGATCATCCAGGGTCTCCATTAGTTGTTGTGTAACTTATGGAACGAATTTTATGACATGGAGTAGAAGGATAACTATGGCTTTAAGGGCCAAATGTAAACTCAATTTCATTAATGGTAACTATTTAAAACCGACTGAGAATGAGATAGACTTACAAAGATGGATCATGACTGATTACATGGTTAGATGTTGGGTGTTGAACTCAATGAGTAAGAATATTGTTGAAGGGTTGATGTATGTTGATTCAACAAAGCAATTATGGGATGAAATAGTTGAGAGATATAGCCATACTAATGCACCATTGATCTTTCACATTAAGAGAAAGCTGGATAATGTGAATCCAGATAGCATGAGCTTAACTAAGATCTTTATAATGCCCTTAAGCATTGGGATGAGCTTCATGTGCTAGAAAAGAAGCTAGAGTGTTCTTGTAGGGCTATGAAAACTTGCTCGTGCAACTTAGCTAAGAAGATAAGTGAGATGGAAGACAAGAACAGATTGATGCAATTTCTTGCTAGCTTGAATGAAGGCTATGATGGTGCTAGGAATTCCATTCTTGCTATAGATCCCTTGCCTACAGTCAGCAAAACCTTCTATATTCTATAACAGGTTGAGATGGATTATGAAGCATTAGGAGGAACCTCAAGTGGTATGACTATTGTTAGTGTTTTTGCTGCTAATAAGAATTACACATATGCTCAGGGAAGTCAGTCTTATGCTGGATGTGAAAATGGAGCTTCTACAAGGCATATCAATACCTCTGAACAATGTTTTATGCTTCATGGAGTACCTGACTCGTACAAGGAGCTTAAGGAAAGTCAAAGGAGTAACTCGGGTAGAAACGGTTCTACAAATGCAGTGAGATCCATGAATGGACCCTTAATGAATAGTCCTTTGGATGATGGTCCGGCTAATATAGAAGGGCAAGTTGATAATGCTATGGTCAATGCTATCTATCAAGAAGTTTTGAGAAGAATGAAAGGAAAAAATTGAGCAAGGTATTACCTGCAGATCAAGTTAGAAGATGGGTTGTTGAGAAGAAAAGGCTCATTTTGCCTTCATTTCATTGTAATAAAGCTAGTTGTGATTTAGACATAACACATGCTAGACTTGGATATAGTTCTATTTCAAAAATGAGACGTTTGCAGTTTGCTGAGCACACAAATTTGAGTAACTTTCATTGTGATGCTTGTGCTTTGTGAAAGCATCATAGACTTCCTTTTGGGAGAAATTTGAGCAGGGCAGTAAGACCTTTTAATTTAATTCATCTGGATCTTTTAGGTCCATATAAGCATCATGGCTTTCAATATTTTATGACCATTCTTGATTATTATTCAAGGACCACTTGTACATTCTTACTCATGAACAAAATGCAAGTGTATAAAACCATAGTGGATTTGCTTATGTTGGGAATCGATTTAAATTCTCAGTGAAGTGTATTAGAATAGACAATGGCACAAAATTTACTTCAAGGCAGTGTCAGGATTTGTTTGTTGAAAAGGGAATTATTCATGAGAGAACAATGTCATATACACCTCAGCAGAATGGAAGAGTTGAGAGAAAGCATAGGCATCTTGTGGAGACAGCTAGAAGCATGAGACTGCATGCTGGATTGCCAATTAAAATTTGGGGATAATTTATTCTGTTTGCTATCTATCTCATTAACAAGTTGCCAACTGAGGTGTTGTAGTGGAGATCCCCATATGAGGTTCTCTTTTGAAAGCCAACTGTTTATGATGAGCTGAGAGTAATTGGTTTTTGTGCATTTTCCTAAGCTATCCTCATGGGCTGAAAGCTTACAAAGTGTGGGACACTGAATCTAGAACCACATTTGTTAACAGAGATATAACCTTTTAGGAAAAGATTTTTCCCTTTAAAGAAATGAAAGATCCTTTGTCAGATAGACTTGAGGAACATACTCACACCTTACCCATTGTAAACCTAACTACAGATTACCCTAAACAAACACATTACCCACCCCCGCCTATGTTCTCAGCTTCCAATTTACTATCTAACCCTTCCAATAAATTGTGCTAAAAACTGAAACTTCAGATACACACCCAGAATCACATCAAAGTCAGACCCAGACACAAACCAAACCAGCTTTCTAGATGATCAAGTGGAATTTTCTACATTAAGGAGATCATCCAGACTCATATCCAAACCAAGGCTCCTGCAAGATTTTGTTTACCAAACTAGAAGTAGAAATTCTTCTCTGGCTCTGAACTTCCTAGCCACTTGCTTAAATGATTCTGATAATGTTGATCCCAGTTTTCTAACCTCTTTTGCTCTCATGGAAAACCTTCATGAGCATGTGCATTATAGGCATGCTATGCAAGAGGGCCATTGGGTAAAAGCCATGAACAAAGAAATTGAGGCCCTTGAGAAGAATGAAACATGGGAGCTGACTGATCGAGCTGCCTGCAAGCAAGAAAGCAATAGGCAGCAATTGGGTCTATAAGATCAAGTACAAGCCTAATGGGCCTGTTGAAAGATTCAAAACCAGATTGGTCGCCAAGGGGTACAATCAAATAAAAGGAAAAGACTATAAGCATACTTTCTCACCAGTTGCTAAGTTCATCACAATCAGGATCTTATTGGCCTTGACAACTATTAAGGAATGGCCATTGCCCCAGCTTGATGTGACCAATGCCTTCCTACATGGGCATTTGGATGAAGAGGTGTACATGTTACCACCTGAAGGCTATGCCTTGACGAAGCCAAATCGAGTTTGCAAGCTCAAGAAATCTATCTATGGGCTTAAACAAGCTTTCAGACAATGGAACGTTGAGCTGTGTAAATTCCTTGTCAGCATGGGATATGTGCAATGCCTTGATGATTATCCACTCTTTGTGAAACAAGTAAAGATAGAGATCGTTGTAGCATTAGCGTATATTGATGATCTCCTATTGATGGGTGATGTTGAGATCTGGATTCAGCAAACTAAAGATACCCTGCATAATGCTTTTATCAAAAAAAATTTGGGAAATGCTAGATATTTCATAGGATTGGAAATTTCAAGGAATGGTCCTGGAACATATTTATATCAAAGGAAGTATGTATTGGATATTCTTTCTGATTGTAATATGATGGAGTGTAAGCCAGCAATCTTCCCTTTGCCTCGAGGATTAAAGCTTTCAATAGATGTGGGTGAGATCATGGTAGATCCTGAGGTCTATAGATGATTGATTTGGATATTATTATTTTTGAATCTCACAAGACCTGATGTACTTATGATGTGCAACACCTGAGCCAGTTTATGTTTGAGCCTAGACAACCTCATTATGATGCTGCAATGCATGTGATAAGGTACTTGAAAGGCACACTTGCAATGAGATTGTTTTATCCTGTGAATTCTCCGTCTACTATAGCAGCTTATTGGGATGCAGATCGGAGGACTTGCTAATTCAATCCCCAAGTCCCTAACTGGCTATTGTGTTTTCATGGGAAACTCTTAATCTCATGGAAAACGAAGAAGCAAAACACGTAATATGGCTAAATCTTCAGCAGAGGCTGAATATAGAAGTATGTCAACAACAACCAGTGAGCTTAGGGTGAAGACATTTTGCAAGCTTTGACCATACAGGTGCCTAGACCCATACCATTGTATTATGATAGCAAAATTCCTATTCACATACCAGAAAATCCTATCTTTCATGAAAGAACTAAGCACCTGAAGATTGATTGTCAATTTATAAGGCAGTACCTTGTTGCTGGATTTGTTCATCCATAGCATGTTAGAACAAGAGTTCAGCTTGCGGTATATTTACTAAGAGATTGGAAGAAAAGTAGCACATGTTCTTTGCTCTCAAGTTGGGTCTTTGGAGAGCGGGAGGGGGGGGGGGGTATGCAAAATATCCACATTTATGCTTACTTTCAGCTAGTGTTACTCTAGTGTTTTCCTTAGCCTTTTTCGTACATGTTATGACTCTCACGTGATCTTGGTGGTCCTATATAAGGTCACCTTTCACCTC
Source organism: Persicaria tinctoria (assembly GCA_037127255.1). NCBI lineage: Eukaryota > Viridiplantae > Streptophyta > Magnoliopsida > Caryophyllales > Polygonaceae > Persicaria > Persicaria tinctoria. The sequence goes on along the minus strand of JBANSL010000011.1, from coordinate 23,654,101 downwards.
ACATCTTGTAGGGTTTTGGAATTGGTGAATACAGCTCAGTTTCTAGCCAATTTTAGCCAAATTTTCCTCCTTGATCATTTAATGAATCAGTGGATGTGGCTCACTTTTTTTACTTCTTTTGATCATTATCTTTCTCGATCACTGTTGTGTGCAGTGTATTTGTCTTGAATCATCTGATTCTTCACATCGAGTATATTATGTATGTGTTTAGAACAAAGTAGGCAAAGCTTTTCTATTTGCGAAGCTCTTAAAGCATATGCATTGGCTTTTTAGTGGGCGAAGCTTTTCTATCAGGCGGAATGAAACAAGTTTTTTAATAAAACCCATTCTAGTTTGGTTAATGTCAAATCAGGTCATATATCGAGTATATTAGATGTTTGGATTGGGATAAGTCAGATCAAATAAGTTTGAATGAAAATGGATTTTGAATTGAACTGGGTCACATTTATTTATAAAAAAAGTTTGAGGGTTTAATTTTGGTGATGAGGGTCAAAACTGTTAGATCATGAGATTGATTGTAAATTCCTCCTTGAGAGTTTCATTCATTGATTAAACATATATATGGGTTACAATGGATATGGGCCTTTTGGCCTACTATACAATATAAAGCCCATGTAATTTATCAAACCCCCGCAGTCGAAAGTGGAGGGTCCCGTACAGTGAGACTGGACCGAAAATCAAGGAACAACTAGCGAGGTAAACCCTTGGTAAATATATCAGCGTACTGATAGGAGGACGAGACATGTAGAACGCGGACATGTCCAATGGCAACCTTGTCCCGGACGAAGTGGAGATCGAGCTCAATGTGCTTCGTGCGCTGATGCTGGACTGGGTTGCTAGCTAGACAGACGGCGGAAATGGTGTCTGTGTAGACCAGGGTGGACTTCTGAAGAGGGCATCAGAGCTCAAGAAGGAGACTGCGGAGCCAAGAGCACTCGGAGACAACGTTGGCAACACCTTTGTACTCTGCCTCGGCGCTGGAGCGAGAGACGACAGACTGTGGCTTCGCGGATCACGACACTAGGGTGTCGTTAAGGAAAACACAGTATCCAGACGTGGAGCGACGTGTGTCAAGACAACAACCCAATCCGCATTAGTGTAAGCGACGAGGTCATGCTTAGAGGAAGGAGTGATTATGGTGCCTAGCTCGAGGGTGTCGCTGATGTACCGGATGATCAGCTTCAAGGCATGAAAGTGGAGTTCCCTGGGCGTATGCATGAACAAGCAGATCTGCTGAACAACGTAACTGATATCTAGCATGGTGAATGTAAGATACTGCAGTGCACTGACGAGGCTCCTATACAACGTCGGATCATCAAACAAATGACCAGAATGAGCAGTGAGCTTGTTGGCTGTATCAACAGGGGTAACTACTGGCTTATAGTTACTCATCTTGACCCAAGCAATAATCTCAGCAACATACTTACTCTGATAGAGAAACAGCCCAGACGCATGACGCTGAACAACAACTCCCAAGAAGTAAGACAACGGACCCAGACCTGACATGGCAAACTCAGCACTCAACTGCGAAATAATAGACGTCCGAAGAGCATTAGAAGAGGCGGTGAGAATGATGTCGTCGACATACAGTAACAGAAAGGCCATGTGTGAGCCTCTGCGATAGATAAACAGAGACGTATCCAAGCGGCTGCCAATGAAGCCCAAGCGTAGCAGATGAGAAGCAAAGCGCTGGAACCAAGCCCGCGGAGCCTGTTTCAAACCATACAGAGAGCGCTTCAAGAGACAAATGTGCTTGGGATGATCAGCGTCAACAAACCCCGACGGCTGAATCATGTAAACTGTCTCATTCAGATGGCCATGCAAAAAAGCGTTCTCGACATCCAGCTGATGAATAGCCTAGTTGCGCGACAACGCTAAGCTCAACACCACTCGGATAGTTGCAGGCTTGACCACGGGGCTGAACGTCTCATCACAATCAATACCTGCCTGCTGAGATCGACCGTTGATCACATGACGGGCTTTGTAGTGCTCCAACGTCCCATCAGAGCGGAACTTGTGATGGAAGAGCCATATACAACGAATGACGTTTGCCTCAGGAGGGCGAGGGACCAGAACCCAGGTACCATTCCTTGTAAGGGCCCTTTATTCGTCGAGCATATCCGCCTTCCAATTCGGGTCGAGGAGGGCTGTTTTGTGGGAGGTGGGGATGGGGGAAAGAGAGGTCGGGGTTGAGGTAGGGGGGATTGGGAGTCGGGAAGGACGAAAGGAGATGCGGCGGGGGAGGCTGCGGCCGCGGCATGCCTGCAACTGGTTGATTAGTTGCGGCCGCCGCCAGTGTCGAGGGTGGGGCGAGATTTTGGGGAAATTTATTGGTTGCAGCCGCAGCAAGATACGGCGGCTACGACATCAAGTCTTGTGGGATGGAACACGGGGAGGATGTAGGGTAAGGGGAGGCGGGGCCATGTGTGGTGGTCATGGAGACGATCTGACGGGGTCGGAAGACACCGGAGACGCTACGGGTGTGTGGTCTGGTGGTAGGAGGTGGTGGAGGGGGAGAGGCAGCTGGAGCACCGGGAGTGCTCTAGGGAAGAAGAAAGTGAGGGAATGAAGACTCTGACTCAGACTGAGACACAGGAGGTGTAGGAGAGGGGACAGGAGGAGAAACAAAGGGGAAGTGAGACTCATCAAAGGTGACATGACGGGACATAATGAGCTTGTGTGTCTTGATATCGAGGCAGAGGTAACCGCGATGATCAGACGGATAGCCAAGAAAGACACAAGGAGTGGAGCGTGGGTGAAGCTTGTGAGGGGCGGTGGATGACTGATTTGGGAAGCACAAGCACCCAAAGGTACGAAGGTGATCATACCTAGGCAAAGTGCAATAAAGTGCCTGAGTTGGTGAGCGATGGTGGAGGGTAGTAGATGGGAGAATGTTTAGGAGGTAGCATGCGGTGGCTAAGGCGTAAGGTCAATAGAGAAGGGGAATGGATGCGTGGAAGGGGAGAGAGCGCATCATATTGGTAATGGTTCTGATGATTCGTTCGGCCTTGCCATTCTGTTGAGAGGTATAGGGGCAAAACAAGCGATAGGAGATCCCATTTGTGTTGAAGAAAGTGTGAAAGTCTTTGTTATCAAATTCGCGGCCATTGTCACATTGGAAACACTTGATAGAGGTGTGAAATTGTGTTTTGATGTAAGCATGGAATTTGACAAAGATAGGAAACACTTGAGACTTAAAATGCAACGGGAAAACCCATAAGAAATGACTATAATCATCCAGAAACAAAAGGTAATACTTATGACCCTCCTTGTTAGGCACATGAGATGTCCAAATGTCACTATGAATTATATCAAATGGGGCAAAAGTAGTGTTTAAAACCACTGAAAAGGAAGTCTGACATTCTTGTCTAACTGACAAGAAGAACATAAACTAGAGCGATGCTCTTTATTACATTTGACAAGACTCTTAGAACGAAGCAAATCTAAAACTGCAAGACTGGGATGACCAAGGCGTGCATGTCATAGACCGAATGACGATGCCGAGAGAGTGACTGGACTTGACGGGCTGGATGGTAAGGGCGACGACACAGGATAGAGCTCCCCGATGCTATTACATCTTAGGCGAGTAACCCCCGTAGTAAGATCCTTCATAGAGAAACCAAACGGATCAAACACAAGAGAAACATTATTGTCAGTGGTAAACCGATGGACAGAGATAAGGTTTTTGACAAGTTTGGGGGCAATGAGGACGTTGTTGAGGTGTAAAGGGTTGGTTGGGGTTGGTAATGTGGCGTGGCCAATGCCGAAGTAGCAAGACGACCACCGTTGCCGACGACAATAGAATGTGCAGGACCTTTAAAAGACAGAGAAAAGATAGTACGTGAGGAGTTCGTCATATGAGATGGGGCGCCAGTGTCCATGTACCAAGCAGAGTCAGGATGTGCCAGCTGCATAGAGGAGAAGGCGTGATGCACATCAGTCGGAGCATAGGCCTGATCAGACGAAGACGGGTAGGCCTGGTGATCGGCGGGTCGAGGAGCAGGACCCAACAAGCCCGCTCCCTGCTGACTATTGGGATACGGGGATGGTGGGCGATATGTCGCGAGTGGGTAGCCAAAGGACATCTAAGGCGGATAGCCGGAGGAGGGATACCAGGAGGGGCGAGGGGTGTCGGATGGATACGGTGGCCAATGACCATTGCTGCGCACGCGGCTGCCGCCTCTCTGCGCAAGTGGATCATTGGTGCGGCTGCACTGTGGGGCATAGGTCTCGTCAATGTCGCTTGACGAGACCAGTGCCGTTTTGTCCTTGGCGGCGTCGGTGGCCTAACGGTGAAGGAGAGTCTCCTCCAGGATCAATTGAGATCGGGTCTTCTCGAAGGGGGGGAGAGGTTCCGTCTGCTGGATATGAGTAGCAACAGCATTGTATTCAGAGGGAATGCCCAAAAGTACTTGGAGGACTAGGCGAGTAGCGCTGGGTTTGGAGTCGACGACGCCTAGTTGATCAGACAGGGTTTTGATATGCTGAAAGTAGGCGGATATCGACGGAAAAGATGCAAGTTTGCAACTTGAGAATTCGTGCTCAAGGTAGACAGCACGGGTGGACTTGTGGTCTTGAAAAAGATTCTGAAGCTTGTTCCAGGCATCCAAGGCGTTGTCTTTGGGGTTGAGGTTGGTTGTCAAGAGATCTTTGGAGATGGTGTTGAAGATCCATTGAAGAACAATAGTGTCGAGTTGAGCGAAGAGATCGTTGTCTTCACTGGCGGGGCGATCGATAGAGGAATCGATGTGGTGGAGGACCTTATGAGCCTTAGCATGGGTCGTGAAGAGGTGAGACCACATGGTGTAGGAACTGGATTCATGATCAAGGATGATGGGGATGCAGTTTTTGATGTTGAGATCATGAGAGCGGAGTGGAAGGGCGGCTTGGTGGTGGTGGGTTCAGCCATTGGGTCGAGAGGAAGAGAGAGAGGAGAGTGGAGAGGGGGGGTCGGTGGCAAGGGGAGGCCGAGAGGGGGTTTCCGAGAGAGGAGGGGTGTGGCGGCGGCACTGGGAGGCCGAGAGGTGGCGGCGGCAGCAAGGGGCGAGCTAGGGTTGGAAAGAAAAGAAAAGTAGGATTTTTGGGATCTTAGGCTGTGATAACATGTTAGATCATGAGATTGATTGTAAAGTCCTCCTTGATGGTTTCATTCATTGATTAAACATATATATATATATATATAGGTTAAATTAATAGATATGTGCCTTTTTGTCCCAATATACAATATAAAGCCCATGTAAACTATTACAAACATTCAAATGTAATACGAACCACCCCAATTTGAGCTCATAATTAAAATCATTGAGATCGATCTTTTCTAAAATTAATTGACAAGATAAATAATTTATCGACTCATATACTTTCACATCTTCAATCATTTTTAAGGATAGTTAAATCAATGAAAGGAAGTTAATGAATCCTACAAACCCAACGAACGTGGATACACTTAGCTACTTTGATTGATCCATATATGCCAGTGGTTTATATATTGTATAATACTCATGTATAAGCCCTAATTAACGAAGCTAGTGAAGTGGAGAGCTAGTTGCTTAGTACTAGAAATTAAAGGGATGGTGGATGATTTACCCAAAGCTTTTTAAGCTTAATAAGGTTGGGGATAATGATGCTGTTGGTTCACCTTTCACTGTGCAAAATCGGGCTTTATACCGTTGGCATGACCTGTTAATTAATTATCTTCTGCATTTCTTCTCGGAGATTGTGTGCGCGCTTTGCTTGCTTTCCCCATTTCCTCCTTTCTTAATTGTATTTAAGGGCCGCCTAACTACCTCCTTTGGATGATACAGTGTTGGGACCATATATCATACTCCGTATCATATATGGACTCATGCCTCAATTTGCACATATAAATATATATACCATCCATCATAAAGTTCTACATTTGATCTCATCTCATTGTATGCCCTACTTGTATTCGGGATTGCTTGCTACGTAGAGGACTCTACGGCGGTTCAATGTAGTTTGTCCAAAGGCCTGGGATGGGTCTGTGAGATCGTTCCTAATAACGGTTCTATGTTTGATCTAAATCTGATCAAGTATATCGAGCTACTCGTGTGCACTTCCTTCGATGGTTTTCTCACTGCATTCTTTAGCTTCGATCACCCATCTTCCCACTTGCAATGCTATTATTTCGTGTATCATGCATGTTCTCATCGATGATTCACTTTATTGTTTATTTAATACGTTAAATTCTTTTGTTTTATGATCCTTCATTCGTCTAATTCGTCTTCTTAATACACCAATACATCCAAATATTCAATAGATCAAATTTCTTTTCTTGTAAAATAAAATATAATATAAAAATCTACTAAAGATACAAATTAACAATGCTACTTCACGGTTTAACCCGATCCAAAATGAAAAAGTTCTTATTTTATTTGATTAATTTGTTCATGAGAAAACACCCATAACCACCCTTTACTTGCATAATTAATGAAACCATCGTTGTATACTTTCAATAGTAGCTCAGTTAAATGGATGGAATTAGGTAACTGTCCCAACTTCTTATAATATGAAATAATCTAACTTTACATATGAAAGGATTAAAAATAAATAGGAAAGCAATTTACCGTTTTGCCTCTTCTTAATTCGTTAGCTAAAATATAAAAAGAAAGGGTTTTATGGATCTATCGAAGGATGGATGAAGGCGATTAAGATCAATTACTATTGTGATTTGTTGTGGAATCGATAGAGGCGGGAATCGAATTCTAGCGCTGCATCCACAATGGCTGGTTCCTCAAATTTTTATATCTTTTTGGGGCAGTTACTATACAGACCATATTTTTTGTCTATATTATGAAATTGTCCCTCACCCTCTCCATATTAGCAAAATATTTATCAATTTTCTGACATTGAAACGAACTTGCTGAAATTGTTCCCCCCAAGTGTGCCCCCCTTAACAAATTTTTTTTTTTTTCGCTTTTTTTTTCCGCGTTTCCAGAGTTACTGAAACCCCTGTGCCACCCTCTGTTTCAACAGTTTTTTTTTCGCTTTTTTTTGTTTTTTTTTTCGCGTTTACAGAGTTGCTGAAACCCCTATGCCACCCTCTTTTTCAACAGTTTTTTTTTTCGCGTTACTTCTTTTTTCGTTTTTTTTTCGCTGCGTTACTTCTTTTTTCATTTTTTTTTCGCGCTTCCAGAATTGCTGAAACCCTTGTGCCACCCTCTATTTCGGCAGTTTTTTTTCGCATTACTTTTTTTTTTTCGTTTTTTTTCGCGTTTTCACAGTTGCTGAAGCTCCGATTTCAGCATTGTTGTTGATGCTGAACCCCCGGTTTCAGCAACGTTGTTGATGCTAAAACTCCGGTTTCAGCAACGTTGTCGATGCTGAAACACCAGTTTCATCAACTTTGTTGATACTAAAACTCCGATTTCAGCAACGTTGTTAATGCTGAAATGGTTATTGCTGACAGTGCTGAAAATGTTATACATACAAGCTACTGGAATGCTGAAATGTTGTCATATATGCTTGTAAGATATAGTAGCTCACAAAATTTTATAAGAATCAATTTCAGCAAGGCAAAATTTTTTCGCTGAAATTGTCAATATCCAAACTCTCAACAAAGTACACTCAATCAAAGTAGCAAACTAACCAATTCTCATGAAAATATCAAACAATAGCAAACTAACCAATTCACATAAAAATATCAAACAAATCATCTCTAAATGCTAAATCCAAGAGGGCCTTCACCCGGGATAAAGAGATGATTTAGAAATCGCCGCGTTTTCTGTGAGATCTAGAATTCCTATTACCTTCTTTTCTGATTTCTTGCAAATTTATCAGACTTCGAATCGCTTGGATCTCGCCATTATCCAGAACTCGTTCCAACGGGTCGATTTCAATCGATTCTACAAATGCAAATCGATTTCAACATCATCAAATCGTTTTCAGCAGAACAAAAAACATCTATATCAAAACAATTCACTGGAAAGACCAATTCAACAAGATAACCCCCAATTAGAAAAACTATTATAGAGCATGGATCGATATAATCCCGCTTAACAACAAATCAAGTATATCTATCCGAAGGGTCAAGAAATTTATGCATAAATTAAGTGAAAACAACTAATGTAAAATTGGGATGATGAATCACTTACCACTGCTTCATTAATCCCTTTCAGCAAAACCATTAAAAAAAAAGTACTAAAAGTTGATAAGATACTTACCATTACAGCAACCTTGTAGTTCAAACCAGTGATTGTGCTGCACACATGTGAAATAATGCATGATAGAGGCCAAGCGTTCCCTGAACACCATAGCTGACAAAATCTTCTCCGTTCAACCACGTAACGTAAAGATTCCATTCAAAGTGACAGTACACCATTTTCTGTGCAAATCACAAGAAATGGGAGAATATTAACCTGTCTAGGAACTAGGTCACTCTTGGAGTTTATCTGAGTGAAGACTGCCAATAAGTGAAGTATACATGCTATTATCAGGAGTAATACTGGAAGCTCTCATCTCATCGTATAACATAAAAGCCTCATCTGACTTTCCCTCTTTGGACAATCCTGAAATCATGGCTGTGTATGTCACCACATTCGGGATTAATCCCTGACTAGACATCTGATTGAACAATTTTAGCTCCTCATCCACATTTCCAAATGTGCATTCACCATGTATGAGTGAGGTGTATGTGTAGACATCAGGAATCAATCCCCTTTTCTCCATCTCATTTCTTTGCACATAAGCTTCGAGTCTGGATAGCGAGATCCAACAATACCTCACCACGCCTCCGCGAGATCCAACTCTGGATCGCAAGATCCAACCATACATGTTGAAATCGAGCAGAGCCAGCGGCGTTGATTCAGATTCGAGTCTATGATGGAAGTTTGCCATGGATTCACCTTCAATGGCGGAGATCCGATATAGAGGACGACGGAGAATCGGAAGCAGCAACCATACCTCACCACGCCTCCGCAATCAACGTCGCTACACTCTTCGTCTAACGGAATCGAAAACAGACCTGGAGAACCTGGAGATCCAATCTCCGGTTTTCATGACAGAACCTGGAGCAAAAATTTCAGCAACTTCAATCGATTGAAATCGATTGGGATCGAGCAAAAATTGAATTGAATTGCATAGTAGAAGCAACAACTACACCAATTTCAGCAACAAAACCTGGAGATCGGATTCGCTCTCAACCGAATCGTCGTCGGACAGATCTGGCTTCGAGGTGGCTCGTCGTCTTCCTCCACCCATGCTCCTCGTTCGGTTCAGATCGACGACGACGAAAAGGAGCGAGAAACTTCGCCCAGATCCAGATCTACAACCAGATCGACGACGACGAATCGGAGGAGGAGGTTGAGATCTCAGATCTTGTTGGAAGCGAAAAGCTTCGAGAAATTTGGCTATGGCGGACGAAAAGGGATTTGGGGAAGAAGGAGAACAGAGCGCGGGAATGTTTGTTATTGTGCAAGTAAAGTCAAGTGTATAGAGAATTGGGATTTTATACACTTAAGTCACACGTGCTAGTCACGTGACTTCTTTTGCTCAATGTACAGAATTAAACGACGTCGTCTTGGGCTTCATCTTCTCCAATCTTCAGGATCGAAGAACTCGGACGAGCTGAGCATGGTTTCTCCCAACAGATCTCCGTCCTCGATCTGCTCGGCCATGACAGTTGCACTCTCCGTCCTCGATCGTCGCCAGTTGCACCCTCCGCCGCCGTGGAGGCATCTCCGGTCGGGACAGCGAGAGATCAAGGAAGAGATTGAGGGAGATTGAGAGCCGGCAGGAGAGATTTGAGAGATTTCGATGGGAGGGGGCACTGTTTTAGGTTTAAGAGGGTAATTTTGTTCATAAAATTTTACGTGGACAAAACCCCAATATGCCACACTTGGGAGACACTCCGTTAATTTGATCGAAAATTTGCGCATTTGGCACAAATTTTCTCTATCTTTTTCGATCTTATTCGTCCACCTAATTCTTGTAGGGATGATTATCTCGATGTCCTAATTTTGGGCCTTTATTAGGAAAATGTCTCCCACCTCCTCCAAATTAGCTAAATGTCCACCACCCCCCTTGGCCCCTGCGCCCCCCTCCCGTGCCCCTGTGCCCCCCTCCCGCCTCATAATTAAATTTTTTTTTTCAGTTTTTTTTTCGCGTTTCCAAAGTTGCTGAAACTTCTTTTTTCAGCACATACGGTTTCAGCAACCCCAGTTTTAGTTTTTTTTCCCACTTTTTTTTCCCGTGTTGTTGAAATGGAATTGTTGAAACTCATGTTTCAGCACATACGGTTTCAGCAACCCTTGTTTCATTTTTTTTCCAGCTTTTTTTTTCGCGTTGCCGAAACGGAATTGCTGAAACCGGAGTTGCTGAAACCAGAGTAGCTTTTTTTCCTTTTTTTTTCACATCACCACTTCTGAAGTTGCTGAAATCGGATTTTTTTCCAAAGAAATGCTGAAATATATGCTTGTGTGTAAGATATAGTAGCCCATACAAATTTATAAGAATTAATTTCCGCGTTTCGACATAATGAATTTTGCTAATAAAAAATAATTTTGCTGAAATCGTGTTGCCGAAATTGTTGTTTTTTTTTCTTTTTCTTTTTGCGTCATCACTTTGACACGGAGTTGCTGAAAATGGAGGTTTTTTTTCAAAAATGCTGAAATGCTAAAGAAATGCTGAAATGCTAAAATATATGCTTGTGTGTAATATATAGTAGCTCAAACAGTTTTATAAGATTTAATTTCAGCATAATGAATTTTGCTAGTAAGAATTAATTTCAGCATTTCAGCATTCTACAAAAAGTTTCGACAAGGCAAAAAAATTGCTGAAATTGTAAATATCCAAAACTATCAACAAAACAAACTCAAATCACATTAGCAAACTAACCACAAATCCAATAAGAATTAATTTTAGCATTTCAGCATACGAATTTGCTATTAAGAATTAATTTCAGCATTTCAGATCACACAAAAAATCGTGTTGCTGAAATCGGAGTTGCTTTTATTTTTTAATTTTTTTTGCGTCAGCATTTCGACAACAGGGTTACTGAAACCGGAGTTGCTAAAACTACAATATGCATTTTTTATGTAAGACATTAGACAACTAAGAGCAAGATAATGCATTTTTCATGTAAGACATTAGACAACTAAGAACAAGATAATCCATTAAATTTGTGGAGTTCAATAACTATTCAAAAATAAAATATTTGATAACAATTCACGCCCAAATTCATTGACCGAATCAAAATTAGCGATGGCTAAGAATTTACCATTTCAGCAATGTATTTGTAGCATTGTTGAAATGTATAAATTAGGTATTGGTAGCATCAGCAACTACATTCATAGCAATAAATTGTATAAGTGTTCAGCTTATCCCATAATGCTTTATTAGGCCCAATTATATGAACTCCATCCCACATCCCAATTACATGAACTCCTTCCCGTATCAGACTCCCTACATGTACTGGTGTTGCTCACCATTTTCAAATTAAGAAACAGAAAGCAACACAGCTGCAATTTCCTGTCTTCCTTCATGCAATAGCACTTAGCAACAGCAACAACAACCATCAGAAGTGCAGACATGGAGTTTATTCATTCAGTGAATTTCAATAATAAATTTATAATGTCTTCAACTAGCTATCTGTAGTTCTTCGTTTCAAAAAGGATAGAGTTCATCAGATGCAAAACTATTTCCGCATCAGTAAGAAGAGTGCATCAGATGCCTTCATAAAGGACATTGTTATCCAATTACAAATCAAACAGAACAACAAAGCAACAAAAGAAATAGAACGATTAATTGACAACCATTTTGCTAAAGCTGAAGCTGCTAACCTGAAATCAATCAGGCCAGAATCAGACAGATCTTGTGGCAAACGATGGCAGGCGCAGATTCAGTTGATGCAAGGAGAGATCAGAGAGCGACCAATCGAGGAAGAGAGAAGCGCAACCAGAATCCCGACCACGGAGACTCCAAGGTGGAGAAGCGACGAAGCCGCCGAAGGCCCCGCAATCGCCAGGCTCTACTCCTCCACCCTCGATTGTTGTCCTCGTCATCATTGGAGAAGAAGAAGGAGGAAGGAGCATATCGATTGTCGTCATCGTCGTCGTTGGATCTCGCCGCTGCATAAAACAGAAGCGGAGGAAACCAGGGAGGAGCGAGAGCGGAGGTGAATCGGAGGAGGAGGCTCAACAGTAGATCCGGACGAATCGAGAGACAAACTCTCTACTGCCGGTTTCGAAGAATCGGGGAAAAAGGAAGGAGCTGAGAGGAGGAAGCGCGAGGGAGACGGTGAACAAACGAGAGGGGGGCACGAAAAAATTTGGTCGACTTTAATCTAATTTAGAGAGGTCGGGAGACATTTGTCAAATTTAAGCCTAAATAGTGGCCTATTCGGCTCATTTTCTCATTTTTTTACTAATTTAATTCTCGACTGTTTTCAACTTATTTCAGACTTCCTGTAATAATCAAACTCTCCAATAATCCATCTTACCTACTTTTTGCATATCCCGCCATATATTTTCCATATAATTTTAATTTTTCAAATAATTGGATTGATTTAGAAATCAAAATTATTAATTTAATTGATAGTCGTTAAGTTTTAAGCATTTTCTCATAGGCGGGTTGTTTTATCTATATTTTGATATATGCAATTAATAATTCATATACACGATTCAATGCTATTATGTAATGTTTATGTTTTTTCGTTTGTCTATTAAACTTGTACGACAAAACATTTCAACATGCTTACCTATATATAGGGATTGACTCCGGTGAAAACCTCATAATGTGGTAAAAACCATGAGGACTACTTTATAGATTGGTTCACTACAACAGAAAGTGTTATTAGCGACCAATGTTTTAGTGACAAACTATTTTTCCTCAATAAATGTGCCCTTTGGCGACGAACATATATGTTCCTTATAAAAAGGGACGTGAAATTTAGTGAGAAACTTATATTCCTCGCTAAAAGTGACATTTAACGACAAATTTTTCGGCTCGTCGTTAATTGTGATCATGATATGGTCGCCTAAACCATAAGAAAAATAATGACAAATTTGGAGTTTTTAGCGAGGAATGAATTCATCACTAAAAATACATTTGTCGAGGAATTTACATTTTTGTCGTTATATGTTAGGTGAGAATAATGTAAAATCCATTTTCGTCGTTATTTCTTGGTAAAATTTATAGCAAAATTTGTGATTTCTCGCTAAAAATATGTGTTTTCTGAGAAAATAATTTGTCGCTAAACATATTAGTTGGCGAGGAAATTCCATTCTCGTCGTTATTGCTTGGTAAAAATAGAGAACATGACTCAAAGTCATTAACGAGAAACATTTAAATTCCTCGCCATATGTTCATCTTTTATGAGGAATATTTTTGTCGTCAAAACAACCATTTAGGGAGAAAATATCACTTTCGTCGCTACTAGTATGTATAGGGGAAAACCATGACAATTTCCAAATTTGTCGTTATATGTTTGTTGAAATTATGTCAAATGTGTCAAATTTGTTGACGACAAATATTTTATTTTATTTGTCAAAAGTATGTGTTTCTCGAGGAAAGAATTTATCACTAAACATATTATAATACTAACGAGGGAATACTATTTTTTATCATTATTGTCTTGGGCGAAAAATAATGAAAAATGACCCAAATTCATTAACGAGAAAAGTTATTTTTGTTGTTAGTGATTTATGTCAAATGAGAAAGAACAATGAGCCAATTTCATTGGCGAGAAAAGTTTCAACATATCACATAAGCTTCGTTTATATTTGAAATATTAATACCAATGTTAATATATCAAATAGACATTGATTATTTGTGTTTTTTTGTGTGTATATAAATATATAATATGAAAATCAGTTTTCATATAAGAAATGATGTCAACCTACATGAAAACACTGTTTATTGTAGTAGCCTATGTGAGATTTGAACCCACATCTTTGTACTTGAGCACATCGCTCTACCATTTGAGCTAATAGACTTAAATAAAAATAAAAATTGACACGAAATAAATACTTACATGAATATATAATAAAAATCGATGCAAACAGATTCAAACATAAATTTATACCAAAGGCGGTGAGGGTCACTGCTGCAATTAATTCTACCAAAGGGCCCATTAGCTCTAAACATATCACTAATGAAAACAATAACACTAAATAGATTCAAACATAAATTTATTCTTTTACTGCACAAACAACCTCTAGAGCTGCATCAATAATTGAAAAAAACACTATCAAATGGAAAAAAAAAACGTAATTCTTAACATGCCACAAGACTGAAAACTTACCGACACAATTAATTGCCAAGTGCCCATTTTCTTTATGCTCCAAGCATTTGATCAGCAATAGATGCAGGTGGCAAGGTAGGAAAATAGTATGAAGAAGCCTTAGTGACAAGGTAGAATGTTTTTAATAAAGCAATCCGGTGAAAAAAAAAAAGAGACTCCAATTACCTTGTTTTCTAAATCAAGTTTCAGATCAGTTGTTTGCTAGAACAAACTGATTTGACTAATCTAGGAGAACTCACTCCTCTGGCTTCAAACAAACTTTTTTTTACTAGAATTCTGCTTTAGAAATGGTGAAACTGTTTCCACTAACTTAGGTTCAACCAAACCAGAATTTGGATGTTCGTTTGACAGATTAGGAATTGCCAGCCGCATGAACAAAGAGAACACAAAGATGCGCAAGGTTGTGAAGACGAAACCATGAGTAAGGCAGTAAGCTAAATGAAGCAAAAAGAAAGCCAAAGACTCAAATAAGTAGTGATATTTTTTATAGTCCTTTCATCAAACACTTTATTTGTGTCATCAATCACATACACGAAACCTAAATTATAAGAGTTTTAAACTACAAATATTTAAACCTCATCAAATAAGTATCAAGATTCTTCAAAATCACATCGGTTTTTGAAGGGTTTACCCAATCAAAACTGGACAACTATAAACGTTTAGACAAAAGAGAGAGTAACGTATATAGTTGGTTGCAAATATGGAAATTTGTGCATCATTGGTTGGAGGTGAGGTGTGGTTGCTGAATTTAGATAAGATATAGAGTGTGGACAAGGCATGGGTACAATCATCATAAAATCAAATAAATAATCCAGAACCTGAAATTCATCCCTTTTTTCTATTTTTTAAATATGTTACATCTCAAAAGAAATGTAAATTTACTACTTCGAGGTATATTCCAACATAAATGAGGTTTGCACTATTCCAAATATTAAAGGAACACTACCACATTCACGGTTATGTTCACAACTCTTCCATTTATTAACATTCCATTAGAACCAAAATTAAAAAAAACAAAGTGGCTTACCTACTATCTAATATAAAGAAGACGTTGCAATCAAGGTAAATAAAAATGCATTCAAAGTTACCCTGAATTCAACTCATCAATGTTTTGTGATCAGCAGCATAAAATGACAGCAAACAGCTAAACAAACAACTCATTGCAGTATGGAATGACAGGCCCAAACAACTATAAAATCAAAACCGTCGACAAAGTTCAAGAACTTTCCCCCCTACACCAAAATACAATCTAAGAAACACTATAACCACTAAAGATAATTTCTTATTATGATTCTAGCCAAAATTTAACTTATAATTAAACAATGTCTCACTAGTTCAGATTCAATAAAAATGCATTCAGAGTTACACAGCCAAGGCGTAGCTTATCTTTAAGATAACATTAGTTCTATGCCTATCTTTAAGATAACATTAGTCTAGAAAATGTAAACTTCCGAGGGCTTAAAAAGGGCCATCAGAAACAAATCCAGCTCTATTAGAAAAAATAACTCAGTTGATGTTAATGGGGTTTAACAAGGAAATGTCTTTCATCAGCCCCAAAGAGTTCAAATGTAGCATAGTATGACAATTCTGGGTAGGAAATCACACATCATGTAAGGCAAAGCCAACTATATAAAATGTTTTACCTTTAGCAAGGCAAAGCCACCACAACGAAACCAATAGGTGGCACGTGATAGGCACTTAAGACCAATGAGACTCACTGAAAACATCATGCATAAGTAATAGTTTAGTCTAATAGAAAGATCAAAAGGCATGAAAATTACAGCTTTAACTCTCCATAAATCAAGCTTAACACGAGTAACACCTCAATTTGATCAAGAAAATCAAGATATGACACAATGGAAATCAGTTCAATTGCGGATGACACCTTTAAATTTTAGCACAATTGAAGCAAAAACAGCAAGAACAAAGTCCAAAGTCCAAGCTGTCAACTCTAAGAAAAATGATCAATTACCGGTACAACCGCAGATTATTATCTGAATTCCAAATACCCTAATCTTACAGCAAAAATATCCCATGAAGGCAACAACTCAAACAACAATAATTACACATGAGCAAGCAATGAACGTAGCTAACCCCAAACTTATACATGTATGATAAGGCTTAAATTATAAGTCAAGGCAAGCAATTGAGCAACAATATATCCGATGAATTTCATTGAATACCTTGAGTGCATCATCAACTAACATATCTAAACCTAAATTTCAAGAGTTTAAAATGTACAAGCAACCAAATTCGAAACAAATGGCTAATAGAGAAATCGAGAGGTAAGTAGTAATCAAGACGCCAAGGAATTTCATCGAACACCTTGAGGGCAAACAGGGCATCATAACTACCATATCTAAACCTAAATTTCAAGAATTTATAATGTACAAGTGTTGTTAGGAGGAAATCGAGACTTGCAATAATAAAATAGAAATAAATCACAGCAAACCAGATTTCGTCCCTTGCAAATAATTACAAGACCTCCTCCTGATGCAGCAGCGGGAAGTCAGGATCGATCCACGAGGAAGCGTGTCAGCGGATCCTAGGCAGCGGTGAAATCTCACGAACGTCGAGAACAGTGGTACTCGACCTCGACTAAGGGTTAGTCGACAGGGGTCAGGCACAGTCGAACACAGCGCAGCAGCAATTACAGGGGCTCGTCGATATCGACAAGGCCTACTCGATGTCGAGTAGAGTCTTAGTCGACTTCGCTTCGTCTCGTTGAGTACCTGCACAAGTAAGCTACAACGACTTTGGGTCGAAGATCAGTAGTCGAGATCGACGAGTGCTATTCGATCTCGAGTAAGACAGAGATTAAAATGAAATAAAATAAATGCAAAGGCTTTGGGATTTCGACTAAACTTAATGTAAAAAGGCTTCCAAGATTGGGGTTTGCAACAACGATAACCAAGCATGCATAAGGCAGAACCAAACAAATTATCATGTAAATCGCATCAAAGGACTAAGCTTTCGCCTTTTCCAACAATTAGACAACTCTTTCAAGAAACCCTAATTGTCTCTACCGATTTGATGTTTATAATCCAAGTTGTTAGCATGGATCTCCATTAGACGGGTAATAAACACATAAACAAGTAGGAAAATGCTTAAAACATGATAAAGGTCGGATCTTTACCTCAAACGCGCATGGTTATCGTCGGGCTCGCCCCAACCCTAGAAGTGGGTGGACTACTCACGCTTCATCGCAACCTCAGACATTGATTGAAAGAAAACTACTTGCATTGAAATAAACCAAAGTTTACAACCGCCTGAAGCCAATTCCGCTCTCGCTTCACAACTCCAATCGGCCGCTCACTCTCTCTCTCTACTTCTCCTACTTACTTCCCTCTCTAAATTTGAATGAATAAAACTGAGCCCCATGGGCTTTATTTATAGCCTTCTGACCCTTGCTAATCAAGGACACAAGATATCTATCTATATCTACTTCTATATCTAAAACTTAAAGATAAATAAAAGTAAAAAGGAATTTAAATCTAAATAGGAAATTATATCTAAAGTGTCTTCAAGTGGATAAATCTCTTTCTTCCATGATGTATCTTGATAGATTGGATAGATTCTCGGCCTTCTCCGAGCCCAAGTAATCCCACACCGAGTAGGATTCGTCAAGCCACGTCACACAGCTTCTGGAATTGTCGTCGACGTCGACAAGGGTCTTGTCGATATCGATTAGGAGTGTTGTCGACTGGCTCGGCTTCGTCGTCTCGGCTAGCTGGTGCTCGATGTGGCTCGGACTTGGCTCACGGGTCTAGTCGATCTCGACAAGGGCTTATCGACATCGAGTAGGCATGTTCATCGACTAGGTCTTCTCGGGTGACTCTGCTCGACATGGCTCGGATCTGGGCTCGTCGATCTCGACTAGGGCTCATCGAGGTCGACTAGGGTTAGCTCTCTGGTGATGTCGAGGACTCTTCCTCGGCATGGTGATGTCTTGTCGATATCGAGTAGAGATGTGCTCGGCGTCCTCGTCCTCGGCTTGTCGATCAGCTCATCTTCTCGTCGACTCTGGGTGTGGTGCTGAGGTGTCGTCGATCTCGACTAGGTCTTGTCGAGATCGAGTTGTGTTCCGTGAGTCGGGTATGTCTGGCTCAGCTTTCTCGACCAGGCTTCGTCGACCAATTCCGCCCGGGCTCTCTACTCGAGATCGAGTAAGGTGTACTCGACATAGAGTAGCCCTGGCTTTAGCTCGGTTTGTCCTGGTTCTGTACTCTCGGATTCTGGACTTCTGTAGTTGTTTTCTGAGCTTTTCTGACCTTCCTTAAAATTGCTGTAAAATGTCTCGAATTTTGCGAATTTAAACAGAAACTGGTGTAGATTCCATAATTTGGCAAATAAACATAAACTACATAGATTCTGTACTATCTAACCCAAATATATGCAATGTATGCAGAAAACGATATTAAAGTTACTGTAATATATGACAAATTCAGCTCACAACAAACACCCCATACTTAAGCTTGCTTGTCCCTAAGCAATACTTTTATTTGTCATTCAGGGGAAGAAATCAAAACTCTCAACATATCAGATTCATTGTCATATAACCCAGCAGTCTATTACCATCCTCGAAAAGGTACTAGTGTCACAAATCTATGCATGTGCAATTTAAAGAGCAACATCTACTCATAAAAGGAGGGTTATGCAAAAACATTCATAAGTGACAAAGCATTGATAATCAAGAGGACTTCAATTTAAGCTCAAATAAGGAGTAGATTTGGTAAAAGGCTAAAAGGTGGGCGGTTTCTGGCAATGTGGTGCTAATGATCTGGGGAAATGGAGTATTTTCAAACTTGAATTTCCACATTCCTTTTCATAAGTTTCATCACCTTTCATAATGCTTTTATCAACAATAATGCTTTTACCTCTCTGACCTCAGCACTGCCTTCTCGCGAGTCGCAAACATGGGTGTCATGAATGGCCCCAGATACTTAGTGCTTTGGACTCCTCACAATGTGTCCCATCTCTCCAAACTATTATCTCAGAGAGCAGGGTCAATCTACCTTTATCTCCTGAGGTGATTGGATTTTCTTTCACTCATTAAATTTTCCATATATTTCAAACAATTTCCTTCCAAACTCCAATAATGATAACAATCACAAACACCATATGATAATCTCCATAATGTAATATCATTCTCAACATAATCCCCGGATAAGGTAAAGAATGGCAAATATTTAGATCATGTGGAGCAATAATTGAAATAAGGCATATTATGGCTTTTGTGATGCATAAGCATAGGTAAGGCTTAGGAATTTAAACAATGAGCATTATATGGAAATATAAAGTCCTCCATCATCTTATCATGCAATATGTCAAAAGCAACTTCAAATTGTACCTCCTTTCATGGTTTTCATGAAAATATACACTTCATTATGACTTCCCTTTACTAGGCAATTTTATGCTATATCTCTAATGAATCCAATTTTGCATCGTCGAATTCAATATAAGCTTCCATGACATTTATAAAAATTTTTAAATGGGGGTCATTTTTCAAACTTTTGGAAAACATGCATATAAGCACATAAATCAATAATGCATTCCAAAATAGCCATGTAGCAATTCAAAGGAATAATGCACACATAATGTCAAATATGGCAAATATGCACAAAGTAAGCCCTTCCCCCACCCCATACTTAAATATTACAGTGTCCTCACTGTATAAAATCAAATAAAAAAACAAGAGTAAAGGAAGGAACTCACAAGACAACACATCGAGGAAGGCAGATCAGTGCATGTCGAGTAGAGATAGGCTTGTCGATCTCGAGTACAGGATACTCGATCTCGAGGAGCCTCATCTGCGTCCAGTGGTTTTCTGAATTCGAGGAGCGTCTGGGCTTGTCGATGTCGAGTTGGCCTACTCGAGATCGAGTAGTGTCTGGGCTGCTCCTCCTTGTCGCCGTCGACTTGGCCTTCGTCGATTTTGACTGTTTTTCAGGGATTTCTTATTCCACTTTTCGCGATCCTTTTATGCTAGCCGACCTAAAAGTGTTAGATTGCACAAGAAACAAGACTATCCACATGAAATATTCTAAAAGACATAAAACCCCAAAACCAAAAACAAAAACCAAAAACAAAAAGTTCAAAAGTCCCAAAAATCATAAAGTTTTATATACATGCTCTAGATTTTAGAGTCGCTAGGCCGACTTCTCCATTTGCGCTCAAGGACCATTATTGTGGGGCCCGCTCATGCTTGGCCCTTCTCCTGGATCATCTAGGTCCTGATGGTAGTATGCTAGCTCAGCTGATCGGTTGTTGCTTGCATCATCTCCCTTCTCTTTCTTCTTTTTCCTTCCAGCTCTCAGTTTTCGCAGATTCTCTTGCCACGGTGTCTTATCTCCCCTTAAATCATTGATAATTTTCTTTATGGACTGAGGGGGGTAGGATTCATACCTGAACTTGCCTTTTCGGACCCAAAACAGGAATCTTTGGGCTTGGGGCTAGTCGACATCGAGTACAGCTGGTCGACCTCGAGTACAGGGACCCCATACTTAGGCTCTTGGCAAGTTTCTGGCTCTGCAGTGGTTGTCGAGATCGACAAAGGCTTGTCGACATCAAGTACGTCCCTTGTCAAGATCGAGTTGGTCTTGTCAATCTCGAGTACAGCGTCAACACCTTCCCCTGCTGCTTGCTTGGTCCCGTGGTTGCTGATGCTTTTCACCTCCAGCCATGAAATTTCCTCTTTTGCAGGGCCAAAAGAGAAATCCAAAACCTCATCGCCTATGGTGAAGGTGAGCGGTCTATTCTTGACACTTATTTTGGCATCTGCAGTAGCTAAGAATGGTCTATCAAGAATAATAGGGCTAGTAGGATCTTCAGCACAGTCAATGATAAGAAAATCAGCTGGAACAAAGAATTTACCAACCTGGACAGGGACGTTCTCTACTATACCTCTAGGGATGACTACTGTATTGTTTGCCATGTATAGCTTGGCATCCACAGGTTCTATGCATCCTATCTTTACTTTCCGCCAGATTGATAAAGGCATAATTCTCACACTTGCTCCTAAATCGCATAGAGAATCATATTTATATTGTCCAAAACCCACAGTAATAGAAAACTTACCAGGGTCAGGTCTCTTTTCAGGGAAGTGGAGTACTTTGCATTCGCCTGCGATCTCTGAGATGGATCGCTTCTTGCTTAGGATTTCCTTCAAAAATTTGACATATCCAGGCATCTCTTGCAGGGCTTCTGTAAAAGGAATAGAAATATTCAGTTCTTGCAGCATATTAACAAATCTGGTAAACCTACCTGCAGTGGGATCTTTCTGTCCTTTTGAAGGGAAAGGCAGTGGCTTTTTCGGTTTCAGAGCCCGATCAGCCGTCGGAGGTGCTGCAGAGTCGTCGACGTCGGCCAGGTGCTGCTCCTCGATCTCGACCACGGGTTCCTCGACATCGAGTAGGGTGGTCGACCTGGAGTTGCTGGTCTGCGCGACGGAGTCCGAGCTCAGCTTCTGGTCTGTGTCGAGTAGCTAGTCGTCGATGTCGAGTACACCCTCATCGAGATCGAGTTGGCTGTGCTCTGTGTCGAGTTGCTGCTCTGCCTTGTTTTGCTGTTTTCCGACCTCTGGCTCGTGTAATTGATGTCCACTCCTGAGTTTGATAGCTGCGACGTGTCCGGTCTTCCCTTGAGGATTTGGTTCTGTTTGCCCAGGGAGTTGTCCGGACGGTCGTGGGATCTGTGCAGCGATTTGACCCATCTGCGTTTCTATTCCTCTTTTCCAGATGTCCAATTCTCCAAATTTTGTAGTGATGTTCTGGAATTGGTTATTGATGGTGCCCTGATTCCGACGCATCTCCTCGGATCAGCTGCAGATCATCCTTCTTTTGATCCCTTTCTGGATGTCCTGGAGCTCTGTAGGGTGGGGGGTTCCTAGGAGGACCTTGGTTCCACTGTGGTTGGTAGGACCGTTGGTCTCCCATGTAGCGATTTGGACCCCCAGCGTAGGCTGCCTCTTCATGTGTTTCTGCCATCCTGACTTGCTCAGTGTGTGGGCACTCAGTAGTGGTGTGCCGCTGTGATCCGCATTCGATGCAAGGCTGGTTGACAGATAAATATTTGACTTGCTTGAGGAGCTTGCGATTTTGGTCTCTGTAGAACTGCTCCCTGACATCTGGGTCAATCTCCTTTGCTGGCTCATAGAGTGGCAATGATGGTGCTGGCTTGGCGTAGGAGTTCTCCTCATAGTTTGTAGGAGCCCCATATTTGTTGTCGTAGTTAGTGAGCTTTTCTAGCACACCCCATGCGTCGCTTGGTGGCATCGTCAGATACTCATAGCGAGTATAATGGTTGATTCTGTCCTTGGTGATTTGATCAAGAGAGTTGAAGAAGATCTCCTGAATGACGTAGGGTGGCTGTCCATGAGTAGGACAAGATCGCAGCAGTTCTTTGTAGCGTTCCCATGCCTTTGCCAGCGGTTCCCCTTGCTTCTGTTTGATGGCGGTAATTTTCTGACGGAGAAGTGCTGTTTTGGCGCGTGGGAAGTATTTGTTCAGGAACTCCTGCTCTACTTGGGCCCAGGTGGTGAGAGATCTCGGCTTTAGCCCTTCAAGCCACTTCAGTGCAGGTCCAGCGAGAGACCAGCGAAAAGATTTCATCTTGACATATTCCAGAGTTGTACCTTCAGCAAGAGTACGACACATATCATGAAAGTTAGTAATATGTTCAAGAGGGCACTCATTAAATTTGCCATAAAAAGCATTATTTTTAAGCTCTATCAAAAACTGAGTGCGAATTTCAAAAGAATTTTCAGGGATTAGAATCGCCGATTCAGGCACGACGAGAGCTGGATGCATATAATCCTCTACAGTAGTTGGATATTGGGCAAGCTCAGCTTCTGCTTGCTCCCTTGCTGCTTTCTCAGTGGCGATAGCAGCATCTTTAGCGGCTAGTTCCCTTGTAAGCCTTTCGATCAGTTGCTCTTGTGTTTCAGCGGCCGCCATGATCCTTTTGAGTTTAGAGTGGATGTGTAGGTAACGCTCTGGTTCGTCTAAGGCGTCAAACTCAGGTGGTAGACAAGAACGGCGGATACACCTGTATAATAACTCAAAGCAGATGTGAGATTTGACTACCTAAGGCGCGAATGATAGCTTCCCCGGCAACGGCGCCAATTTGTTGTTAGGAGGAAATCGAGACTTGCAATAATAAAATAGAAATAAATCACAGCAAACCAGATTTCATCCCTTGCAAATAATTACAAGACCTCCTCCTGATGCAGCAACGGGAAGTCAGGATCGATCCACGAGGAAGCGTGTCAGCGGATCCTAGGCAGCGGTGAAATCTCACGAACGTCGAGAACAGTGGTACTCGACCTCGACTAAGGGTTAGTCGACAGGGGTCAGGCACAGTCGAACACAACGCAGCAGCAATTACAGGGGCTCGTCGATATCGACAAGGCCTACTCGATGTCGAGTAGAGTCTTAGTCGACTTCGCTTCGTTTCGTCGAGTACCTGCACAAGTAAGCTACAGCGACTTTGGGTCGAAGATCAGTAGTCGAGATCGACGAGTGCTATTCGATCTCGAGTAAGACAGAGATTAAAATGAAATAAAATAAATGCAAAGGCTTTGGGATTTCGACTAAACTTAATGTAAAAAGGCTTCCAAGATTGGGGTTTGCAACAATGATAACCAAGCATGCATAAGGCAGAACCAAACAAATTATCATGTAAATCGCATCAAAGGACTAAGCTTTCGCCTTTTCCAACAATTAGACAACTCTTTCAAGAAACCCTAATTGTCTCTATCGATTTTATGTTTATAATCCAAGTTGTTAGCATGGATCTTCATTAGACGGGTAATAAACACATAAACAAGTAGGAAAATGCTTAAAACATGATAAAGGTCGGATCTTTACCTCAAACGCGCATGGTTATCGTCGGGCTCGCCCCAACCCTAGAAGTGGGTGGACTACTCACGCTTCATCGCAACCTCAGACATTGATTGAAAGAAAACTACTTGCATTGAAATAAACCAAAGTTTACAACCGCCTGAAGCCAATTCCGCTCTCGCTTCACAACTCCAATCGGCCGCTCACACTCTCTCTCTACTTCTCCTACTTACTTCCCTCTCTGAATTTGAATGAATAAAACTGAGCCCCATGGGCTTTATTTATAGCCTTCTAACCCTTGCTAATCAAGGATAGAAGATATCTATCTATATCTACTTCTATATCTAAAACTTAAAGATAAATAAAAGTAAAAAGGAATTTAAATCTAAATAGGAAATTATATCTAAAGTGTCTTCAAGTGGATAAATCTCTTTCTTCCATGATGTATCTTGATAGATTGGATAGATTCTCGGCCTTCTCCGAGCCCAAGTAATCCCACACCGAGTAGAATTCGTCAAGCCATGTCACACAGCTTCTGGAATCGTCGTCGATGTCGACAAGGGTCTTGTCGATATCGAGTAGGAGTGTTGTCGACTGGCTCGGCTTCGTCGTCTCGGCTAGCTGGTGCTCGATGTGGCTCGGACTTGGCTCACGGGTCTAGTCGATCTCGACAAGGGCTCGTCGACATCGAGTAGGCATGTTCATCGACTAGGTCTTCTCGGGTGACTCTGCTCGACATGGCTCGGATCTGGGCTCGTCGATCTCGACTAGGGCTCATCGAGGTCGACTAGGGTTAGCTCTCTGGTGATGTCAAGGACTCTTCCTCGGCATGGTGATGTCTTGTCGAGATCGAGTAGAGATGTGCTCGGCGTCCTCTTCCTCGGCTTGTCGATCAGCTCCTCTTCTCGTCGACTCCGGGTCTGGTGCTGAGGTGTCGTCGATCTCGACTAGGTCTTGTCGAGATCGAGTTGTGTTCCGTGAGTCGGGTATGTCTGGCTCAGCTTTCTCGACCAGGCTTCGTCGACCAATTCCGCTCGGGCTCTCTACTCGAGATCGAGTAAGGTGTACTCGACATAGAGTAGCCCTGGCTTTTGCTCGGTTTGTCCTGGTTCTGTACTCTCGGATTCTGGACTTCTGTAGTTGTTTTCTGAGCTTTTCTGACCTTCATTAAAATTGCTGTAAAACGTCTCGAATTCTGCGAATTTAAACAGAAACTGGTGTAGATTCCATAATTTGGCAAATAAACATAAACTACATAGATTCTGTACTATCTAACCCAAATGTATGCAATGTATGCAGAAAACGATATTAAAGTTACTGTAATATATGACAAATTCAGCTCACAACAACAAGCAACCAAATTTGAAACAAATAGCTACGGGAGAAATTGAGAGACAAATAGTGATTAAGATGAGTTTATAATGCACAAGCAACCAATGTGTATAACTGTACTTACCTGAGGCAAAATTGAGGTCGAGCACAAGCGAAGATGGTTAGGGACGGATGCGGCGCGGCGGAGAAGCGGTGCAATGGATGTGGTGGGCTGGGATGGGGTGCAACGCTCCAGATAGAGATCGACTGAGAGGAGATCGTCACAGAGAAAGCGAGAGGCGATGAGATTCGATATAGCTTCGACTGGCCCGACGACGTCGTCCTCCCTCTGAATCGGGGTTTAGTCTAAATCGGGTCTTCCTCCGTCCTGTACACAGAGAGAGAAGTGAGAGAGGTTAGAGGTAGAATTGGTATGAAAGAGATAGAATTTTCCAATTAAAAAATTATTAGATAGAATCGAGAAAGATATAAACTAAATAAAAAATAATTAGATAAAATTGAGAAAGAAATGGAATCGGTTAAAAATATACTATAATATATATTATATTGTTTATGCATTGTTAATTTGTTGTATATCCGAGAGGTGTTTATGAGCCTCCATTAAATTATGGACTTATGAGATAAAGAATAAAATGTAAAATATATCCAATAAAATTCATAAAATTAACAATAATGTTTAAAAATAGTGAAAAAATGCATTCTTGTCGTTTTTTAATATACGTAGATGTTTTGAATTTATTTTTATTTTGGTGCTAATTTCTATTAAACTTTTTAATGTTGAGTTGAAAATTCTAAATTTCAATCATTGTAACTGATTTATAAGATTGACAATAGATTTTTTTAAATAATATAGTTATTATATCAAAACATTTGAAAATAAAAAAAAAAGAATATTTTAAAATTATAAACTAAAACCTTCGGAGTATTACCTATGGTTTCAGATTTATCTAGATTAACTACAAAAAAAAATCATTTATGCATAAGATAAATATTTATATAACTCATTAGATATAAGTTAAAGTTAGTATATAATTCCCTATATGTGTATTAGACCAATATGTGTACAAATAGTTTTTTAACCATATATCTACTCCGCATCTATCTATATCTATAGGGGTATTTGCAAAACTAACCTAAATACCCGGTTGGATTGCGGGGGTTAACCCAAAAAAAAATATTGCAAAGTAACCCCTCTTTACCCGGTTTCTCACGGGCTGCAGCCGGTTGGAGAGAGAAAAGCGTTCAACAGTGAGAGAGGAAGGGAAGGATGAGGGGTTCGATGAAGCAGGGAAGACGCCATCGTCGGAGGCGAGGTTCGTGGCTCTAGGCGACAGGCCTCCGGGCTCGACGGGAGGGCTTGAGCGCAGTCATCTTGGTCCTTCTTCCTCCCATTCGTCTCCTTCGGGCTCGACGGGGCCGGAGGAGGAAGAAGACGCCTCATTCGGCGAACTCGGGTGCCATGGTTGAGGAAACCACAAGAAGGGAGAAGGAAGGGGGTCGGGGGCTCGGGTGCCAAGCCTCATGCCCTTGCTCCCTCACGCAGGTCCTTCCACTTTCTCTTTCTTCAGGCGATTTCGAGCCTCGTCGAGGATAATCTCCACAATTGTCTTCGATTCTGCGATTCCAAGTACAATCCTTCATCCTTCTTCTTCTCTGCTCTATCTTCCAAGCCTTTAAATTGGAATTTTTAGTTTAGGGCTAGAGACTGAAATTTCGAATTTCGGAATTGAAATGGTTTGGTTTGAAATTTCCCATTCGGTTAGGGTTGGGGTTTGCTGTCTATCATGTCTGAATAAACATGTGGCATGTTGATTGGTGTAGGTGTCATGTAGTAAGTGATGTTGCCAAAGAGGGGGTTGAGTTTGTCTGTGGGATTTTCTAGTGGGGCAGGGGGTAATGTCAAGGGTAGGAGTCGGTAAAGAGAAAGATGATGATGATGAGTTGTGATTGGTTGGAGAAAGGTCAATGTCAGGAGTAGGAGATTCTGAAACAATACCTCATATGTAGTACTCCAATTCTTCCCAAATAATGGATTCTCCCCCAAGAAATTGTGGTAACTTGGCATGCATTAATGAGGTTTCTTGGTGACTCCATTAATAAGAAACATGCCTTGTAGTATTTTTGTGTATGGAGATTTGAACAAATGCTTAATACTTTTGATGTTAACAATTGAAATTACTTCAATTTCTAGTTAGTGGGAACTTGCTGAATTTTTATTCCCAAACTTCAGTATTTAAGCTGATTACACTAGCTAATAAGTAAGTAAAGTGATTTCTCTCAATCACTTCTTTCATGGCATATTGTCAAAGATTTAGTGTTTTGGCCTATTAGCTCAATCGGTAGAGCAATGTGCTTTGGTACAAAGATGTGGGTTCGAATCCCACATAGGTCATCTGAATATTGAATTATTGAGCTGTTATTAACATGTCAAAGGAAATCCTGCATACATGACATGAACTTATATTAACATGTCATTCAAATTCTGCATACATGACATGAACTTGTCAAAGGAAATCCTGCATAGCTTTGGTACAAACTCACATAAAAATGATCATCATACATTGTTAAAATCAAGAAAAATGGATTTTCCATAGTTTCCCACATAGGCCATCTGGATGTTGATATAAACAAGTGAATATGGCAGAATGTACTAGCTTTTAAAAGGTTAAATCAGAATGCTTTTGATTGTTTGACTGAATCTCAAATGCTATAGTTTCCATAAACCATTTGTAGTTTTAGCATGGAGGAATGTCTCCTTGTAATTACAAGTTGGAGGGATGGATCCATTTTTAGTTTGCTCCCTGATCATGGTGTTGTGCCCAAATTAGACTGGCTGGTCTTTAAACTTCGTACCTAACTTTGAAGAATGCACATTAAGAGAGATCTCAATAGAAATTAGGTGCTAAGAGACTGAAGCCAGATTAACTTGGTTTCAAATTTAGCCTTGGATGATTTATGAGGTAAGCCCACTCACTCTGACTGTCATGTGAAGTAACGTAGGTGACATGTCAAACCTATTACCCATCATGTTAAAAACACATCTTATGACATCTCAAACCTCTTCAGCATTATTAGGCCATTATTTGCATGAAATTTTGACACACCTGCTTGAACAAAAGAAGCAAGCCAAATTAAGTTTGCTTGCAAAAGAAGTAGGCTTTCAACTTCTTTCTAATGATATCGACATAAGGATAACAGGTGACTGTCATGTGAATTGACGTAGGTGACCTGTCAAACCTATTACCTATCATGTTAAAAACTCATCTTATGATGAATTCAACACACATGGAAGATGAAGTGTCTTGGCTTTTGATTTATTTTGATATGAAACTGCCTATAATTTGGTGATGTAGCAAGCTTGACTTGTTCTAAACATAAGTTGATAGTCGGCGTTGATTAATAAATAATAAGCCTATGTGGGAATTGAACCCACATCTTTGTGTATGACCACAATGCTCTCCCACTGAGCTAATAGGCTACATGCGAAGAATATTTATGTTAAACCATGCCTAAATGATTCAATCTTGTGCAAGGTGATCTTTCTAAAAAAAAATGCAATTGTTGTCCACCTATTCCCTTGCAATATTCCACATCAAAAAGTCAATTGTTGTCCACCTGTGCAAGATGATCTTTCCCAAAATTAATTCAGCCAAGAGAGAAAAATTCAATATCCAAGTCATTATGGCTCATCTACCTGTTCCCTTGCAATCCCTTCAATAGATCACAAAGAAACATTTACCCCGTTTGTTACGCCCATGCCAATAGTAAATATTAACTGTCCACCCTATGGTTTCCTACTGGACACCATTCGGTTGTCTACTGGACATGTTTGTCCCTGAGATCCAAGAATTTCTCTTTTTTTGCTTTCCCTTACTCCACTTCTACAGAACCAAATAAACAATATTAACACACTGCTAATCACTAATCCTGTCCTATAAATTGAGGATTCAAACAATTTGCAAGCATAACTAGCAAATCCAATCTGAATTTCGGCCCCAACCTGAAACCCTAACCGTAAAAAGTCCAAATCTTGGCTCTAACGATCATTTGAACACCAATCTAGTGAATACAGGCTTGGAAGATAGAACAGAGAAGAAGAAGGGTGAAGGATTGTACCTGGAATCGCGGAATCGAAGCCAATTTGTGGAGATTCTCCCCGGTGAGGCTCGAAATTGCCTGAAGAAAGAGAGAGGAATGAGCTGCGTGAGGGAGGAAAGGCATTAGGGTTGGCACTGACGGCCGAGAGGTCCTTCTCCCTCCTTTCTCGCCCGCCTCCGATCCCCTTCTAGTCGCCTGCGCCTCGAGAGAGATGCCTCCACCGTCTCTGATCCCCTTCCTTCTCTCTTCCCTTTCTCTCCTTTGCAACGGGCTACCGAGTACACAGGTTACCAAATATCCGGTTTGACCTAATTTAAAACCGGGTTGGGTTAACCTTGCAACACTTTTCGTTTTTTGGGTTAGTATGTGCAATTCCCTCATATCTATATCTATATATATCAATTTAAACCAAACCCCCATGTCTCCCTCTTATGTCAAGTTCTTTTTGGATATTCAATTTAATTTTATATAGTCTATCTAATCTAATTAATTTAGAATAACTATAAAATTCAACCATTCATTCTAATTCATTGTATCTAATCTACCCATAACTCTTAATATATCATTGACATATTCTAAACAATAGATTTAGTTCAAAATTAAATCTCAAATTAATATTAATATGAATATATAATTTAAATGATGACATGTAATAACTAATTAAATAAATTGCATTTGTAGGGCTTTCATTCAACCAATTAAATTATAATAGTTTTTAAAATTTTCTTAAACAAGAACTAGAGGGAATGATAACAAATGACCCTTGACCCGAAAAACTTTGCGTCCATAACCCATTATCCGAAACATTTGCAGGGTTAACCCTCCTTCCTTAAAAAATTGCACCCCATGCGGTAAAAGTTACCTGGAGTAACCGGTGCTCCTGGGAAGGGACACAGAGAGAGCCACCGCAAGAGAGAAGACCTCCTGACATGGGAAGAGACACAGAGAGAGCCACCGCCAGAGAGAAGGGGAAGTGAGAAGGAATGGGATCGGAGGCGGGCGGCCGGGCGCGATAGGTCTCCGACTCGGAGGAAGGGCTCGAGCGCAGAGGAGGAAGAAGACGCCTTTGATGCGGCCAACGATTCCAATGTGGCCAACGATTCCATCACTCCTCTCCTCTCCTCTTTCACGCGATTCGATTCCAGGTACACTCTTCTCCTCTCCTCTCCTCTTCTTCCTCTCTACTGAATCTGAGATTGCACACTCGAATATATATACATCATCACTCGACTCTCACACGTACATGTTCCTTTTATGCACTATATTATCTTACACTATTTCAGGAACTATTTTTTTTAATTATAGTGTGGCCATGGCAGTTAATTAAAAACTTACAATCTAAAATACTTGGTGATAATCAATGAGTGTAGTTGTTTTGGGAGTGGATGATTCAGAATTGTTTGCTGAATTAGGCATTGTATAATCCTAAAATCCCCTTCTCATTACACACCGAAAGTAAAATTTATTCACTGATTTGTTACTAACATACTGTTCCTAGTTCTATTTGATATGTAATGACTATTCACCTACTTTCTAGTAACGACCATTCACTAATTTTTTATAGTTTTGATTTAATTGTTTAACATTGAAATATCAATTATATATGAGTTTGTTTTCTCATGTTTATTCCAATATTTTCATATCTCAGTTTATCAGAATGATAGATTTTAAAAAATTGGGTGTTTGTTACTAGATAATGACAGTTTGATCTTGGAATTATCTATTATATTATTTTGGCTAAAAAGCAAGCATTTAGAACATGTATGATCTAGTCGAGATAGTAAGACAGTGGATTCAAATATTGCACTTTTTTTGTCTACTTTGCAGAAAACCACCCCTTAAACATATAATTGCAGTAAATCACTGATTAAAATCTAAAAATTTGCATAAAATTACCCATCAATCTAATGTAGTACCCTTTCAATTAAAAATGCAAAGCCGAGGATGAATCCAAAGTAATCGGGCGAGGAAACGTAGATTGGTGAACCAAAACAATTACATAAGAGACAGATAATGCATAAATTACAACAACTATAATGAGGTTAATAAAGCCGTCCAAACCCTCTATTAATCTAACAAATTGCAAAGATGAGCAAAAAAGAATGAGTTGGGTGTTATTGCATGCCCTACAAAAGAAATTTTAATGTTTTAATTAGGATATTATTGTCATTTTCTGCATTTTTTACTTGAAACGGTACTAAATCTGAAAGATGGGTGGTTCTATGCAAACTTTTGAGTTTAAATGGGTGGTTTACTGCAATTATGTGTTTAAAGGGTGATTTTGAGCAAATTGGACTATTTAAGGATTGGTTTTATACAATTTGGCCTTTTTTATCATCAATTTTGTTCTACATTTGGATACTTCCAGTGATGAATTACTTTCTTTTTGCATTTATGACATCTTATTTTGTGTGAATTAACTTGAGCTGGTGATTTCTACATGTTTCTTACCAACAAATAATATTAATAAGTTGAGATGGATTGACTGATATTGAGATTGATTGTCTAAGATTGGGATTAACTGATATTGAGATGATTGACTAATATTAAGGTACGTGTATATTTCTAGTTGTAGGACTTACATTGAGATTGACTTTGTCAATTGAACTTGTTTCACAATTTGTATTTTGAAAAATAGTCTATTATCTCAACTAGTAGAGAGGTATGTTTATGCACAAACATGTGTACTTTTACCGAGTATGTACTTTTTAGTATTGCAACTTGCTCTTACTTGATGTTAGACCAAATGAAAGAAAAACCAATAACTTTTGATGACAATTTTATTTTTATAACTATTTTTTGATTCTCAGTCCTTCATACCCTCTATGTTAATTTCTCGATCTGCATAAGTTTAATTTTCATTCTAAACTTATCTACAGCTCGTGCTTGGTCAAATCAGTTGTATCATTTTTTGTATAATTGTGTAAAGATGTTATGAAATATGAAATTGGACTTGTTATTAAAGGTAGTTGAACAATCTAGATAACCATCTTACTGGAGCAACAATATTTTTCGTTTTATGGATGCAAGCTACCGAATAAGTGAGAGAGCACATGGTTCATGAATTTGCTCTGAATTAAACTCAAATTTCATACTAATATTTTTACATGATAAATGAAAATTATTGATTAAGATTGTGGTCTTCGATTAACGTTTCTCCATCGTTACTCCTTCTTAGCATCCCTGTAACCCATGAGATTCGAACTCTAAACGATGCTTCCCATCTTCTCCTAGAAACATACATCACTCTACAGGAGCCTCCTACCCCATTATGACGATGCTGCTTGTGTGTTTCAAAGTGCAACTTGATCGAGA
Organism: Persicaria tinctoria; assembly: GCA_037127255.1. Lineage (NCBI taxonomy): Eukaryota > Viridiplantae > Streptophyta > Magnoliopsida > Caryophyllales > Polygonaceae > Persicaria > Persicaria tinctoria. The sequence continues at coordinate 23,621,257 of JBANSL010000011.1, read as the reverse complement.
GGAGGCTCTAAATGAGATTAGAGAAGATAGGGAAAGAAGGGTCTGAGAGATGAATGTCGGAATAGAGAAAGTAAATTGGATTTAATTATGGAAAACAAAACAAATCTTAGGCATTATTTGATCAAACAGTTAAGATCAATTTATTAGGAAGATATATGGAGAAGGATATTAAGGGATAATCCAAATCCAATAAAAGCACGGTTAGTTGGGATTAGAGGTGGCAATTAGGCTGTTCGCATTGGGTCGGGTTCTAGTTGAGTCAAGTTGGGTCACATTAAGCCCCCGTTTGTTTTTTGGTAGGGAAAAGTAATGATTACCCTCATAAATATAGTCCATATTTAAGTTAAGATTCATTGATCACTATTCTAATCATTACCCTCCTTCTCCAATTTTCCATACAAATGTGTTACCCTTCTATTCCCTAATTTTGAAGGGGGTAACTAATACCTCTGTGATGAGCTAATATTTTCCTCCATCCTCTCCTCCAAGCTCACAAAAATTGGTGATCATATACATTTTATATGTAAAATTTAATACCTTACCTTTCCTTTCCCTAGGTATCTAAACAAACGAGCCCTAAGTTTTATTATAAAATTATAAATATTTTTCGTTTACCTTGATCATTAACTATTAAACTTCATTTATTTAGTATATTATGTCTCATTATATATAATTCAAGTTATTTGAGTATTTAAAAATATGAAAATTAAAGTAATTATAAGGATAAGTCGAGTCGAGTATGGATCTGTTCATGTTCTTGTCCATTCGGGTATCTGGTCATGTATTCTAGAAATTGCTTGCTTTCATAGTCGTGTATTCTAGAAGTCGCTTGCTTTCATACTTATGCATCTAATACCTCTATAGCCTATTTTGAACTTGGATGATTAGTGGATTGGGTGAACCTTCCCTCTCGAGGTTCTACTGATGTAGGGAAACCGAACCGCGCAAACAAAGTATGTGTGTTCTTGTGTTAGTTTTTCGTTTGATTCTTTGCACTGTTATCACTACTACAATTCGGACCTTTGGCAGCGGGCAAAAACCGCTGCCTAAAGCCCTAAAACCGCGGCCTAAACCCTTTGGCAGCGGTTTAACAACCGCACCATCTGCTCCCGTCGCTATAGACCTATGGCAGCGGTTTAAGAAGCCTAGGGCTGCGACTATTGGAAGACGATGAGACCGCTGCCAAACACTACCTAGAACCGCTGCCAAAAAGTCTATGGGGACATTTGTGTGAGAGAACAATGGACGCGGGTAAATGTGTTTTAGGCAGCGGTTTAAAGTAGATTATAGAATCGGTTGATGAACCCTATGGTAGCGGCCTGATGGATACGGCAGCGGTTTAGGTTCTCTATGGTGGCGGTTCATGAGCTTTGGCGGCGGTTGGATGATGATTTGGCAGCGGTTTGCTAAGAATGAATAGTGAGGTAATATATCTGTGGCAGCGGTTATTGTGTGTTGTGGCAGTGGTTATTCTGTGTTGTGGCAACATAAATAAAATGATGTGGCAGCGGTTTATATGGTTTGGAAATGAAATAACTTCCCAGCGCGGTTTATTTGGAATACATATTATATATACAAACCTGTATAATATGAAGTGATATATTTACATACATTTAAATCATAAAGGTAAAATGAACTACAAAATGAAGAATATATATTCCAAAAATTGAGCTTTCATTGCATTATACTATAATAGTAATTAGCAAAGCGTTATTTACAAAAGTGTAGTTTGCTAAGGTTTAGATAAAGCATATAAACAAACGGCTAAACCCAACATGTGCAAAATGTCGATGAGCAAAAGTGTACCAATATGGATATTGTACGTCGATGTGCAAAATGTCGAGAGACCTACAAAAAAAATGGTCATCAAATTAAAATGGGCATATCTAAGACATGTCTTCATAACTGAAATTTGGGGTAGCCATTAGACATGAGATATTTCTTTTTTCAGACCACACAAATATGATAAACCAACCACAAAGGCAAGAAACTAGCAACTAACCAACCAACACACAAGGGCAATAAGAAGGCAGTAGGAAACAAACAAGAACAAAGAAATGTGCAACCAGGGTGGGGTGGGGCTGGGACGAGGGGTGTACACCGAAATAGGGCATTATACATGAGGACATGAATATGAAAAAAGGTTAATGTGCATATTTATCTTAAGGTCAATCTGTTGGTTAAAGAAAGTACTATAAAAGCTTTTATAAAAAACAGTAGTTAAAGAGCTTGCTATGTGGGGATTGAACCTAGTCATGGCCTTTTATATTTGTGATGCACTTAAAAACAGTCATCAAATTTATTAGAACTACAGCAGGCTGCTGGTACTTTAAAATGAATCCAGCACATGTGTTCCTTAAGTGATGTGATTTTTAAGAGGGATGATGCTAATAACTCCAAAGCCTGTGTTTAACTAAAGTTTTTAAACACCAAATAGCACGTTAAGATTATACCAGAGCCTGTTGGATAGGGCAATCAACAACCAATACAGACCAAGAGAGAAGCCAGAGCTACCGACCACATCATGCCAGTGCTACAGGACACATCATGGCAGATAAAAAATATTGTAAGGTAAGATTATTACCTCGTAGAAATCCGCTGGATGGGGCAATCAATAACCAAGAGTACTGTGCACTAGTCTTCGACCCCTTGGTCAGACGTACAAATATTGTGAAAAGGAATTAGTCTAACTCAGATATCAGATAAAAAACTACCGATTCCTAGTAAAAAAGAAAACTGATGAATTATGTGAATTCGTGTGAATTTAAAGGGCTGTCATTCAGTTTATTTCAGATAGAGTTTCAGGTTGAAAATATTTTCATCAAAACCTGAAATCCTTGTCTGGGTATAATTAGATTTACAAATTGGGTTTCTTCATTCAATGAAGAAACTAGATTCTTCATATACTTCTAAAGGATTTTATCCAAACATTTCTTCATATACTTCTAAGACTAAGGAATGATAATCTGCATTCCCTATTCTATACTTATCAGCTGTGGCAAAGAACAACGAATACAAAACTCATGCACTGATGATGCACGTGATAGTAGCCTAAAGAAGCATGGGATAGCAGCCTAAAGTATTTTCAAGCATTTACATATAGAAGAGAGAACTAAAAAGAACAGGGTCCCCAATAACCTTACACCACAAATGAGAAATGAATGAAGAGGACTGGCTTAAGGACCAGTATTGTAAAGCATTTATATACTCAAAAAAAATTTGTAATCACTAAAATGACAGAATGAATTCCAATATTACCTCACCTACGGAATGTATATGGGCTGGCCATAGGAGAAGAACTATTTGCACCAAAGTATGACTGATACAAAGTGCCTATTAGCATTTTCTTATACTGAAGGCAAACACAAATGGATAGGCATGTCTAGGAGACACGTATCAAACTTACAGGCAAACCAGGAATGCTAGGTAAGGGGTTTGACCCTGTATGCCGATACTTGGGTCTGGGTGAATAAAACTTGTATTCTTGAGCAGAGATAGATACTTCACTTCCACCTGTTAACCTCTTGAACCTACAACAAGAAGAAAATTGGCCACAACTAATTTTAAATACTGAATTAAAGCAACAACCTATCTAATCCTACTCGCCGACCTAGACTTGCTAATAGAAAAGAGAGTTCATCAATTAGTAAGAAAAATCTGAAAGGAAAAGAGAAAGGAAAATAATAAGATGAGGTAGAAGAATAAGTAATCTAAAGGTGGCCAGTTTTTCGATTGCAGGGGCATACTTTGATAGTTGCACTTCAGGAACGGATGGAGTTGTGGCTAGTTTAGCACTAAGCTTCAAAATTCTGGACAGCAGAGGCTGCACCTTTGAAGCTAAATCCATGGGAAGATATTCTTTCTCCGAAAGACGGTAAAGATCCTTGACTTCTAGAATGACACAGGACATTATACTCTTGGACACCTACAAGTAACATATCATACGGAATGGAAATTAATATTAGTCCTATTTCTCATCTCACTTTCTTTTATATAAATATATTTTTTTTATATTCCAAAAGAATAGGGTCTTACTAGCTCTGATAAAATAGCAGCTCATGAGAACTGAAAAACATCATAAGACACTAGTAAAAACTCACTACAAGAAGCTTAATCCTCCAAATCAGAGTACAGAATAGAGGCCACAGCCATGCTGGAACTTAAACAGCCTTATCATCTCATCTCATCTCAAAATTCAGATTGAGTAAATTTTACTTCATCTCAAAATTATCAAATAGAGCAAGAAACAACAAACTACTGTTAGTTGAAAATAACTAGTTTTCCTTATCATCTCATCTCAAAAAAAGCATAATGTTAAATAACAATAAGAAGAACTAATTTATGCATAAAGGATAGCTAATTTGGGTCTAAAAGTTTCAAGGATTACTTAAAGATACCTATTAAGGATTTCCTGAATTTTGAGGGGTTCTAGAACTCTTATTGCTCCCATGACAGCCCCTGTTTACATAAAACAAAAAGAGTCAATCAAATTAAAAAAAAAACAGATGATCCAAAAATCGGGGCCAAATCCTCCAAATCAGTTGCAAGCCTCAAACTCACCGCGAGATCGAATTTCGTCATCATGATGGCAAAAGGAAGCGAAGTTCAATTTTCTGAAATAGATGGACAAAGATGAAAAATTGAATCAGTTGCAAGCGAAGTTCAATTTTCAAAATCAAAGCTCGAGATCGAATCAATTGCAAGCCTCAAACCCACCCTCTTTTGCCTGAAAATTATAAAAACTGTTAATAGCACTCATGAAAGGTTCAATCATTGAATATCTTATCAAAAAACTGAAGTAAAGTTGCATTTATCTAGACCATGACAAAGTACAACTGAATGTTAGGAACGACAAACTAATGATTTAAACAGGGCCTGCAGATGCTTTTCTTTTTCCAATTCTTTTATTCACCTTTCATCTCACTATAATGCTAACTCATATAAATGTGGTACTGCACTAAAATACCCTTCAAACTGAAGATTAAAATATCCTATGTACATTTCAATCAACAAAAGGACACACATTTTCTAAGAAAATAAAACTGGACAGCGTGCAACATCTTGTCCTTACACCTCTATGACATACCATTACTTTTGAGTTTTGACCCCTCAACTAAAGACATACTCTCATGTTTGCACACCAGATAGAGAAAAATAAAAATAAATAAATCCTACTTGGCATATGAAAAAAGATACAACCAAGAGCTCATTAACAAAATCCTCATTTCCACAAAAAAAAAAACAAAAAAAAAATCATCAAATAGCTCAATGTTTTTCTAACCTAATGGACAAGCAAAACTGACAAAGAGCTAATTTATTTTAAACAACAACCGAAAAAAATAATACACCTTTGTTGAAGCCTCAAGAACCAAATCCCTATTCTTGTAAGTTCGCCAAGCCACACATAAGGTGAAGCATGAGGTCCATCTGAAGAGCATTTTCCATTGTTCTTTTAACCAAGTGCAAGGAGCATAACTAGATCCTAGAAAATCTATCAAAAGGATATTTCATTTCCTGAATTTTCTCTACCCTCATAAAAAGCCAGTAAACCCTAGATTTCTAAAATTTCTAACCGAAAATTTAGATGCTCCGAACTAAATGACAAAAGGAGGGGTTGTACCTGGAACTTAGAGATATTAGGAGTAAAGATCTGGAGTTGAAATTAGAAACCATTGACGGCGCCGTCAGGTGTTTCTTCGCCCCCTGGTTTTACAGGATTAGGGATAAATTATCATTAAACCCTCAGAAGTAAGTAATCAGAGCTGCAGAGGATTAGTCTTTACACTTTCCAATTAAAACCAGTCCCCGGTCACATTAAAGCAGCTCAGCACCATCAAAATAAGGAAAAATAAATGAATAATACAGAGTAGCTAGAAGCAGCAGCAACAGAAGTACAAATATAAATTAATATGCATATAAGAATTTAGGATAAGATAGCTCACTCTCCCACCAAATTTGGTGAGTTTGCAAGTTATGCAACCCTTCCCTTAGTCTTCTCAGTTTGGTAAAGAGGATACTTCTTTGTTCAGCAGGCAAGGGTGAGCTCTCTTGGGCTGACATCTTTAACTCTGCTAGGTGTAGAAGTGAATCTTATCACTTATTAAGCTGATAGTATATGATGATACATAAGAAAGGTTTCAATCTCTAATGCTTAATCTAATTCAGTTGTCCAGATTGCCTGCAAAATTTACCTTGACTAATAAACTTTCTTCGAATAGAAAGAATCCCGCTAAACCGGAAGAGAGGAAATTGGTTGCAAAATTTGTCACTGTTGCTTGTAATGAAGAAAGGGCTCTAAGGCTGTTGGTGTAGCATGCCTACATTGTCACATTGAAAACAACCACCATGCCGTCCTTAATGAGCTGGAAAAAAAAACGAAGAAAGTATGCATAAAGTTAGAGCAGAAAGGAAACATCATTTGCTTCCCATGCTAATAATAATTTTTATCCCAGGATTGGATTCTAGAAATCTTATGAAAGGGGCAATATAAGAGGTGACCATTGGAATAATGCATAAATTTACATTGTTAAAGAGTTGAGAGGATTGTCTATTGCCAAATGGAGATTTGCATAGGAAAGGAACATAGAACAAGGCAAAAGGCACTGTGTATAAGAGATGGTAAAGAAGAGAAAGAGCCATGGCATGGTTACACGCACTAGCAACCTGGGACTCATTTAATTGTTCAAATAATGTTTCAAACAACAAAAGAGCATCAGTGCAACTCATTTAGTTGTTCAAATAATGACTTAGATCCTCTTGTGATTTACTGATAACCATAATCTCAATCATACATTAAAAAGAAAGTGAATATATAAGGAACGATCCTCACTACAAGTCTAATTCAGTAATTCCTTCAGTGAAATCGCAATGTAAAGTTCGACTCAAGCAAATTTCCAATCCTAAACCCCACTGACTCGAGACCTCTTACCAACAATCCTCATAACAATGGCCTATCTTTCAGATCGTGAGTTCGAAAGCTACAATGGCCTATCCTTCAAAATAACAAGCAAAGCAACAATCCAAACCAAATTTCTCAATCAATCTTATTCCAATCCCAAATTTTTCCCAAATTTCTCAACTTTAACAAATTAGGAAAACCCTAGAAATTGGGGGTTTTGAGAAACTCACATCAAGGGCTTCAATGGAGGAGTGAGGAGCTGCCACTGGGCTGGCATCGGCTGCTGCTGCTCGCGCGAGGAAGAAAGACGCGACCATGGAGGGAGGGAGTTTGAGCAGCGAGACAGCGAGAACAAGAGAGGAGCAAGAGCGGGCTGCCATGGTTGAGAGCTTGAGCTCGATTTTGACGGGGAGGAGGCGGGTGGGTTTGAGGAAGAAGAGGGTGGCGTCGGACTGAGACTGGGTGATTGAGAAGGAGATCGAGAAGGGGACCTGAGAGGAGAGCGAGAATGGAGTGAACAAGATTTGAGAGGGGGTCTGAGAAGGGGATCTGAGAGGCAGGTGGGTTTTATTTTTTTGGCGGACCCTTCAAAATTTTGGGAAAAATTAAGCGGGCCGGATATATTAAACCCGCCAATTCGATAACCGCTGCCTTAAGTAAATTTTTTTTAACGGGGTTTGGTGAACCGCTGCCATAGCAATTATCACTTAAATGAACCGCTGCCAAAAGATACTTGGACCGCCTCTATAGGTGGAGTTTTAAAAACCGCTGCCTAAACCGCCTCCATAGACTAATTCAATTCCAATTTCGTAAAATACTCCTAAACCGCTACGACAAACCGCTGCCTAATTGAACCGCTGCCATAAACCGCTTCCTCTGCTCGAAATTGTATTAGTGTATGTTGGTTTGATATTTGAGCGAGACAACCCTAAATCGTCACAATTGGTATAAGAGCCAGGCTCCTCAGCTTCGTTTACGTACAGAGTGTTGAATCTAACTGTTTTGTTGGTCTTCCGCTGGATCTAGGGTTTCTAGTTCTTTGTTTGTAGATTCAATTTGTTATGTGTTTATTTTGTGTTTTTTATAACATAAAAAACCCCCCCAAAACAAACTTAGTTTACTTTTGGTTTCCTGCTGTTAGGCTATCCACAGTGGACATATTCTCAAGAGTATCTTCAATTTAAAAAGAAAAAAGAAAAAAAAAAAGAAAAAGCAACAAATCTTAGGCTTTGCAGGGTGAAGAGTGTCTTGCAGCGGGTGAAAGTATGCCGCACAAGAACTTCTTGTGTCACGCAGGAAACTCTCTCATGACAGTTTAAATATTCAATGCATTTTATCTTTTTTTTTTTTGAATATTCTGGCGGAGAGTATCAGCGTTGTGGTTGCTCTTAGAGATCTAGCCTTTACTGTTGTTTATCCTCTTGCTTAAAGTTATCATCTAACTTTCTTTGTGTGTTTCTATGGCAGAAAACACAGTGAGGATGAAGCCATTTGATGGGACTATAGAGTTTTCCATGTGGAAAGTCAAAATGAAGGCTATCATTATCAAAGAGGAGTGTTGGAGGGTTGTAACAAGAGTTCATCTAGAAGGTACTTCTGAGTCGTCCAAACAAGAGATGGATGAACATGCTAACTTAGAGATAATAATCAGGTTGTCTGACGATGTGGCTCGGCAGGTTGTAAGTAAAACCTCTGCTAAATCTCTCCGAGATGCTCTTGAGTCATTATATCTGACCAAATCTTTGCCTAGGAAGATTTCTCCGTTAATTAGGTTGTTTACTTTCACATTGGACACTAATTTATCTCTAATTGAAAACCTGGATAAGTTTCATAGATTGACACAAGAACTGGAAAGGGTAGACGACAAGGTCAAAGATAACTACCAAGTTATGTTGTTGTTAAATTCCTTTCCTGCTCAGTTTGATAACTTTAAAGACGTGGTTCAATATAGCAACGATGATCTTAGAAAAGATAAGATTCTGGAGTCTATCATTGAGAAAAATGAAATCATGAAAGTGTTTCAAACCAAATCTGGAAAGAAAACTAAGCCTAAGCCTGAAGCTCTTGTAGCTAAGGGCAAGGCAAAATGGAACAACAAGAAATCTAAGAAAAAGGGTAAAGAAAGAGATGATAAATCTGATTGGGAGAGAAGTAGTAATAGAAATTGCAATTATTGTGATAAGCTTGGACATTTCATTAAAGATTGTTGGAAAAAGAAAAAGGATGATGAAAATAAGAAAAAACAAGGAAACTGCTGCTATGCTTGGTTCTAAAAATTATTACCTCCCATCGATTACTTGTTTGTTCTTCACATGCTTCTAATGATTCTTGGATTTTAGATTCAGGATGTACCATTCACTCAACCTGTGACAAGTCTATGTTCAAGACTTTGGATGCGTTTGATGGTGTGGTGAAGTTCTCTTAGGTGATGACACAACATTGAAGATCAAAAGTATAGGTAATATGGCATTAGGAGTCGCAATTGTATTAAGGAAGTCTCTAAAAATGGGACTACATTGATAAGAAGTGTCAAGAAAAGAGGGTTGTACCATGTACTGAGTACTCCTAACCTGAACTTCACATCTGTGAGTCTTAATGTCACAATGGATTCTACTATGTATTGGCACACCAGACTTGGTTATGTTGGTATTCAAGGTCTAAATAATATGTATAAACTTTGCATGATTTCTGTTAAACCTCCGAGCTTAACTTTCTGTGAAGATTGCATTTATGGCAAAAATTCTAAACATGCTTTCCCTAAATACACCTATGTTGCTAAATAACCTCTTGCATATGCTCACTCTGATTTATGGGGCCCTTACCAAGTTAATAAAGTAGGTGGTAGGAGGTGTTTCATTTACTTCATAGATCACTATTGTAGAAAAGTTTGGATTTACTTGCTTAGATCTAAAGATGAAGCTTTTGGTAGTTTTAAAAACTGGAAACTGCTTGTTGAGAATGAATATGACCTTAAGTGTTTAAGAACATATAATGGCTTTGAATTATGTAATTATGCTTTTAATGATTTCTATAAGCAATTTGGCATTAAAAGGAACCTCACTGTCCCAGGCACACCTCAACAAAATGGCATAGCTGAGAGGATGAACAGAACCTTGCTTGAAAAAGCAAGGTGCATGCTCATTAGTGCTGGGATGAAGCCCTCCCTATCGGGAGAAGGTGTAACCACTGCAACTTACCTCATAAATAGGTCCCCATCTTCTGTGCTTGAGTTTAAAGCTCCATAAGAGATGTGAACACGGAGAAACTAATACTTCAAGAAATGCAACCTTCAATGACGTGGACTTTCATTTTAAAAACATTCTGACAAGTTCTTCTGAGTGTGCAGGTACAGAACAAGAAGCAGCAACACCATCCTCTTTCTTCTTACAACATGACGGTGAGTCGCTTGATGATGAGGATGATTAAGAAAATGGTCCAGGCTTCCCTCCAAAACCAGCACATGATGATTTGCCCCAGGACGGCCATGTAGAAGAAGAACCACAAGGGCATGCAGGTTATCAAAATGACCACAATGAACATCCTGATGCAGCAATACCCCATCAATCTGATGGGGAAGTAAGCTCCTCTTCCTCCCTATCTAACTCTCAGCCTGGAGAGTCCTCTGTGCAAATTGATGTTGTGCACTCTAAAAATGTGTTACATGATTACTAATTAACTAAAGATAGGAAACCTAGGGTTATTAAACCCAATAGGTGGTATATCAACTTGGCTGAGTTAAAAGATGTTGATCTTGTGGAGTTTGCTTTTATTGCTGCCGAGATTGTGAGATCCTATAATGTTGAAACCTTTGACCAAGCTATAAAATGCACTAATTCTGAACTTTGGTTAAAAGCTATGAAGGAGGAAATTCAATCTATGATTACAAACAAAACCTGGATATTAGTATCTAAACCTAAAAATGCTAGATTCATTTACTGTAAATGGATCTAAGAGTTAAAGGAGAGTGTAAAACCTACTGATCCACCTAGATTCAAAGCTAGACTTATGGCCAAAGGTTTTTCATAGAAAGAAGGAATTGATTATAGGGATATCGTTGCTCCAGTAGTTAAGTATAAAACTTTGAGGCTAATGCTTGCTATTACCACTGTTTATGATTGGGATTTGGAACAAATGAATGTCAAAACTGCATTCTTGCATGATGATCTTCCTGACACTATTTACATGTCCCAACCTAAATGATTTGTTGACAAACAGAAGTCTGACTATGTTTGCTTGCTAAGGAAATCTATCTATGGTCTAAAAAAAAGTCCTAGACAGTGGAATTTAAAATTTGACTCATGTATGAAAAAGCTTGGCTTTATTAGATGCAGTTATAACCCTTGTTTGTATTTTAAGGGTGTTAAGTCTAAATCTCCCTTGTATGTGCTCCTTTATGTGGATGATACCCTGATCATGTGCAATTCTGAAGTCATTATATCTACTGTAAAAAGGGATCTGAAACTGCATTTTGACATGAAAGAATTAGGATCTGCTAAAAGGAGTATGGGCATTAACATCACTAGGGACAGAAAAAAGAAAATGATGTGGTTATCCCAAACTGAATATGTTCTAAAGGTGTTAGAAAAGTTCAACATGGCTAATTCTAAACCCACCAGTATCCATTTAGGAGGGCGTCATGACTTGACTAAGAAACACTGCCCATCCACTACTACTGAGAAAGAAAAGATGTCTGAAATTCCTTATGATGTATAGTTGTAGGGTTTGTTATGTATGCTATGCTTTGTTCCATACTTGATCTTGCATTTTCCATAAATGTTCTCAATTGTTTTATGTCCAATCCTGGTGAAATTCATTAGACTGGAATGAAGTATTTACTCAGATATCTATGTGCTACAAACAACTATTGCTTGGTGTTTGTTGAACATGCTTCAAAGCATGATTTGCATGGTTTTGTTGACTCGGATTTTGCAGGTGATAAAGATAACAGGAAGTCGATCATTACCTATTATTACACTTGGGATGGGAACTGCATTTCATGGAAGTCACGGCAACAATCCATTTTTGCTCTTTCTTATACAAAAGCTGAGTATGTGATTGCTACTAAAGTACCTAAAGAAGCTTCATGATTGACTGGAATACTTGGTGAAATCTTGCATATGTCCTTCTTACCTGTTTTACACACAGACAGTCAAAGTGCGTTATATTTGTGTAAAGATCCAGTTTATAATGAAAGATCCAAACATATAGATGTGAGGCAACACTTTATTAAAGTGCTGGTTGAAAAAGGACTTATAGATATGAGAAAGATTAAGGGAGACCTTAATCTTGCAGAATTTTGCACAAAATTTGTCCCAGTGGACAAATTCTTGTTTTACAGGGATGCCCTGCATATATGGGATGCCACTTGAGTTTTAACCTCTTCTTGAACCGACGACGGACGGGTAGATCGAACATTCTCTCCACTACCGGTGACCAAGGAAGACATAATCACAAGGATTAGGAGGACATTTGATATGTTATTTAATCCTTATAATATGTTGTAAGAAAACATTGGTTTATTTGGTTGATTGATCCATAAGTACTTGGGCTAGGTGAGACCTCATTTGGCTATATACTAATCTAGCCATACCGTGGTCTAGGAAAAGCTCATTGGTCCCATGGTCTGACCATATGTGGCACCAATGGCTAGTCTTGATCTACTTGGTGAGACTAAGTTTATGTATATTAGCTTATGTGGGTTAATGTTGCTTCGTTTGTTTTATATATCAGAGATATACCTTAGGTGATATGGTTCTGTTACACACTTCAACCTATTCCATTGTGACAGCTCTCTTGAGTTCTAACCGTTGTGGCTCCGTCTACACACACACACACACACACACACGTTCTTAGATGATATTTTTTTTTTATCTAGCCATATTAGTTCCTCCCTTTTGTATTTCGTCTAAGATGATCCATGTTATTCAATATAGACTTTGTTGATAGTTAATTAATGTTAGTATATTAGATAGATATAATTAGTTATCTGTATTTTAGATTGTAATCTTTTATAATTGATTGTAATCTTTTATAGTTATCAAGTTCCTATCTTCTAGGACTTGGTCGTTCCCTTGTAACCCTATTTAACGTTGCTCAATGAGAAGAAGTAATCATCTTCCATCATCATACTTCTTAAGTCTTTACATGGTATCTGCTTGATTCGATCCTCACGATCATCATGACTAACAATCCCACATCTCCCACCCAATTGCTCTTTTCCGCTACCTCTGATGGATCTTCTCCAAATTTCCATCTTCCCAATTTTGCGATTCGCCTTGATCGAGCAACCACACCCTATGGCGTAGCAGTGCGCTCAGCCCTCGAGGCTTTCGACTTGGATTCGTTCCTCAATCCAATCGATCCTCCCTCGGCGATGCTGTCCACTCCTCTGCTAAATCCTCGTCTCTGACCGCCGACACTGCCCTCGCTGCTGAAGGGTCTTAGCCCGATCCTCCAAACCCTGCGTACCTCACTTGGGTTCGCAAAGATCGCCTCGTGCTCTTGTGGATTCGTTCAACTCTAACGACTCTTCTCCCGGGGCATGTCACTCGTGCCAAGACCGCTGCTAAAGCCTGGGGGATATTGGCTCGGATGTTCCACGCTCAGACCCGGGCTCGCAAGATGCATCTGCGACATCAACTCCAGTCCCTGACCAAAGGCTCGTTGTCCATCCTTTACTACATTGAGAAGAAACGTGCCCTGGCTGATTCTCTTCCCGTGTGTCTCGTGGTAATTCCGGATGAGGACCTCAGATCTCAGTACGTTGGTTTTCGCTCCGCCCTGGCAATCAACTCCGGCCCCATCTCCTCCGAGGACCTCCTTGGGCTTCTGTTGCAAGAAGAATATCGCCTTGAGGAGGACCAACAGCCGCCGATCATTGATTCTCCGCCTGATGCCAACATCGCTTCAAACTGTGGCAGTCGAGGTCGTGGTAGAGGCCGTCCTTCCTCTGATCATGAGGCCTCCTCTCCACCAGATTCATCCTCTGCTGGTCGTGGTCACTCCTCCTGTCAAATCTGTCAGAAGACAGGTCATGAGGCTTCGAATTGCTTCAATCGCCTCAATCTGAATGAATTTCCCGTCACCAACAGACATGCCGCTGCTGCACTGCACGAGCCCGGCTCCTCTTCCGGCGATAAGGGTGCGTATATTGAATGTCAATCTGAGATTCCCAACCCTTGGGTTGTCGATTCTAGAGCAAGCCACCATGTCACTGCCGACATGAACAATGTCACTCATTCCCCCTACGATGGCGCAGATGATAGAAGATTTTTAGTCGCCTTAAATCCTATCAAATATAACCGACTAACCTAACTAATGTAGTTTGACAAGCACGGGTCGATCCCACAGAGAGTCTATGATTCGTATGCAAATCAGAGTGCGTCAACAAGAACAAGAAATAAAAGGGGGATTTTTGATGGTTTGAACTAACTAGCTAAGAAACTATAGCAAGCAAAACAATAAAGTAAAACAGATTAAGTGAACAAATATGAGAGAATAGCTCAGGTCAATCAATCTCAGCAATCACGTTTGTTCATTGATCATAGAAATCAGATAGATAACTTCTTCTTGAATACTTTGTTGTGGAAAGACTATGTCTTTTGAATCCAATTCCTTATCAAATCTAGTTAACAGGACAACCAGACCCTGAAAACCCTAATTATCAAACAATCTTGAAACTATCAAGATTCAATTCAATTATCGATTAAACTTAAAGGAAATCAACAAAGACAATCGACGCGCACAACCAGTTATTGCATCAATTGTAAATCAATTCTTTATACAAATCCCTAAATCAACCAGTTTCAGAGATTTATACTTTGCTACTCAAGAATATAGATAACTCAACCAGAAATTACCTATATCTAGCTATAGATTATCATGAAGAGGCATCAGTTGATCAGACTAACGGAAATTAACGAAAACCCTAAACAATCTAAGCAAAGAATTGATAATATTCAACGAAGAGTATTAAGAACGGAAATCTCACAATGAAATAAAAAACCTGAAGCTTCGATTAATTTCCCCGAGCAAAGAGGATTAGTTGTTCATAATCGATAAATTAGCAAACATTAGGAAATCAAACTACGTACACAAACCTGTTCGTGGTTCCCCCTGTTCGATTGAAAAACAAAAACTAAAACCCCAGTACAAGACTCCAACGTTTCATGTTTCCCCTTAATTAAAAATTCAGAATAAAAATAAACAGCTGTTTCTGAAGACGGAAGAAAACTCGGGTGTGCCACAAAACTCGGCCGAGTTTCTTCTTGTTCCACCCGAGTTTCTCTGAATCCACAAGCTCGGTTTCCTTCACAAAACTCGGCCGAGTTTTCTAGCATTTCGGCCCGAGTTTCCTCCCAAACTCACAACTCGGTTCTCTTCAATGGACTCGGCCGAGTTTCATGCAATCTTGGCCCGAGTTCTTTATAGTTCCATCCCAATCCAATTCACAAACCTCAATCAATCTAATTCACCCCCGAATTTCTCTATCAACAAGTTCCTAATTCACCCAATTTGGCATCCCAAACTACAAATTCAATCCAAGTCCTAATTCAATCACTCTCCAATAACAAATTTAGCACAAATAAGGTGTAATCTCACCCAAACAACCCCTAAATCACACAAATTTATTCAATTTGAGAAAACCTAGAAATTGGGGGTTTTCGAAAACTTACCTCAACACTTCAATGGAGGAGAGAAAGAGGAGCGAGGCTGACCGGCTGGTGGTCGGTGTTGGGGCCGGCGATGGCTGAACGAGGGCGGCAGAGGGCGGCGCTATGGGGGATGGTTGCTGGCGGCTTGGTGGCTGGAGACGAAGAACTCGGGCGCTGGGGAACTCGAGAGAGAGAGACGGGCGCTGAGGGCTGCGTTGGAGGGCGGCTTGAGGGCTCCGGGACTCACCGGGAGGGCCACTGGTCGGAGCTAGGCTCGCGCCGGCGTCTGCTGGTGAGGTCGGGGATGGGATCCTCGGGAGTGCGGCAGTGGCTGGAGACGGGTTTCTGTCGTCCTTCTTTTCTCTTTTTTTTTGTTTTTTTTTTTTAAATAGAAAACTTGATATAACTCGGGTGTGCTTTAAAAACTCGACCGAGTTTCTTCTTGTTCCACCCGAGTTTCTCTGAATCCACAAGCTCGGTTTCCTTCACAAAACTCGGCCGAGTTTTCTAGCATTTCGGCCCGAGTTTCCTCCCAAACTCACAACTCGGTTCTCTTCAATGGACTCGGCCGAGTTTCATGCAATCTTGGCCCGATTTCTTTACAATTCCATTCCTTTGCACTTGTCCAGCTCCTCTCTTTGGCTCTCTTGCTCAAGACTCCGATTTCCATCTCATCTTCTATCATTTATACGAGCTCAGCTCCACCTTTCCACAATCACCTGAAATCATGCACAAAACTTGTAGATTCCGACTCTAATTGAAACATAATAAAAACATGAAAACTACTCTAAGCCATGCATTTTACCTATCTAAACTCATCTAAATGCCTAAATTAACACTACCTAAATGTGCATGATCAAACTCCCCCACACTTGAATCTTTCTTGTCCTCAAGAAAACAAAATCAATCCAATCAAACATCCCACAAACACACCATTCATGCATTCACCTCGTCAAAACACAATCCAAACCAAGTAGGAAGCACAAGACAATAATCAACATCATCACATGTATTTGAGCAACTCAAAGGCCTAGGCACATTTCAATCCACCCTCACCGGGTATACAAAGTGTTTCACTCATCGCTCTTGTGTTTAGGCTAAGTCAATTCCGCTCAAACTCAATCCAATGCAACTAAGCTCCATTAAAATTGAAATCCACATCACAATCTCCGCCGTGAGTGACATTACAAGCAATAATCATCATGAGGTCTTGCAAGGGATGTAATGAAGCTCGGTAAGAAAATCAAGGTATGGAAAGATTTAGGCTTTGTGGTGCTAAAAATCCGGGAAAAAGAGATCTCAACTATAACCGGAAAAACACTCAAAACCAACATTTCTTCAACCAAAAGAATTCAAACTTTAACTCCATTCACAATTAAAGACTTAAGCACACTCTTGTTAACCAACTCACTCTTTGTTACTTCTTTCTTTTTCTCTTGATTTTTCAATGATTTGTCTTCTTCTCTTTTCTTGATTTTTTTCTTTTTTATGATTTTCCTCGACTTTTACTCCTAAGTGAATTTTATCCTCCTTAGGCCCCGAGTATTAAGCACAATAATCATCCATATGAAGCTAAAAAAGAATACATCACCCATACATAACTTCCAAATGCTCAAAATACTCCACTAATACACATTTTCACCAATCTTCTCCCTAATTCCCGGATAGGGTAAGGCTAAAATCGGCAAAAAGACATTTTGTGGGGCTACAAAGATAGGCTAATAGGCTCAGTTTGGCTTCAAACAATGGATAATATGCAAGGGAAGATAGGGAATATCATGGCTCAGTAACAATCATGCCTCAATCATGCGAAAATCACAAGTAATGATCAACATATACAACCTTGACATAGATATCAATCTCAATTCTCAGAGGTAGTCACATTGGTGAGTATCACACACAAGAAGCAAAAAGGACATCAATAAAGCACAGTCCCAAAAAGGCTAACAAAAACTCACAAGGTAAATTTTTGTTGGATTTAAATGCCACCTAAAATGTAAGAGTTATACATGCTCAATCAATCCATTATCTCATGCTCCCCTAGATCAAACAAACTAGACAAGGATCAACAATTCAAGCATATCATGGGACTTATAGTTAGATTAAGAAGACAAGTGGTATAGATGGGGTTATTTAGAATGTCATGCATGCTGAATTTTTTTTTTTTTATATGATTTTTCTGTTTTTTTTTTTTTTTAATATGCAAGACTATGAATAATAAACATGAAATGCAACCTAAATGCAAACATGTAAATGTTCTCTCCCCCACACTTAATTCACACATTGTCCTCAATGTGAAAAATAAAAGAGAAAGGAATAAACACTTACAGAGTCATCTACATGTCAGGCGGAGGTGATGAATTTAAGCCCAAAAGTGTGATGAACCATTGTTCTTTCTCGTCTCGACCTCAAGGATACACCACAACCTAATCTCTACAAACAAGAGACAAGGCAACACCAACAAGAAAATATTTGTTGTCCCGACAAGGACAACTCACAATAACAATCGATGGTGTTAAACCACTTACAATAATACACAACAAAGCCACAAACATCAACAATTTGCAAATCAATAACAATTAAGCATAAATTGATCAAAACTATAATCGATAAACTCAACAAGAGACTCTTATCAAGTTTAATATCAAAAAGCAAGATCAATTCAAATGCTCAAGACTCATGATTCCCAAATTTGCAATTCAACAATTAAGCACAAGAATCCCAATCCAATTCACAAACCTCAATCAATCTAATTCACCCCCGAATTTCTCTATCAACAAGTTCCTAATTCACCCAATTTGGCATCCCAAACTACAAATTCAATCCAAGTCCTAATTCAATCACTCTCCAATAACAAATTTAGCACAAATAAGGTGTAATCTCACCCAAACAACCCCTAAATCACACAAATTTATTCAATTTGAGAAAACCTAGAAATTGGGGGTTTTTGAAAACTTACCTCAACACTTCAATGGAGGAGAGAAAGAGGAGCGAGGCTGACCGGCTGGTGGTCGGTGTTGGGGCCGGCGATGGCTGAACGAGGGCGGCAGAGGGCGGCGCTATGGGGGATGGTTGCTGGCGGCTTGGTGGCTGGAGACGAAGAACTCGGGCGCTGGGGAACTCGGGAGAGAGAGACGGGCGCTGAGGGCTGCGTTGGAGGGCGGCTTGAGGGCTCCGGGACTCACCGGGAGGGCCACTGGTCGGAGCTAGGCTCGCGCCGGCGTCTGCTGGTGAGGTCGGGGATGGGATCCTCGGGAGTGCGGCAGTGGCTGGAGACGGGTTTCTGTCGTCCTTCTTTTCTCTTTTTTTTTGTTTTTTTTTTTTTAAATAGAAAACTTGATATAACTCGGGTGTGCTTTAAAAACTCGACCGAGTTTCTTCTTGTTCCACCCGAGTTTCTCTGAATCCACAAGCTCGGTTTCCTTCACAAAACTCGGCCGAGTTTTCTAGCATTTCGGCCCGAGTTTCCTCCCAAACTCACAACTCGGTTCTCTTCAATGGACTCGGCCGAGTTTCATGCAATCTTGGCCCGAGTTCTTTACAATTCCATTCCTTTGCACTTGTCCAGCTCCTCTCTTTGGCTCTCTTGCTCAAGACTCCGATTTCCATCTCATCTTCTATCATTTATACGAGCTCAGCTCCACCTTTCCACAATCACCTGAAATCATGCACAAAACTTGTAGATTCCGACTCTAATTGAAACATAATAAAAACATGAAAACTACTCTAAGCCATGCATTTTACCCTATCTAAACTCATCTAAATGCCTAAATTAACACTACCTAAATGTGCATGATCAGCAGACCACTTGGTCGTCGCCAATGGTATGTCTCTTCCCATCACTCATCTAGGTCGTTCTGTTTTTACCTGCTATGCGTGCTACTGATCGACCATTAAAAATCTCCAATAAAAAAGCAATATATCCAGCATTTCCATATAGACAGTAAGTTTTTGCTGAGAAATTAAAGCAGCTGATCGAAGTGTGTTCGAGATGAGTTCGAAATCCGAAAGAGACCGTGGATCAACTAACTCGTGTCTAATGTAAGTTTTACTATATGTTTGATAACAATATGTATTAATCTTGATGAAATGCCTTTCTATTTTGCCTTAACAAAGCATTGTACGTGTCCACAAATTGCAGTTGTAACTGCATTTCATAACATCTCTATTCCGGGAATACATAAACAGATTTGCTAACTGCACGGTCAAATTATCGCCGTTTGCACGGTTTGACATGTGCGATTGTGCACTGCGAAAGCGCGCTTTAGTTCTGACGAAAAACCCAGGCCGGCAGCTGCGCACAGTGAGTGCGCCGAAAATCAGCATCTACGCACAACGAGTGTGCCGATTGCGGGAGCCCACACGCCAGCAGCTGCGTGAAGCGAGTGCACCGATTGATGGGAGCGATTTGACGACACCGTCACGGGAGGCAACACGCGAGGGAATCTCTGTTGTTGCCTGCATCCCGGATTTCCTTCCGCCACCCTGGATTCATGGAGATTTGGATGCCCTCGCCTATAAAATCCAACGTCTTCTACCTGCACTTCGCCACACAGCAAAAGCATTGCCCACTTCATTCTAACTTTGGTTCTGAAATTTTGCAGCCTCAAGCTCTTCATTGGGTTTAAGTGCATTGTGCACTTTCGCATCTCCATTTGGTTTAAAGTGTGAGAGTAATTTTCTTCTTTGTGCATTATCTTCATTAGGTTTGTATATAGCTTACATTAATTAAATTTACATTTAGTTAATCGGAAATCATTTATCTTCATTAGGTTTGCATATGGCTTCCACTAATTAAATTTATGTGTAGATAATCAGGAATGATGACATCCAAAATGAAGAAGGTTGCAAGTAGTGCCATGGGTTGGCTTCGAGGGGATCGATATTCGCAAGATAAGGATGAGCGTCGGAGAGCGAGAGAAGTAAGTTCATTTTAGTTTTGATAAATTTGATGATATTTATAATGTTTAGTGAGAAAAGAAAAAAGTTCCCTGAAATATTAGAAATTGTAAGATGTTGTGACGATGAAAATTCAATGGGTAAGGAAAAAATTACGTAAGGTTCTGATTTTGTTTTGAATTGTTTATTAATCTCATTAGTGAATTAGTGTAGAAATAAGATAATGGTAATATCATGTTAGTTGAAAGATTTTTTTATACGAATTTGTGTGTATCATTTATGTTGAAATAAGCAAACGAAAATATATGATCGAAATTCATTATGTCATGAGTTAGATAAAATTACATTGACAATAGGTAAGCGAAATAAAGGTTTTTAGGAGTTACATAGACAGGAAAAATTAATTTTGAAGTATATAAGCAACATTATATTTAGAAAAATGATATCGGTTTATCTATCTCATTACTGAATCATAACCATCTATGTTAGCGTTATATTAAATGTTTATGAAAGGAATGTAAATGCTAAAAAAAAAATTGAAATGTAAGATTTTACCCTAAACCCAAAAATAGGTAAATGAAATACCAATGAAAATAGGTAAACAAAATACCCTTTAAAATAGGTCACTGAAATTAGTTAAATGTAAAAAAGTAATTCGTGTTTATCAATTATAACCTTATAGGAATAGATAAACATAATTGATGTGTACGGACTAATTTTAGGATATTTATACTGATAACAAATTGTAACATTGTTTATTTGTTATGCAATTTGACAGCAAATTGCTACGACATTGGAGCAGCGACAACCCACGGCTTCGGCCCGTCGAGGTGAACATGAAAGGGCTGAGGAGGCACAAGAGAAGGCTCCAGCTACCACCATTACTGTACCCGCTCGGGCGAGTACATTAGTTATACGGGATAGGACACGATCGCCTGGGCCGAGTCGACCTACTCTGAGATGCTCCTCGTCAGAGCGTACACCGTCTCCTTTCCCGAGCGGGACATTAGGGCTCAAGGATATTCAGTCGGACGACGCGGTTGGGTCAGATGCGTCCGATGAAGAGGAATTTGAGGACGCCAACACAGATGATGGCGATAATCAGGAGGCATTCGGTCCCGGAGCGTATGACTACCACAATGTGGCGACGGATGTTGGTGCTGACTACGAAGACTATTATGAGCAATAAGAGCATTCACATCAGCAGCCGGTCCATCAGGACCCACCACAACAAGGGGCACATCACATAGATGAGACACAACTACAATCACTAGTTACCAATGACGACCGACCACTAGAGAATCAACCATTAACGTGGTATAGGACGCACAGATGCAGACTTATTTTGATGGGTGAGGTATGTATTCATTTATATTTTCTTGTGAAAGTTCTTACTTAAATTAAATATTTAATTATTACCTAAAGAATTATCTGTTTTTCCCTTGTAGGCGGACAATGCAGTTCGATGCATTCGACGCGACACCCACATTCACTTCCTCAGAAACTTTCCTTGTGTTGTTACCCCTATGATTTGGTTCGGGCTTGCAAGACTAAGTGGCCTGACAGATCTGGAGTACATCGAGTTTGGCAGGGTGGATCATTCTTTGATCCAAGCACTTATCTGCCGATGGCACCCCAAGACGAACACGTTCCACTTTCCCTGGGGTGAGATGAATATCACCCTCCATGATGTAGCCATCATACTTGGCCTATAGATTGATGGAGTTGCCCCACGTACACATATGACCGATGCGCAACACCGGTCTTTCCTCAGCACCAAACTTGGCATATCCACTGAAGACATGAGCAGTCGAGGGGCGCGCTTCCGTTAGGAAAAGTTAGAGGAGATGATGAAGGCTATGATTCCTAATGGCGATCCTTATGCCCAATTTGTTGCGATCGGGTATCTATTGATAGTACTTGGGGCGATCTTTATCAATGATAAGTCGACTAGACATATACCCTTGTAGGCAGTTGACTTAGTCTGCAATCATGCTATGACAGGGCAGTACTCATGGGGTGTTGCCATGCTTGCCCTCTTGTATTGAGCCCTGGGCATCACGAGCAGGGAAGGGGTGGGAACCATGAGTGGGTGCGCTGCATTGGTCCAGGTATTCTTATAAGGTTTACATACAAAATTCGTGCTTTCATTCTGTTAGACTAATTTTTTTTCCTTTATATGTATAAATTTTTGGATTTGGGCACATTTTTCGGCATTATCCCCTGCAATTGCTGAGGAGCGGCCCCTCCAAATTGATCGTAGGTGGGATTGTCGGTGGACGCATAGAGCGACACCATCGCATACTCTGGAGAGGGCACACAACATTACCAATCAGTTGGACACGATGAGAGCCGAGGACGTAAGGTTCATGCCTTAGGAGGATAAGTTCATTAACTTCGACGCTGACTTTCAAGTTTCTCGATATAGAGGGGTTTTGTCCATTTCAGATATCCATGAGCCATACATGTCGGACCGCGTATTAAGATAGTTCGGACGTGTACAAAATATACCCATGGACCGTATCCCACCCACTATTGAGACCCGGCCTGCTGGTACAGCCCACATGAAGTTGACCTTTTCGGATGTGTTCGATATCTCGGATCAGCGACACAATCCCATTAATTTGGTGAATCTTCACAACCTGCCTCTTGCATATGAGGGGCATCTGGTTACGCCCGACTATATGGAGTGGTTCAGTCGTCATGGCCATCCCTATGTTCTACAGAGTATAGTTGAGGGCCAACCTATCGAGGAGGAACCGACACCGATATCCACAATACAAGCTCGGGTATGAATTGTGCCTTAAATATTTCATTACTTGTATTGCATTTGTGACCGTCACAATGTGTTTTTTTTTTTTTTGCAAATGATAGCGATTGTACGCGTTAGGGGAGTGCATCCGGAATATGCTAGAACGTCGTGAGGATTTTTACAACCATCAGGAGATTTTCACTTACTACTTCGAGGCAATGAGAAACCCAATCCCACGTGCCCCCACTC
Source organism: Persicaria tinctoria (assembly GCA_037127255.1). Taxonomy (NCBI): domain Eukaryota; kingdom Viridiplantae; phylum Streptophyta; class Magnoliopsida; order Caryophyllales; family Polygonaceae; genus Persicaria; species Persicaria tinctoria. The sequence goes on along the minus strand of JBANSL010000011.1, from coordinate 23,597,805 downwards.
AACTCCGAGCATCACAACGGCAACTGTGATATACTTTGGTGTTCAATGTTAGGGAGTTTATGTATTTCAGATATGTTTGATGTCATGCTCTCTAGTTAAGAAAATGTATATTCATGAATTTTATGCTCTACTTAACTTTGTTAAAAAAAAAAACATATATCTATTCGATAACGAGAAATCTGAAATAGTTTAACATCAACTTCTCAATTTGATATATTATGATATACTCTATCGCCGTCTTGGTGTCCCGAACGATCAGGATCAGTACGTCGAAGGTTGATGTACTCTGCCATCCTTGTATTGAATGGTTCATCCCAACCATTTACGCTCTAGTGGTGGAAATGATCCCATTCTGGAGTTTTTGGAGGGATCGGTGAGTCTGATCGAAGCCATACCTATTTAATTTGTTATGATATACAATAATTATCAATTCATACAATGTGTAGGAATAGTAATGGTAAGGGTGGAAGTTCACTAACCGGTACCGAGTGCACTTCGCCAAGCAACGCCATTATATTCATCTCTGTCGGTGGCCTTGCGGTCGTTGTAGGTGCCATCATCGGGATACATGTATGCGAACCACCCTTTCTAAGGACGGCCACAATAATTTGATATCGTGTCGCGGCTGCCAAAGGAACCAACGACGCCTCCATCCACCTCATCAGACTACATTGCCCGGGATCCTTGATGTCAACATTACCGATCAGCCCTTCAAAATCATTCAACATCGATGTTGTTTGATACAAATCCTTGTTCTTACACAATTAATCAGCCATCTCTTGTCGGACCCTCATATATTGGTTCTCCCCATATCCAAGCAACACTGCAAGCGTTCTATACCCACAATGCCCATCCGAGCTCACATTTTGAACAAGATCAACATAGCGTGGGACAAACCAGTCCACATGGACGGACAAAAATGTCTTGGGGTCAAGTGTGATTGGCTCGCCTCGACCGCTTCGACGACCTCGACCACTTGGACGACCTCGACCGCTCCCTCGACCTCGGGTGGGTGACCGTCGCACTGCATGCTCAAGTGTCGTTGGTTCGTGTATCATTGATCACCTCCCTGTTGTTCGACCTCTAGGATTGCTTATAGGTGGTGTTGTCATGTTAGTTTCTCCGGGATTCTCCATGTCCATGAAAGCTGTGGCAATAAAATTAGCTTGTTGAGCACTGAGATCATCTGCCTCAAGCCTTCTCTTCAACCTGAGCAACGTTAAGTTGGTCTGGTCTATATCTTCCACAGGTTCACTGCCCTCCTCTGCCATAATAGGTCCACTCCACATCACTTGCCTCCAGAAGGGATGAATTTGACTCAAGCTTATCGACGTACGGGTGGATATGGCTTGTAACAATTCATGAACACGTGGCACGCCATACACATCTCGCCAATACCTGTCTCGACTTACCCCATCATCAATGGGTCTACCTATCGTCGTGGTGTAATTGTTGAGCAATAATTTGAAGCACTCAGCTATCACCTTCATAACGAGGGGAGCAAATAGTGGGTTACTAGAAATACTCCTAAGAACATTCAAGCATGACATCTCAAGGGAACCCTTTATTTGCTTGATCTGCACGTTGACCATTCTGTCGATGCACTTGACCACGTCTTTAAATCCCCATATTGGCATGTTCAACATATCCTTCAGCTTCCCATGTTGCGACTCACAACTCCATGGTTTTCAATAGGTTGGCGATTAAACATCTATTTATCCAAAATAACATGACATACGTAATTCACTAGTACAAACATCCAAAACACTTACCAGTTATTTGTTCTAGTCCCAAAGTGGGGATAGCAATCAACCCAAGCTCTAACAAGTGCCTCCTTAAATTCCTTGAGCCAAGTGGTTTCAAGGTATTCCATGAGGTTCCAACGTCCTTCCCACTTGGTCTGCATTGTTTCAAGACGTCGTTTGTAGCTTAATTCTGATGTCGACTCTACCAAGGCGTAACAATCACGGACAAACTCGATTTCTTTAGCTTTTGATCGTGTGATCTTTGACTTCACTTCGATATTTGACATTACATGCCATCTGCACAATAAATGCTTCACGGTTAGGAACACTTTCTTGATGGCTTTGATTACTGCCAACTCTCGATCTATGACAATCACATCTGGCATTCTATGTTTATAGAGATCTCGAAGCCTCTGCATCACCCAGCTGTAGTGATCTGTTGTCTCCTTCGTCATGAATGCAAATGCTATCGCAAATTTCTTTTTTTGTGCTAGTGAACCCAACTATTTGCAGCAATGGCATCTTATACCTACATGAAAGAAAGATGGTCAATAAATCACGAGCAACTAATTACACACAGTTTAAATCTATTTGTACAATAAATAAATAAAAAGGGATACACGTACTCATTTGTCTTGTATGTTGGATCCATCATGATGACGTAGGGAAATAGCCTCCATAAATGTTGTGAGTTTGGGTGAGAAAACATTAAATTACTCAGTTGATTAGACACGTGTACTCTACGTACGAATAAATCGTACTGCTTTCCTTTGAGTGAATGCAATGCTTGTTGTATATCTCCACGACCCTCCGCCTCTACCATCTTCATCTTCTGAACAGAGTTGTACACTTGACGGATACTCGTCACACATTGGAAATCTTCATCTTCAAGGATACTCAACAACTGTAACCCAATCATCACACTGCGTCGTACCTTATGATGCTATTTATCAGTCAACCTTCCGGTAAAGGTATGCCTGTACAAGTTATCCGGAAGATTATGGTTGTGAGAACCACATATAACAAACACTCTCCATTTACCTATCTTTTACTCATGACCCTCTAGCTCAAATGGACATCCATTGTTCATCGATGGTTTCTCTCGGTGTGATGATGGTGGAAAATCCTTATCTATATCGGTCGCATCTCTAGGATAGCCATAGTACTCGCAAACCAAACGAAAGACACCTAACCCGTTTCGCTTGTTCTTCCAAGACCTATGAGTTATTAACACCGTATTTCTAATTCTACCCATAAAACGAGCCCAATCCTTTGCGTTCTTGGAGTCAAAGAAATATCCATCTATCCGAAACATATCTAAATAATCGGTACCCTCTTCTAGAGGAAAGTTGGCGAGATCCTACAATTCGAAACATATTGATGATACATACATAAATACTATAATACACACACATTAGAAACAAATACATTCAAAACATATAATCCCTCCGTTTCACAATACATTGTCACCTCACTTTTTTTTAAAAAAAAAACATCATCATTCTACTAACTTTTTCACAAATTTTATTATTTTTAATACCCACTACACATTTTAACCAATTACAATATTTTAAAAAGTCAACAATACACAAAAGAATACAAATTATTACAATCGCCTACCTAGAAAATATATAACACCATCGAATTTGGAGCAAAAATTATCATCTAAAATACCCGTGTATTGTGAAATCGATAGAGTAGATGTTAAATATATCTCTCTAATATTGGCATATACAACTATATATTCAAACATATTGGAAACATGGAAGATATCTACATGAGATTTTAGTACAATCGTACTTAGACTTACATCAACATGAGTTAGAAGTTCTTGCGGATTGTTGTAATCGTATGGGTTGGATGGTAGAACATCTTCAACTGGTGACAACATATGGAGAAATTTAGGATATTCGAAATATTAGCTTCACAAGAGGCGTCAAGTTGTTGATATTTGTGCCCTAAACACGCATTGTATATATAGAGATCGTCATCTTTTATTATTGGAAAAAAAAAATTCTATTCGCATTTATCTCCAAATATATCTATCTCTAAATATATAGGATATATATACATTTATCTTTCGATTATCTATCTTATTTTGATTCGCATATACCTGTGTACATATCTTTGGATTATCTATCTAAATATATAGGATATGTATATACGGGGACGCGTTTGCGCAGTGCGCGTACGCTGATTTCTAAAAAAAATAAAATTAACATTTCTAAAATAAAAAAGGGTGACTGCGCATTGCAAGTGCGCGGATCCGCGCACTCGCAATGCGCAGTTGCGTACTGTGTAAACCGCGATATATTGACCGTGCAGATAGTAACCCCCTATATAAACCTTACAAGCAAGGGGAGGGGGGCTAGGGGATCACGTGCCCCCTCTCATTTGATGAAGTATTAGGTGTATTCTCCTCATCGATAGCTTAAAAATTAAAGGTATAGTAATCACTTTAATTTTGTTTAAAAATTAAAGGTATAGTAATCACTTTAATTTTGTTTAAAAATTAAAGGTATAGTAATCACTTTAATTTTGTTTAAAAATTAAAGGTATAGTAATCACTTTAATTTTGTTTCAATAGACTATAGTGTTTCTAAATTTTACTTAAATTAACATTCACATAATATAATTCATCTCGAGAGCTTCGAAATGAGAGGTTATACTAATCATTTCGACAATTAAATAAGAAGTTACGCAAGTTTAAAATTTTTATATCTGGTAATACATTATTATTATTATGAGTGCAAAAAGTTATATTTATTAATTAGGGTTGGTATTCGAGCCAAACAAGTCTATTATTGTTTGATTATATTTAGCTCATTTATAAATAAGTCAAACTCAAGTCGAACCTATATTTGAACTTGAGCTCATACTCGATCGACTTGTTTAGTAAATAATGGAGCTTGATCTGAGTTTTTTTTTTCTTCCAACTATCATGCAATTTTACTTCCTCATGACATAGCAACTTAAAATAAAATTGTTAAATTTCACAAAATTCGTGCTATTTGAGTTTCAATGAAACCGAGTCGAGCTTTTAATCGAGCATAAAAATGTGCTCAATCAACTCATTTTGTAAATGATGCTAGAGCCGAGCTTTTATTGAGCAAAACTCGAGCCAAGCTCTAACTACTTAGCACATATAATAACCATACTCTTAACTTAATGGTTATTGTATTCTATTTCCTATATTTATTTAGTTAACTTTTTTTCCATATATTTCCTATATATGTTTATATTTCTTTTTTTAGGCGCAAAAAAAAATGATAGTGTTTTATCATAAACCGATGACATTTATCTTAAAATAACATCATTTATAATCATATTATATACAATTATATATATCAATTTAATCCAAAACTATATCGCACTTATATCATTGTGCCCCCTCCGAAAATTTTTGCTCCGGCCGCCACTCCTTACAAGCACTATTACACACAACCTTTAATCTTGGTACAATTCGCCTGATAAATTAATTTTAGACCCTTTCAGGTTGATCTAATTTAAATTGTCTATTCATCTGCTTGATTGACCTTCATGGAAACTGTCATCTTCTTGCACAAATATTGCTTCGAAAATGAACAGATCGAAACACCATTTGTAAGCAGGCGACATAGAAATCTTATTTTCCATGATATTGCTTTAATTTTCCCTGTCGAAGGTGAATGTATTTGCATAGTCTTACTTGGATTGGAATCATATTACGTAGTTGATATAGCAAAAGTAATTCAATAAAAGATCCAGGGGCATAATTATCATTTACACGGTAAACCCTAATCGGAAACCCTAACTCTCATTATATATATGATTGATCTACTAGGGTTTGAGGGCGCTTCTTTCAGCCGACACATTCTGACTTGAGTGTCGGAGGCTCCTCCGGGGAGCGAGCCCCGCCTCTTCTTCTCCTTCTAATCTGTGTAGGAAGATCGATCGACGGGAAGGAGAATTGCAGATTTTATGCTTAACATTTTGCGCCGTCCATGGGGATTCGATCAAAAAGCTACAAGAATGGATCTCCAAAAGATCTCCCGATGGTTGCTGGGGCATGACAGAGTCATGGAGCGGTGGATGCTCCCTCATCTTGCATGCGACCACAAGCCCTAGCAACGATGATTGACCTCCAGGCACCACAGCCGCGAGGCCAATCTTGATTCAACCAGTGGGAAGTGATGCTGTTGAGGTCCGATTTGAGGCGATCGGCGAACAAATTGAAGATCCTTTCGTGCAGGAATCGATAGTCAAGATCAAGGTTGAAGCGGGTCAGAGCCTTCCTAGCCATCTTGATGCGTCTCTCTTCGCAACTCTCGTTGGCTTTCTCTTTCACGATCGAAGGATTGATCTTGACGATTTTCTTGGACTTCAACACTAGCCTTCGTCGATTAGATTTGGTCAATCGCACCGCCTTCTGGCTTGCTACGGGGCTTCGCCGAGGGGCCGAGGCTTCAGGGGCAATCTAGACTCCTCTCTAGGCCACCACCGTTTCTCCACCATCGAGGCCGAAGCGGGTGGACTTGCCAAAACTACACACCACCCTCTCAACCGCTAATCGCAACCGCCTCCGTCAGAATTGCAAGCGTCACTGCATAGCGCCTGTCGGTCTAGGAGCGACGTTGATGCACCAGGCACGCCCGTGGAATCCTTCACCGCCATCGAAGTCGAGGCCAAAGGCGAGACAATGGACGAGGACGTGATAGGCTAAACCTACACCCACAAGTGTATGGGGTTCAGTTGTAGTATATCGAGTGTCGAATCACAGGGACTATGTGGTATCAATTGTAATTCCAAACTGATTAAACTAAGCCAAACAAATAAAGGACAAATATTTATATGGATGGAGAAAGTAACCAACTAATACTAAAATAACTATACAAAAAGGTGGTATTCAAACACAATAAATTCGAAGCAAATCTAGTATAAAGGATCACCACGACAACTATCTAGTAGATTAATATCGATATTCGTGCCACATTGTCTGAGTTTGTTGAAGGTAGCTATCTAAGGCACTTACTAATCTCCTTTCGGTCTCATAGTAATTGTGCCTAAATTGGTTAACCATCTCATTTCGGTCTCAAGCAACCGATTCAAACTCTTTAAGCTCTTAGAACCTAGATCTCAATTGCATCAATATCCGCTTTCGCACTCAATCAAATACAATCTCTACCTAGAGTTTCTACGATAGCTATTAATCCACAAGGAATTCTATAAAGCTTTCACAATAATAAAATTTCAGGTTCAATCCTAAGGTTCCGATAGTAAGTTATCGCCTTTCGGCCTCAAACCCTTATCTAATTGCCCTATTGGTCTTATCTCCTTTCGGTCTCAAATTCTATCAGGACTCTAATCAATCATTAAATCAATTAGATTAAGCACATTAGGATTGAATCTAACAAGTTCTCAAATAAACGAATATCAATATCAACACTATCAAATAATCGTTGGGATCACCCAAACCCTAGAACGGAGAAATCAACCAAACATAATATAATAAACGATGAAATAAATTATAGACAGAAATAGATCAAAGTTTAAGATAATATGCAAACCGAAATCTCCGTCCTCGATCCGAATTGTAATACCGAAAAGAAAGAAACCTAGACTATGCCGTTGTTCATACGAATATATATATATAAAGAAATTTGATAAATTACAGTTCAACCCACATAACTTAAGAATTAAAACATAACCCAACACCTAATTACAAATTTAGCTCATAAGATTCCAATTTGACAATTTCCGCACTTTGGCTTCCAAGCTCCGATCCAGCCTTTCTCGCTGCTCTGTATTGACTCTCGAATTTCCACAATATTAGCCTCAAAATGCATGAAATAAATAAAAAGTATGTGTAGACTCCGAAAATACAAAATAAAATAAATAAACTACAAAATATGATAAATATGCATGAAAATGGTCTAAACTAATATGCAAATGCAACCCTAAAATATGACGAAAATAGATGTTATCAAATCACCACATGCTTGAACCTTGCTTGTCCTCAAGCAAGAACGAATGTAAATATTCACAAGAAAGATTTCGGTTTCTATCCAAGCAATGCTTTTGCCCATTTAGATCTAGACATTGGGTTCAAAACAAGACAAGCAAATCATACAGGAGAAAAGTCAAGACTTCAATTCTAAGACCTCACATAGGACATATTTTGTGGAACACTCTCACTCATGTGTCTAAGGTATAAAAGTTTCGCTCGGGCTAAAATCTTGAAGACTCATCTACCATAAGCTTGAATTAGCGTCCTAACTCTCTACCACTTTGACTATGCACATAAACATAAATCATGAGGTCTTTTCATGGGTTGTAATGGGGCCAAGGTAAGAAACACAAGGTATGAGTTCTTTGGCCATATGGTGCTAAATCCGGGAAATATAACTACTTCCTAAACTTCAACAACAATTTCAACTTCTTTTCTCAACACACATACCAGATTTCATTACAAAGGCCACATCACATAATCAAATAAACTCGTAAACTCTCAACTTTTGATAACCCATTCCCTTTTCACAAATTATCTTCTAGCGATGAAGAAGAATTTATTCTCTTTTTTTTTTTTTCTGTTTTTTCTTTTTTTTTTTTTCTTTTTTTTTTCTTCATCACAAGAAACTTACAACTTAAGCACCCTACCCCTCACTCAATACATAATCACTTAAAGCACGTTATTCTCTCTTCTCCACTCAAATGAACTATAATTCTATTTCATCCTAATTCCCGGATGGGGTAAACGAGGCTAAAATAGGCTTAAGGATAATCTCGTGGAGCTACAAATGAATAGACAAATAGGCTAAACGGGCTTCAAGCTGAGGATATACTCATGGGTAGGAACTAGGAAGGGAATAATAGGCTAACAAAAATTGCCTCAATCATGTTTACGCAATGCACACAAGTCATATATGTGATCTCGAGAGGTTCTAACACAAGTTCAAAAGATAAAGCAATCAAGATGAGCATATCACACACAAAAGGATGAGGACTCATGAATGTCAATCCTAGGCTCAGAAGCTTACAGCTTTCAATCTCAACAAGTCTCAAGATGATCAGTACGTTTTGAAAGAATTAGAACATAAACCCAATAATCTAAATCATCGCAAGCCTTTTTAACACGCCTTAGAGGATATCATCAACCAATTTCAATCAAAGAAGTGACATGTTCTTCAAGAAGAGCAAGGAATTTTTATTAGCAAGGGATTCATCTCAAAACATCTATATGAAGACGAAAATGCAATGCATGAAATGCACATGAAAAAGAAATGAAAAGAAAAGAAAAAAAAAGTTATTTGCAAAAACGGAGTTACACTAGAATTACAATTGAGTTTCAAGTGAGTTACCCCTACTCCATGCTTAAAATCTACTTTGTCCCCAAAGTAGCGAATGATAAAGAGTAAGGGAAGGAGGAAACTCACTAAAGAATCAGGCACAATTGAGCAAATTTTAGCATTTAATAGTCCGAGGTGGTAGTGCAATGAATTGATTGAAACCATCTGTGATATCTAATCAAATTCGGCAGCATCTCTTTTGTTTTTGGCCTGCGCAAAGCACAACAACAGCAGCAGACACTAACCTCACAAGCACAACGATATCAGAACAGCAACCAGGATCCAATAACCAATGCAATCAACACTATAACACCTTAGCCATCAACATATCCAAAGCTGGAACACCACCCCAAACTAGATAGAAGTAGATAATAAAAACTTATAATCAATCAAACTACATGGAAACATCGTGCACAATCAATCAAGTCGAGCAGAAAGATCATAAGCTCAAGGGAAGTTCAACACTTCTATCCTCATTCACCATTCAATAATCAACAAGTATAGCCTAAAAGTTTCAAGTTTGGCTAGTGTAATTCATGCCATAGCAACAGACTCACGCAAAAAAAAACAATGGGCAGTACATTGTAATACATCAAGCTCAACAAGTCCATTACATACCGCCTGCCTAACTAAAAAAATTCAGCATTTAAGTTAAAGTATCATCCTCTCCATTTCATTCCAATTGAGCCAAATGAGTAAAAATATGCAAACATTCAGGCTCAAGTAACAATCCAAACCCCTAAATCAATAACTTAGAAATTCAGCAGATTGAAGGACATGACAACACAAGGCTATCAAAACCACATATCAAATTCAATAAAATCTCTGAATTCCAACAATCAGAAATTGGAATTGATTTATACCAGCACTTACCTGACCGAACTCAAAATTGAATAGGGGTCGGAGCTATGTCGAATAGCAGCGGAGCCTTCGAGCAGCGATTGCGTGAGTGGCTAGGGAAGGTGGTCAGAAGCAAAGGCGAGACGGAGAGGGAGCGAGTGCGCCGCCGGATTAGAACTCCGAGAGGTGGACAGAGAAGGAGAGGCGACCTGAGGGGAGAGGCGGAGATTATGGGAGTCGGGTAGGTGTGGACTGGAGTGTGGCGGTGGGGCGGCGAGGAACGCGGCGGGGAGCAGACGTTGGAGAAGGTGATGGTGTTGAAGGTGGGCGGGAGAGAGCAGTAGTAGGGCGGAATCCGGGAGGCGAGAGGGAGAGTGGTAGTGCGGCGTCGGAGAGATGGAAAGGTGAGGGCTTGACGGCGGGATGTAGTAGGAAGAAGGAGAAAGAGACTCCTCTTTTTTTTTTCTCTCTTTTTTTTTTAGAAAAAAAATAGAAGGAACATAAGAAAATACAGTAACATTACGCGCGGAAGCGCGTCAAAATGCACGCCCATGTCCTGATGTAATGCTGCTTCTCTTTTTTTTTTTGGAAATAAAAAAAAACATAAAATTAATCCTAACTAAAAATGAAAAGAAATCATACCTTAGGTTGCCTCCCAAGAAGCGCTTATTTATGGTCTTTTAGCTTGACCTTATTCTTACGAAAACGCTTGTGTCTCCCTGAATGGATGGTCCATGGTTCGATCCACCCATCCAATAGCGTCTTCTTGGAGCGAAATAGATGCGATTGTTTCTCATTCGAGCTCCATAGGAATGTGCTCCTCCTCTTCTTAGCATATCGTCCTTTTGTATCTTCGCTAAACTCGAACAATGGAACCCGCTCCTCCTGCTCTAAAATCTCCATGTCTTTGAAAACCTGCATCTCACGAAAGTGTAATCGTCATTGTAACTAGTCTCACCTTGAAGTGCTAAAAATTTTGGAGGACATGGGAGTTTCATTTGTTGAGCCTCTTGGATCTCTAACATCTCATCTTCAAAATCGGCTTGGATCCTTGCAAGTCGAGTCTCCAGTTCAGTGAAGAACTTCTCCATGTGACTCAGCTTGGACGATTCTTGTGAAATTTGTGAAGATTGATCTCGGCACCCAGATGGTGCGTATCCTTCACTGAGATCCATCTCGTAGGAAAGATGAGGATGCAAAGTGTAGTACACCTCTTGTTCCTTCCCAAACGGAGCTCTCAACACCGGACAATCAATAGCTACATGACCAAAAGCTCCACAAAAACTCACAATAATAATCATAATCCATATCAAGATCACAAACCTTTAATGAAAAACCAAAAGAAAAGAAATCAAAGGAAAAAGATCGACTTAGAAAAATCAATTCAAAATAAACAATCAATACTAACAATAGTCCCCGGCAACGGCGCCAAAAACTTGATAGGCTAAACCTACACCCACAAGTGTATGGGATTAAGTTGTAGTATATCGAGTGTCAAATCACAAGGACTATTTGGTATCAATTGTAATTCCAAACTGATTAAACTAAGCCAAACAAATAAAGGACAAATATTTATATGGATGGAGAAAGTAACCAACTAATACTAAAATAACTATACAAAAAGGTGGTATTCAAACACAATAGATTCGAAGCAAATCTAGAGTAAAGGATCACCACGACAACTATCTAGTAGATTAATATCGATATTCGTGCCACATTGTCTGAGTTTGTTGAAGGTAGCTATCTAAGGTACTTACTAATCTCCTTTCGGTCTCATAGTAATTGTGCCTAAATTGGTTAACCATCTCCTTTCTGTCTCAAGCAACCAATTCAAACCCTTTAAGCTCTTAGAACCTAGATCTCAATTGCATCAATATCCGCTTTCGCACTCAATCAAATACAATCTCTACCTAGAGTTTCTACGATAGCTATTAATCCACAAGGAATTCTATAAAGCTTTCACAATAATAAAATTCCAAGTTCAATCCTAAGGTTCCGATAGTAAGTTATCGCCTTTCGGCCTCAAACCCTTATCTAATTGCCCTATTAGTCTTATCTCTTTTCGGTCTCAAATTCTAACAGGACTCTAATCAGTCGTTGAATCAATTAGATTAAGCACATTAGGATTGAATCTAACAAGTTCTCAAACAAACGAATATCAATATCAACACTACCTAATAATCGTTGGGATCACCCAAACTCTAGAACGGAGAAATCAACCAAACATAATATAATAAACGATGAAATAAATTATAGACGGAAATAGATCAAAGTTTAAGATAATATGCAAACCGAAATCTCCGTCCTCGATCCGAATTGTAATACCGAAAAGAAAGAAACCTAGACTATGCCGGCCGAAGTTTTGTACGGCGCAAGACCCCCCCCCCCCCCCCTCCCCCCCCCCCCAACTCTCTGTTCATACGAATATATATATATAAAGAAATTTGATAAATTACAGTTGAGCCCACATAACTTAAGAATTAAAACCTAACCCAACACTTAATTATAAATTCAGCCCATAAGATTCCAATTTGACAATTTTCGCACTTTGGCTTCCAAGCTCCGATCCAGCCTTTCTCGCTGCTCTGTATTGACTCTCGAATTTCCACAATATTAGCCTCAAAATGTCTTAAATAAATAAAAAGTAGGTGTAGACTCCGAAAATGCAAAATAAAATAAATAAACTACAAAATATGATAAATATGCATGAAAATGGTCTAAACTAATATGCAAATGCAACCCTAAAATATGATTAAAATAGATGTTATCAGGACGCCGCTTTGAAATCCTGCGCCGCCGCCTGCTATAAACCCTACGAATCGAAGAAGACGACGACTTATGTTGCAAATCCAGATTGATTACGAAATCAGCCCGGAGGTCTTGGAAATTGCAGGTCAGTCTATGCAATTAAGATAATTGAGGAAAAGCCCCAACTTTTATGAGGCAAGATATCTCACTTGGAAGTTCAATGCATCGTGCCCGACCGGTCCAGCATATGAGACCCAAAAGCTAAGTCCTCTATGTCCTATTTTTGATGAAAAGTTTACTCTTTAGTTAATCATATTACATGGTTAATTGAATCAGTGGCATATAAATTCTTGAAATGCTTATATGCGCATTTATATATAGAACAACATTATATCAAAGCCAAAAAAGAAAAAACAATTAACGAATCGCCGCTCAAGGCCAACAGATCGCTGCTCACGGCTAACAAATCGCCACTCATGGCCAACGAATCGCCACTCATGGCCAGCAGAATCGTCACTTAAGGCCAAAAGAACGCTGATTTCAGGCCACGAGTACGCCACTTAAGGCCAAAAGAACGCCAATTTCAGGCCACGAGAACGGCACTTAAAGCCAAAAGATCGCCAATTTCAGGCCAACAGAGCGCCACTTAAGGCCTAAAGTTCGCCAATTTCAGGCCAATAGAACGTCACTTAAGGCCAATCGAGTGCCACTTAAGGCTAAAAGATCGCCAATTTCAGGCCAACAGAGCGCCACTTAAGGCCAAAAGATCGCCAATTTCAGGCCAACAGAGCGCCACTTAAGGCCAAAAGTTCGCCAATTTCAGGCCAACAAAACGCCACTAAAGGCCAATCGGGCGCCGCTTATGGCCAAAGAATCGTCACTTATGACCACTTAAAGGTAGTTTTAAGCCATAATAACCCCGTTAAGGGCCAGCGAAAATCGAAATCAAGCAATAAGAATTTCATTTAAGGTGAAACGCTCAACCCTAGTGAAAACCATCAAATTTTCAATCATAAATAAAAGAAATAATGACATCAACTAACATTGTCTCTCATTAATTTATGGCAAAAAATCCTTCTAATCGTTTTGAGCAGTAACTTTAAGTTGATCAGTTAATAATGCACCCACTACACTATATTATGTTATTCGGTTGAGAATGCTAAAGCTTGTAGGATGGAACGAAGACAAGGGGCAAGCATTACTGGTGATCTTTGATCATAACAAGTGAAGAGTTTCAAATTATTCGTCTTCCCTCATCACTAGATCATGATAAGGAAACCCGAGGGGCAATTGATATAGCAAAAGTAATTCGATAAAAGATCCAGGGGCATAATCGTCATTTACACGGTAAACCCTAATCGCAAACCCTAACTCTCATTATATATATGATCGATCTACTAGGGTTTGAGGGGGCTTCTTTCAGCTAACACATTCTGACTTGAGCATCGGAGGTTCCTCCGGGGAGCGAGCCCCGCCTCTTCTTCTCCTTCTAATCTGTGCAGGAAGATCGATCGACGGGAAGGAGAAGTGCAGATTTTATGCTTAACAGTAGTTTTATCTCGTATATATGCTGAAATGCTCACTTGATGAATTTCTTTCTTTTGCTTTGCTATTAATTATATCCCTCCAATATAATGCATTTCCATTTGCTTAGCTCAATAATTCTGATTATGTGTGTTGATTACTTTTCATCTCTCTATTCTATCATATGAGGCTGAGAATGAATTAATTATACGGTGTAGTAGGACAAGCATTTGTTCTTACAAGGGCCTTGAAGTGAAGCTGCAGATGAGGAAGAAATTGCTCAAGTATTTGAGGTAAGTGTCAGCTCTGTTGATCTCTCCTAATTAACTTTATTATGTTGAAAGTATAACATCCTACCTAATGTCAATGAAACCCCAGGAACCTCCAAAAATCGTTAACATTATGAATTAAGGTTCTAAGACGGTGAAACCTTAGTTTTTGGGCAAGGCTGGCCATGATCGAGGGTGGCGACTAATGGTTATTGTCATTCTTCGCGCATATATATAGTTGTCAATCCAATAGCTGGATTAAATTGGTACGTGTATGTATATCGTTTTATCTAACCCACGACAACTAATCGATTTTTTTTCTTTCTAACTCGCAAACTTGATGTGCGGAGGAGTTTTTAGAATGTGTGAATTGAAAACGAAATCTGGATTTGTGGGTAATTGATTGATTGAATCAATGCATCAAATAAAATAGCAGAAACGGAAATCTGTAGAAAAGGACGTTGATGGTGGGTGCAGAGCAAATGAGAGAGAGGAGAGAAGCTTCCAATATGATTCTAAAAAACTGATCATTTACAATACACATATCACCTTATATACTACCCAACAAAATTGGTTATGATGGAATTGATAGGGTGTGGCGCAGCACACAAGAGTAACAAAATACCCACACATTATAATTGATCAAACATGGCTCAACACCCCCCCCCCCCCCCCCCCCCCCCCCCCCTCAAACTTGGGGTGGTGACATCCCAAGTTTGGTGAGAAGATCATTTTGTTGTTGTGAGGGTAAGATTTTTGTTAGGACATCAGCAAGTTGAGAATCAGATGGAACAAAACAAAGATCCAGTAAGCCATCCATGACCTTCTCCCGTGTAAAGTGACAATCAATTTCGTTATGTTTGGTGCGTTCATGGAAAACCGGATTCTTGGAAATTTGGATTGCTGATTGATTGTCACAAAATAGGGTCACTGGTTTGATTGGTGAAATGCCAAGTTCCTCAAGTAATCGAATAAGCCATGTTACCTTAGCTGCAATTTGAGCCATTGCTCTATATTCGGCCTCCGAAGAGCTTCTAGAAACAAAACTTTGTTTCTTAGAACGCCAGCTAATAGGGGGAATTGCCAAGAAGAATAACAAAACCAGTGACTGATCTCAGAGAGTATGTACAGGAGGCCTAATTAGAGTCAGTATAAGCAACAATTGATGGGGTATCAAACCCTTTGAGAACAATTCCCTGGTTTAGAGTTCCAACAACATAACGGAGAGTGTGATGCAATGCTGAAAGATGATTGAACATCAAAGGATAGATCTGGTCGTGTGTTAGTCAAATAATTGAGCTTTCCAACCATTCTCCTGTAATAAGAAGCATCAGGAATGAGATCACCATCAGAAGGTAGAAGTTTCAGACGATGTGGAAGAGGAGTGCACACGGGAGAAAGGTTATCCATAGCTGCATCAGTTAAGATTTCCTTGCTATGCTGAGACAGATGAATGCCATTGGAACTATATGTGGCCTCAAAGCCTAGGAAATAATGAAGAAGACCAAGGTCTTTGATGCTGAAATAGTGGTCTAAGAAGCTCTTTAGATGCTCAATCTCAGAACAATCAGAACCAGAAACAAGCCGATCATCGACATAAATTGCCACAATAGTGAGATGTTTCTATGTACGCTTGGTGAAGAGAGGGGGATCCAGTTTAGATTGATAGAAACCAAGAGAAATAAGTGAAGAATAAAGTTTCTGAAACCATTGCCGGCTAGCTTGCTTCAATCCGTATAAGGCTTTTTGTAATTTGCAAACCAAATTGGGAGCAGTAGGGAGACCTTCAGGGACTTTCATATAAACCTCCTCATGGAGATCACCATGGAGAAAAGTGATACGACCCGAAGGATCGAACCAACATGTTTCAAAGCTTCAACCGAGCACGAGAACAAAATTTGACACACGCGACTCTTTTATTTGGATTTTTCTAGATTTATGGGAAAATAAAAACAAGATATGGATGACTAAATCTATGAGCATCTAACCCATAGAATTACCAAACGCGCTCTCTCACTCGTCCGCATCTCACTCCCGAGCAATCAAGCCTTTGTTTGAACAACTCTAACAAGCATCTCACTAGAAAGAGTTAAACAAACGGAACCATTCCTCGATCTCTCACTCTGGAATGGGGTTTCAAAATGGCATCTCACCAAATCAACAAAACACACACACTTTTTCCAAAAATTCTCAACTCTAATCTTATTTTTCATGACAATGGTTGAGGCATTTTATAGCCATAAAACAAGCAACAATTAAAACAACAAATTAAAGACGGAAAAGATGAAAAGCTTCTCGGAATTGATGGAGAAACTTGGAGAGCCTCATGGTGGAAAATGAAGGGTCGGTTGTCCTCATGAAGTGTATAAAACAATCAATTCCCATTGGATGAAGACCCTTATATACATCTAACCTATTCCGACTTCATTCAATGCATAGGGAAAGCTGTCCAGATTTCAAAATGCATAATTATTGCCAATTTCGGAGCGGTTCTTGGATGATTTCGGAACTTTGATCTTCATAAAAGATATATCCCTTCGAATTATCTTTCTAACAAGTACTCACAAACATCAATCGGACAAATATAGCTCCTGTTATGACTAAAACACCGTGCATGTGTCGAAAGAGCTCGGATCACATCATCCTCTCCTCCTTTGAAAAAGATTCGTCCTCGAATCTTGCGTAGACCTTCCAAAAAGAAACATTATGCCCCTGTACGTTGGATCTGCGTAATATATCTTGATGGTTGATCCTGCGACGACTCTCAAATCTGCGTTGCATTTCCAAAAAGGTATGATACGCCCTTGTACGTTGGATCTGCGTAATGCACTTCAATGATTGCAATTGTGACGGCTCTGAAGAGGGATGTGGATGAAATTGATGGAATCACATAAAGCTTTGTGAACTTGTTGGATTAGCTCTGATACCAAATGATACGACCCGACGGATCGAACCAACAAGTTTCAAAGCTTCAATCGAGCACGAGAACAAAATTTGACACACGCAACTCTTTTATTTGGATTTTTCTAGATTTATGGGAAAATAAAAACAAGATATGGATGGTTAAATCTATGAGCATCTCACCCATAGAATTACCAAACTCTCTCTCTCACTCGTCCGCATCTTACTCCCGAGCAATGAAGTCTTTGTTTGAACAACTCTAACAAGCATCTCACCGGAAAGAGTTAAACAAACGGAACCATTCCTCTGTCTCTCACTCCGGAATGAGGTGGCAAAATGGCATCTCACCAAATCAACAAGACACACACACTTTTTCCAAAAATTCTCAACTCTAATCTTATTTTTCATGACAATGGTTGAGGCATTTTATAGCCATAAAACAAGCAACAATTAAAACAACAAATTAAAACGGAAAAGATGAAAAGCTTCTCGTAATTGATGGAGAAACGTGGAGAGTGTCATGGTGGAAAATGAAGGGTCGGTTGTCCTCATGAAGTGTATAAAACAATCAATTCCCATTGGATGAAGACCCTTCGATACATTTAACCTATTCCGACTTCATTCAATGCATCGGGAAAGCTGTCCAGATTTCGAAATGCATAATTATTGTCAATTTCGGACTGGTTCTTGCATGATTTCGGCACTTTGATCTTCATCAATTGATACGACCCGTGCATGTGTCGAAAACACCGTGTGTCGAAAGAGCTCGGATCACATCGAATTATCTTTCTAACAAGTACTCACACACCTCAATCGGACAAATATAACTCCTGTTATGACTAAAACACCGTGCATGTGTTTAAAGAGCTCGGATCGCATCATCAAATGATACGACCCGAAGGATCGAACCAACAAGTTTCAAAGCTTCAACCGAGCACGTGAACAAAATTTGACACACGCGACTCTTTTATTTGGATTTTTTCTAGATTTATGGGAAAATAAAAACAAGATATGGATGGCTAAATTTATGAGCATCTCACCCATAGAATTACCAAACTCGCTCTCTCACTCGTCCGCATCTCACTCCCGAGCAATCAAGCCTTTGTTTGAACAACTCTAACAAGCATCTCACCGGAAAGAGTTAAACAAACAGAACCATTCCTCGGTCTCTCACTCCGGAATGGGGTGTCAAAATGGCATCTCACCAAATCAACAAGACACACACACTTTTTCCAAAAATTCTCAACTCTAATCTTATTTTTCATGACAATGGTTGAGGCATTTTATAGCCATAAAACAAGCAACAATTAAAACAACAAATTAAAGACGGAAAAGATGAAAAGCTTCTCGGAATTGATGGAGAAACGTGGAGAGCCTCATGGTGGAAAATGAAGGGTCGGTTGTCCTCATGAAGTGTATAAAACAATCAATTCCCATTGGATGAAGACCCTTCGATACATCTAACCTATTCCGACTTCATTCAATGCATCGGGAAAGCTGTCCCGATTTCGAAATGCATAATTATTGCCAATTTCGGAGCGGTTCTTGGATGAGTTCGGCACTTTGATCTTCATAAAAGATATAGCCCTTCGAATTATCTTTCTAATAAGTACTCACACACATCAATCGGACAAATATAGCTCCTGTTATGACTAAAACACCGTGCATGTGTCGAAAGAGCTCGGATCACATCAAAAAGCATTATTAACTTCCATTTGATGTAGATCCCATCCTTTAGATGCAGCTAAAGCAATAATAGTTCTGATAGTTGGCATTTTGACAATAGGGGAAAAGGTTTCATGAAAATCAATGCCAGCAGTTTGAGTATGAAGATTGAGGACAGTATAAGCACTCTTTCCATGAGAATATCCCAAGAAGACACAAGGTGTGGCACGGGGTTGGAATTTATCACGTCCTCTTTTTAATGTGCTAACAAAGCATAAACAACCAAACACTTTCAAGTGAGAGTAAGATGGTGGTTTATGAAAAAGCATTTCATATGGAGACTTGTGATACAACACATGTAAAGGAGAACGGTTTATCAAGTAAGTAGTTGTCAAAATACATTCACCCCAAAACCGGATGGGAAGATTAGCCTGAAACTTGAGAGCTCTGCCTACCTCAAGCAAATGTTTGTGTTTCCTTTCCACTACTCCATTTTGTTGTGGAGAATCCACACAACTAGTTTGATGAATGATGCCTTGGCTGGCAAAGAAATTGGATAGGACAATGTCATGGAATTCAGCTGCATTATCAGATCTCATGGCTTGAATTTAGGTTTGAAATTGAGTAAGAATAAGGGAAACAAAGGACTTGATAATGTGGAATGTACTGGTTTTGGAAGCCCTGAGATATGTCCAAGTGCACTTAGTGAAATCATCCACCAAAGTGATGAAATATTTGAATCCATTGTGAGTTGGCTCACGGTATGGACCCCAAGTATCAAAGTAAACCAATTGAAAAGGTGTAGATTCTTGTGTATGTCTCGGAAAAAATGGTTTCCTGTGTTGCTTGGCCCGAGGGTAAATTTGACACACATTAGATGGTGGTTTAGCAGAAATAGAAGCATCAATATGTTTCAATTGAGAAAAGGGCAAATGACCCATCTGAAAGTGAAGAAGTTCAGAGTTACATGATGCTTGAAAACTAGCACCACTTGTCTCACTAGAATTATTACATGGCAAAAAGGTGTTCTGCAAAACTGAAGTTAAAGAAGAGAAATTCTCTAGCTCATAAGGTGTGTGTGCAATGTATAGACCTTTGTCTTCACTTCCAATCACCAAACGCTTCTTCATCAAAGGGGCCTAAATAATACAAGATGTGGGGGTGAAAAGGAAATTAGAACTGGAATCAATAATGAGTTTGTGAATGGATAGCAGATTATAATGGAAATCAGGGACATGTAAAACATTGTGGAGGGAGAGGGATGGGGATAAGGCCACTGATCCAATTAAAGAAACACTGGCTTTATGGTTATTAGGCAAAGTAATGTGAGAAGGTTTACATAAAGTCTTAGAAGATTGAAACAAAATATGGTTAGGAGTCATATGATCAGTGGCTCCACTATCCAAGATCCAATTAGAGTTCAACTTTGAAGAAAAGAGACAAGTACCTTTACATGCCAATAATGCTGTTGGCTCAGTACTGTCATGGCCTTGCAGGAGGTTAATCAATTGTTTATACTGCTCTTGAGTGATGGAAGAAGCTTCAGCAGCCATCTTCTTTCCTTTAGAGACACCATTATTAGTTGGGTACCCATGTAGCTTCCAGCATTTATCAACCATATGACCAAGAGCCTTGCAGTGAGTACAATAAGGCCTTGAACCATTAGTCCCTAAGCCCGAATTAGGAGCTGTAGTCCCTGAATTTGGATGGCCATGTAGCTTCCAACATTTATCCATGGTATGACCTCCTATTTTACAGTGATCACAAAAGGCACCAGATGTAGATGAGGTAGGGTATCCATGAATTTTCCATCACTTATCCATGGCATGCCCAGCCACCTTACATTGGTCACAAAATAAAGGCTTCTTAGGAGGTAAATTGACTGAACGAGATTGCTGAGAAGCAGAAGTAGAACTCTCAACACCAGACCCGGATTTAGAGTTTCTCTGTTGTTCATCTTGAATAAAAAATCTTTATGCCTCATCTATATTAGGTGGTGGTGTCATCATCAAAATGTTGCCTCTAACAACACTATAGACTTCATTCAAACCCATAAGAAAATTGACAACTTGCTGATTCTGGATTAAATTCATCACAGACCGATTAGATCCACACTCACATGCCTGATACTCAATGAGCATCACATACTCGTCCCATAGGCGTTTAAATTTAGTGAAATATTCAAGGATTCCCAAGTTTCCTTGCTCAACAGCAGCCAGATCTTTTTGGATTTGATACAATCTCGTCCGATTTGAGGTCCCAAAGCGATTTTCCAAATCATCCCAAATTTGTTTAGCAGAACTACAATATAAAGCAGATTCAGCAATATCTTTTTCTACAGAGTGAACAAGCCAAGACATTACCATACTGTTGCATCGATCCCACAGATGCAGTAATGGAGAGCTTGCAGCTAGTCTTACACATGAACCTGTGACAAAGTCGAGCTTGTTCTTGGCCATGAGAGACATCTCCACGGACCTTCTCCAGTGGCTTTAGTTGCGACCATCAAGTAAGCGAGTGGACAACACATAGTTTGGATGATCAGAATGGTGAAGAAACAGTTCATCCATAGGATCAACTGTAACTCCATCTGTGCGAGGATTCACGGTTTCATTTTGTGTTTCTTGACTCATTGTTGCTCTGATACCATGTGAATTGAAAAAGAAATCTGGATTTGTGGGTAATTGATTGATTGAATCAATGGATTAAACAAAATAGCAGAAACGAAAATCTGTAGAAAAGGACGTTCATGGTGGGTGCAGAGCAAATGAGAAAGAGGAGAGAAGCTTCCACTATGATTCCAAAAAACTGATCATTTACAATACACATATCACCTTATATACTACCCGACAAAGTTGGTTATGATGGAATTGATAGGGTGTGGCGCAACACACAAGAGTAGCAAAATACTCACACGTTATAATTGATCAAACATGGCTCAGATCAAACATGGCTCAACAGAATGTACGTACAAGGTGGAGAATAGTGAATAGGAATAAATGTTGACATAAATTAGAATGACCATTTTTAACTATCCGAATTAAAGTCTGAAGCGGGTTTCCATTAATGAAAATGGAAAATTTATCCTATTTACCCTAAGTTTTATTATTTGATTCCCTACCTAGTCATGAGGTAACGGCAAATGGGTACCATCGATGGATACTACAACTTACCGGCCAGTACTATTTTTTTACCTAACAAGTATGTATGTATCAATGGTCATATAATTGTGTTTCTTTTGTAAATTCAACCCTGTGTTGATAAGGTTGTGGTAGAAGATGTGTGAAATATCCGACGGGTCATTAACAGGTGCCAAACATGTGTCTGGTTACATTGATTTATTATTATTATTATTATTTTTGCGATTATATAATTGGGATCCACCAACTTAACACAAAAGGTTAAGCTGTTGTGTAGAGTTTCACCCTTCTTTATAACCCATTATTTTTACTCTTTTATAATCAATATGGGAGGGACACTCCCATACCAAACCTCTCAACAACATGCAGATGGGATCGATACTTAATATTGTACTAATAATAATCTGTGCGTAAATATCAATGGATGCCATGAGGTTTGTTCTTGATAGATCTCTTGCTTCTCCTTGATGAAATACGTACATATGCTATAGTATCATATCATTTTGTGCAGGTTGATGAAAGAAAAGGTATTATAGCTTAAGATAAATTGGATATTTACCTAATGCAGATTATAGATTACTTAGATTTAAAGATTGTTTTAAATCTAAGTTATTCGGTTGAGCTATCTTCTCGGTTGTAAACGATTCAGTTCATATCTTTATCTGGCTCATATCTATTCGGTTGCAAATATATTTTTCTTGGTTCTAGAATTAACCATTGTGCAGGAAGTTTCTATTAGGATTTAATTTCAAACCAACCAAGATTTCAGCAACAAGATATCCTAACAGCAGGACCGAGATTCTGTAAGAAGATCTGAAGGAAGGCTCCTTCAAATCCACATATTAGACGCTCCTTGTAATTCAAATTCAAAGGAGCATTGGATTGTTCAGAAAATTAGGGAGCGAGATCAACGACAAGAGGAGAGGCACGAGGCTATAAAAACAGACGAAGAGTATGCTCAACGATACACATCTTCACCAGCTCTTCTCTGTGATCAAACGCGTTCCTCCGATCTCCATTGGCGTCTGCTGATCTACTGTTCTTTTCTTTCTCTTATTGTAAACGCTTTATATTTTGAGAGTTAGGAAGAACGTGAGCTACATAGTATAAGTTAATCCCTGTTATACCAAGAGTATCATATACTCAAACGTATCACGCTTTGGTGTGGCAAGGAGACTTTTATTTCTCGGTATCTTGGGTTGACTAGATAGAAGCGAGGTAGACTTTGGGATATAGAAGAGAGGAAGTTCTTCTAGGTTGTATCCAGGACTCATATGGAAAGAGGAATAAAATTCATTTGAATCTTACGGGTTGGATAACCCTAGGCGACGTAGGCTGGTTATAACCGAACTTCGTTAACAAGTCAATTGTTATTATTTATTATTTTCGCATTCATATTTAACTTATTGTTTGCTTGAGATAAAAAAAAAACACTGCAG
Organism: Persicaria tinctoria; assembly: GCA_037127255.1. NCBI lineage: Eukaryota > Viridiplantae > Streptophyta > Magnoliopsida > Caryophyllales > Polygonaceae > Persicaria > Persicaria tinctoria. Next base: position 23,574,209 of record JBANSL010000011.1, on the reverse strand, counting down.
CTATTTCAAGACGCTTGAAGGACAGTTCAATACCTTGAAATCAAGTTCAAGACGTTGAGATCGAGCTCAAGGCCTTGAGATTCAAGATTAAGCCCTTGAAGTCGCTGCTGCAAGAGACTTTGCGAAAATCTCCCATACTCTATTCGACCCCCCTTTAGTGTATTTACATTATTGTCATTTACTTTAAGTACTCGATTCTTCAGTTTTGTTACATTTTCTTTATTCCATGAGTTGTGATGAAACTCATCAGTAGCTTTAGTTGTGCAGGGAAAAGGTACAGTTGACGTTTACAGTTAAATAATTAGGAGCTCGTTTTGTTTAAATTTTTGAAAGATAAAGGGAAAAAGGTAATGAATTTAGTTCATTTATAATTAAAGATATGGATCCGAAATATATTATTAAAAAAATTTAATAATTATTTTTTTCTCCCAACTTTTTATACAAAACTGATTTTGTTTTAACTCATTTCAATTCCTCGTTTAAACAACGTTTAACCATATTCCATATACTCTCATAATCTTTATCACTCCTATCTTATTTTTTATATAAAAAATAACATTCTTTTCACATCTAAATATATTTTCCCATATAAATTTTGTTTTCAATTACAACAATTACGTGTACCTTGTATGTTTATATTATACAAGCCCTAACTAATTTCCAGTTGAGTGATACAACTCTTGATTAATCTACATGTGCATTTGTTAAGCTTGACTTTTTGTTCTTGTTTTCAAATTCAACTTTATGTTATTGGGATACATCTTCTTGGCGTAGCCTATGTAAACTCTAGTGCAGTGTGCAGGTGCACCGTTTAGAAAAGATAACGTATGATGTGTGATGAGTGGGCCATCAAGATATGTTATGTCAGTCCTGGTCTGTCATTATACCTTGTTCATCCCTACTCGAATGATACGTTACATTCTCTACATTTAATAAAAAAGTGGGGAACGAACCTTCATTCATACAATCATTCCTTAGATTCTACCGTAGTACTTGTAACTTACGGAGTATTCATGATATAACATAGATCTGACAAAATCTGACCAAAATCGAGTGAGCCCGATTTGACCAACTCGAATCCAGACCTCACCAAAACATGAAAATCTAGTGTCATGTACGACCTGAATTTTACTTCAGCTCTTTTTGACTCGATATCCAAATAAACACGAACATAGATAAATTCGACCTAACCCATACCCGACTCGAATGAGACTCGACTCATCCTTATAATCATTTTAATTTTCTTATTTTTAAACACTCAAAGAACATGAATTAGGTACCTAGAATGAGACTTAATATAAGTAAATATATAAACAACTTTTTTTATTAGGTAAAAATTCGAGTTCAGAAAAACCTGAAACTCGATGGCCGACCAAGTCGGCAAACGGAGAACCGTCAATACAAACTGAACATAATAACACAAATCAACAGAGAAGAAAGAAAAACCCAAACAACTCATACAAGACGACCGCTAGCAGATAAGTCGATGAAGAACCAAGACGCGCCATGAGTGCCAAAACGTAGGCGACAGTAGAGTCTCACGACAGTAGCCCAACTGGAAAGGGCGACTCTGAGGATGTGTGGATCGTCGACATTGCCCCCACCCATACACTACTAGAAAAATACAATTAGATATCTGTTGTTAACATATGTCTTTCATAAAAAATTCCGATCTCTTTGTACGTGTAGTAAAATATCAACTTTTCCACATCAGTTTTAAGTCGATGTCTTTTCTCGATTAAAACAACTGTTTTATTTTGAATATAGATATAAATCAACCTCTCAAATTTTACATTTACATCACTAATTTTACATCAAGCCTAAATTTGTAAGCCGATGTTAAAGCTTCATTATTTTTAATTTATAAGATTTTGAAGATATCTACATCAAGCCTAAATTTTACATTTACATCACTATTTTTAAAATAATCAATGTATTAAAACAAAATAGACATCTTTTTCATTATATTGATTTTATGAATATCAATTTCATATATATAGTTTGTGATTTTTTATTGTTTTAAAATAATATGTCGTATGAAATATGTAACAAACTGATGTATTAATATGATATGGACATCATTTAAGATTTTTATAAAGATGTTGTTAGCAATATAAATCAATTTATATTGGCATTATGATGTAAAAATATATGTTGCACATTGATTTAAGTTATTCAAACGATGTCTATAATGATACTAGCATATGTTTTTATGTAATGGTTCCATTTAATAGCTATTAAGGCACATCGCTTTTCCTTTATAATCCAATATTTTTTCGTTTGATACACAACCCCCTTTACTCGATATAAAATAAGATTTTGCAAATGATGGGTACATTAAGGAACATATACATTAAAATAAATGTGAAATCAACATTTACCAATGTTTTACAAAGCATAGGTACATAAAAGATACACAACCAAAGAGACCCTCATTGTTCTCTCCACAACCAAAGAGGAAGCCATGAAGGTTGACAATGTATACAAGACGGTAACATTCTTTGCATCAGTGATGTCCATAATTTATGCCATGTTTTTATACTTATTTCAGCTCCTTATTCTATCATTTCATGCATTCTTGGATAGGAATGTAGCAAATTTTTGTAGTTTATGTTTATTTACGAGAAATAGAGGTCTACACGAGTTTCTGTTTAATATTGTAGAATTTGGACCAATTTCCAATATCGAGCCCAGGTCGATTCCGAGCTCCATCCAGATTTCGAGTGAAGGATTCCTTGAACATGAAGACTTGAGAGATATTTTATCTTTTTATTTATTCTAAGGGTAGAACATTTAATTACCCTTATGCTTCACCTTTGATTGAGAAATTGAAGAACTCATGTTGTGAGACTTGGATAGTAATTAGGATTTCTATTCGGAAGATTATAAATTCTAATTATGAAAAGGAATAGACACAATTAGGGTTATTTATCGAAAGATCTATATTCCTACTTGTCAGATTTGGTGAAAGCCTTATCCTTTATCGATAAAGTTTCCATCTTTTGTGATTTATGATTCCGCTTTCATGGTTATCTTTGTTGCAAGCCCCGATCTTCGAAGTTTTCTTTTACATAGTTTCTTCCGAAATCTACGAACTTTGTCTTTTATTTCGTCTGCTGCACTTACTCGATTTCGACCATACTGGTCGATATCGACTTCTTATTCCCGTTCTAGAAAGATCGCTGCTTGTTTGTGTTTCTGCCAGTATAGGTCGAAATCGAGCGAACTGGTCGATATCGAGCACTGAGGTCGATATCGAGTGGCCTGGTCGAAATCGACTACCTTCTGCACAGAAACCAGAAATCGACTGAAGAGGTCAATATCAACTACTTCTAGTCGATACCGAGGGCTTCCCTGAGTCAAAATCCGACGTGAAACTTCTGCTATCTGAGATCCGCTGACCAGCTTCCTCGAGGATCGAAACTGACTTCCTACTGCTACAACGGGAAGAATTCTTGAACATTATTTGCTCGGAACGAAATTGGTTTGCTTATTTTATTTACATTCTATTTGCAATCTCGATTTCCTCTGTCAACAATCAGCTCCTTCTTGACATGTGCAATCAAACGCATAAAACTTCTCCATGCGGATGCGCATATAACCTGTACTCAAACACAGAAGACGGAGTGATTCCTTAATACAAGGATTTGAGGAAAAAAGAAAATCAACCTTTTATTTGATTACTTACTCAGCAAACTACTCTTTTCTCAAAACACAAACTGCATAATTTAAAAATCTACTTTACAACATCCCAAATCAGATACTTTGATGCTGCACAAACTCAAGAATATACCCTAATAGCAAGAATCCTGTTTTCGTGTACAACACAAAAACCAGCATCAAACCTAAAACTAAATGACACTTCCAAAATCACATATGACTTATGTGACTGTTAATCCAAAATACATAGAAAATGCATTGATCCATTCCATGCCATTTTTGAGAGAATATTCATCTCCAAATGCATGAGAAACTAAATGGCATCATCATAGATAGTACATAAAATGAAATAGTATGAAATTTAACATACGAACTTTTCACCTAGTAACCCTGAGGTCTTGTATATTTCGCGTGGTACCCATCTTTTTTACATATTTCGTCAAATAACTTTGAGGTTTTATTTTTTTCGCCAAATAACCATGTCTTCCAAATTCACTTTTTTTTTTAAACAATTCCTTTGTTAAATAACATTTGAAAAAAAAAACTACCTAGAAATTCAGTAAAACAACACACTTTTAAAAAAAATTTTTTTTGACAAAAAGCGAACGAAGAGAACATAGAGCAATAGATAGAGGGAAGTGAGAGCTCGAGGGCGGCATCACACCGGAGGGAAGAGGGAAGTGTGTCGGAGATGTGGTGGCTGGTCGGTTGGATGGAAGGAGTTACGCCATTGCTGAGACGACAGTGGTGGAGTGGCCGGGGCGACAGATATGTGAAATCCCCAAATCTTAGGGTTTGATCATTCTAGGCAGGCCCGACCCTGGGCAAGGGCGAAGTGGGAGCTTGCCCAGGGCCTCCGGTTTTATAGGGCCTCATTAATAAAATGTTAGTATATATTATAAAATGTTTACAAAGTGACAAATTACCTTATTTGCCATGCTTGTTGGCTGGGAAGATAGAAGTGCTTTCATTTTCTTCCGCCAAGAGTTTTTTTCTTTTTCAATTGCATAGTTATACCCCCCCCCCCTCCTCCTTTTTAATATCATTTACTCATTATATACATTACGGAGTATCTATATCTATATAAACTCTTAATTTAGAAGAGTTTATGCTGATGTGTCAACATTAGAGAGATTTTAGGAGTTTTAACCAATTATAATTTTCTTTTTTTTTTCTCTCTTTAATCCTCTTTTTTTTAATTCTCTTTTTTTCTTCTTTTTTCTTCTAATTTTTTTCTTTAATCTTACTAACTATGTATTAAACTCTTAATTTAGAAGAGTTTATGTTGAGGTGTCAATATTAGAGAGATTTTAGGAGTTTTGACCAATTATAATTATCTTTTTTTTTCTCTTTAATTCTTTTTTTTTAATTCTTCTTTTTTTCTTCTTTTTCTTTTAATTCTTTTTTTTTTCTTTAATCTTACTAACTATAAACTCTTAATTTAGAAGAGTTTATTCTGAGGTGTCAACATTAGAGAGATTTTAGGGGTTTTAACCAAATATAATTTTCTTTTTTTTCTCTTTAATCCTTTTTTTTTAACTCACCTTTTTTCTTCGTTTTCTTTTAAATATTTTTCTTTGATCTTACTAACTATATAAATAAAGTCTTAATTTAGAAGAGTTTATGTTGAGGTGTCAATATTAGAGAGATTTTAGGGGTTTTGACCAATTATAATTTTCTTTTTTTTTTCTCTTTAATTCTTTTTTTTTTAATTCTCCTTTTTTCTTCTTTTTCTTTTAATTCTTTTTTTTTGTCTTTAATCTTACTAACTATTGGGGTTAATTCAAAACATTGAATTCAATCTAATATAACTATTGGGTTTAACTCAACTTCATTTACTAACTATCTATATCTATATACTATACAATATTAATCTATGTCACATGTCCTCTCAATGTTCAAAGTTTTTTGTGGAAATATTATTTACATAATATCATTTTATTATAATAACTATATTTTCTAATATATTTTTTTTGAAAAATATTCTAATATTAATTACCCAATATTATTTAATGTTACATTTTTTTAACCAATGAGATTAATTCAAAACTTTTATCTTTCACTATTTATTATTTATTTTTCTCTTTATCTCTTTAACTCAAGTGCATTTTTTTTCTATTATTTTTAACACATTTACTAATCAATATGTTTGATTAAAAATATTGAATTAAATATAATGTCTATGATTTATCTATATGTAAATATTATTTATAAAAAAATTGCGCCATTGCGCGGGGATCATACTAGTTACTCATTAATGTAGTTAGTTGAATCTTTCCATTTCCATTTTAATGATTGTTAAAAAAATATAGTAAATTCTCCCACAAAAAAAAGAAAAGAAAATGTACTATTTTTTTTTGTGCTACAAAATGTAGTAAATTAATCATATGTTAATAAAACTAATATAAAATTTCTAAAAAGAGATGATTAAATTATAAATTTTAGGTTTATTTCTTTAAATTCCCTTTTAGATTTAACCAACCATCTTTTATAAATTTTCTTTTATAAAACCATCTTATATAATATTTGAAATAAATTGAAACACCTAGATTAGTACTGTATTTCATAAATATGAAAAAACTTTATGCAATTTTTATCAAAACACCCTTCAGTTCTTCACCCATATATTTAATTACACAATAATTATTCAAAACTGCGTCTAATTTATATTTTTCAAAACTAAAACTTGTTTTTCTAAAAAAGAAGATAAAAATAATTTATCCGAAATAAGTATCCACAACTAGTTAAAAAAAATGTGCTAATAACTTAAAATTTACTTCAAATACAAAAAATATAATACAAATAATTTAGTGCATATGATATACTACGATAAAAAAAAATTCATTAATGTTAATTTTATTTTAAAATATCAGTAGCAAACATATGACCCGTGCCTCCAAAATTCATTGGACGACCTTGATTATAAGGTTTATGTATATCAAATTGTGGGTGTTGGGTCTTGATTTCTTTGGTGCATAGTAGGACTTTGACATGGTTAAAATTGATTATAGTTTCTTTTAAATTATAGAATGGAAGGGAAGGTATTGTTGAAATTTCGGTATATTCATAGAGAGTATGTAGAGATAGAGGTGGATGATTCTAGTGAGTGCAACATTCTAGACTTATTAGTTGAATTGTTGGGAGAGGCTGAGAAAACCGGGATGCTCTTTCCCGACCATCCAACCTTATGGTATACATATAAAGCTCAAAGTTTTCAACTTGAAAATGATATCGATGTTGTACACATGTTTCGTTGTTTCCCCGAGAAGAAGTTGATTGATTTGTCTTTTGGATCTGCTGATTCCGCGTATAAGAATTTAGAGTTGGCACGAGGTTTCCTTGAATCAAAGAGGGGAAACTCGATTCCTCTAAGATCAAGTCATGGTAGCCTACCATCCTCTAGTCACAAAGTTCCCACCACAACTGCAAGATGAAGAGGGATGTATATTCCAAAAGTTTGAAGTACTTCTCAGTCATTAGGCACTCAACCTATTTCTAGTGATCTTAGTAGAACAATTGGTGTACAAGTTGAAGTTGATGTTCATGATGCTCAAGTACCTTGTGATGATTTACCTAATGTTGATGTGCACGATGTGGATGTATCTGCTAGTGCTGACTATATGTTAGAACAAGGTGATGATGGATGTTGAAGTAGTGATTATGAGAGAGATTACTTTGATATACTCTATAAAAATGGGGAGTTGTATGAAGCTGATGAGTCTGGGAAAATCAAGTTGAAGGCGTGGATGCTTTTTGCTGACAATGAGACTTTGATGGGGGTTGTGAGGGATTACTGCGTCCAAATGGGTGTAGCGGTTGTAGTCAGAAAAGTTGAGAAAGATAGGTACATAGTTGTGTGCAGGGATTCAGATTGTACTTGGAGGATTCATGCATCATTATTGGCAGACAAAGTTACAAGGGCAATCAAGACATTGGATGACAACCATACTTGCCTCGGATTGGGCATCCATAATCCTATGGAAACCCCATAGTGGGCAGCAATGAAAAGTCTTGAACACATGAGAGCAGATGAAGACATTAAAGGAAAAACCATTCAAACCCTCTTGTTCGAAAAATATGGTATAAAACTGAAGACAACATCTTTGTACAAAGCGAGAGAACTTGCCATTGAGATTATTACGTAGTTTTATTTTCTTTTCTTTTAAAATGTTATTTAACAAAGGAATTATTAAAACAAAAAAAAAACAAAAAAAACGTGAATTTGGGATACAGGGTTATTTGGCGAAAAAAAAGATAAAACCTTAGGGTTATTTGGCGAAAAAATAAAACCTCAGGGTTATTTGGCGAAATATGTAAAAAAAAAGTTGGGTACCACGCGAAATATGCAAGACCTCAGGGTTACCTGGTGAAAAATCTGTTTAACATATGATAGCTACAAAAGATGATAGTTACAACACATTCATTCCTCATCATTATTAATCATCAATTACTATACTATCCAAATAAAGAAGGCTAGATTACTCCAAAAATATATAAATTTCTTGAAAATATCCCAAGGAATAGAGCAAAAGCAAAAAAAATCCAGAGAAAGTTACCGAAAAACATGAGCATCAAACAAAGGAGACATAAATCAATGCCTCTTCTAGGATTCCTACCTCCCGACTCAAGCTTCCAGCACCATCATAGCAAAGGGTGGCTACAACAAGGATATGGATCTGTATTCATAAAACTACAGAAGTAAAAAAAAAATAGTTCTTTCAACAAATAAGTGAAACTACAACAATAACCAGAAATTAACACCTATGCAATGAAAGTTATAAGAAAAGGAGAATGGGAAGACGTGTGGTGACATTGACATTGGAAGGTGCCAAAAAAGGGAGACTAAGAGATGATTCCTCAATGTAGTTATGTGCATTACAAGATATAATTTATCTTCTACAAGGAAACTTCCTTGTATTCTTTCTTTGATTGTCTACCCAGTTTTATCATCCTAGACTGCATTGCTTTTCATAATCCATTATGGCAGGAGATAAGCACATACTAGAAAATGGAAACAACATGCAGGAAACAAACGAGCAAAATAATAAAATCATCAAGCAAACTAATGACTCCTAGTACTGTAAAAAGGAACAGTTAGGTGACTGAATCACTTGCAGCTTGGTTCTCAAAGAGAGCTGGGAAATGCATATACATGCAAAAAGAGTACCTTCAGGAATGATGTCTACTAGGCTAAACAAATGGATAACAGTTAGAAACATCTACAGATAAACACAAGGTGTAATAAGAATCAACTAATCTCGCATAACTATTTGGTGAGTCAAAAATTCATTCACGTCACGATGGGTATATTTGGCCACGTTTCATATAAGATTTTACTTATTTATTTTAAAAAGCCGAGTCACTATTTTCACAATTCGCATTAATACATTAGATGAATTTTGAGCAATACAAAGTTAATCAAATAGTAAAACTTGCAGGGCTCTAAGAATTCGATGCATTAAAAACACATGAATTGGTTTAAAAGAAAAAGTGGACATATAATAAAATCTTGTAGATTGAGGTGTAAAACTTAACTGCCAAACATACACGAGCTTTGATAACAACTGGAAATGAACACCCTAGATCGAACAAATCTTCCAGCAATTTCATGATTCACATATCATGTGAGATTTAAAACCTCAATAGAATCAGAACATATGGCATGTATTAGCTGAACATAATAAGGATATTGAGGCTGAAAGGAATCAACAAGAAAATATGGATGAAAGAAACCAAAATCAGGAACAAACTAGGTGTATAAACCTCCAGAAAGAAAAGTTTTGAAGAAAAGAAAAGAGTAAATAGAGTATAAAAGCAAGTCACCCAAGAGATTGAACATCATGAAGTCAGGAGAAGTTGCAGGTTGAATAAATCCTCCTCAAGCAGCAACTGTAACAATGAGAAGGATTTGGAGTCTGATTTGAGTGATGATGAGGGAGAATATCCAGATAGGGAAAAGAAAGACTTGGTATGTGCTCTGAAATACTAGCCCGGAGATCCAACAGATACAACAAACAACAAAACCTAGATCAACTGCAAACCCTAGATCTACAAGAAGAACCCAAAATTGATTTATTTTAAGAACAACCCAAAATTGCAGAAAATAACAAACCGCAGATTCTTCAACAGAGAGAGAGAGAGAGAGAGAGAGAGAGAGAGAAAGAGAGAGAGAGAGAGAGAGAGAGAGCTTACCGTGGATTTGAGAAGTCGACAAAGAGAGGGCTTGCAAATGAAGTTAGGGCTAGTGAATTTAAAGGAGATGGATTCACATGGGTTACCTGAATTTCACCAAGAGTTGTCACGCAGAACGATGGAAGTGGCGACCGACGAGGAGAACACTAGTGAATCAACTCAAATCTGAGGAAGGGAGACACCGTCGGAAGTACACAGGGAGGAGAACACCATCGGCGTGAGGGTGAGCTCACTTCAGTGATGAAGATAATGGAGAGAGAGAGCTGACGACCTCTCAGCCAGATCTGAAGATAGGGAGAGGAAGGGGAGGCGAGAATTTGGGGGGAGGGTGGGTAGATCTTGTGAGGGTTTTTGAGGACCGAGGGTGATAAGGCATATTTTGATAGGCATTATAGAATAGTTTTAGTTGTGTTTCATAGGTGTTTGGTTATGTTTTAGAGTTAATTGTATATTATGCTCTTTTAGTGGTAAAGTTCGGAAAATACGCTATTTTATTGGATTTTTGCAGTTTCGTAGTGCCGAAACGGCGAGGAGCTTGGGAGAGACTGAAGAGAATGTCCAATGATCAAGGAAAAAGTCAATGAAGGATTAGAAGGCGATTTGGGAAGCTAAGGAGCACAAGAACATGAGCGGAAATGGAGAACATGGTGAAATCGTCTCTTTCAGGATTTGAGAAGTTGGATTCCACTTCTGAGTTCTTCATGAGAGTTGTATTCCTTGAAAAAATATTTCAAACAGATATTCATATGCGTCAATCGGACGAATGATGACTCCAGAAAGTGCATTACAAGTTCAGTCTGTCGAAGCTATCGACACTGCGTAAGCAGCGCCCGCCATGGTTTAGGCGGCGCCCGTCGTCCCTTCAGATCCGGATCTGCGAAAGCAGCCCAATTCTATTTTTGTGGAAACCCTATTTTATATATGGTCTTTTTGGCCGACTTTGATATTACTTAGGACAGTTTTACCCTACTTTTTTATTACTTATACTTCTATTCTATTCCACATTCATCAGACAATGAGAGATTAGAGCGATGTTTTCCATGAGTAACTAAACTCATCTGTTCTGCCTACGATATGAAGCTTTATTTGGATTGATTGTGAGTTTCTAATTCTCGTTCCTTAATTCCTTGATTGAATGCTTCAACTTCTTTGTGCTTATTAATTGATTGTTTTGTTCTATCTTATTGTCTGGCCAACTTGTTGGATCAATTCAATTGCTAGGGTTTTGTAGATTCCTGATTGCGAACCTTAACCCAAGTAGCAAACTTGTCCATTTAGGGCTGGTTGAACTAATTGGATACGTAGGAAGTTGGATGTGTTGTTAAATTTCTTTCCGAGGAACTGCAAGTACCTTGGTTAATCTTTGAACTTAAAGCTATCAATTGGGTTAAATCCTTTTCTGAGGGAATGTTCAATTGATAATGGTTTCTAGAAATGGTTGGACTAGTAACTATATTGGGTTGGGATAAGGGCATTCATAGGAAACCTAAAAGGACGAGAAGAAGTTACAAGGATTGTTTCAACCAAATAAAGTGGAAAGTTATAGGTAGAAATATTTCTCACCATTGTTTGAATCAAAATCACTCACTTTTGATGTCATTAATCCACTTTGATAAAAGGCAGATCTTTTACATTCATAAAAAAAACCCTCTTTGGTTACTTAATTGGAATCTAAGTCACACTTGAATAGTAAGTTCCGTGTGGGATCGACCTCTTGTTTATTCCTATACTAGTTATAAGTTTGAGTTATATTTTGTCGGGATCAATGACATGTTTTCCTTTCGTCAAATTTGGCGCCATTGCCGGGGATATTTATTGATTCTTGTGTGTTTTTGGTGCTAATTTTTTGTGTCGACCATCTTATATGGTCCATATACGTGCTACTTGTTGTGAGCCTAATTTGCCATGTTTAACAGTAACTTTTATATCGATTTCTGCATACATTGCATGCATTTAGGCTAGAATAATACAGAATCTATGTAGTTTACACTTATTTGCAATATATGGAGGTCTACACAAGTTTTTGTTATATTTGGCAGAAATCGGACGCACTTTGGAGCTTAAAGGAAACTCATGGAGAGGCTAAGAATGGTGCAGCTGGAGAAAAGGCCATTTTTTACGATTCTTTATTCTGAATCAAGCTTTGATGTCTTCATGAAAGTTGTAGCCCTCGGAAAGAGCTTTCCAACGCATGGTCATATGCATCAATCCGACGAGTGAGGACTCAGGAAAGTGCGTTTTAAGAACGGAGCAGAATGCTGAGAGCAACATCGTTACTCGAAATCGACCAAATTGGTCGACATCGACAAAGGCTTACTCGACGTTTGCTCCAGACTACGAGATCGAGCACGAGATGAAGACAAATGTTACTCTACGTCGAGGAGGTTGGTCTACGTCGACTAAGCTACTCGACATCGAGGAGTCCTAGTCGATGTCGAGGAGACCCAAGTGGCCGACGTCAAGTAATCCGAATCTTGTTAAGGTTCTATCCCGAAGCCAATGGTGATATTTTCGAGACCTAATTCTATCCGGATCTATCAAGAGCTATCAAGTTACATCAAGGAAGGAGAAGATTTATCCACTTGAAGACTTTAGATATAATTTCCTTTATTAGATTTAATTCCTTTATTGTTTTTATTTATCCTTAAGCATTTTAGATATAGTTTTAGATATAGATATAGATATTCTATCCTTGACTAGCAAGGATTGGAAGGCTATAAATAAAGCCCATGGGGCTGAGTTTTATTCATTCAATTCAATTGCAGTTAGAGAAGTAGTTCACAGAGACGGTTTAGGGAGTTCAGAGGTTTTAAGGTTTTGGCAGTTCAACGAGAGTTGGATTGCCGGGATTGTAAAGGCTTTGAATTTAGTTAATGCAAGTTGTTATTTCTTTTCAATCAATGTCTGAGTTTGCGATGATGCGTGAGTAGTCCACCCACTTCTAGGGTTGGGGCGAGCCCAACGATAGCCATGCGCGTTTGAGGTAAAGATCCGACCTTTATCATGTTTTGAGCATTTTCCTACTTGTTTATGTGTTTGTTACCCGTCTAATGGAGATCCATGCTAACAACTTGGATTATAAACATAAAATTAGTAGAGACAATTAGGGTTTCTTGAAAGAGTTGTCTAATTGTTGGAAAAGGCGAAAGCTTAGTCCTTTGATGCGATTTACATGATAATTTGTTTGGTTCTGCCTTATGCATGCTTGGTTATCGTTGTTGCAAACCCCAATCTTGGAAGCCCTTTTTTATTAAGTTTAGTTCGAAATCCTAAAGCCTTTGCATTTATTTTATTTCGTTTTAATTTCTGTCTTACTCGAGATCGAATAGCACTCGTCGATCTCGACTACTGATTTTCGACCCAAAGTCGTTGTAGCTTCTGTGTGCAGGTACTCGACGAGACGAAGCGAAGTCGACGAAGACTCTACTCGACATCGAGTAGGCCTTGTCGATATCGACGAGCCTCTGCCTGCGACTGCTGCGCTGTTCGACTGTGCCTGACCCCTGTCGACTAACCCTTAGTCAAGGTCGAGTACCACTGTTGTCGACGTTCGTGAGATTTTTCCGCTGCCTAGGATCCGCTGACACGCTTCCTCGTGGATCGATCCTAACTTCCCACTGCTGCATCAGGAGGAGGTGTTGTAATTATTTGCGTGGGCAGAATCTGGTTTGATTTATTTTGTTATATTTCATACTCGATTTCCTCCTAACAACAAATTGGCGCCGTTGCCGGGGACGCTATCATTCGCGCCTTAGGTAGTTAAAATCTCACATTTGAGTTTACTTTGCAGGTGTATACGCCGTTCTAGTCAACCACCTGAGTTTGACACCTTAGATGATCCGAAACGCGTCCTATACATCCATTCTAAACTGAAGAGAGCCATGGCAGCCGCAGAAACACCAGAACAGCTGATACAGAGGCTAAGGACGGAACTAGCCGCTAAGGATGTTACTATCGCCACTGAGAGAGCTGGAAGGGAACAGGAAGCTGAGCGTGCGAGGCAGGCAGAAGCTAAGCTTGTGTTGCGTAGATGGGAACATTACGCTAAATCTCCCAAATCAACAATGACAAGTTGGTTCGACAATGTCCCCTTCTATGAGCCAGTCGACAGCGACTACCTGGACTCGACATATACACATTCTAGAGGAACCGATCCAGAAACACTAGTCGAAATCGACTGTACCACAGAAATCCAGGTAGGTCCTTCCTCTATTTCGATTTCGCTATTTATATTTGAAGAATATGTGGAAGGATCCCAAGAAGAAGAAGAGCCACCGACGCAAAATCCGGACGTCGTTGCCCATGGTGCTTCAAGGTCGCTTTTACCCTATAAGGTGAAGGCCATTCCTGACAATTTTGAGCAATCTATGTTTGTGTTCAAGTATGGGGTCCTAGCAAAGTGGCATGAAGATCCGCATGATGAGGTGGAAATATCTCTTCCCACTCCACCGTTTTGCTGTGGTGGAGACGGGCAAACAAATCAACCAATGAAGCGAAAGAGGTATGATTATGAGGTATGCAAATTTCCTTTATATATTCCTTTATGCATGCCAGCTGGAGCCCAGTAAGATGGATGGGCGGAGCCATGGAGCGTCTATTCGGGGAGGTTTAAGCTTCTTCACATGATGCCCCCAGATGACATCCCACGCTTCCCACCACCGGAGGAACCACCAGATCCACCTATACCTCCGGACAAAGATGAGCCAGGCTAATGCTTAATGGAGAAAGTCGGCCTAGCGACTATAAAATCTAGAGCTTGTAAATAGACATTTATTTTTTGGGATTCTTTTGGACATTGTTGCTTTTTGTTTTTGGTTTTGAACTTTTAGTTTTTCTATTGTGGGTATATGTCTTCTACACTTTTCAGGTCCATGGATAGAGGCAAGCTATATCAACATTCATACTCGGCCCAAGAGGTGCTTCCATTCGAAATTTAGAGGCCCTGCACACCAGTCTAGTGAGTTTCTTTCTCTACCCTTGTTTTTATACAGTGAGGACACTGTAATGTTTAAGTATGGGGTGGGGGAAGGGCTTATGTTATGCATATTTACTTTATTTGACATTATATGTGCATTATTTCTTTGAATTGCTACATGGCTATTTTGGAATGCATTATTGATTTATGTGCTTATATGCATGTTTTCCAAAAAAATTTGAAAAATGACCCCCATTGAAAATTTTGGTTAATGTCATGGAAGCTTTAATTGGACTCGACGATGCAAAATTGGATTCATTATAGATATAGCATGAAATTGCCTAGTAAAGGGAAGTCATAATAAAGTGCATTATTTCTTGAAAACCATAGAAGGAGGTAAAATTTGAAGTTGCTTTTGACATGTTGCATGATAAAATGATGGAGGACTATATATTTCCATATAATGCTCATTGTTTATATCCTAGCCATACCTATGCTTATGCATCGTAAAAGCCATATTATGCCTTATTTCAATTATTCCTCCACATGATCTAAATATTTGCCATTCTTTACCTTATCCGGAGATTATGTTGAGAATGATTTTACATTATGGAGATGTTATATGGTTGTGGTGTTGTTATTATCATTATTGGAGTTTGGAAGGAAATTGTTTGAAATATGGAAAATTTAATGAGTGAAAGAAAATCCAATCACCTCAGGAGATAAATGTAGATTGACCCTGCTCTCTAAGATAATAGTTTGGAGAGATGGGACACATTGTGAGGAGTCCAAAGCACTAAGTATCCGGGGCCATTCATGACACCCATGTTTGCGACTCGCGAGAAGGCAGTGCTGAGGTCAGAGAGGTAAAAGCATTATTGTTGATAAAAGCATTATGAAAGGTGATGAATTTTATGAGAAGGAATGTGGAAATTCAAATTTTGGAAATACACCATTTCCCCGGATCATTAGCACCACATTGCCAGAAACTGCCCACCTTCTAGCCTTTTACCAAATCTACTCCTTATTTGAGCTTAAATTGAAGTCCTCTTGATTATCAATGCTTTGTCACTTATGAATGTTTTTGCATAACCCTCCTTTTGTGAGTAGATGTTGCTCTTTAAATTGCACATGCATGGATTTGTGACACTAGTACCTTTTCGAGGATGGTAATTGACTGCTAGGTTATATAAGAATGAATCTGATATGTTGAGAGTTTTGATTTCTTCCCCTGAATGAAAATAAAAGTATTGCTTGAGGACAAGCAAGTTTAAGTATGGGGTGTTTGTTGTGAGCCTAATTTGCCATGTTTAACAGTAACTTTTATATCGATTTCTGCATACATTGCATGCATTTAGGCTAGAATAATACAGACTCTGTGTAGTTTACACTTATTTGCAATATATGGAGGTCTACACAAGTTTTTGTTATATTTGGCAGAAATCAGACGCACTTTGGAGCTTAAAGGAAACTCATGGAGAGGCTAAGAATGGTGCAGCCGGAGAAAAGTCCATTTTTTTACCATTCTTTATTCTGAATCAAGCTTTGATGTCCTCATGAAAGTTGTATCCCTCGGAAAGAGCTTTCCAACGCATGGTCATATGCGTCAATCCAACGAGCGAGGACTCGGGAAAGTGCGTTTTAAGAACGGAGCAGAATGTTGAGAGCAACATCGTTACTCGAAATCGACCAAATTGGTCGACATCGACAAAGGCTTACTCGAAATTTGCTCCAAAGGACGAGATCGAGCACGAGATGAAGACAAATGTTACTCTACGTCGAGGAGGTTGGTCTACGTCGAGTAAGCTACTCAACATCGAGGAGTCCTAGTCGATGTCGAGGAGACCCCAGTGGCCGACGTCAAGTAATCCGAATCTTGTTAAGATTCTATCCCGAAGCCAATGGTGATATTTTCGAGACCTAATTCTATCTGGATCTATCAAGAGCTATCAAGTTACATCAAGGAAGGAGAAGATTTATCCACTTGAAGACTTTAGATATAATTTCCTTTATTAGATTTAATTCCTTTATTGTTTTTATTTATCCTTAAGCATTTTAGATATAGTTTTAGATATAGATATAGATATTCTATCCTTGACTAGCAAGGATTGGAAGACTATAAATAAAGCCCATGGGGCTGAGTTTTATTCATTCAATTCAATTCCAGTTAGAGAAGTAGTTCACAGAGACGGTTTAGGGAGTTCAGAGGTTTTAAGGTTTTGGCAGTTCAACGAGAGTTGGATTGCCGGGATTGTAAAGGCTTTGAATTTAGTTAATGCAAGTTGTTATTTCTTTTCAATCAATGTCTGAGTTTGCGATGAGGCGTGAGTAGTCCACCCACTTCTAGGGTTGGGGCGAGCCCAACGATAGCCATGCGCGTTTGAGGTAAAGATCCGACCTTTATCATGTTTTGAGCATTTTCCTACTTGTTTATGTGTTTATTACCCGTCTAATGGAGATCCATGCTAACAACTTGGATTATAAACATAAAATTAGTAGAGACAATTAGGGTTTCTTGAAAGAGTTGTCTAATTGTTGGAAAAGGCGAAAGCTTAGTCCTTTGATGCGATTTATATGATAATTTGTTTGGTTCTGCCTTATGCATGCTTGGTTATCGTTGTTGCAAACCCCAATCTTGGAAGCCCTTTTTTATTAAGTTTAGTTCGAAATCCTAAAGCCTTTGCATTTATTTTATTTCGTTTTAATTTCTGTCTTACTCGAGATCGAATAGCACTCGTCGATCTCGACTACTGATTTTTGACCCAAAGTCGTTGTAGCTTCTGTGTGCAGGTACTCGACGAGACGAAGAGAAGTCGACGAAGACTCTACTCGACATCGAGTAGGCCTTGTCGATATCGACGAGCCTCTGCCTGCGACTGCTGCGCTGTTCGACTGTGCCTGACCCCTGTCGACTAACCCTTAGTCGAGGTCGAGTACCACTGTTGTCGACGTTCGTGAGATTTTTCCGCTGCCTAGGATCCGCTGACACGCTTCCTCGTGGATCGATCCTGACTTCCCACTGCTGCATCAGGAGGAGGTCTTGTAATTATTTGTGTGGGCAGAATCTGGTTTGATTTATTTTGTTATATTTCATACTCGATTTCCTCCTAACAACACTACTAATCCATCTTTGTTGTCGTTTTATTTAGAGATCGAAAAAACTCTTTCTGCCATAAGGCGAGAAACTCGTGATCGCTTTCACGAGTTACCTTTTGATCAGGGAGAAAGCACTACAGAGATGGCTAACGATGCAAATCGAACTCTAAAGGAGCTTACTGCTCCTGATCTGGCACAATTACCCTTGGCAATCCAATTCCCTGCACTTGGGGAAAGAGTAAATTTGGAGCTGATATTTGGGGTAGTTCATCTGTTATCCAAGTTCCATGGGTTGAGTGAGGAAGATCCCAATAAACATCTATCTGAATTTCACATTGTGGTTGTTGGAATTAAATCGGAGAATGTTACTGAAGATCAAATCAACCTGAAAGTCTTTCCCTTTTCTCTAAAGGATGAGGCAAATGAGTGGTTCTTCTACCTACCACCTGGGACTATATCTACTTGGGCTGAAATGAAGAGAGTCTTTTTGGAGAAGTATTTTCCTGCAACTAAGCTTACCGCCTTGAAAAGGGCAATCAACATCATTGAGTAGCGGGCTATAGAGTTTATGCATGAGTACTTTGAGCGCTTAAAGAAAATGTGCGCTAGCTGCCCATGTCATGGTTTCTCTCAGAAAGATCTGGTTCTATTCTTATTCAATGGACTTACCGATGAAGAGCGCAGAATAATGTATTCTTGTTGTGGGGGAAACATGTTGAATAAGACACCAATCTCAGCTCGGGAGACTTATATGGTAGAGATGAAAGAGATGATTAAGAAGATGGTAGTTGACAGATCACCTCAGCAGTTGAAAGCATGTGAATCCTACAACGATCCATTCTATCCTATGGATATGTGCTCAACTTTGAAAGAGCCTAGTGTAGAGTTGAATGCAATTGGGAATTTCTCTCCGCAAAGGTCTAGACAATGCAACTTTGGTAATCCTGGGTACTTCAACAATAATAACCACAATGGAGCCTATCAGTAGGGCTATGGTTATGGCAACCACCAAGCCCCTTTTAATCAACAAGGAGGACCTCAGGCAAGTGCATCTGATGGAAATCCACTACAAGCCCTCACACAATTCATAATGCATTAGGCTGAACGCACAAAGCACTTGGAGATGTACACTAAGAACCTCGCATAGGCAGTCTTGGAACAAGGTGAACGATGTAAGAACTTGGAGAATCAGATGAGTCAAATCATTCAATTGTTAATTGCGAAAGAGGCAAATGATTCAGTAAAGCTCCCGTTGCAAACGATCGCGAATCCCAGGGAGAATATCAGTGCAATAACGCCTAGGAGTGGCAACGAACTGATTGCTACTCCCCATAAGGAGAATGGAGTAAGCCTAGAAGGGGATATCGAAACAAGTACTGATGGAAAGGATGCTCACTTCATAAGCGGCGATCGTCGTGTCACGATAGAGCAACGACCGCCGCATGTAGGCAGCGGCCGCAACATCCCTCCAGACGCCACCCAAGGTATGTCTTCTACCCCTCCTACTGTGCCTTTTGACATTCCAAAGCCTATCCTACCCTTCTCGGAGGCTCTTAAGGATACACGGAAATTTGATAATGACCAGGAGATCTTTGACACATTCAGCAAGTGCGAGGTAAATATTCCATTACTCAAATTGATTAAAAGCATTCCTGGATATGCTAAATTTTTAAAAGAATTGTGCACCATAAAGATGATGCAAAGATTGATAAAGAAGAAACATGTAAGCTTGAATGAAAATGTCTCTACTGTGTTGCAAAAAAAAAAATTGCATGAAAAGTGTGGAGACCCAGGTATGTTCACAATTCCATGTGCAATTGGGAATACTAGATTCAAACAAGCCATGTTAGATCTAGGAGCCTAATAGCATGCATTTATATGGTCATAACAGGTTTCATTTAGCTTAGTTAAGATACATATCATGCATGGTTTAAGTACAATTTGCATATTTGCTCTCTACGTTACACTTTTATTGATTATATCAGGTAACTATGGATCCGAGGATGAGACATGGGTTGATGACGCATTAGATGAGGATGTTTAGCCAATCGAAGAAGCTTACATGAAGATGCAAAGAGGTCCTGAGAAGAAGAAGCGAGCCTAAACGAAAAACAAGTCTCCAGAAGTTGTCGTCAGACATGCTGAACTTGTTTTGCACTTTCTGGAGGCGCGGTTGTACGATCGACTACTATGACCATGCCTTGGTAAGCTCTTTCAGAAAGCTACAACTTTCATGTTGACGTCGAGGATTTTCCGTAAAAGACTGATGCAGCGGGCGCCGCCATATACTGCGGCCGCCGTATTATTGCAGCGGCCGCTACATAATTGTCACAGAAAACTCATGCGGCGGCCGCCGCATTAGTGTTGCGGCGGCTGCATTTGCCCAGAGCGATGCGTTTCGGAGTTCAACGACAGTAGAGCTTCCATTTGGGCTGACTTGTGAGTTTCAACATCAACCTCATAAAGACCTGCATACCTCTTAGTAGCAGAAATAGAAGAGCGAGGATTAGAGTACCTTGCAGCATGAAGAGCAGTCTTCCCAATCAAAGCCCAAGCATCATCTAAACTCATCTCTATAAATCCTCCATTAGAAGAGGTGTCTATAAGCAGTCTAGTAGCATCATCAACTCCTTGATAGAAGATTTGAAGGAGAACATACTTGGTTTGCCCGTGATGTGGGCACTGAATCAGCAAATCGTTGAACCTCTCCCAAGCTTCATGATAGGTCTCTCCATGTTGCATAGAGAAGGCATTGATCTTCGCCCTCATCTCAGATATCTTCTTGGGTGGAAAGTATTTGCTCATGAATGCCTCATATAGTTTGTTCCATGTTGTAATGGAGTTCTTAGGTAAGGATCTATACCAAGCTTTAGCCTTCTCGTGAAGAGAGAAATGGAAGGCATATAGACGGATGGCCTCCTGAGAAACGTTCTCCGTATGCACCGTGCTCATTAGATCGAGGAACGTCTCCATGTGTTGGTGAGGATCTTCTGATGGTGATCCACCAAACTGATTAGACTGGATCAAATTCTGCAGTCCGGACTTTAGCTCGAAGTTACGAGCTTGCAACTCCTGGAGGACCACACCGGAAAGTGGAGCAGAGCATGGTGGCATCATATAGGCCCCTAGAGTTTGGGGAGCATACTCAAGAGCATGCATACCTTGCCCTTGATTATCACATTGGTGTTGGAGCTCAGCAATAAGATCATTGAACTGTTGGCGCAGCTGAGCAACATCATCGTTATCATCCGCCATTTCTTGTCTACGAATCACAAGATTTTCCCTTAGTCTCCTATGAAAAGTAGGTTCAGGCTCGGGATCGTAATCATTGAGTTTTCTAGAACGTAATCCTCTTCGCATAGACTTCAAGAGTCACCTGAAATCACCAACAAGCAAGAAACAAATCAAAACAAAAAGAAGGGCCTAGCCGAACTAGTTCGTAGAAACAATCAATACTATCAACAATCACTGGCAACGACGCCAAAACTTGATGTGGTCTAAACCAACACAAGAATAGTGTAGCCTAAACCAACCTCGCAAGAATACGAGATCAATTGCAGTATACGGGTATCGATCACGGGGATTAAATCTGAATCAATTGTTATCTAGAACTAATAAGCTAAGCCAATAAATGGGGATTTGATTTTTCAACTAAACTAGGAAAAACAAGTAAAAGTTATGAATAAAATATATATGAGAAATAATTCCAGGGTTAAGGATTCCGACGGCAATGCAACAAAGAATTCAACCCGATATTCAATCGAACTTCTTCTTCTTTATATGTCAAATTGAAGGTAAATTATCTAAAGTCATCACTATTTAGCTGTCACATGTTGTAGTGATTGTGTCTAAATTAACAAAATCTAGACCCTTTAAGTTCTTTATAGACCTTTGGAGAAAATCAATTAAACTTTCGTTGTTGCGTTCCGCCAAACCGATTCAAACCTAAGAATCTACGATAATTTATTAATCCTCAAGAATCATCAACAATCATTTAAATGTCACAATAACAATTGTTGATTCCTCAAGTTCAATCCCAGGGTTCCAATAGACACCATTCCCCTTTCGGGTTCATGAAATTCATCCAAGTATCTAATTTCAATTCTTAGCGGTAGCATCTTTAATCTAAAAAGGATTCTAATCGATTGACATGAATTCGGTTAAGAAACTAGGATCAAATCAATTAGAAAAATTCAGAGAAGTTCAAGCAACCATTGAAATCAAACAAATTGCGACATTGTCGGGTTCACCCTAACCCTAGAACGGAGAATTTAGCCAAGCATGGAAGAATTCATCATCAAATCACTAAATTGAAACATGGAAATAGATAGAAAAGAAAATACTAAAGGGGAAATACCAATCTTGAATTGAAACAATGTAATCTCCAAGCAAATCTGTCCAAAGTTCTCCAAATCTAACTTCACAAAAGGTTCTGAAAAGGAACGTTCAAACGAGGGTTTTTCGAAAGCCCTTGAAAGATGTGTTTCCTCCCCTTAAATACTCCGGGACACCCGCTAATATAATATTATTAAACCCCTAAAATAATAATAAAATAATATCAAAAGCAACCGGGTCGAAATAGGCCGAATTTGTCCGAGCTGAAGGGTGCACGCTCGCGCGCCTATGGTTCACGCCTGCGCGGTTCTCCTCCGATGGCTTTTTTTTTCTTTGAACGAGCTTCTGCACGCCCGTGCGGTCAAAGTGCACGCCCGTGCAACTCTGTTTTGCAGCGAAGCTTATGATGCACGACCACCTTGCTCCTTATGCTTTTGCTTCTTCGCCTTTTATCTTTGTTCCTCCTATATGATTTCCGCTCGGCTCTTCTTAGCTTCTATACCCACCTCACGTGTCCTCTCGGAATCTCCGATTAGCTCCCGAAAACACCACCATATAGACAGTAGATCTCTATCCTAAAAACTAAACGAAAAACCTCTAAAAACACATAAACCACATGACAAAAGACACAAACCAATGCTAAATGCATGTCCTAAATAATGCAAACTATGATGACATCAAAATACCCCATACTTGAACCTTGCTTGTCCCCAAGAAAGACTCACTAAGTAATAAATCCACAAGTGCAAGATAGGATTGATATCATTGTCTCAACTTATTCAACCCTCTTTTAAAATGATATTTTTTCATCACAACCTTAAGACAATTGCCTTCATCACATGTTTACTCATTATCATTGATGCACAACAATCAAAAGCCCCTAAACCTCACAAGGATTTTTTTTTCTTAGTGAAACACTCACTCAAATGTGTTTAAGGCAATGTTCTAAAAGGCGCTAGGCGGCGGGTGGCCGCCTAGCGCCTAGGCGGCTAGGCGGGCGTCTAGGCGGCGCCTAGGCGGACTTAGAACAAACGTGATTATTTCCTTATATTTTGACGAATAACACTTGTCAATAATTCATATAATGTAATAATAATCCATAATATCACTCATAAACCCAAATTTGTAGTAGTTAACTAACACTAAAGTAAATGTCTGACTAACAACTCTAAACCTCCTAAAATCCAAAACTATAAGTTCGACTGAAAAGAAAATGCATCCCGACATGTGGGATAAAAAAACCCTAAGTCAACAAATCATATGCTTAGAAGCTCAAATTGAATAATCGTTGGTCTAGGCGGCGCCTAGGCGGGGCCAGGCAGGACCAGGCGGTGCCTAGGCTGGACCACGCGGTGCCTAGGCGGGACTAGGCGGTTCCTGGACAAATTTCCACCTAGGCTTAAAAATTCCTAAGTCCCGTCCCGCCTAGCGCCTAGGCGGCGCCCAGGCGCGATTTTTAGAACAATGGTTTAAGGTATAACATTACGCTCGGTCTCAACCATTTCACTTAATCTACCATAGACTTGCAATAGCAATCTAAATCCCCACCGTTGAGTATCATGCACATAACAAAAATCATGAGGGCCTTCTATAAAGTTGTTGATAACTCCACTCCCTTGATGAAAATCAGAATTAGTTTCGAAGGCTTTGATACACTGTTTGTGTCAAAGGTCTTAAAGCTCCAACTGTGTTGATAAAACACAAAACCTGTACTATATTATATTATGTCCGAATATTATTATATGTTCTTATATGCTTCCATATATTATTATATATGCACTAACATCTCAGGAAGCTTTTTGAATTATATCTCCTTCCTTGAGCTGAATATCGTGGAGAATAAAATCGGAGATCATGGCTTCAGAGTTTCCATGTATAGAAGATTGTGTAGATAGCCATGATCAGCCCAGCCGTTAGAGAAGATTCCTTCCTCAAGTGGCGCCGATGATCTTCACTATATAGAGGAGATGAAGAAGAGAGAGAGGATGGACGTACATTTACGAATATCATTGCACAATCAGCCCTCAAGTTTCCGATCTCTCTTCGGCGTGTTCTCTCTGCTTGTTCTTAAGAGTCTTATATTTTGTTTCAAAGCATTTGAGAGTTACACAGTGAGCTTATAGGATATATTCAGAGAGAGTGTTATACTCGAGAGTTTATAACTCAGGAAGTGAACACTAGGCCGGCGATTGGTTCACTAAGTGTAAGAGGATTGTACTAGATAGCATAGAGAGGTGGGGTCTTCTAGATTGGTCTAGGACTCCAAAGGAACGTGAATTGACTAGATTGCAATTGTATAGGAGAGACGCTTCTCGGTGAGCTATTAGGATCCTAAGTCTTGTGAATCAATAAAAGCCGGTTGAATCCTAGGGTTGTGGAAGAACCCTAGGCGGGGACGTAGGCCAACTTCGTGTCGAACCTCGTTAACAATTCGTTGTGTCCTTTACTTACCGCTTTACCTTATTTCCGCACTTGGTTCGAATTGTTTAACTTTGTGATTCAGGTTTTCAGAGAAAAGACTAAGTCTAATCTCAAAGGGTTTTGCACGAGCTTCAAAAGTCTTGAAACTATCTGCGAAAAACCGGCATACTCTATCGAACCTTCAGTTGTGATGGGTAGGGTTGTGCAGAAATATACGACACGGTTGACACGACACAAAACCGCAACAAAACGATACGAAAAAACACGAAACGATATTGATACGACACGATTATGACACGAAACGGTAAAACACGACTATAATCGTGTCGTGTTCGGATCGGGATTTTCCCCTTATCGGATATCCAAAACGACACGATAAAAATTATTATTTTTTTAAATATTAATATATAGGTATAATGCAAATATTACAATTGTCCTGAGTAAACACAAAACACCGGTTGCCCAGTTGGTAGCGCCTCTACCTCCGTTTCTTGGGAACCCTAAGGACCCAGGTTCGAATCCCAATTGCTTTCTTTTTCACATTTGTTTTTTTTTTCAACAAAGGGACGCTGAACTTTGTCTAGGACCTCTAGGTTACGCACAGCCGCACAGGCCTTCTTTCTTCATTCTCATTTCAGCCGACATTTCTCACCCTCACAGACTCAAAAGTCGCCGCCTCGCCGCCTTTCTTCTCACCCTCTCTCTCGCCGCCTGCTCGCCGTCGCTGGCTTGCCCTAGCCAGCCCACGACTCACCATCGCCTCTCCTTTCCTCACCCTCTCGAGTCTCGGTTCCTCTCCTCGCTCGCCGTCGTTAGTCGTCACTCGTCACCATCTCCGTTGTCAAGAGTCTCTCTTAGTCGGTCTCGTTCAGATCAGGCCTCATTCTCGACCTCACTCAAACCTCACTTCAAATCCGGCCACTGGTAAGTATCACTCAAAGCTCACTTCAAAGTTTAAATCTCGACCTCACTCAAAGCACTCTTTGTCATTGAGAATGACCTAAAATTGTTACGCACAAGTATTTTCAGAATGACCAAATTTTACTGTATTTTCAGACGGGGGTTACGCACAAGTATTTTCATTTGGTGGATTTTACTGTATGACCAAATTTTTTTCAGAATGACCTAAAATTGTTTGTTTTCATTTGGTGGTTTGATATCTCACTTGTTGTCATTGATTATCTTGTAGTGTTCCTCAATCCGTTGATATGAAGAATGTTGATGTCTCAAGTGGAGAGTGTCCTAGTGGTGACACTATGACCGATCCAGAATTTGGGGAAGTTGAAAGTCAAATGGAGCATTCAACGGCCAAATCGAAAAAAGATATGAAAGGTAAGAAGCCTAAAATTGAGCGTTCTTCATGTCCAGTTAAGAGAAAGAAAACATCAAAGTGTTGGAATTATTTTACTGAGATTCCTAATACATTATATGCATCTTGCAACTATTGTGGTAATAAGATTGGTTGTAATCCTCAGAAAGGAACTGGGGCTTTAAATAATTAATCACACTAAAAGATGCAAGAAAGCTCCGGCAAATGTTGATATGAAACGGAAAAAGATAGAACTTGAGGTGCAAACTTTTGTTGGTGATGATGGTGTAGTTTCCTCTACCGGGGTTCCATCTTTGTGGCAATTTGATCAAGATGGTTGTAGAAAGGAACTAGCTAGAATGATTATTGTGGATGAGTTGCCTTTTGCATTTGTTGAGAAAGAGGGCTTTCGTAGATTCTGCAATAAACTGAATCCCGCTTTTTTGGTGCCTTCACGTACTACTATAACAAGAGATTGTTATACTTTCTTTATTGAGGAAAAAAAGAGCTTTAAACTTTTGTTGAACAAGTTGTCTTCTCGAGTGAGTCTCACGACTGATGCTTGGACTTCTGGTCAGAATTTGAGTTATATGTGCTTGACTGTGCATTTCATTGATGATGATTGGGTTCTGCATAAAAGGATTCTAAATTTTGTCCTCTTGCGGGTCATTCTGGTCAACTTATTGGTATGGCTGTTGAAAAATGTTTACTTGATTGGAATATCAAGAATGTGATGACGGTGACGGTGGATAATCCTAGTTCGAATGATGGTGCTATTGATTATTTGAAAAGGAGATTTTTTCATTGGGAATGTAGTGTGCTAGGAGCTAATTATGTGCATATGAGGTGTGCTGCACACATTATGAATTTGGTTGTCAGAGATGGGTTGAGTGATTTAGATCCTACAATTGTGAAGATTCGTGGTCTAGTTAAGTATGTTAGATCTTCCCCTGCATGACTAGAAAGGTTCAAAGCTTGTGTGAGAGAGGAGAAAATAGAAAGTAAAAGTCTTATTTGTTTGGATGTTGACACTAGATGGAATTCAACTTATTTGATGCTTGAATCAGCTTTGAAGTTTAAGAAAGTGTTTGACAACTTGTTTTTGAAAGATCATGCTTGTTTCAAGGAGATGACGAAGAAGGGCGGTGTTGTAGTTGCTACGGATGAGGATTGGAAGAAAGTGTCTAGTTTTTTTGCCTATTTTGAAGGTTTTTTATGATGGAATGATCACATTAAGTGGCTCTCGCTATGTGACTTGCAATGTTTGCTATTGGATTTTCCATCACAAATTTGTGCACCCATGAAGATGAAGGCATTAGACGTATGGCAAAGCAAATGAAGTTGAAGTATGATAAGTATTGGGGTGATATTAACAATATCAATCATTTGTTGTTCATCGCCGTGCTTCTTCACCCGAGGCATAAGATGCAAGTAGTTGAGTGGCTTATTACGAAGTGTTATGATGGGACTAAAGTCACAATCTTGAATAATTGTGTGAAATTGCTAGCTAGTGAAATGTTTACACATTATGAGTCTTCGATGCCTAAAGCAAGGAAGAAAGAGTCCTCGTCGTCTTCAACTCCTAGCAATACTACCTTGGGTTCCGATGAGAGTCGGAAAGGAAGAGTTATGGATTTCACGGAGTTGTTCACTTCGACCTTTCAAAGTGAAATGGGGCAATCCGATTTGAGTTTGAAGTCCGAGTTGGAGAAGTATTTAGAGGAGGCACCGGAAGAAAGGTCATTGAAGTTTTATGTTTTACATTGGTGGAGGGATAATCAAAAAAGATATCCTATTCTTTCGAAGATGGCTCGTGATGTGCTTGCTATACCGGTTACCACCGTTGCTTCCGAATCAGCTTTTAGTACCGGGGGACGTATTCTTGATTCATTTCGTACTTCCTTAACCCCAAGAATGGTGGAAGCCCTTATTTGCACTCAAGATTGGCAACGCCGCACTAATTCTTCGGTAGTAATTGAGGAAAACCTATTAGCATTGGAAGAAATAGAAGAAGGTAATATTCTATTCATTATCTAATATCTTTTGTTCATATTTTCTCTTTAACTTCATATTATTTATCTAATATCTTTTGTGCACATTTTATATTTTCGGCTTCATTAGGGATGAAGGAGTTAAGTATTGAGCAACCACAATTCATGATTGATGAAGTTTTTGAGTATTAGCATCCGGTGAAAAATGAAATGAAGGAAGGTAATTTGTACTACTTGTCATTTTATATACTTATGTTTCCTCTTCGATTTCAATAAGATTACTATTTATTTTGTGTGATACATATCAAAACTTGTAGGCAATGGAGCAAGTGCATATGCGATGTTGTCTACTCGGAGTCTTGGAGAATGGAGACGGAGTACCTTTGTTGCTACTTATCTTATATCTACTGTTTTTTAAGCTTCTCTAGTTGAATGGAGGATATATGAACTAGTGAACTAGTGTTGAACTTCTTTTGTGGGTGTTTTTATTTTTTTGCAGGTTTGGTTGTGTTTGAACTATTATTTTTGCAGGTTTGGACTTTGGAATATGTAAACTATGTTTGAACTTTGAACTATTGTAGTCTAATAATTGTACGACATTTTTTTTAACAGTAATTTACAACTTAAATTACAGTAAAATAGAGCCCTGTACGGCTACATTAGGGAAAAAAAAAACAGGTGGTTTTTGTACTAATCGTGTCGTGTCGTGTTATACGGGTATCCGACATGAAACCGTGTCGTGTTATGGTGTCGGATACCCGGTAGTTATCGTGTCGTGTTTGGATCGGCACTTTCCCCCTTATCGTGTCGTGTTTTTTGTCGTGTCGTGTCGTGTCGTGTCATGTCGTGTCGGATACCCGGTTATGCACAGCCCTAGTGATGGGGCCAAGGTGGAAAAAGACAAGGTATGGAAAATTTTGAGCTTGTGGTGCTAAAATCCGGGAAAAAGGGTTAGGAACCAACCAGAAAAACAACCACTTCATAGAAACTCATACCGAACCACCATACAACTCCATCCCAATAATGTTTTCGTTCTCAACTTCTGTCAACCACATTCGATCTCCCTCTTTTTTTTCATTTTGGTTTTTTTTTTCTCTCTAGCTTCAACACCGTTTTGCGCGAATACAAACATTTGTGATGAATGCACCCGGTTACTAAATGTCTCAGCCTCCTTACATGCATATCTTCCTCCTTGTGTGAATTTTATTCTCCACAAGAAGGATCGGTTACTAACCGTATTTTTTTTTCTTTTTCTTGACTTTTGCCCCTGAGTGAATTTTATCCTCCCCAGGTCTCAAGATCTCATAGAGCATGCCAAACCAAACATTACCAGACATTCAAAAGCATCTCCACTCATAAAAATAAGCAACATTATTTCCTAATTTCCAGATGGGTCAAAGGCTAATAATTGGCTATGAAGATTTTGTGGAGTTTATCAAATGAATAGGCTAATAAATCTCAAATTTGCTTCAAGCATAGGATCATTTATAAGGATAGGCATTGAGAGATATGGTTAACAAAAAGTGTTGCCTCAATCATCTTTAAGCTATGTGCACAGATCAAGTAATACAGCCTCAATAAAGAGTCTAAAGCAAGTTCTAGAGATCAAGCACAAAGTGAGTGTCACACAATATAGGGAATGAAAGGATTCATCAAGATTTTCCCATAAGGCTCAGAATCTCACAAGGTTATTATCTAGGGACTCAATCATGCAAACTCATTCAATAACTTCATGCTAGGCAATTTGTCTCAAGACATGAAACTTAAAGATTAGGGCAAATACTAGCATCTTAGACAATTATCCCATCATTGTGGCCTACAAAACTTGTTCAGGGGATACCTACCATCAACCTAGACTACCAAAATACATCAAAAAACCAAAAGAAAGACTCAAGACACTAATGAAAAATGCAGACACACAAGTATAACATCCCACCCCATACTTAACCCCTACATTGTCCCTAATGTAGAAAATAAATAAAAGATGAGAAGGTACTCACAAAGACACTACTATTGTGGAGGTGGTGGGGGAGGATACGGGGCACAAGGATCGAAATGATGTCCATGGAGATGATAATAGTTGCGCTGGGACATCACCATAATCTGCTGGACCTTTAGACGATCTTGTTGCTGCTGAGTATCCCAAGATGAGAAGCGTTGAGACACACTAGAGATGTGCTCCGCAATCTGAGTCTGTAGAGCAGCTTGTCGAGTAGAGAGGGCAGATAACTGAGATGACAAACTATCAAACTGGCTCTGTAAATAAGCTCTGTCAGCAGTAGAATAGGCTCCGCCAGAAGAGTCCCCCTGTTCATAGTTATGGGTAGGCGATGCATCGGGAAGAATCTCATCCTCTTCCACATTCTCAGTAGTGGGGAGTGGTGGACGAGGAGCACCAATCCAAGCCTCATACTAGTTGGCTTCCACATCTGTGCTTATATACGGTGAACCAAAGAGCGTGCGAGTGGCGGAGATCTGAGAGAGATAATAGCAAAAGCTTCCTTGCTCCTTCTTAAGAGTGTGACCAGTAAGGAGATGTTTCACATCAATATCTCTTGCCATCTCAATTGACGTTTACCTCTCCAAGTCAACCCCAAAATGATGTGCTAGCGAGGTGATCATTCCTCCAATGCAAATTACGCCAGATGTACTTTCAGCTACTCCCTCCAACTTGCGAGCTAACTCATAGCCAAGGTCAAAAGGACGATCATAGGCTATGGCATAGAGCATCTCGAGCTCTCCCTTGTTCACCTTAGAAGGTTCATCCCGAGCAAAGATAGTATTTCCCATGATGCGATGGAGGATCCGGAAGTAAGGATGAACTATAGAGGTAGCGGTTGCATTCTGCGATCTATAAGGCCAATAACCCATGAGCCTATACCAGAAAGCATTATAAGTATCATTAGAGAGCGATACTCTCCTTTTATGAGCCGGGAATCCAAGGGCCTCATTGAGTTCAACTACGGTCATTTTTCCAGCTTGGTTTCCTATCCGAAATGTTAGCACTCATGAGCCTTCATTAGCACCTCTCTCAAATATGTAAGAACTCAGAAACTCAGAAGTGATGGCCGGATAAGGGTGCCAACTCAAATGGAAAAAGGATTTAGCACCAATCCTCGAGCATAGTTTCAAGATTTCATCTTTTAAATCCAATTGGGTTAGAGACACAACAATAGGCCATCGAGTACTAAGATGTGTCCGAGCCATGAAGTTTGTAAAGAAATCCTGCTGACCTCCTTAACATAATACCTTGTCCATACTTTGAGTTATCCACCTCTTTTGGGATGCACTACCTTTAGCCATAGTAGCTCTACCTTGCACAATGGAACCACAAACCCATAAAAGAAACCAAGAACGAACACAAGCAAACACTAGAGTTATTTGTGAATTCCAAGAACCTTCAAATCCAACCAACACACATATCAAGTAAGAAATCTCCCAAAGAACTAACATAAGCCTCCGATACAACAACCCCATACTTAGAAATTCACCAAGTCCACAAGTTTATCAAAATCTCACCAATATGCAAAACTCGTAGACATCGCAGAGAAAACCAACCTATCTCATCACATAACCAAAAGCAATATGCTCAATTCAAATACCATCATGAATTCAACCCCAAATAACCCCATTCTTGAAATTTGAAACAAGTTATAAATATCAAAGTTTCAAGCTTTACTTGCAAAAATTTCAAAGAGCTATCACCACCACAAAGCCAAGCAATCAACCAAATAGAACAAATTATTTAGGAATTATGCATATCTCCCATAAGAACATATACGAAAATTCCCAAAAATTAATTTCCAACTCATAAATCACAACCAACCCCTCAACTACATTTCATGAGCATCAATAATCATCAACTTGACACAATGTGATGCAAGGTCACCCCCAATTTATATAACTCAAGATCACCCCAAATCAAGTCCATCAACTTAAACCCTAGAATTTCAAAATCTCTAAATCAATCAACAAAATTATCAATTGATAAAGAAACTGGAAGTAAAAGAGATGAGAGGTGATGAAACATACCAATTTTCTTCAAAATCAAGAGGGAGAATGAAGATTAAGACAAGAGAGGGCAAACGGGAAGTGAAGGGAGGGATGGCTCTAGCACTAGGGAGACTTGCTGCTGGCTGTCAGGGGTGCAGTGGTGGGTCTGGCGGTGGGCTCGACGGCGTGGTGGTACAGCGGCCGGCCGGTGGTGGTGCGCCAGTGGTGGTCTCGGCGCGAGGGAGGAGCGGCGGGGCTGGTGTGCGGGAGGGGTTAGGGTGAAAGCTTGTGAAAGTGTGTGAATGAAGGGGAGAAGAAACACATCTATTAACGTTTTTAGATTATTTTTTTAAAATTTAAGGGGAACCACGCGGGCGCGCACTTAAAGTGCACGCCCGCTCACCTGTGCGTTGGGATTGCTCAGCTTAGGTGCGTTTTTTCCCCTTTTTTTCCTAAAGAAATTAAACAAAAATATTTACAAGTCTATTTTATTAAGCATGAAAAGAAAACTTACCTCGGGTTGCCACCCGATAAGCGCTTCTTTAGAGTCTTCAGCCGAACTTCCATTTCTTCCTAAACCCTTGGATCCTTGAGGTGAGTAGGGCTCACCTTCTCAATGGGATTTCCACTATAGTACCTCTTCAAACGATCTCCATTCACCTTGAATTCACCCCACTTTTCGTTCCAAATTGTTATTGCACCATAGGGGTGAACGTTTCGGACTTCAAAAGGACCACTCCATCGAGACTTCAACTTACCAAGAAATAGCTTTAGGCGAGAATTATAGAGCAAGACCAAATCACCTTCAAAAAGGTTTTTAGGGACATTCCTCTTGTCATGCCATTACTTTGTTCTCTCCTTTTAGATCCAGGCTGATAACTCCCTCCCTTGATAAAAATCGGAATAAATGTTTCAAAGGCCTTGACAGGATGTTTGTGTCAAAGGTCTTGGAACATTAACAGTTGATGAAATCCAAAACCTGTTTTATAAGTCCGAATATTATTTAATCTTATTATATACTTCCGTTATATTATATATATATATATATATATATATATATATATATATATATATATATATATATATATATATATATATATATATATATATACTCGACTAATCTTTCAGGAAGTTTTTCGAATTATTTCCTTCCTTACGACAAGTGGTGAGAAGGTTCAAATCGGAAAGATTATGGCTTCATTTGTTTCCAAGTTTAGAAGATCTTGAAGATAGCCATGATCAGGAATAGCCGTTGGAGAAGAGTCTCGGTGCAGATTTGTCTCAATAAATAGAGAAGAAAGATGAAGACAGGATATAGAAGTGCTACACGAGCTTTCATTAATTCAAGCAAGATCTGTCTTCCAAAGTGTCTCTCTGTTAGCGCTCAAGAGTTTGTTGTTTATTTCAAAGCCTTTGAGAGTCACTGTGAGCTTATAGGATATATTCATTTTTGGTGTTACTCGAGAGTTTGTAACTCGGGAAGTTGCACTACGCTATTGATTTGTGAGAGTAAGAGGATTGTATTAGATAGTTGAGAGAGGTGGGGCTCTTCTAGATTGGTCTAGGACTCCAAGGGAACTTGAGTTGACTAGATTGCAATTGTATAGGAGAGAGGCTTCTCGGTGAGCTATTAGAATCCTAAGCTAAGCGAATCAATAAAGCCTTTTGAATCCTAGGGTTATGGAAGAACCCTAGGCGGGGACGTAGGCCATGTTCGTACTGAACCTCGTAAACAATTACTCGTGTCCTTTATCTATTGCTTTACCTTATTTCCGCACTTGGTTCGATTGTCTAACTTTGTGATTCAGGTTTAATCTCAAAGGGTTTTATACGAGCTCCAAAAGTCTTAAGACTTTCTGCGAAAAACGGGCATACTCTATTCAACCCCCCTTCTAGAGTATTTCTATATTACATTGTTTTATATTATCGGACCTTCAATTGGTATCAGAGCTTTACTCACTGTTTTTGATCTAACAATCTTGTGAGTTTTCGATCATGTCTGGTGAAGCAAGCGGAGGATTTGCACAGGGAAGGTCCACAAGCAGACCGCCACTCTTTGTAGGAAACAACTTTGTCCACTGGAGATCCTTGATGAAAATGTTCATCATAGACCAAGATCTGGAGCTTTGGAACATTATAGAGAATGGTCCGAAGATTCCAGAGAAAGATGGACCAAACGATACCAAAGTTGCAAAGAAGGAGTCCGAATACATCCAAGCAGATCTTGAAATCGTCTCCAAAAACTACAGGGCTATTAACTTACTTTATTGTGGTCTTAGCACTGATGAGTTCAACCGTATTTCATCTTGTAGGTCAGCCAAAGAGATTTGTGACAAACTGGTCGTCACCTATGAAGGAACGAGCCAAGTAAAAGACACCAAGATCAACATCTTCCTTCGAAAGTATGATCTCTTCAAGATGAAGTTTGATGAGTCAATGAAGGCCATGTTCACACGATTCACAGAAATCACCAACAACCTTGACTCTCTCGGCAAGAGCTTTACCAACGTTGAGAAAGTGAGGAAGATACTGAGGTGCCTTCCAAAGGAGAAATGGGGTCCAAAAGTAACAGCTATAGAGGAAGCCCAGGACCTCACCACTCTACCCCTTGATGACTTTCTTGGAAAGCTGATCACGCATGAGATGATCCTTAATGAAGATGATGGAGAACTTCCAGCTAGCACTAAGAACTTGGTACTGAAGTCTAAGAAGGATGAGCCTAAAGATGGATCTGATTCCGAAGATGAGGATGACGATGAGGATGATCCTTTTGCTCTTATCACAAGAGGCCTTGCTCGAATTCTCAAAATGAAGAAGAAATTCAACAACAAGGATGGATCAGAGTCTTCAAAATTTCGAGGTAAGCCTTAATACAACAAGTATGAAAAGAAGACTAAACCTTTGTCTTGTTTTGAATATGGTGAAACAGATCATCTTGTGAAGGACTGCCCTCAAAAGACAAAGAACCAGTCCAAGAAAGGTGACAAATGGAAGAAGAAAGCCATGGTGGCAACTTGGAGTGATTCCGACTCTGACTCCGATGATGAGAAGGCCAATATTTGTCTTATGGCCTCAGAAGATGAATCCCATGATGAAAAGCTTGAAGCTACTATAAGAGAACTTATGGCAAGTCCAAAAGAGGCATTATCGGAATTCCTTTCAAATATGATTGCCAATGAAGAGAAGCTTTGACATGCGATATATTCTATAGCGCATTTAGTAGTTTTTGTCATCATTTACATGTCATTGTGAGAGATATTTGTATGAACTTGGTGATTCAGAACCTGTTGAAGAAGTTGAAGAAATCATAGGATCATGCAAGTTACAGAAGAGTTGAAGTGAAGAAGTTCGGAAGCAGCTGGAAGCTGGTGAGCTTGGCGCGGCCGCGCTGACTTCTGACGCGCCCGCGTCGTTCCCTGACGCGCCCACGCTGCTAGGAGAACGTGCCCGCGTCGATGCACCAGATGGAAGTAGCAAGACGAAACACTGGCGCGCCCGCGCTGCTACTGACGCGCCCGCGTCAGTCCCTGGAGACGGATTCTTATCCGATTTTTCCCGATCTTATTAGTTTTAATATTATATTTTTACGGGATTTTAAACCCTTTAAGTAGGATATATATTATTTCCGAACGGAAGTTTTTAGAGATTATTAGGTTATTTTCCAGAGACGTAGTTTCCTTTTCTTCATCTCACAAACCCTATGGAGAACTAACTCTCCGTTGTTGCACTTGGTTCTTTGAAGCCTTCGATTGATTTGGTTGTGAGTATTCTACTCTTGTTCGCCCTTTGTTAATTGTTTCGATCTCCTGAGCTTATTGCTTGATTGCTTATTATTGGTTAATCTGGATTGATCACCTAGGTTTATCGATACTAGTCATATTGCTAGGGTTTCCAATTCCAGGTTTGGGGTTGTAGATTCATTGTAGCAAACCCAATCGTCATACGCAGGTTGCTTATGGTAGATTGTGAAGGAGATTCGATTACAGGCTATTTTAACGGGTTGTTAGAATCGCTTGTGTCTCATTATAATTCATGTTTGAATGCTATCGCTTTATTATTCGGTGAAGGTTTTCCCTTGTAATTTGGTGATAAGTGCTTTTAGGACTGGTAGGACTAAAAGCTATTACACGATCTGAATTGAGAACAATTACTGGACATTAGAACTTGAGACTCATAGAATGCGATGATGAACCATCTCAATTGTTGTGCGGATAATTACCTGGTGTGATACTTTTTCATCATATATTCGCAACCTCTTATTGCAACTTGTTCTGTCATTATCGCCTACACACAAAACTCCCCCTTGAATTGGTTACTTTTGGGTAATAATACTTGCTCTTACAATTGATTCTGTTTCCCTGTGGGTTCGACCCTAACTTACCTACTATACTTGTTATAGTTTGCATCTTAGGAATTTACTTTGATTTGGCATAACGACTTTAGGCCTGTCAAATTTGGCGCCGTTGCCGGGGAAACGGATTATCTTTGTTCTTGTTTGTCTTATTACCTGTTTGGGTGCGAACCTCTTGCATGGTTCGCACTCGTGCTACTGATCCCCATCTTGTTGATTTTGATTGGGAGATTGACAGGACATACCACCGCCGTCTTAGAGAACAATACCAACATTCCCAACAACCCGATCCAATGGCTGGAAATGTAAATCAGACGCTGCGACAACTGACAGCATCAAACATCACACAGCAGGCACCTGCTGTGACAATCCCTGCTCTAGGGGATGACAACCATTTTGAGCTAAAGTCTGGGCTGATTCATCAACTGCCCAAATACCATGGATTGGCTGGAGAAGACCCCATCAAGCACATGGGGAAGTTTCATAATGTGTGCATGAGCATGAAACCAGCCAATATATCCGAAGCACAGATAAAGATGAGAGCTTTTGGGTTCACGCTGGTCGATGCTGCGGATGACTGGTACTACAGTCTTCCTACAGGGAGCATCGATACTTGGCCTAAGCTTCACAAGGCCTTCCTGGAGAAATTCTTCCCTGCTAAGAAGGAGAACACCTTGAAGAAGGCAATCAGCAATATAGAACAGGAAGATGATGAAACCCTCTATGATTACAATGAAAGGTTCAAGAAGCTTTGCGCTAATTGCCCTTTCCATGGCTACAGCACGAAGGACCTAGTCCTATACATCTATGGGGGACTGTTGGAATCTGATAGAAGGATGATTGATGCCGCCTGCGGAGGAAATATTCTGAATGCCACGCCAGAGGGAGCCATGGAGAAGATTCAGGAAATGGCTAAGGGGACTAGAAATTTCGGGAAATCCACCAGAAAGAAAGGGGTCAACTCGGTAGACTCTAACCAAGCCAAGGATATTGCTGAATTCAAGGATATGGTTAGGAGGCTCACTCTGCAAGGGACTCCTCAACAAATCAAGGCTTGTGGAATCTGCAATGATAACTTCCACCCAACTGATGCGTGTCCTACACTCCAGGAAGACACCGCTGAAGTAAGTGCTATAGGTGGAAATGGACCTCAGAGACCCAGACATGACCCCTACTCAAACTCCTACAACCCAGGGTGGCGGGATCACCCAAATTTCAGATGGAGGGATCCACCAAACCAATCACAACAGCAACAACCACCTCCCTACAATCAGAGGCAGCAGGGTCACGCTCCCTCTACTGAGTCCATGCTCAATACCCTGACACAGCACTTTACTGCGCATGTTCAGACAACTGAATCGAGCATAAAAGATATACAGAAACAAATGGGGCAAATGGCCGAAGCAATCACGAGAATAGAGGTAAAGACGTCAGGGGGTCTACCATCTCAAACGGTGGTCAATCCAAAGGAAAACGTCAGTGCTATAACTCTTCGGAATGGAAAAGAGCTGAAAAGTCAGGAAGATGAGGAGAAAAGCACGCCGGGGTCTGGCGCGCCCACGTCGAGAGATGACGCGCCCGCGCCGGAGTCTGACGCGCCCACGTCGAGTCCGATCTCGCCTGAATCTGAGCCCTATGTCGATACATACGTCCGACCGGATTTTCCCCCTCTCGGGTCGGAGAAACCAAAACCTCCGTTCCCTGAGGTACTCAAAGAGAGAAGGACAATCGATGATTCAGAGCTCTTCGAGACATTTAGCAAGTGTCAGGTGAACATTCCTCTGCTGAAAATGATAAAAACTGTGCCCAAGTACGCCAAGTTCTTGAAAGAGCTTTGCACGGTGAAGAGAAATCAGAAGCTGAAAGGAAAAAAGAAAGTGAAAGTAAGTGAGCAAGTCTCCGCTATGTTTCAGAGGAGAATGCCGAAAAAGTGCCCTGATCCAGGTATGGTTACTATCCCTTGTGTCATTGGAGATGTAAAATTTGATAGAGCTATGCTTGATTTGGGTGCTTCCATAAATGTGCTTCCTTATTCACTTTACAAATCGCTAGATTTAGGACCTTTGCATGAAACTGGAGTTATTGTGCAACTAGCTGACAGGTCTAATAAATACCCTAAAGGAGTAGTAGAAGACGTTTTGGTCATGGTCGATAAACTGATTTTTCCTGCAGATTTCTTTGTCCTGGATATGGAACATGATAAGCATGATGCGCCTATTCTGTTAGGTAGACCTTTTATTAAAACAGCTAGGACAAAAATTGATTGTGTTTCTGAGACACTAACAATGGAATTTGATGGAGAAAAGGTTAAATTCGATTTATACAAGGCTATAAAACATCCTGTTGATGACCATTCTCTGTGCTCTATTGATGTGATTGAACCATTAGCTCAAGATCTATTTGATATTTCTAGGGAAGATGAGTTGCAGTCAATTATTGAGAATGCTATTGACGAGTCCTATACAGATTTTTCAAGTACACCTAACATGCAGGAATTAGTAGCCCAGATGGATGTAGAAGGTAAGTCCCCTACTCTTTTGGGCATTGGCCCCAATCTACTGACTCCAAGCGAAGTGCTTGTTCCATCTGTTGTGCAGGCACCTGAAATTGAACTCAAACAACTCCCTAGTCATCTCAAGTATGCTTTCCTAGGAGTTGATGACACTTTACCAGTTATTGTGTCGAGTAAGCTTTCAGCAGAACAGGAAGAAAAGTTAGTGGAGGTTCTAAAAGAATACAAAACTGCGCTGGGGTGGACCATCGCTGACATCAAGGGAATTAGTCCATCTACATGCATGCACAGGATCCTGTTGGAGGATGGAGCTAAGCCATCACGCCAACCACAGAGAAGGCTCAATCCTCCCATGATGGATGTGGTGAAGAAGGAAGTGCTGAAATTGCTATCAGCAAACATGATTTTCCCAATTTCTGACAGTCAATGGGTAAGTCCTACACAAGTTGTCCCTAAGAAAGGAGGGATTACAGTCGTGGAGAATCAACAAGGTGAGTTGGTCCCTACCCGGACACAAACAGGTTGGAGGGTATGCATAGACTATCGCAAGCTGAATACAGTAACCAGGAAGGATCACTTCCCCCTCCCCTTTATTGATCAGATGCTAGAACGCCTTGCTGGGCGCCCCGATTATTGTTTTTTGGATGGATATTCTGGATATTTTCAGGCGGCCATAGCGCCAGAGGACCAGGAGAAGACTACATTTACATGTCCTTTCGGTACTTTTGCATATCGCAGAATGCCATTTGGACTATGTAACGCACCCGGGACATTTCAACGATGTATGGTTAGTATCTTCTCTGAGTACATTGAGAATTTCATTGAAGTATTCATGGATGATTTCACAGTACATGGGGATAGCTTTGATACTTGTTTGAGCCATTTGGCACTAGTGTTAAAAAGATGTGTTGAAACTAATCTGGTTTTGAACTCTGAAAAGTGTCATTTTATGGTAGAACAGGGAATTGTTTTAGGTCACATAGTCTCTGCAAAGGGTATTGAGGTCGATAAGGCGAAGATTGATGTAATTCAATCTTTGCCTTATCCTACTAATGTGCGCGAAGTTCGTTCTTTCCTAGGCCATGCAGGTTTTTATCGCATGTTTATCAAAGACTTTTCGAAGATATCCTCACCCTTGTGCGAGCTTCTGAAGAAAGATGTGACCTTTGTACTCACACAAGAGTGCAAAGAGGCGTTCGACCAGCTGAAAGGACGCCTCACTAGTGCACCAATCATTCAGGCACCAGACTGGTCTCGCCCATTTGAGATCATGTGTGATGCGAGCGACTATGCAGTGGGAGCAGTGCTAGGCCAAAAAGAGGGAAGAGCCTCTCATGTGATCCATTATGCTTCCATGACTCTGAATGGAGCGCAGCGCAACTACTCCACCACTGAGAAAGAAATGCTAGCTGTGGTGTTTGCACTAGAGAAGTTTCGACAGTATCTGCTTGGGGTCAAAGTGATTATCTACACAGATCACGCAGCTCTCCGCTACTTGATGACAAAGAAGGAGACAAAGCCAAGATTAATTCGATGGGTTCTGTTGCTCAGCGAATTTGATGTGGAGATTAAGGATAAGAAAGGAGCGGAGAATCTGGTGGCTGACCACTTAAGCAGATTGGTGAATGAGGAGGACAAGCCGGAGTCACAGAAACCCATCTTAGGCACGTTTCCGGATGACACATTATGCAGAATCGAGCACGAAAGCACGTCGGAGTCTGGCGTGTCCACGCAACAGCTGACGCGCCCGCGCCAAAGTCTGACGCGCCCGCGCTGACTTCTGACGCGCCCGCGTCGTTCCCTGACGCGCCCACGCTATTGCCTCTCAGCCCATCTCAGTCCGTTCTAGGACTTCACTCTGTAAGCCCTTGGTACCGGGACATTGTGAACTACTTAGTTTGTGGGAAGTTTCCTCCGGATCATACCAAGGCCCAGACGGAGAAGATTCGAAGAGAAGCAAACCACTATGTTTGGGATGACCCATACCTTTGGAAACATTGTGCTGATCAGGTAATTCGTCGTTGTCTTCCAGATAATGAGGTACGATCTGTTCTTGAATTTTGTCATTCTCAAGCATGTGGGGGACACTTTGGTGCCAATAAAACTGCTAGAAAAGTGCTTGAATCTGGATTTTATTGGCCACATATTTTTAAAGATGCTTATTCTTTCTGCAAGGCATGTGATAGGTGTCAAAGAATGGGAAATATCTCTCAAAGCAATGAAATGCAACAATCACCGATGATTTTTTGCGAAATCTTCGATGTTTGGGGCATTGACTTTATGGGACCTTTTCCTAGTTCTTGTGGGAACTTGTATATTTTACTTGCGGTGGACTACGTTTCCAAGTGGGTGGAAGCGAAGGCCACCAGAACTGATGACTCTAAAGTTGTGGCAGGGTTCTTGAAAAGCAATATTTTTGCCAGGCATGGTATCCCTAGAGCGCTGATTAGTGACAGGGGTACCCATTTCTGCAACAAAACTGTGACTGCTGTGCTGAAGAAATATCATGTCACACATAGAGTTTTCACCGCATACCATCCAAAGACGAATGGCCAAGCAGAGGTGTCCAATAGAGAGATCAAAGCCATTCTCGAGAAGACTGTGAATCCTAATAGGAAGGATTGGAGTTTGAGACTTGATGATGCGTTGTGGGCTTATCGCACTGCTTACAAAACTCCAATTGGGATGTCTCCTTTCAGACTTGTCTATGGTAAAGCATGTCATCTTCCTGTTGAGCTGGAGCACAAGGCTTGGTGGGCAGTGAAACAATGCAATATGCAGAGTGACGGGGTTGGAGAACACAGGAAGCTACAGTTAGGCGAGCTCGAGGAGTTACGGTTGGACGCCTATGATAATGCGGCAATCTACAAGGCGAAGACCAAGGCATGGCATGACAAGCACATCCATAGGAAGGACTTTAAAGCTGGTGACAAAGTCCTACTCTTTCAGTCTCGCCTGAAACTCTTCGCTGGGAAGCTCAGGTCAAAGTGGGGGGGACCATACATTGTTGCTGAAGTTTTCCCACATGGAGCTGTAGAGTTATATGACCCGAATAGCCACAAGAAGTTTAAGGTAAATGGTCAAAGGCTTAAGACATACTATGAAGGGTTCCCAAAGGAGGCTATGGATGAGTTAGCTTTGGAGGAGCCAAATGCAGAGTTAGAATAATCGAAAAGGCTTAGTCGAGCCAGCGACATGAAACAAAGGCGCTGCTTGGGAGGCAACCCAAGGTATTGCAATCTTTCCCTTAACTCGATTTTATTGTAACTTGTAGGTAATAAAGACGGAGTTTCTAGCGACGAATTGCACCCGCATTTCGGACCCACTGCTTCCGCAGTGTTAATTTTCGTCCAAAAAAAAAAAAAAAAAAAAGGCCACGGGCTGGAAAATCCGCTTCGGGCCAGCCCGCCATTTTCAAGCCCCATCATCACTACCCATCACCATCCCCTCAAATACCACCAAAACCCTACATCCCCCACACTCTCTCACCTTCCCCACACCCTCTCCTCTCACACCCAATCTCCTCCACACTCCACTCAAACACCCCCCACCAGGGTCCCCACACCCCGTCCCCCTCCCTTCCTTCAGCTCTCGGCACTGAGACATCGACGACCGCGTCCGACGAGTTTGGAGGTCTGCAGAAATCGCCGACGCGGCCGCGCCACCCCTAACGCGCCCGCGCCTGTCAGAGAAACCCACCAAAAGGCTGACTCACCTGACGCGGCCGCGCTGCTACCCGACGCGCCCGCGCTGCTAACCGACGCGCCCGCTCTGCTCGCCAACGTGCCCGCGTCTGCCCCCTGCGCCGAACCTCATCTGTTCGTTGTGAGTTCCTTCCGCTGTCCTTATTTCGATTCCGATTTAGTCGTATTATCTATCGAGTATGAGTTCATCGGAGGAAGAGGCGAGTAGATCTGATAATGGGTTAGAATTGTCTGAAGAGGAGTGGGCTATTTATAATAAGGTCAGCTGTGTCAGTTCTACCAAATATTTGCATAGAGAGACCCTTCAGAGACTTCAGATGCTAGATTGTATGCAGAAGTGTCTAGCTCACGCTGGTATTAGTGACTTTTTGGAGTTGAGAGCTGTAGGATACCCGGAACTGTGTAAGCAGTTCCTCGCGACATATCAGCTGTACCTTGGAGATAACAGAATTAGAGGGGTTGCTTTCAGATACAATGGCACTAACTACCGGGCTTCTGCAGCAAGGTTGCGAGCCGCTTTGGGGGTCACTAACGCCCCAACTGATGGATGGGTGACAGCCGCGACCGACCCAGACCTAGTTGCATTCTTTAGAGCGGTGTCTGGAGAAGAATTCTTAACCAGTAACGAGTACAACAGCAGGATTACTCATCCTGTCTTCCGTATGTTGTGCAAGATCGTCTCTGGGACATATTATGGGCTGATCACAGATACCAAGCTTTCCATGACACACCTGAGGTTTGCTTACAGCGCTGTGCCTACTGCAGATTATACGCCTGACTGGGTTCGGCTCTTCTTCGATGGGCTCGACAAGGTCAGAAAGGATCGCAGTGCCGTTGGACCAGAAATGGTCCAGAGCGGACTTATTACTCGGGTAGCCATTGCTGCAGGCGTTGGGCAAAATGGTTTGCAGGCACTGGAGGAGCAGGTCATAGCGAGGACCTATACAGAGGAGTATCTGCGAAGGTGTTTGATGCTTGATACTGCACCGGATGGGGGAGCCATTTGGTGTACAGGCAAGAAGAAAGAGCATCAGTTCAGGCTCCCTAAGCCCCTTCCTTGGTCTGAGACTTGGACGGATTGGTATATTGAGGCTGATTATTTTCCGACGTCAGTTCTAGGTAGACGGCGTCGCCTTGAGGTGGGTAGCAGTAGTGGCACAGCTGGAGCTGCCACGGATGAGGATGCGCCTGTGGCTCCGCAGGCGTTTGTTCAGACAGATACACAGGGTTTCGCACACCACAGCAGGAGATGCCTGCTTATCAGACCCCCTCTCACGGTTGGGATTCTCAACCGACATATCAGAGCCAGCAGGATTCACATCAGTGGGCCCCTTGGCCCCCACAAGCTTTTCAGGATGCCCATCAGCAGCCTCACCAGTGGGGCTACCTGGTTGATCAGATTGGCCTTCTGCGCCAAGACGTGGGGAGTTTGACCACAGTGACGAACCAGATTCTCCACCAGCAGGCCGACATCCTAGAAGGCTTTGGCGAGTTCAGAGAGATGAGGGAAGAGCTGCGCCGCATGCGAGAGGATTACTCTCGCCACTATCCACCCCCTTAGTGAGTCCTTCTGTTTCCTTTCTCCCTACTTATTTCTGTCTTCTTTCACATTGAGGACAATGCTTCATTCAAGTATGGGGGAGGGAAAGGATTTACATATCTTGTACATATTTCATTTCCGCATTATTTGTGTACAGATTCTGCACTTGTTATTCTGGAAAAAAAAAAAAAAAAAAAAAAAAAAAAAACAGAAAAAAAAAAAAAGAAAAAAGAAAAAGAAAAATGAAAGCAATCAAAATCCTGGGATGAGTTGAAAACCCGAAAGGGCGACTCAGGCAAAAAGCAGGTAGTCTGGCGAGCCTTAGGCTTTGGCAATATGAGACTTGAGGAAAGTGAGAATGTTTATGTGAGTACCATCTTTAAAAAAAAAAAAAAATGAGTGGCTTGGTGAAAACCCGAAAGGGCGCCTTGGCAAGATGAGCGTTTACTTTGAGTGTTTGGGATTGATCTCTTGGTGAAGGCGACATAAGAAGTGGAGTGATAAGGAGGTTTTCGGGTAGGCCACTGGGA
Organism: Persicaria tinctoria; assembly: GCA_037127255.1. Lineage (NCBI taxonomy): Eukaryota > Viridiplantae > Streptophyta > Magnoliopsida > Caryophyllales > Polygonaceae > Persicaria > Persicaria tinctoria. The sequence goes on along the minus strand of JBANSL010000011.1, from coordinate 23,529,660 downwards.
GCTATAAGGTGTAGATGGTTGAGATACAATTGTAAGTCTCATTTCCTATTTTGATTGTCTTTTGTGCTGATTGTTGAGATGGTGGAAACTACTAGTACTTAGTGTTCATTTTCCTTGTACTGTCTGTGAACCTTTGAGATTTATGGTGAGAGTAGGCTTAGCTTCTATGCTTACTCGGGACGAGTAAAGGTTTAAGTATGGGGGAATTTGACATGCGATATATTCTATAGCGCATTTAGTAGTTTTTGTCATCATTTACATGTCATTGTGAGAGATATTTGTATGAACTTGGTGATTCAGAACCTGTTGAAGAAGTTGAAGAAATCATAGGATCATGCAAGTTACAGAAGAGTTGAAGTGAAGAAGTTCGGAAGCAGCTGGAAGCTGGTGAGCTTGGCGCGGCCGCGCTGACTTCTGACGCGCCCGCGTCGTTCCCTGACGCGCCCACGCTGCTAGGAGAACGTGCCCGCGTCGATGCACCAGATGGAAGTAGCAAGACGAAACACTGGCGCGCCCGCGCTGCTACTGACGCGCCCGCGTCAGTCCCTGGAGACGGATTCTTATCCGATTTTTCCCGATCTTATTAGTTTTAATATTATATTTTTACGGGATTTTAAACCCTTTAAGTAGGATATATATTATTTCCGAACGGAAGTTTTTAGAGATTATTAGGTTATTTTCCAGAGACGTAGTTTCCTTTTCTTCATCTCACAAACCCTATGGAGAACTAACTCTCCGTTGTTGCACTTGGTTCTTTGAAGCCTTCGATTGATTTGGTTGTGAGTATTTTACTCTTGTTCGCCCTTTGTTAATTGTTTCGATCTCCTGAGCTTATTGCTTGATTGCTTATTATTGGTTAATCTGGATTGATCACCTAGGTTTATCGATACTAGTCATATTGCTAGGGTTTCCAATTCCAGGTTTGGGGTTGTAGATTCATTGTAGCAAACCCAATCGTCATACGCAGGTTGCTTATGGTAGATTGTGAAGGAGATTCGATTACAGGCTATTTTAACGGGTTGTTAGAATCGCTTGTGTCTCATTATAATTCATGTTTGAATGCTATCGCTTTATTATTCGGTGAAGGTTTTCCCTTGTAATTTGGTGATAAGTGCTTTTAGGACTGGTAGGACTAAAAGCTATTACACGATCTGAATTGAGAACAATTACTGGACATTAGAACTTGAGACTCATAGAATGCGATGATGAACCATCTCAATTGTTGTGCGGATAATTACCTGGTGTGATACTTTTCCATCATATATTCGCAACCTCTTATTGCAACTTGTTCTGTCATTATCGCCTACACACAAAACTCCCCCTTGAATTGGTTACTTTTGGGTAATAATACTTGCTCTTACAATTGATTCTGTTTCCCTGTGGGTTCGACCCTAACTTACCTACTATACTTGTTATAGTTTGCATCTTAGGAATTTACTTTGATTTGGCATAACGACTTTAGGCCTGTCAAGCTTATTGCCCAAACTAACACTCTTATTAAGAGAACTGTGGACCAGAAAAGAACTATTGAGGATCTGTCTATGAGAGTCAAAAGTCTTGAAGCTTCTTTTTCAGGTCTTGACATTAAAGTCAAGACGCTTGAGTCGGAGAAATCTGAACTCAAGCAAGATCTCTCCTCTCTAAGAAATGAGCATTATGACTTAGAGAACGAGAAGATCTCCCTGAATAATAAGATTCAAGACCAACAGACAGCCCTCATAAGTTTTACCAAGTCCAAAGATACTCTTGATAGGATGTTGGGTGAGCAACAAAGCTCTCTAAACAAAAGTGGTATTGGTTATAATCCAAAGTTTTTAAAGAAGCAACACATTACCACTTTTGTAAAGGCAAAAGGAAGCAAAACCTCTCCTATATGTCACCATTGTGCTAGAAAGGGACATGTAAAGGAGACCTGCCCCTATAGAAGAAAGGATCCATATATTATTTGCAATACATTTCCTGTTCATTTGAGAAAAAAACGGATAACACAAGTTTGGGTTCCAAAAGGCACTATTTTACCAAATATGGTTTACCCCAACAATGGATCCAAATTTTCTTATTGGTCTAGCCACAAAGGTTGATGTTTGTCTTGCAGGAGATCACCAAGGTGAAACAACACAAATGGATTATTGATAGTGGATGCTCGAGGCATATGAGTGGGAAGAGTTCTCTCTTTCATGATCTAAAGAAGCAATCCATGGGAACAATCACTCTTGGTGACAAAGGAAAATGCGACATCGTTGGTATTGGTAGTGTTGGAAGTGATTCCAGCCATACTATTAAAGATGTCTATCTTGTTAATGGTTTGAAGTATAATCTGCTTATTGTCTATCAATTATGTGATAGTGGTAACAATGTCAGATTTAACAAGAAAAGATGTATAGTGTGCAGAGAAGATACATGTGAAGTTATATTGACTGCATATCGTTACAACAACATATACGCCGTAAACGCTGATCAAGTGGCACAAGGAAGCTTAACCTGTCTAAAGGCTTTGACGGACGATCCAAAGCTTTGGCACAGGAGACTCGGTCATGTGAGTCCACATACACTACAAAAGCTTGTGTCCAAAGGGCTTGTAAGAGGGCTACCTGAAATGGACTTCAAAGGTATTGATTTGTGCAATGCATGCACACGAGGTAAACAAACACGTAGCTCTTTCAAACCCAAAAAGGTTGTAAGTTCTTCTAGACCCCTTGAACTTTTACATATGGATTTATGTGGTCCTATGCGAGTCAAATCTCCCAATGGTTAAAAGTACATGCTAGTTGTTGTTGATAATTTTTCTAGATATACCTGGGTTGCATTTTTAAAAGAAAAATCAGAGGCCTTATTTGAGTTTTCAAAACTTTGTAAGGAGTTGCAAACTTTAAGAAACGAGCCCATAGTGTCAATTCGGAGTGATCATGGTAGGGAGTTTGATCAACTTCTGTTTGATTTGTTTTGTGCTAAATATGGCATATCCCGTAACTTTTTTGCTCCTAGGACACCTCAACAAAATGGGGTTGTGGAACGCAAGAACCGCATCTTTGAGGATATGGCCAGGACTATGCTTTTAGAAAATGCATTACCTAAAACCTATTGGGCTGAAGCTGTTAACACAGCTAACTACATTTTGAATCGTTGTCTTATTCGTTCCATCTTAAAGAAAACTCCTTATGAACTTTTCAAAGGCCGCAAACCACTTATATCTTATTTTAAACCCTTTGGCTGTACTTGTTTTGTTCATAACAATGGAAAAGATAACCTTGGAAAATTTGATGCGCGTAGTGATGAAGGTATATTTCTTGGCTACTCCACAAGTAGCAAAGCTTATAGAATCTTCAATAAAAAGACCCAGGTAGTTGAAGAAAGTATACATGTTATTTTTTATGAATGCAATGACGGTGCTTTGAGTGAAAGTGTTGAAGATATAGATCTTAACATCCATGAAGAGAACGAGGAAGGTGATGATGTTGCTATCAAGAACACAGAGAAGAGGAACATGTAGGAACAAATTCTTAACACTGAAGAATTGGCCCAAGGTGTTGAAGATTCATCCAAAGCCCTTGGTGTCCAATCCAACAGTGTTGAGATGTCAGAAACTGCTGTAATTGAACCTAACAGGACCACGGTGTCAGATGTACCACAAGTCAATCCTACCAGTGTGACGAATCAAGGAGCTGAGACTAGCAAAAGGAAATTCAAATACTCCTCATCACACTCATTAAAGGATATCATTTCTGACCCTACTTCTAGTGTTCAAACTCGTTCTAAACTTAAAGATCTTTGTGCTTTTCACGCGTTTGTTTCTCTTATTGAGCCAAAGAAGGTAGATGAGGCACTTCAGGAGCCAGACTAGATCATTGCTATGCAAAGTGAGCTTAACGAATTTGAAAGGAATAAAGTTTGGACCTTCAAGCCTAGGCCAAACATCAATCAGTCATTGGCACACGATGGGTCTTTCGAAACAAGCTAGATGAGAATGGTAAGATCGTGAGGAACAAGGCAAGGCTTGTTGCTCAAGGCTACAATCAAGAGGAAGGTATTGACTACGAGGAGATCTTTGCTCCCGTAGCCAGGCTTGAAGCTATTCGCATTCTATTGGCATTTGCATCTTTTATGAGCATAAAGTTATATCAAATGGATGTCAAGTGTGCTTTTCTTAATGGTTTCTTAGAGGAAGAAGTATATGTGGCTCAACCCCCAGGTTTTGAAAGTTCAGAATTTCCCAATCATGTTTATAAACTTGACAAAATGCTTTATGGTTTGAAACAAGCCCCAAGAGTTTGGTATGAGCGCTTGTCAAAATATCTTTTAGAAAATGATTTTAAAAGGGAGTTGATCGACAAGACTCTTTTTATCAAAACCAAAGGAAAGGATATTTTGGTTATTCAAATTTATGTTGATGATATATTATTTGGTGCTACTAACACATCTTTGTGCAAGGGATTTTCTGACATCATGTGCAGTGAATTTGAGATGAGCTTGATGGGAGAACTCAACTTCTTTTAGGGATTACAAGTTCATCAATCGAAGAAAGGGATCTTTGTCAACCAAAGCAAGTACACTAAGGATCTCTTGAAGAAGTTCAAGATGGATCAATCTAAAGCAGTCAAGACTCTTATGAGCTCAACATTGTCTCTAGATCAAGACAAGACTGGAATAAGTGTCAATCAAAAGGAGTATCGAGGAATGATTGGATCTTTATTATATCTCACGGCTAGTAGACCTGACATCATGTTCAGTGTTTGCATGTGTGCTAGGTTTCAAGCTGATCCTAAAGAATCTCACCTCGTGGCTGTGAAAGGGATCTTTCGATATCTCAATGGCACTAAGGAGCTTGGACTATGGTACCCAAAGCAAAAGGATTTCACATTAATTGGATATTCTGATGTAGATTTTGCAGGCTATAAGGTGGATAGGAAGAGCACATCAGGATGTTGCCAATTCTTAGGAGCATCTTTGATCAGTTAGCACTCAAAGAAGCAAAACTCAGTTGCTCTATCTACTGCAGAAGCCGAATACATTGCAGCTGGAGCCTGTTGCTCCCAAATCCTTTAGATAGCTCAACAAATGCGAGATCTTGGCATCAACCTCAAAGGTATTCCAATTAAGTGTGACAATACAAGTGCCATCTCCATCACTAAGAATCCTGTTCAGCATTCAAGGACCAAACATATTGATGTAAGGCATCATTTCATTAGAGACCATGTCGAAAAAGGTGATGTGTCCATTTCGTTTATTTCAACTGATTATCAATGGGCTGACATTTTTACTAAGCCTTTGGGAGAGGACAAATTCACCTTCATAAGACGAGAGATTGGGATGCTTAACAACGATGCACTTTCGTAGGGGGAGCATTCCCTTTACGAAAGATAAATTCTACTTAGTGTCAATACCCTTGAGAACTATGTCAAGGTGTGTGAACTAAATGGTGGATTACATTTATCGGATCATATATATTTGGTTAATATCTTTTTAGATATTTAATCAATTATATGTTTTTATCGAATTTCAAAATTGCTCTTTTATATGATATTCTTAACCGTTAAGATATTTTTAATTTTGGAACTAAATCCCTCAATTTTTCAGTACGATTTTAATGGGAATATTTGAATTTTGAATCGGAAACTCTTCAAATCTTGGCAATGATATCATTACCCTCCCTTGGAACTCTAAACCCGTCCCATCACTCCATCATCTCTCTCTACTTATACCCACCTCTGTACCCGATTTCTTCACTCTCAAAACTGATCCAAACCTCTTCACTTTCTTCTTCTTCAACCTCTCAACCTATTCTAAAGAAACCCTAGCCGATCTCCTCCATGACACCCAAAACAAAGAAAGTTGTCACACCCAAAAGACTTGGCGCCACCCCCAAGGGACGTCAGGCCACTACTACCTCTCCCACACCTGAACCAACTCCTCAAGCCATTGTCCCAACTGTTGTCCAGAGCACCATCGTTGAGAGCGCGACCACTGTTCCCAAGGATTCTCAAAAGCGATCTGCTAAGAAGCCTCTCAGTGCCAAACAAAAAGGGAAGAGGAAGATTTTGGCTGAGGAATTGGACGAGGAAGAGGAGGAAGATGACCTAGATGCCATCCTGGAAAGAGATGCTGCCAAGAAGCCGAGGAGGAAGCCTTGAAGAAGAAAAAGGCCGATGAGGAGGCCGAGCTTGCTAAGAAACTGGCAGAGGAGGAAGCTGAGAGGATTTGGAAGGAAGCCGAAGCCGAGGAGGTTCCATCCGAGGAGGAGCCTGAGGAAGAAGAAGAAGAGTAAGAGGGATTTGGAGATGACGATGAAGCTGAAGGAGATGAAGCGGGGTCCGGTGAGGACTAGGGGTCTGAGGAAGAGGAGGAAGAATCTCCCTCTCATTCTCCTCCTCCCCCGTCTCCAAAGAAGCGGAAAGCCCCTGTTGCTGTCAAGCCTCCATCTCCCAAGCGCACCAGGAAGGGCACCCTCAGGAGTCTTGAAGCGCATGTCAAGAGAGCTGCTCCGACAATTGCTCGCAGGAAGAATGCCGACCCCCCTGCATATATCCAGGTAAATCAATCCTTGCCCTCCTTTTGGTTTCAAGATGCTGAGACTGCTGGTAAGTGGGTAGATGATTTTCGAACTCGTAGGGTTTGCTGCTCTGATTTTTTGGATTTTGAGTTCTTTGAAGCTTTGAAGTTACCCTGCATTGATCTTCTCAAAAAATCCCCAGCCTGGACCCTTCTCAATCTTGAAACCGTCTACTACCCCCAGCTTACCCGTCTGTTTTACATTAACCTAAAAGCCAAACACGACCCCAATGGTTGGTCTTTGGAGTCTGTTGTCAAAAGGGTTAGAATCTCTCTCAACTCCAATGACTTTGCAGATGTCCTTGGCTTACCTAGCCCAGTTCCACCCTCTAAAATACACCCCTCAAAAGAGAATTGCATCATCCTTGCCCGAGCCAAGTACCTCCTACCCGAAGCATCCAACAACACCTCAAAGCAACTCACCCACTCATCCCTAACCCTTGAGGCAAAAATAATTTTCAACATCATTGTTCGATGCCTCTTACCCGGTCACTCCTTACTGACAATGCCATGGTCCTGCTCTACCGCATCTTAAATGGCCTTGATCTTGATCTAGCCAACACTATCCTTGGAACCATGGCTCGTGCCAGAAAAGTTAGAAAAGGCTCTCCCCTCCCCTTTGCTACCCTTTTGACCCCTCTCTTCAAAGCTTCTGGAATTGATGTCAAAAATGAAGAACAACAACGTCATATGGGTAAGTTCGACTCTAAGGGCCTAGAAAAGATTGGCATCACTCGGTCTCCCCAAGGGACCTTGAGTCTTGCCACTCCTTCAAAAGTCCTTCCCACTGCTTCAGCTTTCGATGAACGCATGGACAACCTAGAGTTGGGCTTGGAGGAAGTTCGCCTGGATATCAAGGAGCTGCAAAAGGAGTTTTTGACGGAGATGAGCGGGATTTCCAAGATGCTGCAAGGACTGTGGACGAGGCTCACTGATGATGATGCTCCGGATGACGATGCTTAAACCCTACCCTACCCTATCCCACCCCTGAAACTTGATACATTGCTAGTTTTTGGAAACTTTTTAAAAACATTTATTGACTGTTTTACCTCCTCCCTTTGTTGAAAGACAAAAAGGGGGAGATGATCTGTGTTGTTTAGACTTTGAAAACCTATCTGCTTGAAGGTCATGGAAGACCGTGGTTTTTGATTTTTTTGGCTTTCGGCTGGATGGCTTTTGCATGCTTTAAAATTTTGATCCAACATTTGTCTAACCCATGTAGGTACTTAGTCCGATTTTTCTTATATTATTTATGCTTGACTAAGTTGCAGAGATGCACAGGTTTTGTCTTTCATCTAGGGGGAGATTGATAACTCCCTCCCTTGATAAAAATCGGAATAAATGTTTCAAAGGCCTTGACAGGTTGTTTGTGTCAAAGGTCTTGGAACATTAACAGTTGATGAAATCCAAAACCTGTTTTATAAGTCCGAATATTATTTAATCTTATTATATACTTCCGTTATATTATATATATATATATACTTGACTAATCTTTCAGGAAGTTTTTCGAATTATTTCCTTCCTTACGACAAGTGGTGAGAAGGTTCAAATCGGAAAGATTATGGCTTCATTTGTTTTCAAGTTTAGAAGATCTTGAAGATAGCCATGATCAGGAATAGCCATTGGAGAAGATTCTCGGCGCAGATTTGTCTTAATAAATAGAGAAGAAAGATGAAGACAGGATATAGAAGTGCTACACGAGCTTTCATTCATTCAAGCAAGATTTGTCTTCCAAAGTGTCTCTTGCTAGCGCTCAAGAGTTTGTTGTTTATTTCAAAGCCTTTGAGAGTCACTGTGAGCTTATAGGATATATTCATTTTTAGTGTTACTCGAGAGTTTGTAACTCGGGAAGTTACACTAGGGTATTGATTTGTGAGAGTAAGAGGATTGTACTAGATAGCTGAGAGAGGTGGGGCTCTTCTAGATTGGTATAGGATTCCTAAGCTAAGAGAATCAATAAAGCATTTTGAATCCTAGGGTTGTGGAAGAACCCTAGGCGGGGACGTAGGCCAAGTTCGTGCTGAACCTCGTAAACAATTACTCGTGTCCTTTATCTATTGCTTTACCTTATTTCCGCACTTGGTTCGATTGTCTAACTTTGTGATTCAGGTTTAATCTCAAAGGGTTTTATACGAGCTCCAAAAGTCTTAAGACTTTTTGCGAAAAACGGGCATACTCTATTCAACCCCCCTTCTAGAGTATTTCTATATTACATTGTTTTATATTATCGAACCTTCATAGGCATTCTCATATGCCTCAAGTCTCAACTCTTCAAGCTCATGAAGTTGTAGCATTATCTTCTCACCGGCTTCTTTCAAGTCATAATTCAGCGCCTTTATAGCCCAAAATGCCTTATGCTCCAACTCAACCAGTAAATGACAAGATTTTCCATATACAAGCAGGTACGGTGTAGTGCCCAAGGGAGTCTTGTACACCGTTCTGTATGCCCACAAAGCATCATCAAGATTTTGTGCCCAATCTTTCCTTGTTCGAGAAACAGTTTTCTCCAAAATACTCTTGATTTCTCTATTGGAGACCTCGACTTGACCATTGGCTTAGGGGTGATATGGCGTAGCAATGCGGTGGTTCACACCATACTTCTTCAAAAGTGCTTTAAACTTTTGATTAATAAAGTGTGATCCTCCATCACTAATAAGCACTCGCGGAACCCCAAACCTTGGAAAGATAGTAGACTTTAAGAACATTGCTACCACTTTAGAGTCGTTAGTAGGTGTGGCGATTGCTTCCACCCACTTTGACACATAATCTACGGCAACCAAGATGTACTTGTAGACTCCAGAACTCGGGAAAGGACCCATAAAATCGATCCCCCACATATCAAAAAGTTCCACCTCTTGGAACTTGGTGAGTGTCATTTCATTCCTCCAAGATATGCTCCCTGAACGTTGACATTCATCAAAAGAAGTTACATACCTCTGCACATCCTTAAACATGGTGGGCCAAAAGAAACCGGATTGTAAGATCTTGGCGGTAGTCTTGAAAGCTTTAGCATGTCCTCCAGCAGGGAAGTTATGACAATGCTTAATCACACCTTCAATCTCATCATCCGGGACACACCATCTATAAATCCCATCATTGCCTAGCTTGAAGAGAAGCGGTTCATCCCAATAATATTTTTGAACATCATGGAGGAATTTCTTCCTCTGGTGGAATGACAGTCCAAGTAGCAACTCTTTGCAAACCAAGTAGTTCACAAAATCAACATACTAAGAAAGCCCCTCAATGGAGAAGTTCAGGAGCTCTTCGGTGACATGAGAAATGGCAGAGGTTGCGGCTTTGAACAAGTGGTCATCTGGGAAAGAATCATCAACAGACAATCCTTCTTTTCTCTTCTCAATCTGCTCTGGAGGAAGCCTAGAAAGGTGATCAACAACAACATTCTCAGCCCCTTTCTTGTCCCTAATTTCCAAGTCAAACTCTTGTAGCAACAGAATCCAACGGAAGAGGCGTGGTTTCGCATCCTTTTTCTGCATCAAGTAACGCACATCAACATGGTCAGTAAAGACAATTACCTTAGAATCCACAAGGTATAACCGAAACTTCTCAAAGGCAAACACCATTGAAAGCAACTCCTTTTCCGTTGTGGTGTAGTTCATCTGAGCCTCATCAAGTGTCTTGCTGGCATAGTAAATAGCATGAACCTTCTTGTCCCTTCTTTGCCCAAGTACAGCACCCACGACAAAGTCACTTGCATCACACATAATTTCGAAAGGGAGATCCTAATCCGGTGATTGCATGATGGGGGCTGACACTAATGCTTGTTTTAGCCTGCAAAAAGACTCAAGAGAATCTGTAAAAAAATTGAAGGCTACATCCTTCAACAATAGATTAGTCAAAGGCTTGGCAATTTTAGAAAAATCCTTGATGAATCTTCTATAAAAACCAGCATGTCCTAGAAAACAGCTAATTCCTCTATTAGAGACTAAATGTCCTAGCACAATTCCTTCATTAACCATGAAATGACATTTTTCCCAATTTAGCACAACATTAGTCTCTTCACATCTCATTAAAACTCTTTCAAGATTAGACAAGCAAGCATCAAAAGTAGTGCCATAAACGGAGAAATCGTCCATAAACACCTCCACAATCTCCTCAATCTCCTCAATCATATCAGAAAATATAGCCATCATGCATCATTGAAAAGTTGCAGGAGCATTACATAAGACAAAAGGCATCCTTCTATATGCAAAGGTACCATAAGGGCAAGTGAATGTAGTCTTTTCCTGATCATCTGGGTGAATAGAAATTTGCCAAAATCCACTATACCCATCTAGATAGCAAAAGTATGAATGCTTAGCCAACCTTTCTAGCATTTGATCAATAAATGGAAGAGGGAAGTAGTCTTTCCTAGTAGCGGTGTTCAACTTTCTATAGTCTATGCTCATTCTCCACCCGGTGACCGTCCTAGTGGGAATTAATTCATTATTTTCATTTTTTTACAACCGTTAACCCACCCTTCTTAGGCACAACGTGAACCGGACATACCCACTTACTATCGGAAATAGGAAAAATAATCCTCGCATCTAACAATTTCAGGACTTCTTTTTTTACTACCTCTTTCTTGTTTGGGTTAAGTCTTCTTTGGTGTTCTATGGTGGGTTTGTGGTCATCTTCCATGAAAATACGATGCATGCACAAAGAAGGTGAAATCCCTTTCAAATCATCTATTGAATACCCTATGGCCTTTTTATGTTTTTGAATGACAATTAAAAGCTTCTCAACTTGATCATCACTCAAATTAGCATTCACAATCACAAGCCATGTAGAGTCGTGTCCAAGGAATCCATACCTCAAAGAAGATGGGAGTGGCTTCATCTCTAGCTTAGGCGCTTCAGGATCATCATCTGTGGTTAGAAGTTAGACCCTGGACTTAGGGAAGGTAGGAGCTTCTGGCGACAACTCCAAATCAGCAACAACTTCAGCAAGTGGTGGACATTCTCCCATCGTCATCACACTAGTAGTCAAGCAAAGCTCCAAGGAGTCCCTAATGACAATAGACATCATTTGCTCTTGGGTTGTCCTTTCCATCACATCTTCCCTAAAATAATCATTCTCAAAAGAAGGAGTTTTCATAGCTTTAGGAAGGTTAAATTCTATTTTCTCATCTCCAATGTCGAAGGAGAGAGTCCCCTTTCTTACATCAATCACAGTACCTGCAGTGGCCAAGAAAGGCCTTCCAAGAATAATAGGGACAGACATATTCGCATCCATATCCAACGCTACAAAGTCTAATGGCACAAAAAATTTTCCCACCCTAATAGGGATATCCTCTAAAATACCAGTTGGCTGGGCAATGGACCTGTTAGCCATGAATAGTTGCATCTTCACTGGTATACGCTCTCCTAAATCAAGCTTATTGCAAATTAAGAGAGGAAGCAAGCTTACACTAGCTCCCAAATCACAAAGGGCATTGTAATCATGCTGATTGCCAAAGTTAATAGGGACACATAAACTACCTGGATCCTCGAGCTTACATGGTAGCTTGTTTTGGATCAAAGCGCTGCACTCCTTACTAAGAACTATTGTCTGGCATTCATCAAGCTTCCTCTTGTTGGAGAGGATCTCCTTCAAGAACTTGACATATGCCGGAATCTCCTCAAGAGCTTCGGTGAATGGGATGTTTATGTGCAGCTTCTTCAAGATCTCTACAAAATTCCCAAACTTCTTCTCCAGCATAGCCTGATTCTTCTTTTGTGGGAATGGAAGAGGAGATTGATATGGCGGTGGGGGAACATATACCGTGTCCTTCTCAGGCTCATCTGTTTCCTTAGTCTCAACCTCTGGTGGAGCAGCTTGCCCTTTAGCTTTAGGAGGTTCATGCTTCTTTACCTCCTCTAACTGTTTACCATTCCTCAAAGACACATCAGAAATTTATCCTTTTGGATTTTTATCAAGTTTGCCTGGAAGTTGACCTGACAGTCTAGGAGCATTGACAACTTGTTGAGCCAACTGATTAGCTTGAACCTTTTGTTCCTGCTCAATCACTTGTATCTTGGTACCCATATCTTGGTATCCTTGATTTGGTGCATTATGAAATCCAGGTGGGACTCCATTTCCATATAATGCTTGGTTCTGGAATGACTGTGGATTCTGCACATTAGAATTGTTCACATACCTAAAGTTCGGGTGATTCCTCCAACTAGGATTGTAAGTATAGGAGAATGGGTCATTCCTGGGGGTTTCTGTAGTTGTCTCTAGTGAAGTTTACCTCCCTTTGAGCCATGCCCGGTTGTGTTTCTAGAAAAGCAGGGCAACTAGATAATGTGTGGTTTTGCATACCACAATATTGACATTCAACAATGGGGGGAGGCACCCCTGCCGCACTAGATGAGAGCGGCTTAGCAAGAAACTTCTTTTTTAATAATGCAATGTCACGATGTAGAGCTTCCATCTGGGATGACTTGTGAGTTTCAGCATCAACCTCATAGAGACCTACAGACCTCTTAGTAGCAGAAATATAAGAGCGAGGATTAGAGTACCTCGCAGCATGAAGAGCAGTCTTCTCAATCAAAGGCCAAGCATCATCTAAACTCATCTCCACAAATCCTCCATTAGAAGATGTGTCTATAAGCAGTCTAGTAGCATCATCAACTCCTTGATAGAAGATTTGAAGGAGAACATACTTGGTTTTCCCGTGATGTGGGCACTGAATCAGCAAATCCTTAAACCTCTTTGAAGATTCATGATAGGCCTCTCCATGTTGCATAGCGAACGCATTGATCTCCGCCCTCATCTCAGATACCTTCTTGGGTGGAAAGTATTTGCTCATGAATGCCTCATATAGTTGGTTCCATGTTGTAATGGAGTTCTCTGGTAAGGATCTATACCAAGCTTTAGCCTTCCCGTGAAGAGAGAAACAGAAGGCATATAGACGGATGACCTCTTGAGAAACGTTCTCCATATGCATCGTGGTCATTAGATCGAGGAATGTCTCCATGTGTTGGTGAGAATCTTCTGATGTTGATTCACCAAACTGATTAGACTGGATCAAATTCAGCAGTCCGGACTTTAGCTCAAAGTTACGAGCTTGCAACTCCGGGAGGACTACACCAGAAATTGGAGCAGAGCATGGTGGCATCATATAGTTCCCTAGAGTTTGGGGAGCATACTCAAGAGCATGCATACCTTGCCCTTGATTATCACGTTGGCGTTGGAGTCCAGCAGTAAGATCATTCAATTGTTGGCGCAGCTGAGCAACGTCAACGTTATGATCCGCCATTTACTATCTACCAATCACAAGATTTTCCCTTAGTCTCCTATGAAAAGTACGTAAATACACTTTTTTCCATTTTATACTTGAAATATGCTTAATTTATGGGTAAATGAGCCTAATTTTATGGGTTTATAGGTAAATATGTCTAATTTTATGCGTAAATACACTTTTTTCCATTTTCAACACTTTTTGTTGTGCAAATATATATTGTATAAATAAAATGATAAAATGCAATAATAAAATGACGATATGTATGAATAATAATATGAAGTGCACAATTAAGATTATTGTTACTGTGTTTTGAATCATTTTTCATCGGCGTCGCATCGGGGTTCCGGGGGGCGGAGCTCCCCTGGCGGTGGTGTGCATATATAATAACATTATGGTGTGTATATATAATAGACTTTTAATGTTATGTTGTGCATATATAATAACATTATATTAGGCTTTTAAAATGTGCGAATATAATGTTATGTTTTGCAAATATAACATTATGACGTGAATATATAATAGGCTTTTAAATTAAAGTTAATAAATAAGATTAAAATATGTAAATATAATGTTATGTTTGGCAAATATAACATTATGATGTGCATATACAATATTCTTTTAAATTAAAGTGCATAAATAAGGTTAAAATGTGCAAATATAATGTTATGTTGTGCAAATATAACATTATGGTGTGCATATATAATAGGCTTTTAAATTAAAGTGCATAAACAAGATTAAAATGTGCAAATATAATGTTATGTTGTGCAAATATAACATTATGGTGTGCATATATAATAGGCTTTTGAATGAAAGTGCATAAATAGGATTAAAATGTGCATAATTAAGGTTAAAAAGTGCATAACGAAGATTATGATGTGCATGGTTAGCAATTTGGGATTGTTGGGTCCTCGTCTATTATGTAACCTATGTGGGATTTGAACCCACATCTTTTTGCAAACGCACATTGCTCTACCAATTGAGCTAATATACTAAATCATGTGGTCATAAGCTCATAATTTTCATGGTATATATACCGGATAAATATGATCCGGGGTATATGACTATTTTATTTATAAATTTTTGTTTAATATCCATTTTACTATATTGAACCTATTATTTGACCTGTGATTCCCATCCATTCAGAACAATACATAGGCCGCCACTAAATCCACAACTGAACGACACATAAATTAAACAAAATTCCAACTATGTACACATTTTCAAGCTAAGGCAGTGCCATTCAGTACAAGCTAAGGCAATGCCATACAGTACAAGCTAAGGCAAAGCCATTCGAAAAAGCTAACGCAATGCATAATACATGTTCAACAACAAAACTAGAATAGTATCTTACAACCAACTAGGCTTCAAAATACATACATAATGTCCAGCTAAGAAGAACTTCCTTTTGATATAGCTACTCACAAAGAAAATCAATCCATTCAGCATTGCCCAGAGAAATTGTATAGTGTCCAGCTAAGAAGAACTTCCTTTTGATATAGCTACTCACAAAGACAGGGCAAAAGTAGTCAGCCATTGAAGACAAGTGTGGATTACGAACCTTTGGATATCGATGAATATACCCCGGATATTAGATGAATATACCCCGGAGATTAGATGAATATACCCCGGACGTTTTTATTAGAGGAAATCGGCTAACGGTATATACCCCGGATTTTTTTAGTTTTATACCCCGGATAAAAATAATTTAACAACCCGGATTAGACAGACTTTATACCCCGGATATTAGTACAATATACCCCGGATATTACTATCGTATACCCCGGGCGTTTTTTTCCTACAACTTTCTTACATATTTGGCCAGGTTATATACCCCGGATTTAAAAAAAATATATCCGGGGTATAAAGTGAAACGTACATTTTATCACACCATAGCTGAAGCCCGGACCATATACCTGTCAGATCCGGGGTATATGTACAAAAACGCCTGGGGTATAATCTGTTTTTTCTACTAGTGCTTGGGAAAAAAATTCGGACGTTGTAACAACGTTGGATTCAATGTTGTTACAACGTCGAATTGGATGTTGCATTTTGACAGCCCATTTTACAAAATCGGATTAGATGTTGTTACAACATCGGATTGGAAGTTGCATTTTGAAAGCCCATTTTACAACGTCCAATTGGACGTTGCAATCTACCCATCCCGCCTCGTCCTTGCCTTAGATTCACAACGTTGCATACCACATATTACAACGTTGGATCGGACGTTGTACTATAATTAACACTACAATGTCGAATCCGACGTTGATTAGCAGCACAAATTCGTGGATTTGCGGTGTATATAGGGACACCCTTAAAATTAATATCATAGTTTTGATTTGCTAAATTTAGAAAAAATCTATCAAAAATGAACTGAAGAATTTGTATAAAATTACGTCCCCCTTCGATAAGTTTCTGGCTCCGTCCCTGGACATAGTTGTGTTATATGAATCAAAGCATCTAACTTAATTCTTTGGTGAACAGTGGCATCCCTCAAAGAACGTAATTTTGACAAAGTAGTAGATTGGTTTTGAGCTAAGTAAATCAGGCAATTCTCCTAAAGCAAGCAATTGTCTTGTGCTTGTAAAATTTTACTGATGTTACAAAGTGTTTGAGATGCTGCATTTTAGGGGGCTGGAGTATTGTTTGTAATATATTCAAATTTTCTTGATGATTCAACATTATAATAACATGATCGTTCACTGATAAAATTCTCCTCTCGTGCATTTTACTTTTCTTTTAAGTTGAATTCATATACATGAATTGATTATTTGGGCTTGGCCATCTGACTTTTTTTTTGGCGCTGCATTTTTTTTAATTAAGTAGTAATTCAAGTTCGGATATACCTGAAACTGGAGAGGTCGACAGACAGGTGAACCGTCGAACATAGAAAAATCAAAAAATACAAAAAGAAAAAAGGTTCAATCAACACGTACCATGTGCTCAGAGATGAAAGAAACTAGGCAGAACTAAATCCGAAAACGTTAAGAACGCTGACGAAGAACAAAGCCAAGCACCGCTCAAGGGGAGCACCGTAGGTCAACGGTACAATAGGAATCTAACTCATGTGAGCCGTGAGGATGAAACACCAAGGACTAATCTCCCGAATACGGAGTCACCCTTTGCACACTGCCACGTGATGTACGTGCGCCTATTTTGCCATGTTTTGTACTTACTTTTATTCCAATTTCTATCTATATTTTATACTTTTGGGTTAGAAAATTATTGAATTTGTGTAATTTATGCTTGTTTATGAGTTATGGCGGTCTACACAACTTTCAATTTAATTTCGCAAGAATCAGAGACATTTTAGAGAAATTTGAAGATGAAGAAGAAGAAACCAATCTGAATTTTCACTCGATATCTACTGAAACCACTCGACATCTACTGGAGTGAAGTCAGAATTTGGTTAACTGTTGAAGAAAGGAAAGCTCCTGATGATTCACTCGATGTCCACTGAAGTTGACTCGACGTCGAGTCTCACAAGCCACACTTAGAGCCAAGAGAAGAGAAGCACTCAACACCACGGAGATCACCCGAGATCGAGTGAGGAGCACTCGAGACCATACAAGACCACTCGATGTCGACTGACTTTCACTCGATATCGACTGGAACCCTAGCCTGACGTGACGCGTTTTGAGGAGTCCGGATTTGAGGAGGATTTCTTAGATACGAAGTCAAGGATCTTTCATCCTTCCTTAGATACATTTATTGTTATGGGTTAAATTCTATTGACCCTAGGGAACTTTTATTTTGTTTTATTTTATTTTAATTAGGAAGTTTTATCTAAGAAAATTCGATAGATATTTCTTTCCTTGGTTAGCAAGGATTGATCACTATCAGTGGCGAATCCAAGATTTTAGTCGAGGGGGGGCTGAAAACTAGGCTCGGATGGGTTCATGATAATGAACATGAAAAAGGTTCCTTGGACTTTTTTTTTTCTTACAAGGCTTATAAGATTTCCATAGTTTACCGCACATAATCTCCAGAAGTAGTATCTCGAAGTTGTACACATCTGTCTTAGTGGAGATGTTCCAATCTTTTGTTGCTTTTTGTTGGGTTTGAAAGAGTTTGATGAATGTCAAACAATCTTGTAGTTTCAAAGTCTGCAATCTTTTGCTACTTCTTGTTTATGCCAACAAATAAAACCCAATTTCAGTTAGCTCCTACAACTTGTGTTTAATTACAAAGCCAAAACCACAATATACTCCAAAGTTCAAACCACAACCACAAACCCAAGTGCAATCTTTTACTGCTTCTTGTTTCTGCCAACAAAACTTACTAAGCCAAAACCACAATTCCAAATACAAACCACAATTTCAAATAAAAAACCACAAATTTATTTCCCAAACCACAAAAAGCTAATCACAATTTCTCAAAACGTATTATCAAATTCGCAAACCCCAATCGAAATTTCCCCAAATTAATTCTAAAATCCACAAATTCTGATCTAAATTGATTTTCATCTCAATTAATTGAACCTAAAAAAATTAAATTAAACGAAGAGGAAGAGCCAAAACTAACGCTAGATCGATGAAGAACTTTTAGATGCAGCTCTACTCTACGGACAGTGAGGGAGATGGGAGTGGAGTGCGACATGAGCGGGGGTTCCCCGACTGTCGAGGATTGGGTGGAGGTTGGTGGCTCGGCCGGAGGTGGAGCTTGCCACGGAGGTCGGCTCAGGGGCGACTCGGCTCTCTAATCCCATCGCGTTCGCTCTGTCTATGTAAAAAGGGAAGCTTCTGTGTTATGAATATGATAAAATCTGATGTTTTAAAAAAAAACCAGATAAAAAACATTAGGAATGAGAATCGAACCTGAGTCTTGGCGGAACCATTCTCACTCCACCCATCCCCCTTACCGCTAGGCCAAGTAGTCATCTTGTTTCATATCCCCTTGGGGGCTAGTTTTTTTTTTTTTTTTTTATCATCCATTAATCCAAGCACACAAGCAGTTGTGTAATCCTAGTTAGGAAGAGAAAGAGAAGGCCGACAGAGGGAGTGACAGAGAGTTTAGAGCTTCGGTTGTAATCTTTTTTACATTATTTTAATTCAAAGTAGTTTCTTTTATGTCAATTATGGTGATTTTGATGATGAAGAGCGAGTATTCGTCCTACTTCTAGGGTCGGGGTGAGCCCAATGATAGCCATGTAAGTATGCTAAAGTTATGATCTTTTATGTGATTTTCATCTTTTATCTTATGTGCTTAATTCCTTTACGAGAGTTGAGGAAATTCCTTGTTTATGATACTAAAGCGAAAGTGAATATATTATGAATTTGGATACTAATTATGAAAAGGATAGTGACACTTAGGGTTTATGTGAGAGCCTCTATATTCCTATTTGTTAATAATGAACGTTATTTGACGAAAAGCATGTTTCTTTCATGAGTTAAAGTATGTTGCTTGCATGAATATCATTGTGGTAATTCCCTGGCTTTGGAAGTCTTTTAGTTTATTGATATTACAAAACCTTTTCTGCTTATTTCAGTTCCCCATTCGATTCCATCCTTTCATTCTTCGAACGTTCTTTTCCGACAAACTTTACTTTCTGTTTTTCTGCATTATGACTCAACATCGACTCGCCCCAGTAGATAGTCAGTGAGTCTAACCTGATATCGAGTGCCCTACTCGATGTTGAGTGTGTTGCTGTTATTTTGTAGGTTTAACAACAAACATTGACTGCCACTGTCGACATCGATTGGATGTCATTCGACGTCGAGTGACTTCTGGTCGACATCAGAGGGCTGTTTTCGAGACAAGATCGGCGAGTACTGACACGCTTCCTCAAGTATCGATCTTGACTCCTACCACTACAGTAGGAGGAAGTCTTGTAATATTTTTGCGTAGACTGGGATTCAGTTTCATTTATATTTCACATTTATTAGACTCGATTTCCTCCGCTAACATAACGACCCCAACCTATCATGACTTCGGACGAAGCATCCCCGACCAAGTAGTAGATCACCCAGGAACATCCACGTTAAAAATACACGCTACCTAAAGAAAACACCCAAAAATTGATCAATCAAGATACGGATTTTAATACTCGTAAAAGAGGGTTATCGAACCTCGAAAGCAAAGGGTTATTTATATATAAAGATATACATAATTTTATTATGATTTATATATTTATTATTTTTAATTATACGGGCCAACCTTGAGCCCAAATAATTGCCTTAGGCCCAAAAGACGAAAATCGGGCCTAATCTATCACCCACGGCCACGGGCCACTTGATTGTCGAGTCACTTAGACCCAAAGAGTGGCCTTGGGCCCCATGGAGGCCAAGGAAATGAAGCAAGGCCAGGCATATTGAGGTCTGAACACCATGGAGGTGAAGCGGTGGCATGCAACATGAAGGACGACATCCAGGATAAACAGATGGCAACGTCGATCACGCACCCCGTTGAAGACAGCGAGTACTCGGCCAAAATGAGCACAAAGGCAACATCTGGTGAAGGGAGGAGAGTATCGAGTGTAACGGCCCGGGATTAAGATTCCCGAGTTACGTTTCGAGGGATGAAACCCCTCGTTGGGATCTTGCGCCCCGAGTACAAGTTGAAGGTTTTAAATCGAAGATGTGTAGTTTAAAGTGGGATTTCACAACCAAATTTGGAAGGTCCGTTGGAGACCCCGGGGTAAACCCCTGTACCTGTCCTAAGTCTACAACGCGGGAAATCCTTTATAATGCAAAGGGCATAAGTTCTGAAAGTGATACAACCTGTGCCACGGCAGAGCCGGGTCAAAACAGAATACAATTAGGGAGAAATCCCAAAAGCGTGAATCTGGTGAAGTCAGGTTTCAAACACTCACTCTCCGCCATATAAATAGACCCCGTCATACCAGCACAAAATAAAGAAGTGTATCGGGTACCTGAAACTATACCACCAAGTCAGGCCAAGAGTCCGCCCGCGGGTCCTCTGACCGCGCTGAGGACATATAATACGCCTATACCTAGAATAAAGGATGCCTTCATGCAGTACTGAAATAAAACCACACTATCATGCTCCTAATTCATATGCGCAGAATATTGAGGAAGGCCTTAACAAAGAATATCAAGTGGTATATCCCTTTTCTACCACCACCCCCCTTACAGATAGGGTGGAGACTGGCCAGTTCGATGCTATAATCATATAAAATCTCATCATCATATCAAATCTCATCATCATATCATATCTCATGCCCATCTCGTATCTCGTGATATATATAAAGGACTCGAGGAGGACAACACCCGATGAAGCTGGGCTGCCCTATGACCCTAGCAAGGACTCTAGGACTCACAGATAACGGTCGTTCTGTATTCAAACGCATACAGAATAAGGATGCTCATTCGTAAATGCAATTCCTAAGCATGATACTACATGACATGCTCTTATGCATATGCAACACCTACATACTATATGACACATCAGGCAGGAGGTACTGGTTACTGAGTAATCCCCGGAGGTACTTACCTGGCTAGCAGACCGGCAACAGAACAATCCATCACACAGTATTCACAATCACAAAGTATCACCTAGTACATAATGAAATATATAAGTCTACATTCAACTATTAAGCACTCAAGCACACCTCAATCAACAGAACAAGTAACATATTATGAAAGTCATTTCATCGCATCATCCACTCCTTTAGACCACATCGTTCTCCATAAATCATTCAACCAATTCTACATGTTCATATACGTCATTTCCACATATACCTCAACGGTTCATCAAAATCATAAGACATAATTTGTGTGATATAAAATCCTACTAGATTGCCATAATTATCCAACATTTGATCTCATATAATAATTCACCACAAGTCATGTTATTAGTCATATATATCATATTGTTAGTCAAACGATCATATTATCATGCTAGTTAGTCATCAAATTAGTCTTATTCCCAGGTTAGTTTCAAAACCGTTTCAAATCCCAGTTAAATAGTAAAGTATTCCGACCCTTAAAATACTCGCCGAATTCCCTTTTTAATTTATTTATTAGATTACTTTCCATCCTTGAAATTCTTTTCCAAATTCTTTATAAATCTTTAAGTCCCAATAATATATTTTAAATCTCAAATAGTATTACATGATATTTTAAATGCCATTTATTTAACACTTTTATAAATGATTTCCAAATCCTCTAAAATCCCGAACATTTTTATTTAATAAATCAACCCTTATAATTTTCCCAAAATAATATTTTATCTCTTAAAACCTCCAATAATATTGTATATATAATATATTTTAATTACCGTTAAATAGTTAAATAAATTAGCGAATGAACCCGAACCGAACCGAACCCATAATAATCCCAACCCGGTTAAATGTTAAACACAATTCTGAAGTAGGACCAGGGCCCACCAGTTCCACGCTGGCCTCCTTCCTCCTCAGGATTCAAACGAAGACCCGCGTTGGCTGGCTTGCCCGTTGCTCGCCGGCTCCTCGCACCCGCGCCCGCTTGGAAGCCCGCTTCCACTGGTTAGCTCGCTCGCTGATGGCTGTTCGACCCGCACCCGCTGGCTTGACCTTGCTCCCGCCCTCGCTACAGCTCGCTACTCCCACCTTTGCTCGGCCTCGCTACTCTCGTCTCGCCTCGCACACGACTACGCCGGAGTTCTCGCCGGGGTTCTCGAACTCCTCCGAATCCTCGCACTCACCTCACACACACTCATACTCACACTCGCCCACATCTCGACCCTGGTTAGAATCGAATTGAAACAGAGGAAGGAAAAGGCGGGAGCTTACTGAGGGATATCGCGACTTCGGAGCTCTCGATCGGAGTTTTAGGCATCGTCGGAGGCCCTCGATGGCTCGTCGGACCTGCGTCGGACATGAGTGAGCGTGATGGTAGGGATCGAGGGTGGTTTGGATCGGAAAAGAGAGAGAATGGCTTACCGGAAGGTTGGTTCACGAACAAATGGACGAGGGGTATTCGGAGGCTCGTCGATGACGCCGAGAGCTCCGGGGGCGGCTACGATTGCTCTACGATGAAAGAGGAGGTGACGAGGATGACAACGACCAAGAGGGATCACCGAGGCGTGGAGTGTGGCGATGACGACGAGAGGAGGAAGTGGATGTGTTTCTCGGGTGAAAGAGGGGAGGAAGGCTTCGGCTTGACCGAAGGTGCAGAGGAAGAGGACCGCCTGGTGGAGCAGGTGGTGCCGGTTCTGGGCTCGGAAAACAAAACAGAGGCGTGGGGGGAGGTGACGGTTTCAGTGGTGATGTCGGTGATGAATTGATTGAAGGGAGCAGGTGAGGGTGATGAATGAATGAATGACGGGGGGTGAGGGGTGACCTTTAAAGTGGTATGGTGAGGTAATGTGCGGAAGTGGTTAAACCAATACCCGGAAATAAATTCCGAATACGCGAATTTTGAATCCCGCAATTCGTTATCAAATGTTAGTTTCTCCGACTCTCGTTCTCTCGATCAATTAGATTTTTATAATCGACAAGGATATCGTCATGTGATAATTATTTTCAATTTACGAGGTAAAAGGATGGAAATCGTTCGTCAAATTTTTTATTACGGTCGGAATCCGCTAAACGAGCTTTTAATTCGATTTAAATTCATTTTTAATTTCCTTTTTCTGAAAAATTAGGATTTGAAAATCTGAGCCTTTACATCATCCACCTCTAAAAACAAGTCTCGTCCCCGAGACTAAAATCATTTTCAAACAGGGGATGAAGTTTGAAATTAGTGAGTCCAAGGATCATGCCATTAATCCCGTAAGTATCTCATAAGTGCCCCTATGAGATCGTCATAGTACCGTTGCCGTGATCATAATATCTCCAATAGACCGTAGTAAGAATGTAATATGGGCCCCTACCACATCCTTACTCCGACTCTTTGGCCATATCATAACTCAAATACATATATCCACTTCATGGGGCGTTATAATGAAAACTAGAGTCACATTAATTTCTTAAAATCCAAGTTAGTCTCTTTTGAAACACCATTCAAAATTTCAAGTTCGACGTTAGCCAAAATCATTTCCAACTTCTCAGTTCATTCTACCATCCGCCTCTAAGGGCTTATCCCATATTCTCTTCCTATGTTCCAAGTAATAATCAAATTCCAATACTTCAGCTTCCATCATTTCTATCATCAAGGATCGTATATATAATAGCAATCATATCTCACGTTTAACAACATCACATAAACACGTCAAGTACAGTCGTATAATATAATATATCTAGCATCGTATCGTCCATGGTAGGATTTATCACATCATCTCACATAAGTGACACACCATATCAATCAGATAAACCCGTCATATCAAACAGATAAGCACATCATATCAATCAGGTAAGCACATCATACTCATGCTACTGCCAAGCGTCATCACATTAGAGACAAACAAGTACTTCCGTACACTAGAATTCCATCGAGTTCAGGGGATAACTATGTTAGTACTAATAGTTCAGTATTGTCAACGACAATACATCATAGAATCAACATCGTCTATAACATAGAATTCGCACCACATTTGGCCCCAAGTAAAGCGTACGCTAGATCACATCCTCAAGAGAACCTGCCTATAACTATCAATCATGACAAGACACAACCACTACCCATTAACTCTTGCATTAAGATCAAATTCACCGAGGTCTACCAGCCCAAACCACTACTAGTTCTACACACCACTACATCCTGCTCACATATTCTAGTCTCATAACTATTTGCAATCAAGGCCGAATACCCCAACCAACTACTAGGTATCCCAACTCCTATGCCATCAAGCCATCTAAGAGCCAATCCATTTCGACATCCCAATCTCAAGTCTTACCTTTCACTCGACTATCATCTCCTAAAGAGACATCATGAATCACCTTGCTAACTTAATCATACTCCCCACGCCACTAACCACTCTCACTAACCATCCACCTCTAAGGACCCAACTCATGCTGACCATCTCACACCTGACACTCCCGACCAATTCCAATGTAAAACTCAACTAGTGGTACTCCCAACCACGAATCACCATGACCATCAAGCTGACCTACTCTAGATCATTTCCCCAGCATTATCTGAATTTACCTCATGTTACCATTCCTTAACCACGACCATTATCCCCAACGAAACCTTATGTCACCCTAACTCGAATTACCCATAACATCGCAACTTGACTAATTCTCCCACGATTTTCGAACCGATAGAATTCCCACTGAACTCCTACGACATCCTCGCCTGAATTTCCTAAGCACCGCAACTTCCCCATCCTTCTAAAATATCTTATCCTCTAGCATCCTCAATGCCTTCTGCTTTGCGTAATTACAAATCCATGCTCATAATCTCCTTGTCTCAACCTTAAGCCCACAATCTTACTATAAATCTCAATTACCTCCTGGCCTGGCTACCAGCCTTTCATCGAAGATTCATCTCACATCCTCAAATACCTCAATAGCCACAATAACATCCACTCGTAAATCCCGATTCATTCCCTATGCCAAAATCCTCCAACAACGATATAGAAATCATTCACTCATAATTTCCTCAAGCATTACCAATCCCATCTAAACAACCCCAAATACTCATCACACGAACAACCCTGATGTGAACAACCTAATATCCCCGATCGATAATTTTCCAAGCAACCTCATACTACTATTCCTTGGCAAATCCTCAACCTTATCCCTTACCGAAAACGCTCCCCCACTCACAGCACACAACACCTAGTCCCAATTTATACGATTTCTCAGACGTTCCTTAATCGACCATCCTTGACATCGCCCACGATCCGCTCATAGACTATCTAGACACTTTCCTTAACACAGCAATCTACCTCACAACACCTCCTCTCAAGAATCCCTCAATCAACTCCTAGCTCTCCCATCCACCTCTAGAACTATCCAAACTACCCACACACACTACCTGCCTAGACTACCACTTCTCACTAGCACATTTCCCTCAAAGTCTCGCCATACTACTCCACTCCTCACCTAAGACCTGCCTGGAGCTCAACTATACTCACTGACCACTATCTCCGACAAGTCCCGACTCACTCGGCTCTACTCAAGCTAACACATCCTTCCTACACACCCTCTCACTCATCTCATGACCAAGAACAATGAATTCAATCCCTCTGCCACTTCTCGACCTAGCTTACCGAAGAATCTCTCGACTCATGCCCAAGAAGAAGCACTACCAGACATATAACCCATAACCTACTCACCAGCAAGTCAGTATACCAAGCACCAAGGCACATCATCATAGAAACAAGTTAGTCAGGCAATCATTGCTACCAGTTCAGCACATCTGTCATCACACATTCAATTATGTCAGTTCTAGGCTTATCACACAACATCAATTCCGATTAGTATAGAAGAATCCACGATTTGAATTAAGAATGCTCTTCCTCGTGTCAGCTGGGAGGAACCTGTTCACGATTGTCAACTTTGAAGCATATTCGTCCCTTTTGCCGTTGGTGACGTTGTTCCTAGGGCCTAAGGGTCATGGACCCATCACACTTCTGTTGCGCCGCTCCGGTGCCAGTTGGTCGTCGGTCCTTTCTTGCATATCGGTGCTCATCGAAGGATCATAAGGGTTAGAAGTTACAGAGATAGGGGAGAGACAAGGGCGGACAACACAGCTTCCTTAAGAGTTCAGACATGGACCAGGACTAGGGACGATGAGACCAAGAAGAAGATCCCAACCCGAGAGTTACAACGATGCCCTTATAATTGTGGCACGCAAGCACATAAAAATCAAGAGATATCATCACATTATTTCACACTAGTATGCACCTATCTCAAGGAATATCGATTTATGCATTCATAACATGTTCATATAATCATCTTTATATGTGCGCAGAACAAGCTAGCAACCTATCATTTGATTCACCAATCATGCTTGATAGACTAAGAACATGTATGCACAGACTGACTTGGGACATATATGGCATAAGTACGTTATGCAAGATCTAGGAAACATCACAGGATATCATATGCATGACTTATCACTCAATTCAGATACACACATAAGCAAGTCATGATGTTGCGGGATTAAGGAAAGCATGCTAAGATGTACCCTAAAAATCATGCTTAGGGTTTGGTCAGTTCCTGCGGGGTTTGTATAGCAACTATCTCCTCACATATATCAATATTCGCATGGTAAGACTAGGACGTCACACAATCATATAAGGGCTTATAATTGGGATGTGTATGTCCTACATGATACTAGCAATACTCATTAAACATGTACACAACCATGAGGTCCAATTAAGTTAATCTAGCATGCTAAGTCATCCAATTCACGTTTTAAACATGCAACGAGAGTTGACCACACTATCATGGACCTAGTTCATAGAGAGACAGTAATCATGAGAATTCAATACATATGGCACATACATCCACTCATAAGTGCAACCATGCAAGGTACCATGCAAGTCATGCTGAATTATACCAATATAGCATGTCATTAAATCACAAGGAGGCTATCATTATAACTTGACAGAATTATCTAAGGGCAATCACCGACTCATCACCTCATTTCCCCGTGGGACGCTAGATGACTCTCTGGGTAAGACACAAGGACATTCACGCCATTTCCGAGAGGTAAGGGTAGAACTAGAGCTTAGACTCGTGCGGCAAGAAGACATAGTTGACCAACGTAAATTTCCCGTGGAAGACAACGACCTCAAGTACAAGACTCGATAGCAGCATAGATAGTGAGACACCAAACAGGACTCAAAACAGGGAGAGCGGATGCTTCTCGACCCTTGCTAACATGCCTAGGTGTTTTGGTGGAGCGGATGACAGAGTCAGAACCATCAGGGGATTTCAATTATGTAAGGGTTATTACGACAAAACAAGAATTCTTATTACATAAGAACAAGGTTTTCTCTCACTATCCCGTTTGCACAGTTATTCAACACATGATTCAAGTCAAGGCATACTGATCCTCTTCGTTATCCTAAGCACCATAGAGCACTCATCACGGAAGCAATCAACAATATTAATATGATCCTCTTCGAGGAGGATCGCCCTCGAACTCAATTGCATATATGTACATATATAAACGTAAGCATAGAGACGATCTATGTCGTCCTTCGAGGGACGACTGACCGGAGGGGCAAAACCCCACGGCCTCCTAAATCAACACTCCAACCTTCGTGGTGTTCCTTTGAGTCTTCTAGGCCCATCTGTAAATAAAAGCTAGTATTTTGCCTACTGTTCCCCGAATTCTACATCCATAAGGGATGTCTACCGCTTGGGTCTCTACCCACGAGATTATTTCCCCTTTATTCATTTTAGGTTTTAAGTCCAATTAAATTCATTTTGCCCTTTATAAAATATTTTCCAAAACCATTTTAAAACATTGAGCGATTTTCAAAACCTCTTCAACCTATTGTACTCGGATTGCGAAACCTCATCTCTGATACCACCTTTGTAACGGCCTGGGATTATGATTCCCAAGTTACGTTTCGAGGGATGAAACCCCTCGTTGGGATCTTGTGCTCCGAGTACAGGTTGAAGGTTTTAAATCGAAGATGTGTAGTTTAAAGTGGGATTTCACATCCAAATCTGGAAGGTTCGTCGGAGACCCCGGGGTAAACCCCTGTACCTGTCCTAAGTCTACAACGCGGGAAATCCTTTATAATGCAAAGGGCATAAGTTCTGAAAGTGATACAACTAGTGCCATGGCAGAGCCGGGTCAAAACATAATACAATTAGGGAGAAATCCCAAAAGCGTGAATCTGATGAAGTCGGGTTTCAAACACTCACTCTCCGCCATATGAATAGACCCCGTCATAACAGCACAAAATCAAGCAGTGTATCGGGTACCTGAAACTATACCACCAAGTCAGGCCAAGAGTCAGGCCAAGTGTATCATATCTCATCATCATATCATATCTCATGCCTATCTCGTATCTCGTGATATACATAAATGACTCGAGGAGGACAACACCCGATGAAGCTGGGCTGCCCTATGACCCTAGCAAGGACTCTAGGACTCACAGATAACGGTCGTTCTGTATTCAAACGCATACAGAATAAGGATGCTCATTCGTAAATGCAATTCCTAAGCATGATACTACATGATATGCTCTTATGCATATGCAACACCTACATACTATATGACACATCAGGCAGGAGGTACTGGTTACTGAGTAATCCCCGGAGGTACTTACCTGGCTAGCAGACCGGCAACAGAACAATCCATCACACAGTATTCACAATCAGAAAGTATCACCTAGTACATAATGAAATATATAAGTCTACATTCAACTATTAAGCACTCAAGCACACCTCAATCAATAGAACAAGTAACATATTTTGAAATTCATTTCATCGCATCATCCACTCCTTAAGACCACATCGTTCTCTATAAATCATTCAACCAATTCTGCATGTTCATATACGTCATTTCCACATATACCTCAATGGTTCATCAAAATCATAAGACATAATTTGTGTGATATAAAATCCTACTATATTGCCATAATTATCCAACATTTAATCTCATATAATAATTCACCACAAGTCATGTTATTAGTCATATATATCATATTGTTAGTCAAACGATCATATTATCATGCTAGTTAGTCATCGAATTAGTCTTATTCCCAGGTTAGTTTCAAAACCGTTTCAAATCCTAGTTAAATAGTTAAGTATTCCGACCCTTAAAATACTCGCTGAATTCCCTTTTTAATTTATTTATTAGATTACTTTCCGACCTTGAAATTCTTTTCCAAATTCTTTATAAATCTTTAAGTCCCAATAATATATTTTAAATCTCAAATATATTACATGATATTTTAAATGCCATTTATTTAACACTTTTATAAATGATTTCCAAATCCTCTAAAATCCCGACCATTTTTATTTAATAAATCAACCCTTATAATTTTCCCAAAATAATATTTTATCTCTTAAAACCTCCAATAATATTGTATATATAATATATTTTAATTATCGTTAAATAGTTAAATAAATTAACGAATGAACCCGAACCGAACCGAACCCATAATAATCCTAACCCGGTTAAATGTTAAACACAATTCTGAAGTAGGACCAGGGCCCACCAGTTCCACGCTGGCCTGCCTCCTCCTCTGGATTCAAATGAAGACCCGCGTTGGCTGGCTCGCCCGTTGCTCGCCGGCCCCTCTCACCCGCGCCCGCCTGGAAGCCCGCTTCCACTGGTCAGCTCGCTCGCTGATGGCTGTTCGACCCGCACCAGCTGGCTTGACCTTGCTCCCGCCCTCGCTACGGCTCGCTACTCCCACCTATGCTCGACCTCGCTACTCTCGTCTCGTCTCGCACACGACTACGCCGGAGTTCTCGCCGGGGTTCTCGAACTCATCTGAATCCTCGCACTCAGCTCACACACACTCATACTCACACTCGCCCACTGCTCGACCCCGGTTAGAATCGAATTGAAACAGAGGAAGGAAAAGGCGGGAGCTTACCGAGGGATTTCACGACTTCGAAGCTCTCGATCGGAGTTTTGGGCATCATCGGAGGCCCTCGATGGCTCGTCGGACCAGCGTCGGACATGAGTGAGCGTAATGGTAGGGCTCGAGGGTGGTTTGGATCGGAAAAGAGAGAGAATGGCTTACCGGAAGGTTGGTTCACGAACAAATGGACGAGGGATATTCGGAGGCTCGTCGATGACGCCGAGAGCTCCGGGGGCGGCTACGATTGCTCTACGATGAAAGAGGAGGTGACGAGGATGACAACGACGAAGAGGGATCACCGAGGCGTGGAGTGTGGCGATGGCGACGAGAGGAGGAAGTGGATGTGTTGCTCGGGTAAAAGAGGGGAGGAAGGCTTCGGCTTGACCGAAGGAGCAGAGGAGGAGGACCGCCTGGTGGAGCAGGTGGTGCCGGTGGTGCCGGTTCTGGGCTCGGAAAACAAAACAGAGGCGTGGGGGGAGGTGACGGTTTCAATGGTGATGAATTGATTGAAGGGAGCAGGTGAGGGTGATGAATGAATGAATGACGGGGGGTGAGGGGCGACCTTTAAAGTGGTATGGTGAGGTAGTGTGCGGAAGTGGTTAAACCAACACCCGAAAATAAATTCCGAATACGCGAATTTTGAATCCCGCAATTAGTTATCAAATGTTAGTTTCTCCGACTCTCGTTCTCTCGATCAATTAGATTTTTATAATCGACAAGGATATCGTCATCTGATAATTATTTTCAATTTTCGAGTTAAAAGGATGGAAATCGTTCGTCAAATTTTTTATTACGGTCAGAATCCGCTAAACGAGCTTTACATTCGATTTAAATTCATTTCTAATTTCCTTTTTCCGAAAAATTAGGATTTGAAAATCTGAGCCTTTACATCGAGCACCACATCACCACGACCGAAAGGTGAGAGGCCGATCGACATGTACGTAAAAGTAGATCGGAATATGAAACCCAGCCGACCAAACGTCCCAGAGGGATGAATGGGTGATGGATTTGCACGTATCAGGCCAAGCTATTACAAGGTTTGTGAGCAGGGGACCCAAAAGTTTAAAAGCTCTCAATTAATTTTTGGATTGAATGAAAACCACAACAAGATTGCCATAGCCAGGTTTAACGATTGCAATTTATATGGGTTTTAAATTGGGGGTTTTTACTACTCACTCAAAGGAAGAGGGAGGAGCGGGCAGCTGCACACCGGTGAAGGCCACCACACCAAGAAGTCACGTCGCCAAGCGGTGGGGAAGAAGATGTGGGTGCATCCTTTATCTCCAAGGACTGAATAAGGGAGAATAGAGGATGTATGGGCCGTCAACAGAGGCCAGCGATGGTTGGTGGGAAGCTGAAGGTTCACCGTTGGTTTACGAGACACTCAGATAGAGTGGAATGGGGCTCCCAAATGAGGGTTAGGCCTCCCGAAGGAAGGTTGGGTCTCCTAGAGGATGGTTGGTGCTCTCCCAAAATGATCTGTAAGTTAGCAACTTCTTCTACGTGTATGTTCATAGGCTAATGACCCCAATTTGACTTTTTTTGTTTTATCTTGTCAATCTATATGCATGAATTGAGGTTTTTTTAGTTGAACTTTTAATTATAAAAATGATTAATTTATATTTATGTTATGAAGGTGCTGATTTTTATTTTTTTTTTGTAATCGGAAAAGTGTTGATTTCTTTTTGTAACTGGAAAGACGCTGATTTGTATTTTTTATAATTGGAAATCTTCTATTTTTTTTAATTGAAAAAGGTTGAAAATTTTCCACTAAGTTAGAGGGATAGAGTAGTCTTAGCTGTCTGTTTTCAGCTAGAGGGATGTAGAGAGTCGGATGTTAGCAAAAAATTTCAACTAACCACTTTGTTATCAACATAAAAATTTCAACTAATTTAGAGGGACGGCGGGAAGGAATTTTGATATGGGGTAAGTCGTATGATGGTCCAATCTTCGACAATCAAACAAGAACTTAAAGAACGGAGGCAAGAACTACACAAGAAACTCAAGAACTCGATCAAGAACGACAAGAACCGCAGCAAGAACTATGAAACTCGACTTGACTAAGACCAAGAACACAAGACTCGATGTCGACTGAAAGGAAAAGAACATGTTTCGATTAAATCAAAGAGAAAGACTCGAAATTGATAAGACACGACCGATAGATGGACTGAGTTGATCAATATAGAACAAGATGAAGACCCCAGGCCTCCGTAGAGGGTACCAACCAACACCAATGACTATATAACCCACCTCAACAACCCTACACAACCAAGCGGATAACTTGGAGGCAAAAGAAGGGGGCTCGTGGATGCTTGATAGCACCAATCCTATGACGACAATCGACACACACCATGCATGATGGATAGCACCAATCCTATGACAAGAATCGACAGACACAAAACATGTAGTAGCACCAACCCACCAAAGAGGATCGACACACACAAGATAAACCAAGCTAAGAACAACACATCGAAACCTATCCCACGCAGGGGAACTCGGTTCCTCCCTAGGAGAACTCTCCAAATTTGACTTTTTGACAAAAATTCAATTCTATCTATCTCTCTCTTTATTGAATGAATAAAAGCGTCTTAAATAGAAAACATAATCCTAGATAAAATCAAACTACTTGGTGGCCAATGAAATATCTTCAAGATAGATTTTCCCGTTTCCACTTTATTTATCCTAGAAAATAAATATAAAAACTAATTAGATATAATATCAATTAATTGAAAAGTCAACTAATAGATATTATTCTAATTTACATTATTCCTAAATAAATATAAGGATAAAATGATAAATTAAATAGGGAAAGATAATTATTTTCGTCCAAAAAATGACTAGCTGCAAAGATGTTGATTTTCGGCCATGTTCCTGGTGAATTCTGGAAACATCTTCAATAGAAAAGTTGTAGATCTCTTTGTCCTCGTTCCAACAACGTATGGCACGAACCAATCCAATCAATATTGACTCCAAACGACCCATTTTACAGAGACGTCGCAAAACTGTCAAATCTGCTGAACGATTTAAACTTGTTGATAAGCACAACTCGTTTTCCCTTCATCAAATTTAATTAAGAATTAATTTGCCAAACATCCCATTTTTTGGGCCTAAATTTCGTGTGCCCTCCTTATCTTCACCGTCATCAATCACTGCCTCCCTCTTGCGCACAGATCTGCTCCTGTTGTGGAGGGAAACTAGCAACGAAATAATTAAATAAATATATAAATGACACCAACTCCCTGCCCAAGCAAATAAAATACAAGAATCCCTCCCGTTGTAATGGTAGGGTATTCAGGATCGAATCCACGAGGAAGCGTGTCAGCACTCGCCTAATTAGTTCCAAATCGCCCTCGAAATCGACCAGAAGCTACTCGATGTCGAGTAAACATACTCGATGTCGACTAAAGAAGTCGATATCACCTGCAAATTGCATAACAGAAGACGAAACAGAGTCGATGTCAAGTAGAATGTACTCGATATCGACCAGGTTGTACTCGATGTTGACCAGAAAGTAGTTGATGTCGAGTGTCAGCGCAGTAAAAACGTAACCTTTGCAATAAAAATAAAGACAAAAAAAACACGGAATTGATAGATTGAATTCAATATAATAAAAGCTTCCAAGATCGAGAATTTAGCACCACAACGATAACCATGTAAGAATCATGCCAATGTATAAAAGAGCATACCTTTTCATCAAATAACTTTCGTCATTAACAATTAGAAGATAGAGGCTTTCGCATAAACCCTAATTGTTACTACCATTTTCACATAATTAATCCAATTTTGCATTAAGATCACTTTCGCTTCAATATCACAAAAAGGATCACCTGCTACTGTCATAGAAGAATCATGCGATTCAGGGATAGAAGATGAAATCGCAATAAAAGTTGTACCTTTAACGCACTACCTTACATGGCTACCGTCGAGCTCACCCCGACCCCAGAAGTTGGGTGACTACTCGCTCTTCATTGTGATGTTGTAATTATTGCTGAAATCTCTTAATTTGCTGAAATCTCTTATTTTGTGATGTTGTAACTATTGCTGAAATCTCTTAATTGTTGCTGAAATCTCTTAATTTGTTGAAATGGTTGTTGTAATTGCTGAAATTTGTATTGAAATGAGGCAACTCCGGTTTCAGTACCTTCGATTTCAGCAGCTCCAGTTTCAGTAGCATCAGCAACGTTGCTGAAACCGGGGTTTCAACAACTTCGGTTTCAAAAAAAAATGTTGAAACTTGATGGGGGGCACAGGGGCACAATTTCAACAACTTCGGTTTCAGCAAAATAGGTGGACATTTAGCTAATATGGAGAGGGTGGTGGACAATTTTGTAATATACGAAAAAATATGGCCTGTATGAAAACTGCCACTTAAAAATGAGGAAGGAAGGACAAAAATGTCATA
This sequence comes from Persicaria tinctoria, assembly GCA_037127255.1. Lineage (NCBI taxonomy): Eukaryota > Viridiplantae > Streptophyta > Magnoliopsida > Caryophyllales > Polygonaceae > Persicaria > Persicaria tinctoria. The sequence continues at coordinate 23,495,107 of JBANSL010000011.1, read as the reverse complement.
TTAAAAGGCCGATTTGCATAACTAGACCAAAAAAATTGCACAACTAGCCATGTCCCTTGTTTATTTGCTAGGGGTAAAAAGTGGCCATTTTTTCAAATAAAAATAGCAACCGGTAGAGGAAGTTGCGGGTGAAGGTGAGGGACACTGCAGCTGCACTGTAGCTGTCAGTGACATGTCGCACCAAAAGGCATCCTCCGTTCATTTCAGAAAACTGTAGACTGTCCATCTTACCAATAGAATTAATTGGTCCTACCAATAGGCTAAACCTGTCTTTCCATACTTGGAGATATTTTGGAGAGAATCTAAAGGGGATTCACTGTAGCTGATTTGGCGGGCTGTCAGTGTAGTTTTGGCGCCAAAACAGGGTTTCTCCTTTGGGGAAAGGGGGGAGCATTTATGAGGGGAAAAATGCAATGATTGCATTGATTGGTGTCCCCCAAGAACATATATAAGCTTGAGAGGAGGATCTGAAACAACATAACATGCTCTGTAAAAAGTGAGGCAGAATAGGAGAGAAGCGGAAAGGACGGGGAAAAAGTTACCCGTTCATTCCAGGAAACGATACAGTCCCCATCCTACCAATAGAATATTTCCGTCCTACCAATATTGTCCAACTGTCCTTTCATACCTGAAAAAGTGCAAGAAGTTTGTTCGATGACAGTGGCAGCGATGGGTAAGTGATCTTGTACCTATCCTTTGTAGTTGTTCCTTTTTCTTATAACAAAACTACCCCAAGGTAATGGTTTCACGAGACCAGTTGCAGAGAGTTCGTAATTTATACTCTTTTTTTTTTATCAATTGCATAACTTGCAAATTAAGATTACAAATTCAAGCGCTATTTTTGCTTCCTGGGAAATTATCACTTCTTGATGCCTAGACGATCATAAGGACCCATTGAAAATAGTCTATTAGCTCAATTGGTAGAGTGTTGTGTTTGCACACAAAGATGTGAGTTCGACTCTCACATAGGCTAATACGGAGTATGTGTTCATGAATCTCTCTAAACTTATACAATTATGAACCTGGCAGAAAATATATATAATAATGGTAGGACAAATTTACGAACATGTTAGGACAAATTCATAAATCTCTCTGAACTTATACGATTATGAACTTGACAGGAAATAACTTCAGTCTCTGCCAGTGGAGCCTGCCTTCTCCTTTTGCTTTTATGAAATTCATGTGGAAGTAAATTTTTTTCGTAAAGTCAATTATGCATTTACATTTTTCCAATAGTATAAATATATCGTACCATTAGTGTGCATCTATCCTACCGTTAGTGTCAAGTTATACAGGAATTACTAGGTTTCCATTATGATCCTACCAATATCGTTGTTTTCTCCTACCATTAGTTTCCATCAATCCTACCATTCTGATTCTACCGATATCGTTGTTTTCTCCTACCATTAGTTTTCATCTATCCTACCATTTTTGTGCATCTATCATACCATTTTAAATAGCTTTCAAGAAAAATAAAGCTAGAAACTGTAGCAAATTATGTTCCACATTTTTCAGAAAAACAACCATGGGTAGAGGGCTTCCAGTCTACAACAGAAGATGAAGGAAACCTAAGTAACATTATATCCAAGAGTAGAGGATCTAATTCGGTCGTTCTAGCATTGAATTAGATTGGATTCATGAATTTGATTGATAGAAATTGGGTTGAGATTGGGATTTATGAATTGGTAATTGAGATTGAGATTATGGTCAATTCACGCCTCAATGATTACTAGTCTGGGATTTGTGGATTGGTCAATATTAATTCTACTTCTTTGCCAATAGTACAAATATATCTTACCATTCGTGTACATCTATCATACCATTAGTGTCAAGTTATACACTTAGGAATTTCGGTGATGACATTTTTATCATACCAATATCGTATATTTATCCTAGCAAATTCACAAATTTGTCCTACCACTAGTCTATATATTTCCTACCAAGTTCATAATTTTATAAGTTCAGAGATATTCATAATTCATAAATTTGTCGTACTAGATTCATAAATTTGTCCTGCCATTAGTGTATATATTTCCTACCATGTTAAATCGTATAAGTCCATAGAGATATGAACGCATACTCCGTATTAGCCTATGTGAGAGTCGAACTCACATCTTTGTGTGCAAACACAACGCTCTACTAATTGAGTTAATATGCTATTTTCTATCCATCTTCACAATCTGAGATGTCTAAAAGGTGGTTTTCATCTTTTTAGAGAATTAACAAAACATGTGAGTTAGATTGTTTGTCAGTTTAATAAGATACCAGCTAGCAAATGACTTATGAGTAAGGTTTTATAACTATATATAGAACTAAAACACAAGAGAATAGTTTTATGAAGAAAATTCTAACAATCAACCAAAAAACACTGCACATATCAGCACTTCATGCTTGAAATTAAGAATGGAGCACATTCAGCAGAGAAAGCATAGAGAAAACAGAAAGCTTGATACGCATGGGGCTATGTGCGAAGAATACCCCGAGATGAGATGGACTACAATTAGAAAAACATAAGGACAACCAAAATTACCTATTTTCTGGTATAGCAATGCCTCGTTGTTGGTAGCAGAAAAAGTCCTCTCATTGCTCATACTTTTTCGTGAGCTTGCTTCTGGCACATCCGTCCTCCCCAGTCCCAATCCAACAGAATGGAAAAAGTCTGAAACAAACTATAGTCCAGGTCATTAGGCATCTAATGCTTCATATAAACAGGTAAGATTATACGATTCAGCCCAAAAAAGGCATCAGTTTTTAAAATCTATGGAGTAGATAACTGGTAAGACAGAAAGTGATGCTGATTAGCTTCAACCTTCAGAAGAGCGAAAAAATAATGCAAAGAGGAAACTGCTCTTCTAAAGCATATCTTTGCATGTGTTAATTCCAAGAACATCCTTTAAAATACGTTCTGTAACATTGCCAATGCCCCCTATCTGTAAATAAGATGCATCAAGGAATTAATTACTATTTTCATCAAGAAAAAAGGAGAGTGAATATAATAATTTTTTTTTATAGAAAGTCATGGGATAATATTAGAAGGAGAAAAAGTGAAAAACTATCTTTATAGTACAATTACACTTCGACCTTCCCTGATTTCTTGAAGCCAAAAAATAAATTGCATCATAAACTTGGTTTTTTCGTATCACAATCCACAAAGAAATACCTTTCGCACAGGAAGACACGATATGAATGTCATGAAAGCCATTTTGTCATTCAGTAAAACAAACTGTCTATTTGGTTTGTTTATATCAGAGCACACCAGCAAGCAAAATTAGAACAAGTAATTGTTCTGATCAAATTTCATATACATAGACCTATGTCTACGATCCATATTCCAAAACTGCCTTAATGTCTTCTTTTTGACAAAATTCATTCAGTTTTTTTCACAATTTAACAAATTATTCAGTTTTTTTCACTTTCCTTTTCTCAATAATATCAAAATCGCATCCCCAATCTCCAAAATTAGGGTTCCTATGCTGCGAAAAAACATGCGATTAGAAAGAGAGAGGGCATACGACTCATATAAGGCATCTTGTCAGCAACATTGGTGTGCATCTGGATTCCAATCCCCAACAGAGCTCCGATCATCACTGGCAGCCAACATCATACTGACTTCCCAAGCTCGTGAACTGATGGATCTGTGAAGATGATAGAGATCTGGTGGAGGCAGGGGCGATGATGGTGGACGACGACGACGGAATCAACAACTTTCACCTTGCATATCTCAGGGTTGACACCCTGCGCTCTCACAATCATCGCCCTCTTCCAATATTTCCTCCTGTAGGAAGAAGAGGGTTTGGAGGCGCCGGTGTTGAAGGATAACCCCTAACGGCGGCCGTCTTGAGGATCGGAGATTGAGGTTGAGATCGCGTTGAAACCAGCGATGGTCAAAATCTCTCCTACTCCCACGCCGCCATGGATGAACGCTCTTCTGACAAAGGGGAATGAGATTGAACCTCCCCCTCTCTCAACCCGTTAGAGCCGGTCATGAACATTGAAAAAAAAAACCCGAAGTTTTATTTGCTTGGGGTACAAGGGATATTTTGGCTCATTTTTTGACCTTGTGGTCTAATTGTGCAAATAGGCCTAATTTTTGGTGTAATTACTACCATTTCCTCTATTAAAAATGGACATTTAGCAAAAAAAAAAAAATCAATCTTGAATGCTGAATATTTAATTAATTAGATCTTATTATATATACATTTACTCTTTTTTTTTCTCCCTATATGTTTTTGAGCATGAAGTATGGGCTAATATTGTCTCGAAACATATATATGGTTAACCTTCGGCTCGGAAATCATTTTCAAACGATTGAGATATTGGTTTTTGGTTGGGAGTTGAAAAATGGACACTATCAAACAAATTACAAATAGAGTGGAGATGAAATGGCTATCAACATCCCCATATTCTAACTTTTGCGGTATGTCAAAACTTGGACTTGTAAGTTTGTAACGACATGTACGGGAGGTCTACATACTCGTGCATTTGAGGTTGGAAATCCATACCCGTATAGGGTTATCTTTCATGAAAGGGACATACAAGAAATCCTCTTTTTTTTTTTCTTTTTTTTTTGGGCTACTATATCCATGGACATTTTATCAAGGGACAAACCTACACATACACATACACTAGTTGTATGTATAGAATTATAAACTTCCAATTAAAACATGACACATGTTTTTAGAATATATTTTTAAAACAAAAACTTAAACTAATAAATCTAAAATTATGCTTCAATTTAAAACAGTTACTATTCAAATTTTTAATATATAACTGTAAATTCTTTTACCAAATATACTTTATGAAATAAATTATATGAAATGTTTATTGATTTAATTAATTCTCAATAAATATAATTAATATTGTAGTAGATAAACACCTTCCCAATATTCCCAAATTTATATTAGAGGAAATGGTATAAAATAGGCAAAAAAATTGGCCTATTTGCACAAATAGCCAAGAGTGTAAAAAATTGGCCCAAATTAGTCTGGCCATATCTTGCAAATAAAACAACCGGTTGTATGCAACTGTTTGTAACCAGATGTAGGGAGTTATAAAATTAAAACGAGGGAGGGAGAGACGGTTCCATTGCAAAGCGAGAGACAGAGAGAGACGGAAAACCAAGAGGAGCGACAGGAGGAAGAAGTTGTCGAAGAAGAAGGGCCATCAGTGACCGCCAGGGAGGAAGGAGAAGGTTGAAGACGAAGACAAAGGTAAGCAATTGTGGAGATTTTGTTTGAGTTGCGAAATTGGGGCAATGGGGGTGCGATTACATGCAGTTTTGTGAAGGATTTGAGACGATTTTGGGGTAGATGCCTAGCAGTAGAGGAGGAATGAAGTAGGAGGGGTTAGGGGTGCCATTGTGAGTCGATTTTGCGGAGGTGGGTGCGATTAGGGTTTGTGTGTGTCGGGAAAAGGATGGGTAAGGGTTAGGTGATGTTGGGTACGAAATTGGGGACAAAAGGGCAATGAGGGGGTCAGATGGGTAGGGAATCCACAAGATTGGGGGTAATTAGTAGGGTATATGTGCACATGTGGTAGGAAAGATTATCGAAGGTTGTGTCTGAAATTGTCGTAGCAGATTTCGTAGGACCGGGTAACGAAATTGGCAGGATAAACTTGAACATCTGGTATGCCGAGTAGGGTGAAGGATTTTTTGGTGGATTGGTTTTTTAGTGTTTGTTGATTGGTTTTTTAACATCATATAAAATGCCGAAGTTACGGAACAAGAAAGGCCGTGCAGGACCAAGCAGCCAGGGGGTAAGGAACCTGAGATAGTTACATGGTTGTGGTTGTAAAGGTTGGGAAAAAATGTCAAAACCTAAGATTCTTACATGTGTTGCAGGTTGTCCTTGCTGTTCCAGAGAAACACCAATTCTCAGGGAGGGTGTTGTCCCATGCAAATTTCGAGTTGTTGGAAGGCATCGACCTCACCATTGACCGGGAGGATTACAAAGCCCTGAGCAAGAGCCAGTTTGGTGGCGTTGTGAAGATGGGGTCGAGAAACAAATTCTCTGCACTGTTGGTGCACTACTGCCATCTCCACCAACTGAAGACTCGGAAGACACATGAGACGTGGTACTCCCTCCAGGGGCATCACGTTCAATTCTTTCTTCATGAGTTCGCGATCATGACGGGCCTTAACTGCTCACCACCCCCAGTGATGTCATGGAGGGGGGCCACAAGGAGTGCATTTACCAGTTATTTAAGAAGGAGAGGGTGACGTTGAAGGATGTGGAAAGTGCTTGGGCCCACGAAAAAGAGTCGGACGCGGAGTCCCTCATGAAAAAGTACAAGCTTGCCCTCCTCGTCATAGTGGAGGGCGTTCTGTTTGGGTTTGAGAAGAAGACACAAATAAGGGGGTGGGTTGTGAAGCTGCTGATTGAGGACACAAACCGTTTTCTGGAGTTCCATTGGGGAAGGCTGGTGTACGAGAGGCTACATGAAAGCCTCAATGGCACGTTAAAGGACATGGTGTCTGCAAAGAGTCACTTGAAAGACATGCCAACCTACGTGTTGTACGGGTTCCCCATGGCCTTCCAAGTTAGTGAAGTTTTTACAAAATGTTATAATCCTTTGCCAATTGTGAAAATGTGTTGGTGTGGCATGCCAAATGGATATTTGTATCCTACCAATGGGGTATCAATATCCTACCAAATGGATATTTATATCTTACCAATGGGGAATGAATATCCTACCAAATGGAAAAATCTATCTTACCAAATATCTTAATTTGTCATGCAAACTGTGTTATAATATCTTACCATATTGTATTTGCAGTTGTGGGTGTACGAGACCTTCCCTGAGATTGGGAATCATTTCGGGCGCAACATCGACGACACTATCATCCCGAGGCGTCTGAGATGGGAAACGCCAAACTCCCACATCCGATACGAGAACGTGAAGTCCTTCCTGAGCCTGGACGCCCCCGCCGACGACCCAATAGATGAACACGTTCTGCTAGCGAAGCCAGAGCCAATCTTACACCCTACCCACAAGGAGAAAGATGCGTACCCCCACTCATCGTACAAGAAAGAGACGTCTTCTTTGATCAGATTGTGGGCAACCACATGAGGGCCCGCAGAGAGAAGTGGCAACAGGAGGATGCCACTGCTGGACTCAGTCAGGGAACCAGCCAGTCCGGGTCAGACGCGTCGAGAGTCAGTTTGGAGGCCCGGATTGTGGAAAAGGTTGAGGCTCTCTTCAAGGGCATGATGGTGGAGATGGGGACCAGGTTCAGGGATCTTGAGGAGAAGGTGACTGCAGTTTCTAGAGAATGCAAGAAGGCGTTATGAGAGAGGGTCGGCAAGGAAAAGGTATGTGCTTCATTGTACATCATATGTGCAATTGGTAGGATAATGTTTTTGTGTTGGTATACCATATTAAGCGAAATGGTATGCCCTATATGTCCAAATGGTAGGATACTGTTGATGTCTTGGCTTTCCCATAAATTGCAACTCAATGACTGCATCTTCTTGCAGGACTAAGTGTGTTTGGATGACGATGTTGTTGAGAAGGATGTTGAGAAAGATTTGGACAAGGTTGTTGGGGATGTGGTTGATAGGCAGGTCACGAGGCTCAAGGAATATCGAGTTCAAGCACTCGACATGGTTTGTGGTGGTCACGTTGAACCGATTGGCGGGATAGAAAGCTAGGGCCCAATTGGAGAACCCGACCATCTTAATGTAGTCAGCACCAGTGGGCGACTTCTCTCTGAATGCTTCGAAGTGGCCATTGAACTCTACAACGGTGTACGTGTTTTCCATTATGAAGAACAATTTCTGTTGGCCACCCACCTTGTGATATGCCTTCACATTCTGAAATAAATGATAAGTGCAGCGACCATGCTTTGCGAAGTCATAATTCGCTCGAATTCCCTTCGTGATGCTCATGTGCCTGTCGCTTACCCACACCACATGGGTCTCATCCGGGACCACGCGTTTCATTTGACGGAAAAAAAACCCCAGGATGCGTCATTCTCCCCGTCGACAATGGCAAATGCAACGGGATATATGTTGTGGTTTGGGTCTTGGGCAGTCGCAAACATCAAGCAACCACGATACTTCACCTTTAAGAAACTTTCATCCACCGAGAATACCTACCAATGTCAATGAGCTAAATAAGGTCGGATGGAATTATGAAATTAGTAAGATAATAGGACACATTGGGTAAGATAAAGGGACACAGTTGGTAGGATCATAAACGGTATGATGAACTGGCACTATTGGTAATACAGGTATTGAAAAGACAAATGTATACAATTGGTAAGATGAAATGTCAAAGTTGGTACGATGATAAAGTTGCGAGGGTGTACCTGTCTGAGGTGTGGGATGGCTGCCTGCCAAACACCCAAGCTAACGAACGCATACTTGAATTGCTGGTTATCATCACGGACTAATGTGGTTATGGTCCCGGGGTTTGCTCGCTCAAGCATGTAAAGGTATGAGGAAATCCGCTAGTAGCTCTCTTCGTTGGTCCCATAAAGGCCGTCCTGTGCGGCTCCTTGCGCCCTGTGTAACGACCCAGAATTATGATTTCCGGGTTACGTTTCAAAGGATAAAACCCCTTGTTCGGATCTTGCAATCCAGGTACGGGTTGAGTTTTAAAACAAAATATTTGTACTAAAAGAAGCGATTTCGAACCCTTAAAAATCGCGGATCCATTAGGGACCAAACACCTGCCTTAGTCTAATCGTGAAATCGAGCGAAAGCAAAAATAAAGTTGAGTTTAAATACAATCCGAAAAGGAGTATAAAAGAGAGGAGGTGTGGTGGTCTCTCAACCTCTCGATCTAACGCCAAAAGTCTGAACCCGCCAAGCATCCACATAAGCAACGATAATGGCTAGCTATTACCTGAATCTAAAAAAATGAGGGGGATCTGGGTCAATCATCAGGTCACTCATGCGCGTATGTAAACACACTCTGAGAGGCATATAATAAGCATCCTATTCTTAAGATAAAATGCGTAATGCCATGCGTAAATTAAATCACATATATATACTGACAATTTAATATAATTCAGAAAGCGATAAATTAATCCACACAAAATGCCAAGTGGCATGTCTCTCTCTTACCTCCACCCCTTCCGATAGGGCGGAGACTGGCCAGCTCGTAAATGCATTCCATAATAATCGGGCGGCACGCATGCCCAATCCGCTCCATAAGAATTAATAAAGCCCGCAGGCAGCTTTCGCAATCATGCTCATAATATAAGTAAAAGAAGTTCCATGACTCAATTGACTCAGGACGAGACCCGATGAGACTGGATCGTCCTATGACCCTAACAAAGACTCTAGTTACTTCACAGATAACGACCGTTCTCTTGCAAGGACATATAGCAATCATATGATTTTCATTATAGCTCCTAAGCATGATTCTAAGTCGTATGGTGCATGGACACTAGCCTACTATATAACACCAAGTGCATAGAGGGCCCATCATGAGTAAGTTCAAAGAACTTACCTGGAGTAGCAGATCAGCAAGATGAAAAGCAGCAAGATATAAGCAAGCAGGTTACAGATCACCTAGCAATTATTAATAAATATGCATAAGTAAACTGCACACAACGGGATCCATTTACCGCTACATAACATGCTCATCAATCCATTAATCATAGCATCATCAACATCCTTTATCTCAACATCTTATTCCATTGTCATTTCCATAACTGCCTCAGTCATACTTCAATCCATATAATCTCACTAGCTAGTCCAAATGTTAGTCAAAACAATTTCTTCAAATTTATACTTAGCCATTTCTAATTCATAAAATATTTAATCTTTAAAACTACTTCCAAAAATCCGATTAAATAATTCCGGCATACTTTACTTTAATTAAAATCAGCCTTCTAGGGACTTAATAATTTTCAACCGTTATTAAATAATTCAATTTATATACTTTAAAACCGAGCCTTTTTAAATACCGACACACAAATCGATTTCTAAATAATCAATTATTGGAAATCGGTTAAACAATTAATTAATAAATTAATTAAATAAATAAATAACGAATAAATTCGAACCGAACCAACGCCTTTTACCCAAACCGAACCGAACTCGCTAAATCTCAACCCAAACCGGTTCGTCGTCATAAAACAAAAGAAGAAGCGGGGCACGCTGACTGGGCAGGGGACCCACGCTGACTGGGCAAGGAGAGGGCCCCCGCCACTGCTTCTCCTTCTTCTTCCTCCGAGTTGAGCTCCCGCCTGCGCGGCCATGGCGATCGACGCCAAGCTCGCGGCTGCAGTTGTGCTCAGACTCGCCGCCTCTCCCTCGCTCATCCTCCCCAGCTCCGACCTACCTTCTCGCCGGGCTCGAGCTCACCTCCCACGCCTTGCTCGCGCAACTCCCACTCAAAGACACGAAGCCGCGCCCGACCTCGCCGCTTTCGGACTCGCCGGAGCTCTCGAGCTCGCCCAAGCTTCCTGAACTCAGCTCTCACTCACTCTCCCCCCGACTAAACTAAGCGGAAAAGGAAGAACGAACATAAACAAGGAAAGGAGAGAAGGTTCAAGAGCTAACCAAGGTGTTTACGGATGTCGGAGCTTCGAACGAGGTTCTGGTTGTCGTCGGAGGCTCTCGATGGCTTCTCGGACCTACGTCGGATGTAGGTGAGTGTGATGGTAGGGCTCGAGAGTAGTTTGGATCGGAAACGAAGAAGAATGGCTTACCGGAAAGTTGTTTCGCGTTTGAGTCGACGACGGACTTTCGGTGGCTCGTCGGTGACGTCGAGTTCCGGGGGCGGTTGTTATTGCTCTTCGATGAAGGAGGAGGATGCAAGGGTGACAGCGACGATGAAGGGGCTCCAAGGTGTGGTGTGTGGTGATGGTGACGAGAGGAAGAAGGTGCCGTGGTGGCGCATGCTGGTGATGAAGATGCAACAACGGTGGAGGAAGATGAGTACGTTGATGGCGTGATGGTGCTTATGGTGTCGGTGGTTGTGTCTCTGAAGCACAAAGGGAACCGAAAGGGAGGAGGGCTTTGATAAAAAGAATGAGGAGAGATGGAGTGCGGGGGAATGGAGGTGACAGTGTGATGAGGGGCGGGTGTACAGCTAGGAGGAGGGGTACTGTAGAACTAGGTGGGAGGGTGGCTGATGGGAAGGGAAATGAGTGACATGTCAATTCTTGAATTACCCGAAAATAAATCCTGAATCCCGCTTTCTGATCTTAACCCGATGCGATTAAATTAAATTTAATATGAAATTTCAAAACCGAATTAAATACCGAAACTTGAAAATATTTTCAAGCCTCGGAAATATAGGGAGAAATAAATTCATGTCCAAGCTCGAATAACAAGTTTATTCCGGGAGTGGTCTCAAGAAATAAAATAATTCGGTTTATCGAATACGCAAATTTTCAAAAATATTTGGAGTCTTGGATCTTAAACGAATTTTGGTTTAGGATAAAATCTATTATTTACATAAATAATATTTAGAAAATCTCGGTCCTTACATCATCCACCTCTAAAAATAAGTCTCGTCCCCGAGACTAAAATCATTTAAAAGCAAGGGGATGAAGTTTGAAAATGGTGAGTCCAAAGATCATGTCAATGATCCAGTAAGTACCTCGTAGGTGCCCCTATAAGATCCTCACAATATCTTCGTCGTGATCATAATATCCCCAAGCGGTCGTAGCAAGAATGTGATATGGGCCCCTATCATATCCTTTCCATGACTTCTAGGTTATATAATAACTCAAAAAGATTCAAAAGAGTTTTGCAAATGGAAAGATTGACCTCGAAATCGTTAAAATTCTTGATAGTATTTATTCTTTTTAAAAATCCAAGTTAGTCTTTTTTAAAACTACTCAAAATTTTTAAATCCGACGTTAGTCAAGCAATTTCATATCACGAGAGGTGGAATCATCCACCTCTAAGGAGTAATCCTATATTCTCTTCCTAGTTTCCGAATCAAATCAGTCACCATTGTCAACTCAACATGAACAAAAGTAAACCAACTCATAACATCATCAGCCACCTCTCATGTGGCAAATTTCAACATCAATAATGATAATCTCAACCAATCGACATCTCAACCGCATAACATGTTTACCCATAACATAAATCATACCATCCCTTCAAAACATGCCAAAAGCAATAACAAAATCTCAACATCATACAACGAGACATAAGGCATATCTACATCATACTGAAGGCATCACAAGTCCGTGATGGAATTCTCATAACTTATCATGCAAGCACACATGTCAAGAGATCAATGGGTTAGGTGTCATGGGTTAGTATGTCAGTACACATCAATTCTCACAATCGCATAACATCGCACTACAAGTAGAACCAGTCATAGCAGATTTACCATGTCAACCTATCAACACATCAAGGTCATGCTATTGAGATTCAGAAAAGGAAGATCAAGTAGTATATAAATCACCAACATGTCAACATGCTATCAAAGACATCACCTCAACTAATCACAATATCGAATGATGATCACGTAATAACCAGGCACCATTAAGTCATGTTCATCATTTAACGTATCAATAATCATGCTTAACTATATAACACAACATCATGCTTTCATATAATAACACATCATTGTCTCATATATCCTATCGCAACACATCCTAACATTCTTCTATAACAACATAATAGGATAGCAAAGCATCAATATATCATGATAACATTTGTCACTTTCAACTAGATTTCAATATTGCATATCAACATCTAATATCGTTCCATACCAGGTTCCTCATGGTCGCTATTTAACATCATGTCAGTGCATATTAACAAGTCATGTAAACAAGAAAATTCCCACATTATCCTCTGTCAACAAGTCTCAATTTGCTATTATGCTCAAAATTATTGCAAAACGCCTTATATGAACATAGTCAATTCAAGCTAGCAAGTTTCAACATAACCTTATCAGATAACAATTCAGGTTCCTCAGCATTCGCAGTTCGTACTTTTATAGCCACAAGAGTTTAGATCATGCTTAGCAATATAGGGTAGCAAAACATCGAAACATCATGGTACATGAAAACTATAAGACATCGAATCATATCATCATAGACAATGGATGATCATGCAAGATTCATTACCAGGTCAGCACATCAACACATAAATTTGATCGCCATATCAATGCAATACCATCATCAATTAATTCAGCGAGGATTAAGAGTTCGAAGGGAGGACACTCCCGCTTGCAAGTCATATCGTACCCAGTAATCGTCATCCTCAAAACGTGCTTGTCCTGCCGAAATCGTTGATCTTGACGCTTGTGGGTTATGGGCCCACGCCTTCGCGACGTTGCTCTATCGCTATCCGACTTCCTATTTCCTCTTTCATGCGGTCGCTCGTCCAACGTGTCGCGTAGAAGTCCAAGTTAGCGAATATAGGGAGGGACAAGAGCGGACAACCCAATGTTCCTTTCGGAAAGAACACACACCAACCCTAAGGATGACAACTAGAGACGAAACTCCGACCTGAGAATAGCAACGATGCCCTTATGGAAGTCCATCAAGTTATAATCGCGACAAGCAAACACGAATTCATTATGGAGCATATCAATCACGCTAATCCACGCTAACATGTACCTATTTCAGAGGAGCAACATTCGTATTCATTTCCAACGACACGATCGATTCCTATACTGATGCATGCGAGACAAGATAGTAGTCTATTATTCCATGAAAGCAGATATGTCTAGCAAGTTATGCGGAATCAAGAATGAGCATGCAGGATTCGAGGTCATGTGGGATTTAACGACGATGACGAGTATGGTGTATATGAACGAATGCACAAGCATGGTGTACGCGTCAATAGGTGAGGTCAAATATGGCGTGACAAGGTGTAACATAACAACTAGATTAAGCGTCATACGAGAACATATAGGAGCAACCTAGTAACTATCTCATCCGAACACACTGGTCATAGAGTAGGTCAAGCATGGCACGTAATCATATGATGAGATACATTTAGAAAGCACATGTCCTACATGATACTAGCGACACATAATGTGATACAAGCATAGTCAAGAGTCATTAAAAGGGGTTCAATAGGATGTTCACGAAACATAAGGCATTATCAAAAGTAACAAGAAGGACATCTTGGACAATAGATTATAATCATGCTAGGAACGAATCATCATAGGATACATATAAAGGTACAGTAGTTATCACATCACAGAATAGGTACAACATGTAATCATTTAGTGAGTCATATTGGAAATCATAAGCCCTACAGGATACTACTAGCACATATCGAACCATGACCACAATCAAGGTAACTCAACTAAATTCATTTTAACATTCATGCGTCATGCATATGCGAAATGATATAACGTGGTGTGTAATCATGCGAGGTATCAAATCATACATCTATTCCAACACTACAGGAATTCATAAGGTAATAGGGAAACACTACCGAGTGATAACATGTAAGCATGTCAGGATAAACCATCACATAAAGCAATTGATCATCGAATTCAACATCAATCTAATTTGCATGAGTAAGATATTTCAAGGTGATAGAAGGAGGGAAGGATCACACTATGAGGGACCTAGCTCAAGAGGGAATCAGCAATAATGCAAGCAAGTTATAAATTCGCACAAGTCACAACAATGACCCTACATGATGCTAAAAGCTCAATATGACAATCGATACATACATGCGCTTGAATGACCAACACATCGATGTGTAAGGAATCATATTAACATAGCCCGTTGATATAGAAGCATGGGAGGAATATAGCAATGCATAATGCAAGGCTACGCAACAAGCAATATGACTAGCATACAAGGTATGTATTCCAACTCAACAACCATTTGAATAAGGCATGCATTTACCAAGACATCACGTCAAATAGCATGATCACAATTGAAATACTAATTTAGTCAATAAACCATGGGTAACATCGACTAATCATGCAGGAGAAATCATCTTACGACATTCATACAAGGGAAGTGTAACACACTATCATGGGTCTAATCTACTGGGAGACAATAACTATATACAACTCCTGTCATGCAATTCATGCTTCAAATCAGTCCTTAGTACGACCAATACAACAGGTCAATTAGACGTGCAAAGGAGACATATAATCAGGACAGGAAGCAAGGTGCAACACGGGACCTAAGCAATGGGGCAAGCATGGGTACAGAATGTCATACAACCACGAATTTATATTAAGGATCATCATCTTAACATATACTGGGAATTACGTATCATATAAGGCATGTTGACATCAAGTTATAACACATATTCATCAAGTATGGAACTCACACTATCATGATACTAGAACTGAACGATCACACTATCATGAACCTATTTACAGGGAGAACATTAATCATGCGGCTTCCTAACACATGACATTTACATTCATGCACTAGTATAACGATACAACATACTGAGTAAGGCATGCGGGGATGATAGAGACGTAACATGTGTAACTTGAACTCACACAATGGCCATCATGAAGCCATAAACATTAAAGCATGCATTCATCAAGACTCAATTATACCACATACTCACCATCCAACGCACTAATCACACCACAATATAAAGTGCAAAACAACCATATGACGAATACAGAATAGATGGGCATGTTGTAGATTCTTGTCATAAAACGGGTAATAAGCATCAAGGCGTCATCAGCTAGTATGTTAAAGAGATCATTTACACGCATTCATACGAAGAAGAGTTTATCACACTATTATGGACCTAACCCAGGAGAATACAATTATCATGTAGGTTCATATCATGTGGTTTATGCTTCCAATCAATCATTAGTACAATTAATACAATAAGTCAAGTAGGCATGCTATGACAACGTAATCACAATAGAGAGTGAGGCATAACACAAGACTTGATCAATGTAACTAATCAAAGATATAATAACCTGAGCAGCATTTTACAATTGAGCATTTGCAAGATACATGCAGGAGGTTACAAAATCATGTCATGCAGTTCAGAGAGAGTCACCATTACAACTGGATAGAGATCCCTAAAGGCAACCATTGACCTTCCCCAACTAACTCATCACCCCTATTTCTTGTGGGACCTTGGTGCGTACGAATCTTTGTGGCAAGAAACCCTCGGCTGATCATCATAAGAATCAAGGAAGACAATCCCGGAAACACTTTACTTTTGACTCAAAATGACATTAAGAACTACCTTCCAATACTCACTCAGACAACCTTCATATACATACATGAGTTTCTGACGCAATGTGTTTACCAACCCGATTCCCATGAAACATACTGACATCCGGGAGAAAAGACTCGATAAAACCGTCAAAGGGTTAACAAACATAGTGGAAGGGGTTGTTTCACACAAGCTGGGTTGACCACATAGAATTAAGGGTACTCCCACTATCCTGTTTGCACAGATCAGTCAATACACATTTAATTGTTAGGCATACCAATCAGACTTTAGCATATCAATCACTCAACATAGAATTAGTCAATGACAATTATAATGACCTCCTTCGAGGGAGATCGTACCCAGTCTCAATATATAAAGCACATCAAGCTATCTAATGTCGCTCTTCGAGGAGCGACTGACCGGAGGGGCAAAAACCTCGCGATCCTACCTAACTCGCCACTCCAACCACCTTGGTGCAATTTCCTTGGAGTCTTCCAGACCCTCTGTAAAGAGCAAGTTAGTATTTTTGCCTACCGTTCCCAACTACTCCCAATAGGGGTGGTCTAGTGCCTTTACTACCCACTCGTGTCCCCGTTTGGTCGATTTTCCTTATTCATTACAAGTCGAGTTCATTACTTAGTCAAATTTGGGTTAGGCATCTTAAGTTCATTTTGCCCTTTTAAATCCTTTTCAAAAGTCCTTGAAACTCGTGGCCAGTTTTCAAAACATACACTCGACCCTTGTGTACCCGAATTGCACAACCAGAGCTCTGATACCATCTTTGTAACGGCCCGGAATTATGATTTCCAGGTTACGTTTCAAGGGATAAAACCCCTTGTTCGGATCTTGCAATCCAGGTACGGGTTGAGTTTTCAAACAAAATATTTGTACTAAAAGAAGGGATTTCGAACCCTTAAAGATCGCGGATCCATTAGGGACTAAACACCTGCCTTAGTCTAATCGTGAAATCGAGCGAAAGCAAAAATAAAGTTGAGTTTAAATACAATCCGAAAAGGAGTATAAAAGAGAGGAAGTGTGGTGGTCTCTCAACCTCTCGATCTAACGCCAAAAGTCTGAACCCGCCAAGCATCCACATAAGCAACGATAACGGCTAGCGATTACTTGAATCTAAAAAAATAAGGGGGATCTGGGTCAATCATCAAGTCACTCATGCGCGTATGTAAACACACTCTGAGAGGCATATAATAAGCATCCTATTCTTAAGATGAAATGCGTAATGCCATGCGTAAATTAAATCACATATATATACTGACAATTTAATATAATGCAGAAAGTGATAAATTAGTCCACACAAAATGCCAAGTGGCATGTCTCTCTCTTACCTCCACCACCTTCCGATAGGGCGGAGACTGGCCAGCTCATAAATGCATTCCATAATAATCGGGCAGCACGCATGCCCAACCCGCTCCATAAGAATTAATAAAGCCTGCAGGCAGCTTTCGCAATCATGCTCATAATATAAGTAAAAGAAGTTCCATGACTCGATTGACTCAGGACGAGACCTGATGAGACTGGATCGTCCTATGACCCTAACAAAGACTCTAGTTACTTCACAGATAACGGCCGTTCTCTTGCAAGGACATATAGCAATCATATGATTTTCATTTTAGCTCCTAACCATGATTCTAAGTCGTATGGTGCATGGACACTAGCCTACTATATAACACCCAGTACATAGAGCGCCCATCATGAGTAAGTTCAAAGAACTTACCTGGAGTAGCAGATCAGCAAGATGAAAAGCAGCAAGATATAAGCAAGCAGGTTACAGATCACCTAGCAATTATTAATAAATATGCATAAGTAAACTGCACACAACGGGATCCATTTACCGCTACATAACATGCTCATCAATCCATTAATCATAGCATCATCAGCATCCTTTATCTCAACATCTTATTCCATTGTCATTTCCATAACTGCCTCAGTCATACTTCAATCCATATAATCTCACTAGCTAGTCCTGTTGTTAGTCAAAACAATTTCTTCAAATTTATACTTAGCCATTTCTAATTCATAAAATATTTAATCTTTAAAACTACTTCCAAAAATCCGATTAAATAATTCCGGCATACTTTAATTTAATTAAAATCATCCTTCTAGGGACTTAATAATTTTCAACCGTTATTAAATAATTCAATTTATATACTTTAAAACCGAGCCCTTTTAAATACCGACACACAAATCAATTTCTAAATAATCAATTATTGGAAATATGTTAAACAATTAATTAATAAATTAAATAAATAAATAAATAACGAATAAATTCGAACCGAACCAACGCCTTTTACCCAAACCGAACCGAACTCGCTAAATCTCAAACCAAACCGGTTCGTCGTCATAAAACAAAAGAAGAAGCGGGGCACGCTGACTGGGCAGGGGACCCACGCTGAGAGGGCCCCCGCCGCTGCTTCTCCTTCTTCTTCCTCCGAGTTTAGCTCCCGCCTGTGCGGCCATGGCGATCGACGCCAAGCTCGCGGCTGCAGCTGCGCTCAGACTCGCCGCCTCTCCCTCGCTCATCCTCCCCAGCTCCGACCTACCTTCTCGCCGGGCTCGAGCTCACCTCCCACGCCTTACTCACGCTGCTCCAACTCAAAGACACGAAGCCGCTCCCGACCTCGCCGCTCTCGAACTCGCTGGAGCTCTCGATCTCGCCCAAGCTTCCTGAACTCAGCTCTCACTCACTCTTCCCCGACTAAACTAAGCGGAAAAGGAAGAACGAACATAAACGAGGAAAGGAGGGAAGGTTCAAGAGCTAACCGAGGTGTTCGCGGATGTCGGAGCTTCGAACGAGGTTCTGGTTGTCGTCGGAGGCTCTCGATGGCTTCTCGGACCTACGTCGGATGTAGGTGAGTGTGATCGTAGGGCTCGAGAGTGGTGTGGATCGGAAACGAAGAAGAATGGCTTACCGGAAAGTTGTTTCGCGTTTGAGTTGACGACGGACTTTCGGTGGCTCGTCGGTGATGTCGAGTGCTCCGGGGGCGGTTGTTATTGCTCTTCGATGAAGGAGGAGGATGCAAGGGTGACAACGACGATGAAGGGGCTCCAAGGTGTGGTGTGTGGTGATGGTGATGAGAGGAAGAAGGTGTCGTGGTGGCGCATGATGGTGATGAAGATGCAACAACGGTGGAGGAGGATGAGTACGTTGATGGCGTGATGGTGCTTATGGTGTCGGTGGTTATGTCTCTGAAGCACAAAGGGAACCGAAATGGAGGAGGGCGTTGATAAAGAGAATGAGAAGAGATGGAGTGCGGGGTAATGGAGGTGACAGTGTGATGATGGGTTTATAGGCAAGGCGAGGGGCGGGTGTACAGCTAGAAGGAGGGGTACTGTAGAACTAGGTGGGAGGGTGGCTGATGGGAAGGGAAATGAGTGACATGTCAATTCTTGAATTACCCGAAAATAAATCCTGAATCCCGCTTTCTGATCTTAACCCGATGCGATTAAATTAAATTTAATATAAACTTTCAAAACCGAATTAAATAACGAAACTCGAAAATATTTTCAAGCCTCGTAAATATAGGGAGAAATAAATTCATGTCCAAGCTCGAATAACAAGTTTATTCCGGGAGTGGTCTCGAGAAATAAAATAATTCGGTTTATCGAATACGCAAATTTTCAAAAAAATTTGGAGTCTTGGATCTTAAACGAATTTTGGTTTAGGATAAAATCTATTATTTACATAAATAATATTTAGAAAATCTCGGTCCTTACACCCTGCGTGCCTTCCAGTAGCTGCACTCGACGCCCAACCGAGACTTCATCATCGTTCTGATTTGACGGGGACGCAACTCCTTCCGTGACCCAGCAAAACTGCAAAGATGGGATCAACGAGTTACACTAAAAAATTTCCACCAACACATACTACATAGGCGAGGAACAAGACGCCGGTTTAGGAACTTACTCGGACACCAAACTTTGCCCCATCAGCTTGTAATTGGCGTTGCGCTGGTAGTTGCTCACGACACTAACCTTGCAAGTGTGTGTGGCCACGAACTTACGAACCACCCACCCCTTAGTTTCCCGATACGTTGACGCCCGACAGCACCATG
Organism: Persicaria tinctoria; assembly: GCA_037127255.1. Lineage (NCBI taxonomy): Eukaryota > Viridiplantae > Streptophyta > Magnoliopsida > Caryophyllales > Polygonaceae > Persicaria > Persicaria tinctoria. Next base: position 23,474,943 of record JBANSL010000011.1, on the reverse strand, counting down.
AGCAGTTTGGTTCGGGGCACACAACCAGGTACCTGTCTGTTGTGGATGGCTTCACTTGAATCGCGAAGCACCGGCGCAAAGCTTCCCACTTCACCCTGGACTGAATGGCCGCCTTCGTATCGAACATCTCCCCCTAACGTAACTGCTTCACACTCTTCCGAGGGTCTCCGACTAGAGGAATGGCCCGATCCACATCCTCTTCCACTTGCTCCAACGTCAGCAAAGGTTGTATGTATCTCAATTCATTCGGAACCTCTTTCAAATCAGATTTGTCAACCCATCAATGGTGATAACTGATAAGGTAAAGATCCACTAACTTTCCGCCTCCTTGCCTCCTCCTTCCTCCATTCCTCTTAATTTCATCAACCAACATGGAGATGTGGCGGATATAGAGATGTGGACAGGGAGTTGTGGAAAGGAACCTGCCTTTGCTCCAGTGAAGTCGATGCGATAGCAACGCTCCATCCCTCACTCTCTTTTAGCTCATCATCGTCGTGATTTTCGGCGATTCAAATCTAATTGGGCGATTCAGATCTGACCAGGGGCGGCCGCAGGGGGCGTGGAGTGCCCCTCCCCCCCTCCGGCGATGTAATTTCATAGTATATGTTAAAAAATAAAAAAGGTAAAAAAAAATTGAAGGAGTACACTAAAATTGTCTTGCCTAGTTGGTGAAAAGGAGGGAAGTAAGAAAAAGGGATGCAAGAGGTCATGGGTTCAAACCTCATTCCTTCCCTTTCTCCACTAATTTTTATTCTAACTAAAATTTTTGTATTATAAATGTCATATTTAAATCAAATTTTATATTTTTCTTTTAATATTTTCACAGGATTATTCATTATATTACACATATATTTTAAAAAATTATTCTAATTTTTATTCATACAAAATTTTTTTACTAACAATGTCATAGCTAAACCACAATTTATGAGGTTTTTTGTTATAGTTTTCAATCTTATCAATTTTTTTTTCATTTACCAATGACAAATTCTTTAAAAAATTTATAATTTTCTTTCAATATTTTAAAAAAAATCTTAATCATGCTACACACATATAAATTAATAAATTATTGCATGAATTTTTGTAATAAAATATCATATTTATACCACAATTTATAATTTTCTTTCAATATATTTAAAAAATCATTTATTATATAAATCGAGGAATTTGTTTTTCCTAACAAACAATTTTGCCCCTCCGTCTAGCAATTCCTACGGCCGCCACTAGATCTGACGGCATTGGCGGTTCGAATATGATGTGGGGGAAACAAAGTTTTTTCTTCGTGGCAGAGTGGGAGATACAGATATGACGGCGACGATTCAGATCCAAGAAGATGATTCAGATTAGATGGGGAAACTAAGTTCTTCATCTTCAATTTCGTCCTCTTCTGCGCCGCCGTGCGAGATCACAGAGGTGGAGAGGTGAGGCGGCGAAGGAGAGGGATATGTGAGTCGGCGTTAATTGTAGCCTCTAGATATGGCGGACATCACCATTATTGAAGGCTTTAGGTGTTTTTCTGCCTTTTTGTGTTCGCCTCTGATCGACTCTCCAATGGAGGTTCATTTGAGGAAGGCGAAGTTAAAGATGAGGTTATCCGTCTTTTTGTGCCTGCCTCCGATCTCTGCTCTCATTTGTTCGACCTCCTCCCTTACTTCGATCTTGTTGTCTGCCTCTTTGATTATATTGACTTATATGGTAGTGTGGTGCCCGCCTCTTCGTTTTGTATACTCTCGTGGTGTTGTTATATTAGGTTTTTTTTACAGTAGGCAAAAATTTGGATGTACAAACGACATCCATGATCATATCGCAAGATGATGTTCTGGAACTCACAATAAGTGCTCAAAATAAAATTACAATTTAAGTGAGATTTGGCAATAAAATCAGCTGCGCCATTGGCCTCTCTATAGCAATGCTGAAAACTGATGCTCTCAAAATCTTTTCTAAAAGAAAGGATCTCTTGGATAATTTGAGTAACCTCCCATGGACTATTGTTCGCATGATTGATGGCGTCGATGATGATCGCACAATCACTCTCAAGTATCAATTTACGGGTCCCCTTATCCATTCTGATGCGGAAATTTTTTTTGGTCATAAAAGATGTTGAATTTCTTCACATTAGTTGAGAGAAAGTGATGTTCAGATGCTGATTTATTATTTTGACATAAAAGATGCTGAATTTTCTTCACTTTAGTTGAGATAGAGAGTGATGTTTAATTGTTGAATTTCAGCTAGCTGTTTGTCAGCTATCGATCATAGTTAAAATCTCAGCAACCCATTTGTTAGTTATATGTCATAGTTAGAATCTCGACAGTCCGTTTGTCAGCTATCTGTCATACTTTGCCAGCTTCTGTTCTATTCTTTATCAGCTATCTGTCATTATTTGTTTGCTTATGTTCAATTGTTTGTCGGGTTTTTATTTCACAAAAGATGTTGAGTTTTCTTCACTTTAGTTGAGATAAAAGAGTAATTTAATCATTGTTCTAAAAATCGCGCCTAGGCGCCGCTTGGGCACCGCCTAGGCGCTAGGCAGCAAGGGTGCCCAAGCGGCAAGGCACCTAGAAATTTTTACGCCTGAGCGGATTTCCGCCTAAGCGCCACCTAATCTCGCCTAGGTACCGTATAGTCCCCGCCTAATCCCTCTTAGGTCAGCTTAGAGTTTTTTTTATCCCCCAAGTTGGAACGCATTTACTTTTGATTCAAGCATATGGTTTCGGATTAGGAGGTTTAAAGTTATCAGCCGAACGATCACTTTTACATTTATTGACTTTAGTGTTAGTTAAACACACCAAATTTGGGGTTATGAGTGATTATAGATATTACTACATTATATAAATTATTGACATGTTCTATCCATTGAAATATAGAGAAATAATCAAGTTTAGTCTATGTCCGCCTAGGCACCGCCTAGACGCCTGCCTAACCACCTAGGTTCTAGGCGACCACCCACCGCCTAGCGTCTTTTAGAACACTGAATTTAATGATGCTGAATTTATTTTTTTTTGTCATAAAAAGATGCAAAATTTTCACAAAAGATACTGAATTTTGAGATGCTAAATTTCGATAGTAACAAAAAAAAAAGGAGGGAATGAGATAAGGGAATGGTAGGGGGATTTAGGATTATTAAAATGGAGAGTTAGCAAAGCATTCATAAATATTGGCCAAATTAGCAAAACGTCCAACTCCTAATACTAATTAGTTAAATATCCACGTCCAATTACTACCGTAAAATCACTAAACCCCTCATCCCCTTGGGGGAGTTTGCAAAATGTCCAAAAAGCGTGTCTTAATTGGTGAATTATCCACACTTTTGAAAAAATAAGTGAATTGTCCATATCCTTCTCAAGTCTAGTTTTTTTTTTTTTTTTTTACATTTTGTCATGCAAATATAACATATATTATGTTGTGCATGTGCAAACATAACCGTATGTTGTACAAATATGGCCCAAGTCTTCTTTTTTTTTTACATTTTTTCATGCAAATATAACATTATGTTGTGCTTGTGCAAATATATATAATTGTATGTTGTACAAATATGACTCAAGTCAATTTTTTTTTTTACATTTTGTCGTGCAAATATAACATTATATTATGTTTTTCTTGTGCAAATATAACCGTATGTTGTGCAAATATGACCCAAGTCTATTTTTTTCGTGTCAACACATTTTGGCGTGCAAATATAACCCTACGTTGTGCTTGTGCAAATAGAACTGTATGTTGTGCAAATATAACATTTTGTTGTGCAAATGTAATATATATTTTTTTTTTTTGCTTTTTTTTTCGTTTCAACACTTTTCGTTGTGCAACTATAACAGTATGTTGTGCTCATATAACATTTTGTTGTGCAAATATAACTTGAAGTTATGAAAATATATTTTTTTTTCCATTTTTTTTCTTCGTTTCAGTAGTTTTCATTATGCAAATATAACTTGAAGTTGTGCACATGTAACATTATGTTGTGCGTCATCATTTTTTTTTTCGTGTCATCACTTTTTTTATCATGTCAGCACTCATCGTGTCGGCATTTTCTGTTGTGCAAATATAGTTTGATGTTGTGCACATATGACATTATATTGTGCAAATATAACTTTATGTTGTGCAAATATAATATTTATATTATATTTTCTTAAACAACCTTATGAAAAGGATATTCACATGCATCTATATTTTAAATTTTCATTAATATATCTTATTATTGAACATTTATTAGAAATTTTTGAAAATTACTAGAATTAGTATAAACTTTAGCCTATGCGGGATTCGAACCCACGTATTTGTACATAAGCATGTCGCTCTACCATTGAGCTAAGAGGCTTTTAAAGCTTAAATATAACTATTACACCAGAGTTGTACAAATGACAAGTGGATATTGTTCAGAAACCGATTCAAACGAAAAATGTGAAATAAAGTGTGATCATTCGTTGTAGTGTTACTTATCTAGGAAGCGGCCATGTGCTTGCTGAGGGTGGCGTGTAGCTCTTCCTTCTTGGCTCCAACGACCTTACCGTGGATCTTCCCTTCTTTCAGGAACACGAAGGTTGGCATCGCCTCTAAAGCACAGTCGGCTGCAACAGACTGTAACCAGAACCAAAAAACACGGAAACAATGAGTTAACATACTCGATTCCTACGAAAATGTTCAAAACTTGTTGAAACACCAACATTTAATTCATCAATATCCGATTTAGGAAATATGGCATTCGGTAGCTTTTTAGTGAGATCAGTCAAGACCGGTGCCATAACACGATAGGGCCCACACCACGAAGCAGTGAAGTCCACAACCATCTGCGTTGTCAAGCAATTCCAATCAAGAATCAAAATATGCGAATCTAAGATTATAGTTGCACGAAAATGAATTTCATTTGTTGCTAAACGAAGATCAAAATCTAGAAATAGGAAAAACAAATTGAGACCACCTTTTATATTTACCGAGATAGAAATCAAATCGAGATCAATACACAAACTGATGAAAATTACGAATTTGAAAGAAAAAAAGGATCGAAGAAGATGAATTTACTAGTTTCTTGGAATCATTGGCCTTTTGAAGAAGATCAGTCCAGGAATCGACGCTATGAACCGCAATAGCTTGTAATTATTGAGCTTGTCAACCGGATCGGCTCCAGAGCGCCGGATCTGCACCCGGAGGAGGTGGATCTGGCGCCGGAGAGCTCAGATGCGACGGGATCTGGACGATTGGGCTGAAATCGTATTTCACCAATTTGTCCAAAACCTTAGACACTTCGCTAATTAGGCCGAAAATAGTGCATGTGGCACAAATTTTCTCCACCCCCTCTCTTCTTACTTTGGACCCCACCCCCACTCACCCACCCCATGCGCCCCCATTTCCACGTAACCTACGTACCCCCACCCTTTTTTTAATTTTATTTTTTTTCTCCTTTATTTTTATTTTTTCTTCATTTCTCCTTTATTTTTATTTTTTTCTTTTCTTTTTTTTTTTCATTTCCTCTTTAATTATCATATACATAAGATTTTTCACCCATGATTATTTATAAAGAAATCAAATGTTGAGTTTTTAAAAATTTCATTGATGCAGACACCGCACTGTTGATGCTAACGTCGCTGACATCAATGATGTCGATCGACGCCGACGTTGCTGCTGACATAGACGTCACTGACACCAACGTCAGCAAATTTTTTCCTTGCATCAACACTTTTTTTTATATAAAAATTCGCGTCAACAACTTTTTTTTCCAATACCAAAAAAGTTGCTGATGCCGACGACGAGTATGCTGATGTCAGGGGCGTCGATGATGTTGATGACTAGTGGACGCCAACGCTGTTGACACCAACATCGAGGACGTTGACGTTGCTGACGCTGACACCGGGGATACTGACGTTGCTGATGCCAACACCATTGACGCTGACGCAGCTGCCGTCGACTTTGCTGACGTCGACGCAAACGTTGTTGACCCCAATGGTGCTGACGCCATTGACAATGACGTTTCTAACGCCGATGTTGTTGACACCGTTAATGTTGACATTGTTGATGTCGATGTTGCTGACGAGACTTTAACGCCAATGTTTTCGACACGGTTAAAAGTGCTGACATAACCAGTATTTTATGCTTGAGTCCCCTTTGAATTAGAATCATATCTATTCTATTTCATTCTTACAATACCCTACTCCAACATTCAGTTAGAATTAGTGACAAATGACACATAGCAAGCTCATTTTATAATGGATAATCTAGCACCAAAAAAATGCTGACACAATTTAACATAACATAAAGCACAAATAGAAACACAAATTTGTTGTCATAACAGTAAAAACGCAAACACCGATGAATTCCTGACATAACTAAAAGTGATGCCAGCATAATGTAATATTACTAAAAAAAATGCGGACATAAAAAACGCTGACACCGATAAATTGTTGACACAATTAAAAAGGATGATCAGTAGAATGTAATATTGAAATGTTACCCTACGACATAAAAATTTAACATAAAAATTATGATTTCAAACTAAAAAATAAATTAAGATCAAAACTAAGCCACTACCAAAAAAACCAAAAAATAAAGATAAAAAACAACACATAAAAATCACCTTTACCAAAAAATTAGGGTAGGAAGAGCATATATATTATTGGATATGGCTTCACTATAACTTATAGTGAAGCCATATCCAACAACTAATTCACAGGATATATACTTCACAGTTAACAAAAAGGAGTGGCAGTAGAAGAACTGGGAAGAGATCAAGACAAGAGCTGAATGAGATAGAGCATATTGATGATCCTATATTTATTATTGGTTCCATTGCTTTCTTCTTTGAGGAATTCGGAGAGATGGGAAAAAATAATGTCATTCCTAGGGTTTGGCATAGGCAACAAAATGAACACAGTTACATGTTTGATTAGCTTACTAAAACCTGAGCACTCCGAATCTAGTTGTTCCACATATGCATTCCAAAATAGGGAGCTGCACACTAGTAGTAACTCTAATTCTAAAATAGGGACACTTCTAACTTGCACACTAGCAGTAACACCCTATTCAGCAAAGTCCGGTGGCTCCTCCGACTCCAACAACAATCTCATCTAGACTGGTTGCTACAGCTCTGCCGAGTGCGTCGTCAGCACCTTCTCTACTAACGATTGGGGAACACTTGCGACTGGACATAGATTTATATCCGCCTCTTCTTCTTCTCCAGGTTGCAATAATTGATCGCTCTCCGGTCGACCTGGATCAATTAACTAATCAATAGGATCCACCTCCCTCTACCTAGACCAGAGAAAGATCGAGCGGATCGGGGATCCATCATCGCATCTCGACAGATTGAGCTTGGAAATTTGGAAAACAACCAATGAATTCAACGGTCTCTAATCTCTAAAGCGAAAAATGTCGATTTTGAACTTGAAAACATCGCTTGCACCTCTCTTCTTGCTCCCTATTTAGCAAAGACCGGTGAAAATTGAGACAAGTTCCAACCGGTAAGTAAAGGCCGAGCCACGGCGAGGATGAAGGCGAAGTATCAAGGAAGATCGACAACACTTCGTCCTCAATCGAACTACAATGAAATCGACAACACCCCAATCAAACTGTAAGCGAGAATGCAAATCTAGATCCAGACCTCCCCTATCAGCATTAAATTTTGACGATTTTCCTCAATCCAGATCCTTCCATAGGCTGTCAGCAATTGAGCATCGGAGGCGGAAGACGAGCAGGAGAGGAGGAAGAGATCTGGTGGCCGAAAGCAGATCTGGCTCATCAGACGCTGACGGAGGCAGAGGAGGAAGATGAAGGCTCCTCAACAACAACATTCGGCGTCAACCTTGAATGAGAGCGAAGCGGATGCGAGATCAGAAAACTCGACGGAGGCGGCAAGCAAATTGGAGGGATGCTAGGTGTGGGGGAAAAATGGAGGGAGGGAGAGAGAGAGAGATTGGGGATTTCAGAAGTGACGGAGGGATGAACGAAGAGGATGAAAGGAATCCAGGGAAAAGCAGGGCCGGGGATTAGGCTAGGGTTGACGGATAGTTTGCTAAATATTTCAAAACCATGGATACTCCCTCCTAATTTGGCCAAAAATTTATGCCTTCACCAAAACATTTAATCAATAAAAACAGGATGGTGGACAAGTAGTTAATTAAGACAAGAAATATGGACAATTACTTTTTAACTTCGTGCGCGCGCGCGTGTGTGTGCTCATATTAATTAAGGGGCATTTTCTAGATATGCCATAATTAGGGCTTTTATTAGAAAAATGTACACTCGTGCTTCTAAATTGGCAAAATGTTTATCTCTCTTCCCTTGCCCATTTGCCCATGTGCTCCTCATGTGTGCTCCATGTGCTCCCCTCATGTTTCAGCACATTCGGTTTCAGCGCCCCATGTTTCAGAAGTTTTTTTTTCGGATCAGCGCTTCGACACCGGAGTTGGTGAAATTTTTATTGTAATTGCTGAAATTGTCTCTTTTTTTTCGTGCGTTGCTGAGAGCATTAGTAGTGGTTGGGTTTTATCAACCCTATATCCTTCTCTCTCTTGCTATAGGGGAAGACTATGGATGTGAAGCAAACTCCTTTAGATGAGGGGGAAGGGGCAACATGATTATGATGGGATTACCCCATTCACTTCCCCTTTCTTTCTTTCCTTTGTTTAATGGCGGGTCTACACATTTTTATTTTTTATTTAAAAAATAATGTTTTGATTGGTTGGAAAGATGTGATGGGGTATAAATAAAATAAAAGAATAAGGTGGGGTAAACTTATGGATGTGAGTAAAATCTTATTGAAAGAAGTAGAGATACTGAAAAATGATGTGTCAAAATTTTATGAAGAGAGAAAAAAAATTGGAAGGGGTTTACCTCGTGGATGTCGATGCTCTCATGCTAATTGCAATACATAAATGATATGTCAATGTCTCTGCCATCTCCGACTCCAAGGTTGGCAACATTTGAATAGCTCTTACACACAAGAAAGTTAGGGGTGTGCGGAGTGGCTTAAATCCCCTCTAGCTAGGAAGGAAAAATATGGCATGCTTTTTAAAAAAAAATTAGTAAGTTTAGAACTAAATTAATACAAAAAAATTATAATGAATTATAAAGTTTATTTATCTTAGTTGGTACAAAGTGAGTATTAAATTGTGAAGTTGTGGGTCCAAATTCCTTTGGCAAAATTTTTGCTTCTCTTAGTTTTTTCAATTAAAAATGACGGTTAAAATAATAAATTTTAAGGGTTTTTTTAAACTATTTTTTCCAACATTATTTATTATATATGGGGTATAATAAAAAAAAATAAAAATTGAGTCTCCTTTATAAAATAATTCCTAACTCTATCATTGCTCACAAACTCACAATTGTTTATTTTATTTTTTAAGCAACAATTAAGGGCTTCCTCAATTGAACATCTTTTTTGTTAATTAGCCGAGGCATCACATCTTTTTATGAGTTTGCACCATTTGACTACCCCTTCCACCCCCACCCTCTCCCCCTCGATATTCAACAATATATGGTGTGAACCATATGACAACATTTTCTCTCGATATTCAACAATGTATGATGTGTGACTTTGTTTGGTCGATTGAATTTCTCACTTAGCTCATAATTAGCACCATGGACAACACATTATGACTTGTAATTCACCCATTTGAAGACACACAATCGTGAATCCATCAAACACTACATACCAAAGTTGTCCAAATATGGTGTATATTTAGTAACAATAAGATGTGACCAATTATTTACAGTGTTATACCATTTAAATGATTAATATTAGAAAAACTTAATTACAAATTATTATTCAATTAACATTCCAACATAGTTATATATATATATAGGTAAAGGTTCAAATGAAAATGGGGCTTAAAGTGAAAATTTTGCTTAAAGTGAAAATGGGCCTAATTTAGAGTGGGGTGCGGATCCGGTTACAGTTAATTCGCGTCCAAAACATTGGAGACCTGCAACAAGCGTTTTTACAGATCCCTTCATTCTTCCTTTCATTGATGGCGTCTCAGATCTCTCCATGTCCTCTTCCTCCTCCGCCGTCTCTACAGCTATCTCCACCTCCTCTTCCTCCACCTTTGGTGTGTCTAGTAGTTCCCCTTCTCCTCTGCTTTCCCCTCCACCATTTTCTCCTCAAACTCCTACCTTCAGCATCGGCGCAACTGCTTCCTTCGGATTCATCGCAGCTCTCCGCTCCTCCCTTCGATTTCCAAATTGATTGTTGGTACTCTGAGTTCAACGAGTTTTATTTTGCAGGAAGATGATATACTTCGTGAGCAATTAAGCATCCATGGAACGGACAAGTAAGATTTTGATTCTTTTTTTCGTAATTGGATTAAATCATGGATAGTGAGTGAACTTCAACTCCCTCTGTCTCTCACACTCTCTCCCTGAATTGAACTGATCCTAGTCTGAATCCCTTTTCAATTTCACAAGCGCTTTGGATGATTCCAAAATCTAGATCTTAAACCTTCTTCAAGGTATCTCTCCTTCTGCCATCTCCCTCTGTCCAGCTTAGCAATTTTTTAAGCTTAGCAATTTTTGAACCTTGTGATTTATTTATTTTTCCAGTAAAGAAAATAAGTCGATGAAACATAAGTAAGAACATCTCTGCCAGCAAACATCCAAGGATTAGGTTTGGGTTTGCCTGATTTAAACCAAAAAGAGAAGAGGAAAGTAGAAGATATCATCTGCCTCTTCTAATAAGCACACGTGTCTGAGACATTCAACAAGCTAAGGCAGTAAACCAAAACAGCTGTTAAGGGATTGGAGGATTGAGTAGCATTGTAGCAACATCTGGAGGAGATGGGGATTTAAAACTACTGGAAATTTATAGGACTGGGCCAAGCAGTTTGAGCAACTTGCTGGCTCTCAGGTATAATTCCTCTCGATTACTAGCAAGGTGCTTTTGTTTTTCAATTCCGTTGAAAGCTACACAGGTTTTAAGCTAGTGTTGTTTGGCTTGAGGTTTAACCATATGAAAATGCCTAAATTTGAGCAATGAACAAGACCAGTTGATCCAACCTTCCTGAATCAATGGGGTGGCTTGGCTTGCAATTATTTTTTTACTGAAAATATTTATATGCTTGTGGCGGCAGCTACTGATATTTCCCTAGAGAGTGGTTTAAATTGCTTGGTATGTGGTTCTGTGTAAACTTGTGATTCGAGATAGAACTAATATGTCTGATTGTTAGTGCGCCAAGCCTATCGTTAAAACCAATGATATATCAAACTGTTGAAACTAATGTACCGTAAATTTTCCTATCTTTATTAGGCGGTTTAATCAATCAGAAAAGTGTTGTAGAAATGTTGTTCATTTTTGGGTCTTAAAAACTAGGTTATGAGGTGGAAGTGATATGCATTTTAAAGTTGCGGCATCAACGGCAAATGCAGCTGCACAACCTGCAAAAGATGCAATTTCTGCTGCACAAGCCGCTGCTCAACTAGCCAACAAGGATTCTCCAATTTTTGCACCAAATAATTACACAACAAACACTAGGATAGTAGGTTTGGAGATGACTACATGGAACACGTCCAAAAGCAGCATGAATCACAGGGCGTTGGTGGTTGTATAGTTTATACTGGCATCCAAACAATCTTTTTCCTATTTACATGTCTTCTCTTCAGCTTGTAATACTGGCTTCTTATTTTGACGATGAATTGGTGGTTGTATACTAGCATTTTAGAAGCCTTGCACCTGAAATTTCATTTCCTATTGTCAAGGATAATTTGGTTATTGTATTTGAGAAGGAAAGTTCAGCAGAATGTATACTGGCATTTTAGAAGCCTTGCTGCTGAAATTTCATTTCCTATTGTCAAGGATAATTTGGTTATTGTATTTGAGAAGGAAGATGATAAAGTGCGATAATAAAATGATAAAGTGTATGAATAAAATGATGAAGTGCATAAATAAGATGATAAAGTGCACAATTAAGATTATAAAGTGCAAAAATAAAATGATAAAATGCAAGAAAAAAAATGATGAAGTGTATGAATAATAATATGAAGTGTATGAATACGATTATGAAGTGCACAAATAAAATTATAAAGTGCATAAATAAAATTTTAAAGTGCAAGAATAAAATGATAAAGTGTATGACTAATAGTAAGCTAAAGTTTGTATGCCAGTGGCTCTAATTTTTGAAAACACAACATGAACAAATTTGTTTTCTGAAGACAACATAACAACGATGTGCCCATGCACAAAGGTTCGAGTTCACAATCTCGCACATGCTATTTATGGTCGTCTTCTTTTTGTTCTCGTTCATGAATAAGATTATAAAATGCAATAATAAAATGATAATGTGCACAAATAAGATTATATAATGCATATATAACATTATGGTGTGCAAATACAATATTATATTGTGCAAATATAATATTATGTTGTGCAAGTATAATATTATGTTGTGCAAATAAAATGATAAGTTCAAGAATAAAATGACAAAGTGCAAGAATAAAATGTCAAAGTACATGAATAAGATTATGAAGTGCACAATTAAGATTATAAAGTGCATAAATAAAATGATAAAGTGCAATAATAAAATGAAAAGTGTAAGAATAAAATGATGTTGTATGAATAAAAATATGAAGTGAATGAATAAGGTTATGAAGTGCACAATTAAGATTATAAAATGAATAAATAAAACGATAAAGTGCAAGAATAATATGATGAAGTGTATGAATAAGACTATGAAGTGCATGAATAAGATTCTGAAGTGCAAGAATAAAATGATGAAGTGCATGAATAAGATTATGATGTGCATGAATAAGATTCTGAAGTGCAAGAATAAAATGATGAAGTGCATGAATAAGATTCTGAAGTGCACAATTAAGACTTCAAAGTGCAAGAATAAAGTGATGAAGTGCGTGAATAAGATTATGAAGTGCACAATTGAGATTATAAAATGCATAAATAAAATGATAAAGTGCACGAATAAGATTATGAGTGCACAATTAAGATTATAAAGTGTAAGAACAATATGATGGCGTGCATGAATAAAAGATGACACAACACAACTTATAAAGATCCATGTGTATAAGGTGCTCTATGCTGGTTTATCAATGTTCACTGGTGTTCGAGTATGGGTTTTGGAACACGGTCCATTTTATCATTCGCTTGATGATATATGCACTGGTGTTTTCATTTGTTGGTATGAAAAATCTAATTCATTGGGTCCCCTTCAACTTTGTATTTTACAGAGTATTAAATAAAGCAAAGCTTTATATGAAAGCAAACAAATAACTATTTGAAGCAGTTATTTGTTTGTTCATGGACCACCATCCAATATTCATTTTAGTCATTATAATGGCAGTGTTGGGATTTCAAATTTATACTTTCAGCTGGCTTGCACTAAAATGTAGATTGCACAATTGATATCTACAATTGCACTAAAATGTCTTCTTTTCGCACTTAATATAGTTCAGATTGCACATTGATCGACTGGCTTGATATTTACCTAATATTCGATATTTTAAAATCCACCGTCAACTTTAACTAAGAGAACATAATTGGTTGTGAGGGTTTCGGTTTAATTTATAGGGCAACCTCGTCAAATGGAACCCAAACGGGCAACTTTGGTTTAGATTAAAAAGTGCAAGGCTGATATTATAACGTGCACAAATTAGATTAAAAAGTGCAAGACTAATAGTATATATTGCACAACTTAGATTTTCAGTTTAAGAAGAACCAAATTAGATTTTAGTTTGAATGTACAATTTTAGAACATAAATGTGCAATTTTAGGTTGAAAAAATGCAAATACAAAACTGAAAAAGTGCACTTTTATAACTCAAATGATTTTTTTTTTGTTTGCATCTACTGTTATACAAAACGAGAGGAAAGGTGCTCGGTTTCAATAAAAAAAATTCGTAACTTCTTCTATAAAGAAAAAAGGATGGACAGATGGATTAACATTACAAATACATACACAACATACTAGTAAGAGTTACTAGGTACGTACGCACTAGTTACAATCATCAACCAAATTAAGTAGAATACAACACACTTAATTCCAATGCTAGCTCGTTCTTGAGCAAAATCAACACCAGTCTGCTTGGGAACTTACAGTAGTAGTAAATCCAGTTCCTTAGACAAATAAACAATTTCAAAATCAGGCATCCGTTCAACAATATCATTATTTGATCGAGCTCGAGCCCTTGATGCTTCCAAACCACTTCAAAAGGGAGATCCGGTTTCAATTTTCCCATAGAGGTTGGGGAATCGATCAACACCTTAACTTAATCGACGAATACATATAGTGCTTAGTGCCAAAGCGATAAGGTGCATCCACCAAGTAGTGACCATCCATGTAAAGGGCAGCCGCTGCAGTGTTGTAATATGAGATCGACATTTAACCTGTAACTAGTCAATTGCAGAAGGAAAGTTTATTAAATCAGATTACCAAAGTGAGGAAGAAAAATATTCTTTGGCAGATTGATTGAGTGTAGAGACAGTACAATTTAGATTGATTAACAAAGAAAGTAGAAACCTAAATAATTAGTTCTGAACATATGTTGCTTCCTCTATAATGACATTTAAAACTGAATATCTAGGAGATGTTGTGGACTGATGTGTTGTGATGACAGGGAAGATGCAGAAATTTTTCATCATAATGTAAGAAGAAACCCAGGACTAAAGAAGCTCCAACAACCACGCCTAAAAGCTCCAAATATCATCAATAAGAGGGCAAAAATAATCAAGCAAAGAAACCCAGGACAACCCTCCACAATCAGCAGCAAATTCACCATTTCAGCATCAAAAGAACAGCAAAAAACCACCCACGAGTACCCAAATTTAGCAGCACCAAATGCCAACACAAAACACCTTACAACACAAGGATAGCAGCCACTAAAATGCTCCAAATTCGGACCCAATACCCAATAACTAGCAATAAGCAAATCAGTGTGCACAAGTTGTGAAATTTGACATACAAATCTCATAAACTCAGTCCAACAAAAATAACACCAAATCAGCAATAAGCAAACATGAAAGTGTAAGAATTATACAAGCACATTCAAATGCAACCTGTCTAAAAATGCAGGCTGAATTCTAGTGCTATCTACTCCAATGATTTTTGCAACCGGTCTCCTACCAAATGCAGATGATGCACATTCAAATTCCCAATCAAAATGCAAACCAAATGATCAGCGACAAGACACAAACAAATAGTTATCTCTAATAATCTAATAGGATGCAACTTCAATCAGAAATTTATGTCAGTTTCCCCAATTACCGCTTATGAAACATGAATTTGAACTTGATGTGCAGTTGGGGCATAGATAAACCAATAAAAAATAGATGGTCATAAGGTGCTAGCAGTAGAAGCCGAATAATTTCATGTTGCAATCCTAATAGATTCAAAGGGATTGATTCAAAGGGATTTAAGCTACTGAAGGACTACACCGACAACATAGGGAAAGGTATGTCATTGCTTATTTTTAAATGAAACAAAGCAATATCTAATCTATATGAAGCAAATTGACAAACAGTTGGTGTGTCTCTGGTACGTTGCACACATAAATTGCACAGACAGAAAAGGAAGTCAATGGAGGAGCAACAACTTGGACATCTATCGGAGATGTACATCAAAAGTAACAGTTGGTACGTTGCACACAGAAATTGCATAGAGAGATGGAGAGCGGTGATCGCTACTGCTGGGGGGAGAGGCCGGTCTCGAGATCGAAGGTCGGGGCTCCGGGATTCGGCTCTGGCGGCGGTGAGATCGGGAAAGATGCTCGCTGCTGACGGGAGATCGGAGATTGGGGCTCCGGGATTCAGCTCTGGTGGAGGTGAGGTCGGGAAGGATGCTCGCTGCTGGCGGCCTGGTGGGAGGCATTATCCTCATGGGAGCTTGGAGATGCGGGAGTCGCTCCGGCGATGGAGATGCGGTGGCGCCGATGGAGATGAGGAAGTCTCTAGGGCGTCTGGGTCTCCATGGATAGGGAGGAGAAAGAGAGAGGAAACAAGCGTTTTTTTTGGGCCGGTTTGCTTCTGTTTTTTTTTACCCCGGTTCAGTACGGTTCAGGTTTTTTAATGGTAAACCCGCGCCAACGTATTCCTTTTTAACCCATTTTCACTTTAAGCAAATTTTTCATCTTAAGCCCCTTTTTCACTTTAACCTCACCCTATATATATATATATATATATATATATATATATATATATATATATATATATATATATATATATATATATATATATATATATATATATATATATATATATATAGGGTTTACTTCAAATGTAAAAAGTCCTTATTGTGTAAAATATGCTTAAAGTGTAAAATTTCCTTATTCGTACTACACGGGTTATTATAGCGCGGGTTGGGCTTGGCTTGTGTGTTGGGTTGCCAGTTCTGTTTTGTTTGTCGGGTGTAAACCAGCGTCCGTCCTCTTCATTCATCTCAATCGCCCTCTCGACTTCAATACGGTGGAACGCTGGTGAGAAGTGGGGCTAGGCGGCGCCGGCGCTGGTGGGGATGCGGCGAGGTGTCCTAACCCTAGACAAACCACAGTCTCTCTGTCGTCAATCTACAGGTATGCCTCTTCATTCTCTTCTCTTTTTGTCTTCTTCGTCTGATATGGTCTCGCGATAATCTCAGTCCTCTCTTCCATAACTCAAATCTCTGGTCTCGCACCCTACCTCTTAGCCAGAACCCTACCTCTTGTCGGCCCTGCCATTGCCACATGTGTTCGATTGTTGTGATTGGGCACCTTGGTTGCTGTTTGATTGCCCGACTGCTGTTCGATTTTGTTTTCCCCTAATTGTTGTTCAATTGCCCTTGGTTTGATTTCTTTCTGTTGAAAGTTTTCCCCTAATTCTCATTTTATTGATTGATGTTTCCCTTGGTTCAGTTTATACTCTTCTATTATTTTACTATTTTTTTTTAATAAGATGCAACCTGAATCGGATCCAGGCTCAGAGTCTAATTGTGATGGCTTTGAGGTGCATTTGAGTTGGCTTTAAGGCACATTTGACTGACATCATCAAACCAACTAGGCTTAAGTGTTGCCATCTTCCTGGGCTCTAGATGCTTTTTAAACCACCCTATTTTTAAGGAACATGGAGGTTGAGAATGGCAAGTTTGAGAATTCTCAGGTTTTGAATCCACTTGATAGCAAGTTTGGGAATTTGGACATGATGAGTCTTCAGTCTAGGAGTTGCTTATGGATTCGGAGATTGAGCACGATAGGGTTGGTCTTGAATTTTCTGAAATTTTGAGGCCTAAGTATGCACACAAGTTGTTTGTAGAAATGACTAAGTGAAGTATGGCTCCATAGACAGCTATTGAGATGGCCTCTCTTTACCTTTATTTGTACTATCTACTAAATATACAAAGATGAAAATTGATTGATGTGATCCAAGCATATGTCAAATAACTAAATGAATCTAGCCGCAAATGTTGAAGGTGTGTGTTCTTGTTTGTAAATTTTATGCAGTAGGCTTTCTTTTGAACTGTATAAATTGCTTGCTTTGATATATTTTTATGCCTTTTGATCCTTTGATGAAATATATCAAATTTTATGCAGTACGCTTTCTTTTATGCTGTAGGCAAACCATGTTTTTTTGCCCTCTGCCGATAATCAACTCTTGAATGATGCTTTCTTTGTGCTTTAGGGAAATAGGTTTATATGATTCTACCATTAGTCAGTATCTCAGCAAACCAGTTAAGAGCTACAATTTACTAGTGCTTGAAGATTCTGCAAAACCCTAAAACCAGTTGGCAGTTAAATCTTTCACCCTTCTTTTGTCGCTTTATTTAGGTGAGCCTCTTCTTGAAGTTGAATTTGATCAAGATTTTGGCGATGAGATGTTACCGGTTGTAGAAAAAGCAAAGGTCTGAAACTGAGCTATCCCTACTTTGCTTTAACTTTCATCACTAACACTAGAATGACTCCGACTTAAAGACGCATCTGGTATTTGTAGCTCAATTTCAGATTGAGAAATGGGCTTAGTTTCTGGTTCATCAGTCATGCCATCTTCCTCTATAGGTTTTTCAGTTGTAGAAATTTCTTAATGCTAGTATGTTATGAGGTTCCTGCTCATATTATTGTTATAGTTGAGATGCTGATATCACAAATAGGTTTTTCAGTTTTAGATATTTCTTAATTTCATCAATTTTTCTTGCTTTTGGTTAACTGGAAAAATACTTTTTACACATACATCTATGTACATAGAGTAAAGATCATTTGAATGATTTAGATGACCTCAGCTGATCATTCTATCGGATGATCCTGGATGGCCTAGTACTGGAATATAATTTCACTGGCTCTTTTTTTTTGTGTATGTGTGTGTTCGGTTTTTTTTTCTAATCTACCATACTGTAGCAGACTATAGTTTCAAAACAAAGCACCTGCATAATTTCTCATCATTATTGCAAAAAAAAAAACAAAAGCAGCACCATAACTACCAAGAATTGAAATTACTGACAGCAAGTATCATAAATGATGCTTCTAAGACCACATACCATAAGTGCTTAGTGTGTTGTCTATGCCTGATGGCCTCCCATGGATTATCTTTTCACCTTCAAAAGCCCATTTATTGACCAAATCAAGCTCACTTTCATCAAATGACAACCCCTCATATTTGCTGCTATCTTGGCTTACTCGTCTCGATAGCGCAAGCAGGGCTCCTGAGAGCGAGACACAATATGCAGCAGATGAACCAAGTCCTGCACCGAGCGGCAGCTCAGATGATACTGTCAGTGAAGCAGATCTCCACCTGTGTTGGATAAAATTTTCAATCAGAAGGCAAGCAAAATCTGGCATGGATGGTGCAAAAGACAAATTAGGCTTGTATATTAAAGGCTATCAAGATTTCCATAAAGAAACAAATCAATATCATGTAGAACTTCATTTGGCTTAATTGTATAAGCTCAAAAAAGGGAAACGAACTTGAATTTACAAGATCATACAATCCAGGCCAAATAAATGTTAAATCCTGTAGAGATTTTGTAGTGGCTCATACCCATGGATGGAGGTGTATAGCCAGAGAAAGGCAGTGATCCCGGAAGAAAGTGCGAGTTTCGCCTCTGGAAGATTATGCTCTTCTACTAAAGATCCTAAGACCTTGAGGCATTCGACTAGACATGATTTCGGTATTAGAGGAGCATGATTGCCAAAATCTGCTACAGCTGTTTTAATTCTATCAATTGGCCATGAGAACTCCAAATCTGCATCCTTCAGGTGGAGCTTAAGCAAGCCATCACACTCTTAAAACAGACAGAGAAACAAGTAACAATTTCAGTAGACAGAAAAAATTGATTAGATGCTTCTCAAAGATTTGAACAAACACACAGCGCAACCAATTCAGTGAAAAAGCGGAACTAAACCTAATCACAACATTAATAGGCAGAATACAGAATGTGAAAAATCAAACAAAACTACAAGATAATCTACAGATCAATTCAGGGATTTCGATCAACAACACATCACCTAGTAAATTCAGCAACAACGAACAATTTCTAGGTTTTCCAATCGAAATAACTCAATAGTCACAACATAGCTCTGTGGAATCAAACTTGCTCCGAATGAGAGTAAGAGACATTTTGTACCTTGTACTTGGTAAGGAACAGGTGAGAAACCTCCGGCAATCGTTATTTAAGGCGGAGGCGACCTTTCGAAATCGACTGAGTAAGAGAGGCTTCCATGGGCAATTCCGGCAAGGGAGGAGAAGATGGTGCTGCTGTCGGCGGTAGGAATTTCGAGGGAGGGCGGCGCGAGAGAGAGGGCGGCGATTCTCTACAATCGCCCTTCGCTTCTCTACCATCGCAGAAGAAACGGTCTGTCAGGGAGAGGGCTTTGTTTTTTTCTGGACCAGTTTTCTTCTGTTTTTTTTTATTATTTCCGGTTCAACCCGATTTTTTTAAGCTAAATTCCGGCGCGCGCCCCCTAAACCCAAATTTTACACGTTAAGCGGATTTTACACGTTAAGGAGTTTTTACATTTTAAAGCTTCCCTATATATATATATATATATATATATATATATATATATATATATATATATATATATATATATATATATATATATATATATATATATATATATATATATATATATATATATATAATATTATGGTAGTATTTTAGAATCATCGATCGTTTATAATCAAGTTTTATAATCAATATAATATATATAAGTCGAGTATATTGGATACATTTTAAAAATATTATAATAAATTTTTTCTCTAGAAATTGACATATGGAATAAATTATTTTAAATTTGAATATATGAAATGAAATTTTCTAATTGAAAGTGATTAATGTTAGTTTAATATACTTTATGTCAGTATGAATATTTAAATAAATATAATTTTAAACATGTGAGAAGTTATTAACATTTATATGCCTCTAAATAGATTATAGTGTTTAAAATATAAAATTAAATTCAGTTATTATTATTTTAATGTATTTTATTCTAAATAGCAAGCAAATGAAAAAAAAAATCAAATTAAGGATATTTTATTAGGTAGGTATGAATACACCTTTGTCAAATGACAAAAAAAAATATAGTTTTCGAATATAAAAATATTCTATATAGATTAATAGAATAATTGTAAAGTGATTAAAATTTTATTTATGGATGATGACATGTAATGATTTGGATTAAATTGACAACATGGCATAATTTAATTTGCTAAAAATTTTGGAGGGAAAATTTTTAATGAGAGCGCTACACATGGCAAAACCAACTTTTACTTAGGATTTTCTTCCAAGAAGGAAGTGAAATAGGACTTGAAACCCCAAGGACGTCATAATTTGGAAGCCAAATAGAGGAAAAGAGAGAACAAATTGATGCTGAAATAGGACTTCCAAAGAGCCAACCGAGTCCAAATCTAAGGTTTCCACTTTGTTCCACTGGGTTTCCCTGCGTCACCTCTACAAACTGTCAGAAAGAATGTCTCACATTGTCAAGGTTCTAAATCTGTCTGCCTCTTCTAGTTTCGACTTCTGCTCTCTAGTTGTTCGTGGTTGTTTTGTCTTTGCTGATTTGGTTGTATTTCGGTTCTTTCATATCTATTTGTCCGTTGCCGTTCTTTTGGCCTCTCGTCTCACTGGGCATGTCCGATGGGTCCTTTTCCGCTTCAAAAAAAAATGAGCCGATCCGATATATGGAAATTGTCCCATGGAAACTTGCTGAAACGGGGAAAGGGAAGGTGCAACCGCGCTGCTGAAATTGGAGCGTCGATCCGATTGAACAACGAGGGCTTCCCCGGATACGCACCAGAATCATCAGAGATTTCAGCGCGAGAGAAAGGAGGATGAAGCCATGGGAGATTTCAGCAAAATCATCGGAAATTTCATCGGAGATTTCTGCGAGAGAAAGGGAGGAAGAAGCCATGGGAGGCGCCATTGGAGGATGCGGTGCTCATCAGAGACGCCAAGCAGCTCAGCTCGAGTGAGATCGAACGACGAAAATCATCCGGGTTCAAGCAACTCAGCGGCTCGACAGCATACCTAACATCTACCAGATCAAATTCACCGAGTACGGATGTCGCTAGAGCTGGCAAAACCGACACGAACCCGAAAACCCGACCCGGTTGACTGAAAACCGAATATTCTGAACACCGACACAAGCCGTCCATTTTGGACCCGAAATCTGAATGAACCGAACCCGATTAACCCGAAACCCATTAAG
Organism: Persicaria tinctoria; assembly: GCA_037127255.1. Classification (NCBI taxonomy): domain Eukaryota; kingdom Viridiplantae; phylum Streptophyta; class Magnoliopsida; order Caryophyllales; family Polygonaceae; genus Persicaria; species Persicaria tinctoria. Next base: position 23,453,353 of record JBANSL010000011.1, on the reverse strand, counting down.
ACCCGAACCTGTTATAACCGAAACCCCAAAAAACCCGAACTTTAAGCTACAATCTAGTAAATTTTTTAAAATGAATATTGAAATAACGAAAATCCGAGACAGCCGAAACTCGAATAACCGAAATCCGATACAACCGAAACCCGAACCCGACCCAACCGATTGACCAAATTATTAGACATTATCCAAAACCCGAATGACCCGAAACCCGACTAATTGAACCCAAACCCGACCCAACCCGCCCGATTGCCACCTCTAGATGTCGCTCCCGCTAATTGCCACCATGGATGTCGCTCGGTGGTTGAGATCTCAGATTTCCCGACACCGAGATCTCAGATCTTCCTGCTTGATTCCCTGCTCGCAATCGATTTAGGAGAAGGAATAAGGATGGAACACCAAGGAGGTCGCTCGAGATCTAATATCTCAATTTAGGGGAGGACGAGGCCGGGTCTGTTCGGGTGCAGAGGAATTGGGATAAATTAATAAATTAGGTTGATTAGAATGGCCTTGATAAATTATCATTAATTAAAATATGTCACTTTATTATTCATATTAGTTTGTTTATGAGTTAAAAACTATATAAATATTAAACTTTTACTTATTTATTTAGAATTTCGTACTTATTATTAATAAATGTAAAAAATTTCAAAACTAATTAAAAATTTAATATTTTATAATTTATATTATCCTGAAAAAAAAACTCAATATGTTTTTATTGAGGGAGTATTAACCAAAGTCTTCCAATTTGCATATTGGTGTCGGCAGAGGGCACTTGATATTCATGGACATGGACGGCTTCCAAAGAGTTTCGGTTAACCTTGAACAAGGTTAAACTTGACATGGCAGAGGGCACTTGATATTTTATCATTCTTTTTATGTCAAATCAACCTAACAACCAATTCTCACTTTATCAATATCATCCATAACATTCTAAGGCCATGTTTAAGAGTTACTATTCAAGATACTAAAATTACTATTTTTTTATTCGTCTCTCTCCGCCACATCAGCATAGCATCTCTTTTTCACTTTTTCCAGTTTAACAATAGCATCCCAGAATCCATCTTTTTTTACCAATTCAATTTACAAATATACCCTTCTATAACAATTATTTCCAACATGTTTATAATATGATTATAATATTATATTAGTATTTAATTACTAAAATGTAATTATAAAATTTAGATTTAAAATAAAATAGAAAACTTCATTGATTAAAAAAAAAAGAAATCACACAAAAGCTAATACATAAACTAAATTGCAACGTACGAAACATAATACGAAACATAATATGAAATTTGCGAAATGTAATTGCCTCCATGTGTGGATCCAAAATTTTGCCAAATATGTTCCTTCAAGTCTTCCCTAAGTCGGCGGTGTGTATCATTATCATGAAGTTCATGCCTCTTCTTTATATACTCTTGCATAGTCTCGTGGCACTCGGTCGAAAACGTCCAAGCATCGTCGTCAATCGGTGCAGTCTCACCGCTTATACCTTCCTCGAATTGTTGAATCTCGTATCCATGACGAGTATAATCTTCTCGCTCGTCTTCCACGATCATATTGTGCAAAATGATGCATGCTCTTATTATCTTCCCGACCAAAATTGGATCCCAAGATAATGCTGGATGGCGAACTATTGCGAAACGAGCTTGCAGCACTCCAAATGCTCTTTCCACATCTTTGCGAGCGGAAGCCACATATTGAGCAAATAGCTTCATTTTGGTTCCTTGAGGAGTCTTTGGTGATTTGACAAATGTAGCCCATTCAGGGTAGATCCCGTCAGTAAGATAGTACGCCATGGAGTACTCGTGTCCCGCGATATTGAAATTAACATTCGGAGTTGTACCTGTTAAAATATCATCAAACACAAGGGATCGATCAAGAACGTTAATATCATTATTTGTACCTGGGACTCCGAAGAAAGCATGTCATATCCATAGGTCGTAGGATGCAACGGCCTCGAGTATAATTGTTGGATGGCCATGATATCCACCCGTGAATTGACCTTTCCATGCAGTTGGGCAATTCTTCGAAGCCCAATGCATACAATCAATGCTACCCAACATTTCTGGAAAACCGCGAGACTCGTCTACGCTTAGCAGACGTTGGATGTCTGCTGCATTTGGTCATCGAAGGTACTCGTCTCCAAAATAGTTGATGATTCCATCAAAAAAATGGGACAAGCACAATCTTGTTGTGGCCCCTGATAGACGAAGGTATTCATCACAAGCATCAGCAGCAAGGCCATATGCCAGAATGCGAATTGCACTTGTGATTTTCTGCAAAACAGAAATGCCCATCCGTCCAGTGCAATCCGGTCGTTGTTGGAAGTACACCATCTCCGATTCCAAACGTTGAACGATGTGGTTGAAAACTCCCTTACTCATCCTGAACCTCCGTTGGAAGACCTTATCTGGGTAGGTTGACACCTCCGAGAAGTAATTGCTTGACAATTGAGCGAAGCCCTTCTCCCTACCTCTTTCAATGTGGGTGCGGCGACGTCTTGTTCTTGAACTTTCAGGTTGTTGAATAGTTTCTTGAACTCGAACAGTAGCCACTTTCCATGCTTCAAAGCAAGCTTGAAGCTCACCGTCTCCGTCAGAGCTACTGCTAGAAAGGAAAGGGTTTGTGTTTGAAGAATCTGAATCGGGGTTAGCCATTTGTTGGTGCTTTGGGAAGGGATGAGTTCTGGACGTGGTACGATTATCTTCAAAGTATGCAATGTTCATTTATATAGAAATTTAGAAGGCACGTGCAATTTCAGAATTTGGAATCTCGAAGACTGACATTGAGTAGACAGGGCTCTACCACAAACCGACAACTCTCTATCACATGCAATTTCAGAATTTGGAATCTTGAAGACTGACATTGAGTAGACAAGGCTCTACCACAAACTGACAACTCTCTATCACATGTAGATTCAAAATTTAAAAATGACACAACATTTTAAATAAAGATAACTTCCATTACATGAAGGTCACATGCATTACATTACATAAACATGCATTACATAAAAGAAACATTCATTACATTAAAGAAACATGCATTACATTAAGAAAACATGCATAAACACAAATGAACTGAAGCTTTGATCTCTCATGGGAAAGAGTCCTCCGCAAGCTCCTTGAATAACTTCATTTTGAGATTTTCACCTTCCGGTGGAAGATTTGGAGTTGCCATGAGTTGACTAAGCAAGTCAATCTTCTTCACTCGCGTGTACCCTTGCGCCTTCTCCCTCTTGCGAACCTCCTTCTCCATCTGCAACTCATAAATTTGTTTGAACTTTTCGGCTTCTTGCTTTGCCTATTCGACGACAACCTCTCGCTTTGCAACTTGATTGGATGACATGACTTCTTTACCTTTTGTCTTGGATTTCTTGATGCCCATTGGACGCTAAATAGGGTTGAGGGTAAAGACACTCGTGGGAGTATCTGAGCCAGGGATATCCTCTCCACCAGTTGTTAGAGATCTCTTTGAACTCCCACTACTTGCATTGCAACGATTGATTTTATCTAAATAATCAACACTCTACTTCGGCTCATCACACAGTAGTACCCATGCATGATCCTCTTTGAATCGCTTTCCATCAGTCCTTGAAGCATAAAGCTCATGTGCCCTCGTAATGACATCCTTGTCCGCCTCGCCAGGTGCTCTCATTCGACTTGCCTCCTGAAAACAACCAACAAACTTAGCTACATTCGAATTTATTTTTTGCCAGTGAGCTTTACATTTCTTTCCATCTCTTTCCACTTGGTGTGGTTTCCTATACTTCTCATATAAGGCTCCGATTCTGTCCCAAAATGCATTTGCATCTTGATCGGTGTTGATGACCGCGTCGGTTGAGATGTTTATCCAAGCGCTAACGAGAAGATTATCGTCTTCCACACTCCGAGTGGAGCGAGAAGAACGAATTGCATCAGCACCTTCTTCGACTTCACCACGGCCTGAACCACGAGCCCCGGCACGACCTCGCCCACGAGCACTGAGACGACCTCGAGAACTAGAACCGACACCTTGTTGGGTGCTATAAGTTGGGATAGGTTGGGATTGTTGTGATTTTTCACTTCCAGCAGTGTCTGGGGTAAGATTTTGTGGGTTTGAATATAGAAGTTGCTCGTAATAGCCTAGCCCATATTCTGAAGAAAGGGACATATTGCTCAAGCCAGGTAAGAAGAAATTATCAGCTTGATTTTGAGAGGGATCCATAATGAGAAGAAGATGAAGAAGAGTTGGTGTGTTTTGAAATGGTTGTGATGATAAGGTTTTATAGCCAAAATCAGACTTGACCACATTTTTACATCCTTCAAACATTTGACAGGACAACACACTTCATCTATACAGATCAATAAATCTGCATTTGACGGGGCAAGTCAATAAATCTGCATTTGACGGGACAACACACTCTCTCTATACAGGTCATTTATACCAATGTCACAAATGACTTAAACACATTTTTACATCCTCCAAACATTCAATGAAGTGTGTTACGAACAAAAAAAAAACTAACTGGACTCGGTATGAAGTTTCGAAAATTGCCAGAAAGTTTCGGACACAGTCTTGTTCGTGACGCGACTCCCTATCTAGAAAGGTATTATAATAAGCAGTCAGACACCGAATGACCAAGATCCAATTTAACGAGCAAAATTACAATATAATTATATCAAAATAAATCATTTTTTTCAAATGAAGTCGAAACATGTTCAAATTTGATGTCTATGTGTAGAGAAAAATGAATCTAGTATTATGGTAATTTTTATTTTTTTAATTTTTTCATTTTACATACTAAAATCAGCATTATATGAATTTAATTAAAATCGGCCAGATGTAATCTGGGCCGTCCGTTCCTTGCAATCGCAGCCGCTCGTCTATCGTCCTCTGCTATGGCGACACGTGTCCTGCACCTCTGCACCCCGCGTCGGCCCTGGCCACCGGTGTTGCGACACCTGTCCTCTTTTGCTTTTAATTTCGGTAAAAAAAAAAAAATCCAGACACCCCATTAATTTCTTTCCATTGGCATCGATGCCAATTAGGCATCTCACAAGCATCCGGAAACCCACTCCCCCAATATTTTATATTTTTTTTAACCTTTAGCATCCTCTATAGTCCCTCGTTAAAATTGCTCTAAAACTCATCATTTTCTACCAATTCAATTTACAAATATACCTCTCTCCAATAAATTTTTTCATTCTAAATTTTATAATTATATATATTTTTTTTATTGTGAATTAATGTTTTTTATATGCTAAATAAGCCTAAATATTTTTTATTCCTAAAATATAAGATACTTTTTCAAAATTTGAGTTATTTCTATTTAAAGATAATTAAAAATAATTTTTGGGTATTATTACACATAAATGTATTTATAGAAAAATATGTTTTCCCAAATTATGGTTAAACATGTTAAAAATTGATGTCTATATGTAGAGAAAAATGAATATAGTATTATAGTATTTTTTTTTTTTACAATTTTTATACCGAAAATTACATATATAATATATACTCGTAGTTTGTTTTCCACCCATATCACATCTCATCCCTCCAAGTGGCACAATCTCAGCTGCTCCTCTCTTCCACCAATCCTAGTGCAACACTTAGAGAGAAACTCTCAATGAGAAAACTCAATTTGTGAAAACTTTTGGAGAAAACCCAATTTGTGAATACTCCTGTGTGTGCATATCTTTCTGGGCTTTCCTTTCTTCCTTCTGAGTAATTTTGGAGATCTCAATCTCAATTTGTGAAAACTACCGTGTGTGCAATCTCTCTCCCAGTCTCAATTTTTTGTTTCAATCTCTTCCGACCCACCTTTACTTTGAATTGTGGCCGGTTCCTCTGGGTGTTTCCGGCTTGTGTCCCTCCGGCCTCCGTCGCCGGCGTCCCCTACGCCTCTGCCTGTGCTGTAGCTATCTAGCCTATCCCCCTAGTCTCGTTTCCGACTCCTCCTTGTTGCCGGATTTGGGATTTGTTTGGGTTTTTCATCAATCTCTGGTCTAAATATTCTGGTGCGATTGTGGTTCCTTCACAGGTTATCAATTCCCCTCTCCTTTTCGCAGATCTGGTTTTCCGACTCCCCTCGGAGTGAAGTTGCCCCTCCCTCTATCCCGGTCTGGCTCCAACTGGCGTCTTTGCCGGTCGCCGCCGTCCCTTCTCCGGTCTCCTTGCCGTGCAAGCCACGGTTGTCTGTGTGAAATCCCCTCCCGTCAGAATGGCTATCTTGGCGTGCAAGGGTTTCCTTTGCCTTGCACGCCAAGGTCAAGGAGAGATACACAAAAAATAAAATAAAAAAATAACAAAATAATAAAAAATAATAAAAAAGTGTAAATCCACCCGAAAGGGTTGTCCAAATCCCGAAAGGGCCTTGTCAAATTCCCGAAAGGGCTTGTAGGTGCGTTCTCTACGAGGGTGGTTCACGGCAGTTGTTCTGGTTGTTCTTGACGGTTCTGATCTGAGGTGGGGCTCGTGTGTCCGGTGTCGGGTCTGGCTGAGGTCGTGGCGGTGTGTATCATGGCGACTCCGCATTCCGGAAATTTCCTTGGAGGTTCGTCTTCATCGCCCACATGAGGGACTCTTGATGTACCGTTGGCCAGCGGTGTTATCTCTATATGGCGCTTGGCTCCGTTCTGTCTTCGCTGTCCTCAGCTCTTATGGATTAGGCTCGTCTGCGCTTCTAGTGACTGTTTGTTTGCCGTCTTTGTATTGCATCTGTTTATTATTATGATTGTATGTTTGACGGTTCGCCGTCTGCCGACTCTGTCGGCCTCTCGATGAGCCAGGTCTGTCTGGTCATCGAATTTTTACCTGATCAAAAAAAAAAAAAAAAAAAATCCTAGTGCAACACTTGTCTCCTCATCCTGATTTGTGCTAAAAATATTTTGCGTTTAATTTGGCACTTTAAACCCCTACACAACATCATTTTGCTTACACTTTTTTGGGGGAAAAAATAATTTATGCCACAACCCCCTCTCCTCCACCCTAGTATCAATACTAGCCACTAGGAAAGCATTGTCTAAGTATACATCAACCTCTTTTCCCTTTTATTTTTATTAATTTAAAAGCAAGTATCGATCCTTGCAACAAGCCGATAAAAGTGCCCTAAGAGCATCTTCATTAGAAATGTTGGTATTAAACTTGAATAAGAGAATCTTCATTAGAAATGTTGATATTAAACTTGAATAAGAGCATCTTCATTAGAATGTTGATTATTAATTATTTCAACCATTAATGAAAATATATCATTGTATAAATTGTACATATATTTATTACAAAATCAAATAAAAATACACTTATACCGCTAAATATTTATTTGTTTTTTCACTTTTCAAAAACTATAACTATTATTTCTCTAATTATTGCAAGAACAATATTTCAAAAATGACAGCAGCAACAACAACAACAACAAGCTAGTATATCCCGCGATTAGGCATGGTCTGAGGGGTCAGGATGTACGCACTCTTTCCTCGAGCAAGTCGAGAGAGTGTTTCCGATATACCAAAATCAAAAGGGCATAAGCATCGCATGGAAATATGTCAAATAGTAGACAATGCAGTTATAAGAAGTGTAGAGCAAGTCAGAAAAGAAGCATAAGCGAAAGGGCCTAACGCCCTTCCTCAAACTTTTAACCATCAGAAGCCCGAATGCCCCTCCTCTAGTGGTCTCTATCCAAAGTCATATCTTCCGAAAGGTTCAGCAAATTTAGATCCTGCAAGATAACCTCCATCTAACTCTTCTTCGGTCTACCTCTCCCCCTACATCTCTAAGCTCCAAGCTCTCACACCTACGCACAAGCACTGATAAGTGCCTCCGATGAATGTGGCCAAACCACCGCAATCTAGACTCTCGCAGTTTGTCAACATTAATACTCGCAATTCCAACCTTGCTCCTAATGTCTTCATTTTTTATTCTGTCCAGTCTCGTGTGCCCACTCATCCACCGCAGCATTCTCATCTCATCCACTGGTAACTTCTGCTCTTGAGCTTTAGTACTAGGCCAGCATTCTAAACCATACAATAAGGTCGGTCTAATAACGATCTTGTAGAATTTCCCTTTCAATTTTGCTGGCACTTTCTTGTCACAAAGAACCTCCTACGCTTTTAAAAAATGACACCAAAATAAATAAAATAACATTTTTTTTCTTAACAACATAATCCTCTTAAAATGACATATTTTTCTTAATGGAAAGAGTATAATATAATTTTTAGGGGATATGTTAAACGTAACCATATTTACAAACAATTTATCTAAGTTGTAATGTATAAAGGCTATATAAAATGATTTTCAAAAAATGTTACATAATTGAAATTTAGATTATTTGTTTTCAAACAGTTATCATAACAATATGTCTCTCTCTCTCTTTTATAGCTCTCTCGGTATATAAATCGACACTACATGTGTTATGTGAACACGAGTATTTCAAATTCGACTCGTACTCGCTCGGTAAAAACTCGACTCGAGTTCGTTCATTTTCTAAAGGAGACGAGTATGAGCACATTAAGCTCGGTTCGTTTAAATTAAACTCGAATAGCTCGAATTTTATGGAATTTCTAAAATTTCCTTTAAGTTATTGTATAATGAGCAAGTAGAACGTACTGCTTAAATCTCGAAAAACGTCCGGCTCGAGCTAGTTCATTTCCTAAATGAGCCGAGTATGATCAAATTTTTAAGCATGAGTTAAAATTTAGGCTCGAATCGAGCTTGTTCATATCCTAAATGAACTGAATATGAATAAGCAATATTCGGCTCGAATAACTGTCCTAATTGATAGAAGTGCAAATGGAAAAAAAATTCTTGATCTTTTTTCCTTGCAATCTTCTTGAGTGTATATCACCTCAAATGCAAATGGAAAAAAATTCTTGATCTTTTTTCCTTGCAATATTCTTGAGTGTAGATCACCTATTTTACACACACACAAATATAAATTCGTTTATATTCTAAATGAACTGCTTATGAATAAGCAATATTCAACTTGAATATCAGTCCTAATTGATAGAAATGCAAATGGAAAAAAAATTCTTGATCTCAATCTTCTTGAGTGTAGATCACCTACTTCACACGCACGCACACCCGCGCGCACACACGCATTTTTTTAAATCATGAAAATAATTTGTTATAAAAATAAATATGGGTAGAAATCCCCAAATAGCAAGATTTTTTCAAAATTATATTTAAGAATATAATTTTTGAAAATATTTTTTGGTTGCGTATGAATCAAGTGATATAATTTTTTTAGATTTTTTTTATCAAGTATTTTGTATAAACTAATTTTGTATAATAACGAGTGTCAGATAAAATAGAATAGGTGATTTCAACTCAATTTCCTCATTTGGAAATTGATTTATTTTTCTTGTCTTAAAATAACTCTCCTCTACTATAAGCTTTTTTGGCCTTCACATGTGCGGCCTTCAATGTTATGGCCCCGAGCAAAAAAAGGTTTGACAAATACACTATTATGTTAGTTTCTTTTCTAATCCTAATTATGGGTTCGTATGAGACCGAGGTAATAAACTGACTAAAATTATAAACATGATAAAATTTATAAAATGTTGGTTAAAAGTAGTTAAAAATTTATGGAAAAAAAAAAAAACTCCGTATGGGATGAAAAAGTGTTTATTTGTAAGAAGTTGAGTGTATTTGGTTGTTATTAGGGGTATACTTGTCTTTTCAAAACAAATAAACCCCTAAAACCCAAAAAATCCTTCAAAAACAAGTTTTTTTTAACCCCCAATTTTAACTATAAACTAGCTAAAATTAATTACCATACACAACTTATAATTTAAACTACCTAATTCTACTAATTTTTTAGTAGTTAAAAATGCAACCATACAAACCCTATATATATATTATTTTACTCAATTGATGTATATGTAATTATGTATTATGTAAATGTTATATGTACCTTTTTATTTAAAAATTTCAAGGCACTGGAAATAATTGAAAAGGGTTGGCATTGACTTCAATTCTTTGCCTTGAATAATTGAAGATGGCATGTGTAGAATGAAATGGGAGAAAATAATTCCTCCAAAATCCCAATCTAGTTTCATATCTTACCCAACAGTCGTATATTCCTTGTACTTGTATTTCCACTTTTTAAAATTTCTTCGCATTCGAACCAGATGGGCGGATTTTCGAGGGGCGGCAAATCAAACCAGATGCGGTTGCAGAAGAGGCCCTAACAAGGCGGAGAGACTATAGGGAAAGGGAGGAGCAGACCACAGTGGGAAGCACTGCACCAGGGATGGAGGAGAGATGGGCAAAGCCGAGAGCGGGACTGTGGAAGGTCAATTGTGACGCCACAGTACACGCGGAGAAGGGGTGCGGAGTAGGCTTTGTGGTTAGAGATGAAATGGGTATTGTGGTGTTGTTTGGAGCGAAGCGTGTCCAACCTTCAACTGATGCTGAGATGGTGGAAGCGGAGGCAATGTGGTGGGCGCTGCAACCTTGTGCAGCTAATGGAATCGACGAGGTGCTGGTCGAATCGGACTGCCAGGCGCTAGTGAGCAAGATCAATGGAGGGAACTGGCCTTGTGCGACGCTAGGGAGGCTGCTGCAGGTTGTAGTTGAGACGGCTGCGACTCTCAACAGTTGTGACTGTCGTTACATTAGGAGGGGGGCAAACCAAGCAGCTCGTTTTACAAACAATATTTTTTATCGTGATTTTCATCCCCCTCAATCAACAATTTCAGGATCCGTCACTGCCTCTATTTAAATAATTACATAATATTAACCTAAAAATGTTTTTTTTTTTTATGATGAGGAACCCACCATTGGTGGCAAACTCCGAACACGTGACCCAATCGATAAGAGTTACACACCAGGTAAATCGGCTTGTGCGGACCAGCTCGACCCACTAGATAGAGCAAGACAAACCTTAGATTTTCCCCCAGATAAAGGGGCGGAGACATAGATCCAACTCAAGACCTCCTTACTTGCTACTTGCTCCATACCACTCGGCCACACCAGTTGGGGCAACCTAAAATGTTTTTATAAAAGAAATTGTATAGGAGTAAATTAGCAAAGAAAGTGAAGCATATGATTGTAATTTTGTAACTTAAAAACTTTTTTGAGGGAAAAGTTGAAAGCTAAATGTCTTTATTTAATTAATTAAACAAGTAAAATAAAAGGTTTGTTTACTCAAAGTCAACCGGTAATTTTTGCCCTAATCTAATTGATTTCTCTGTCGGAGTTTATGGACGACAATATGCCGCCGGAGGGGGCCTCTTGATAGCATCTAGTCTTGCATATTTTTCATGTGCATTTAGCTTAGTTTCATGCATCGTTTTTGAGTAGTTTTATTATCTTTTTATATGCTTTCTGTATTATTTATGATTCAGAGATCTACACAAGCTTTGTTAATGTTTTTTAGGTTTTGGTCGATGATTCGAGAAGAATTTCATGTATCTGAAGGAAGTGGATTAAAAGACAAGAAAAAGAGGGGAGCCATGAAGCAAACATATATTAAGTGAATTACTCACCAGAGCACAAGGCGATGTACCACGACTTGCGGGATGGCCTTCACAAGTCGTGACAATGGAATTTGTGCAATTTTCAGCTACAATAAGCTGTCATGACTCGTGGGAGGCCTTCACGAGTCGTGACAAGTGAACCCATGTGTTTTGTGACATTCCGCAGGCTGTCCGGTTGTTTTTTTAATTTATTTTTGTGTTATTTTAAGGGGGATTAAATACTGAAAATGGAGGGCATATTGAGGGGTTACGTTTTTGCACAAAAAAGGGCTACAAACTCGTATTCAGGGGCGGATCTACGGGGGGCTCGAGGTGGCTGAAGCCCCCCCCCCCCCCCTCACCTAAAAAGGGTTTGGGTACATTACTTTATATCTGTTGTGTTGGTAATATATATAAATAAAGTTGATTAAGAACATGAAGACGTCTTGGCTTGGTGGTCAGGACACGAGATGATTTTATTCCGAAGGCCAACAACCCAGGATCAAATCCCGTTCCCCCCCCCCCCCCCCCCTTTTTTTTACAGAGCCGAACAACATCAAGATTGAGCAGCATTTCACTTTCACCAGTCACCCACAAAAGCGAATCCCTGATTGCCCGAGCCAGCCGCCGCTGCTGTCCTCCGGCCGACCGGCGCACCACCGCAACGCAACCCAGCCCCTCTGCTGCCTGCGAAACCCCGCCCTTGCGCACTCTCATTTCTCGCAGAGCCGGCCTCTTCGATCTTCATTGTTCTCCTTCCTCACTCCTTCGATCTAGATCTTCAATGTTTGTTAGTTTTCTTCCTCTTCTTTTTAATTTGATTGTTTTTATGTTCAATTTATGGAGTGAGAATCAATTTAGATTAGAATTTGTAGATTTGGAAATCAATTTAGGGTTTTGTGAAATTAGGGTTTGATTTTGAGATTCAATTTTGTGAAATTTTGATTAGGTTTTGTAAATACTAACATGGCACACCAAGCAAGCAAGCAGTAAAGTTTACTAAAGCTTCAATCGTTTTTGTGAAATTTTGTGAAATTTGGGGTCTATAATCAACTCTACTCTTTCCCAGCCCTGTAGAATTACACCTATCATTCATCATGATATTCTAAAAGGTGTTGCTTCAAGCTTCAATCTTTTTTGACAGTAAAGTTTACTAAAGCTCAATGTATACAAAAAGATGGGTAGTTTTGGGTTGATATTGCAAATATGTTGGTTATCAAATTAGGCATGTGCTTCAATCAAACCGTCATTTTTCGGAAACATACTTTTTGGCAGAATTAAACCCTACTTGACGGGTTTGAACTGGCAACCCTTGTGATTTTAAAGATATAGTTTTCAGGTTTAAATCAAACAGTTCTTTCTCGGGGAAAAAAAAATTCAGCCCCCCCTTACAAAAATTCCTGGATCCGCCACTGCTCATATTGGTTGTAATCGGATGCTTTGAGACGATTTCCACTATAGAAGACCAAGTATTTCTCTTACTCTTCTGAGCTATGGCATCTTATTTTTTTTCTTCTGATTTGTTTTCTTTCATCATGTTTGGCTAATTCAACCGTTATAGGGTTGGGGTGATCCTACTATCTTGAGATAGACCGTTATTTACTATCGCTTGAATGTAATTTGATTTCTGTTTCATTTAATCCTATTGAGCATAGCCTAATCGATATGTGATTAGATCCTATTAGGGGTTGAGAGGAAATAGCCGTAATAGGAAAATCGATAATTGTCTCTATTATTCTTCTTGGCTTAGTTAGATCGATTTACATTTACAACTGATACTACATAGTCCCTGTGATTCGACACTCGATATACTACAACTGAACCCCATACACTCGTGGGTGTAGGTTTTAACCTATCAAATTTTTTAGTTTTTGGCGTTGTTGCTAGGGACCGGTGCTAATATCGATCTTCTTTTTAAAGACTAGTTCTCTAAGTTCTTTTTGTTAATTTGATTTGTTTTTGTTTTTGTTTTTAGCTTCAGGTTGTGCTTTGGATGCGACAAAAGAAAGGCTCTAGTGATCTAGTCATTTTTTTTATCCTGAACCTAAATGCACGTTCCACAGAAGAAAGGTTTAACAACAAGCCGATAGGACTCAAACGATGGACGAAAACGCCATGGCTCGATTGGTGGAACTTGAGCGGTTAATGGTTCAAAGAGATCAAGAGAATGCCACCCTTCGACAAAAACTCACTAATCAGCAAGCTGCGGTAATTCCACAAGGGCCAACAACTCTAGGAGAGCGGATGGATCCAGCTCAGTGTCTACCATAACTAGGTGTTGTTCTTCCTGTTTTAACACCCACTAATTTTGAGCTGAAACTTGCATTACTTAACATGATAAGGCAAAATCTTTTCCATGGGCTTCCTAATGAGAGCCTCCATCAACACATATCCAACTTCAGATAATTTATGAATACAGTGAGAGTTCAGAGAATTGCTATCCCTGTTTGCACTATCACCACTTGGAATGAATTATCATCTGAGTTCCTGAATCAGTTCTCCCCGCCAGCTAAGACTGCTGAGATGAGGTCGAAGATAAATTCTTTTATGGTTGATGATGGGAGAACATCCATGAATCAGGAGAGAGATTCAAGGACCTTTTGTTTAAGTGTCCTCACCATGGGTTACCGAAGCTGAATCTGTTGGAGATTTTCTACAAAGTCGTCAGTGATAACACTAGAGTGCTTATTGGTTCCTAGTCTAGAGGAGAATTTTTCCAAATAGGAGCTGAAGATGCTAGGGCGTTCATCGAGAAGACAGCTAAAAGGTGTGGGAAATACTCTCACCCTAGGTCCCTCGCCAATGTTAAAAGAAGTGCGGGGATGTATGAAGTTGATGTTGAAACTCATAATGATGCTAGGTTCGATGCTCTAGCTTCTGAAATCAAGTGGTTGAGTTCAGTCCTGAAGAAGTCTCTATCGACTAAGGAAGTGCGTGATGCGGGCTCTAGATCGGTGCCGTGCCAGTTCTATGGATCCCAAGATCACACTATTTTGGCTTGCCAGATCTACGCCTCCCAAGGTAATGAAAGTCAAGAAGAGGAAGCTGGCTACATGGGCAACAACTACAATTGGGGTCAAGGCTATAATAGTGATCAAGGGTACAATAGAAACCTCAATAACTTCAATCTTCGAGGGAGGGATCACCATGCAGGTTTCTCTTATGCTAACAAGGAAGCTGCTGAAGGACTGGCTCCAGGATTTTCACTGAAAATTTGATAATGTATATCTTAAATATGCATTTTTGGGTTAGTTAGGTTGCATTTGGTGCATGATTTGGAGTTAAATTGCATCTTATGAATATTTTGGAAGAGTTCAGATTCTGTGCAAATTTGTGTTTATTTTGTAGAGTTGGATTCGAACTTTGCAGAAGGATGCAATGATCTTGAAATGGAGATATTAAGAACAAGAAGCAAGAATTGAAGAAAGACAAGAAGATGCGGACCTGATCTCGGATGCAGCGAGATACAAGTAGTCGCGGCATTGGAGAGGCAGGGGCCGCCATATGGAGCCGACGCAACGACATTGGAGAGAACATAGGCAACGGTCGCCACACCTATGCAGTGCTAGCCACATTGGACGTCAGCGAGACGCGTCATTTTGTTTAATGAAAACCTAGTTTGGTTGGATGTTCTTTTTAGCCGACTTGAGTCTTAAAACCGATTTTACCTAGTTTTCTATCATCTTCTATTCATTTCTACGTTCATCAGACAATTAGAGAGATTGAGCGACGTTTTCCATGATGAACTATACTCCTTTGTTCTATCTACAATTTGAAGCTTTATTTGGATTGATTGTGAGTTTCTGAATCTCGTTCCTTAATTCCTATATTGAATGTTTCAACTTCTTTGCGCTTATTGATTGATTGATTTATTCTATATTGTCTGGCCAACTTGTTAGAACAATTCAATTGCTAGAGTTTTGTAGATTCCTGGTTGTGAACCTTAACCCAAGTAGCAAACTTATCCATTTAGAGCTGGTTAAACTAATTGGATAGGTAGGAAGTTGGATGTGTTGTTAAATCCCTTTCTAAAGGACTGCAAATACCTTGGTTAATCTCTGAACTCAAAGCTATCGATTGGGTTAAATCCTTTTTTGAGGGACTACTTATGAGATAAGGGTCTCTAGGACTGGTTGGACTAGAAACTATATTAGGTTGGGACAAGGGCATTCAT
The DNA here is from genome assembly GCA_037127255.1 of Persicaria tinctoria. NCBI lineage: Eukaryota > Viridiplantae > Streptophyta > Magnoliopsida > Caryophyllales > Polygonaceae > Persicaria > Persicaria tinctoria. The sequence goes on along the minus strand of JBANSL010000011.1, from coordinate 23,437,747 downwards.
AACAAACCTAAAAGGACAAGAGGAAGTTACAAGGATCGCTTCAACCAAATAAAGTGGATAATTGTAGGTATAACTATTTCTCAACATTGTTTGAATAAATTTCGTTTACTCTTGCTTTCATCATTCCGCTTTGATAAAAGGCAGATCTTTTGCATTCTTAAAACCCTCATTTGGTTACTTGATTGGCATCTGAATCACACTTGAATAACGAATTTCCTTGTGGGATCGACCTCTTGTTTATTGATATACTAGTTATAAGTTTGAGATATATTTTGACATGATCAACGATAGGCTTTCCTTCCGTCAACCCTTCACATCAGAAGGGTAAGATGGAGCTGATGACGGAGAATCTCATAGGCATCATTCAAAACATAACAGGGCAGGTGCATAATCTCATCTAGAGTCAGAATACTTGAAACATAGGCAGCTCAGCAAGCTAGCGATGCTCCTAGGCCTGCTGGTCAGTTTCTAGGGAGTACTGAAGAGAATCCCAAGGTATAGATTTCTATTGTATCTTTGAGAAGTGGAAAGGAATTAGAAGATTTGATGTCTGTAGCAATAAAAGAGACTAATAACATAGATGAATCTAAAATGGAAAAAGCTCCTAAACATGTGAAAGAACCGCCATATGTGTCGCCTCCTCGTTACAAGCCGCCGCTTTCATTTCCATAAAGAAGGGCTCGATTTTAAACCGAGGCGCAGTTCAAAAAGTTCTTGAAGGTGTTGAAGAAGCTCTACGTCAATAATCCGTTTACCGATGTTTGACCCCAATGTCTTCTTATATGAAGTTTCTGAAAGAGATCCTCTCTAACAAAAGGACCACCTGTTGTTGAGTCTATGTGTTGCAAGATTGATGTTGCATGTAAAGGAGGCCGTGATTCCATGAAAGAAGTGGTCAACCGAGACCCTCCAGAGTTTGCTCTGGCAAGGAATGTGGTCAATAGTGCTAGAAAGAAGTTACTTGCTGGTTGTAGCTCGAGATTTGACTATCTTTGTGGAGGATCCCAAATCTGTTTTGCAGGTATATGACAGAGTGTTGATAGCGTCTATTCTAGCATTGTTCTTTGGGCACTTTTGTGTAAAGTTTAGGGTGTTTTACTAGAGTATTCTACCTATTTCTTAGCCATTTGTTTCCCATTTTGAGAAATCGGTGTCTATCGCTAGTTTGTTATGATTTCAGGTACTTTTGAGCGATTTTGGAGCCGATTCAAGAGCTAAAGGATAAGGAGGTGATTAGAGGCGCTTCCATGTGGAAATAAGTCATCAAAGACGAGCTAAAGGGGTCGAGAGATGAGCGAAAATATAAGACAAGAAGCAAGCATATCATGTGAATCACTCATAGGAGCTCAAGACAATGTAGCACGACTCGCAGGCAAGGGAGTTTGTGCAATTTTCGGATACAACAAGCTGTCACGACTCATAGGAGACCTTCACGAGTCGTGACGAGTGAACCCGTGTGTTTTGTGACTTTTGCAGGCTGTCCTGTCACGACCCGTGACAGACTCTTCACGAGTCGTGACAGTGCCAGATCCGGCCAGACCTTTCGGATTTCCAGCTGTTTCTTTGCTTTGTTTTGGATTAATTAAAAGGGATGTAATTTCCAGATTCTATGGGGGGAGTTACGTTTTGGGGGAGACTCTCAGACTGAAATTCAGACATTGTTGGGGAGCTTTTGGTAGCTTTGGAGACTAGAGATTTTGGGGGAAGAAAACTTGTTCCATTTATCAAATTCCGTTTCCATCTCTGCCATTCTATATTTGTCTTACTGAATTTGATTGAATCAAGCATGTACCTTTCTAGGAGTGGCTAGATCTCTTGTTCCAAGGTCAGGGTGATCCCGACGATGCGGAAATAGACTCGTTCCTAATATCGTTTGATTGATTTCTGATTTTGTTTGGTGATTTAATCCTATTGCGCCAGCCCTAATCGATGAGAATTGGTTAGAACTGATTTTGGGTTTGAAATCGAAAGATTAAGACCCTAAATTGGAATTTAGATGGTGATTTTAGGCTGAAAGGCTATTTGATCCATTGGAACCATATGATTAAACTCGAAGTTTAGTGGATCGAAAGTGAAATTGAACTTCTTGAGGATTTATAGATTGTTATAGATATTCTAGATGATCGTTATATTAATTGAGACCGAAAGGCGAAATTGATGTGATTTTCATTTAGAATTCTAAGCACTTAAGGGTTATAAATTGGTTGCTTGAAACCGAAAGGAGATCGTTAACCAATTTAGACACATTTGCTTCAATTCCGAAAGGAGCTTTGCGATTACCTTAGACAGTCTACCTTCACTTTTGAGTTAGAAATCGTTCAAGCGAGAATATATTTTGGTCTATTGACGATGCATCATTGGTGAATCCCTAGCCCTAAAATATCTTCCATACATATATTTCTCATCATTTTTACCGGTGTTTGCTATTTTTTCACACACATTTCCCCTCAAATTGTTCGTTACTTTTGGGCTTAGTCGAACTAGTTTGAAATTGACAATCGATATTCCTCCGGTCCTTGTGGATACGACACTTGATTACTACAACTGAACCCCATACACTTGTGGGTGTAGGTTTTTAGCCTATCAAGTTTTTGGCGCCGTTGCCGGGGACTAGAGCTAGTATCGATCGTTACTTGACAACTAGTTTGCTAAGTTTTTTTGTTTCTTTGATTTTTTTCTTTTTGTGTTTTTATTTTAGATGTGCCCTTTTGAAGATGAGTTTTGTTCCCTATTGTGATGTTTGTGCATCCTTCGGTCATGCCACTCGTGAACATCAGTTCTTTGTTTATGGGACATATGCTTATTGCGAGTTTTGTGGAGGTTTTGGACACACAATTACTGAATGCTCAGTTTTGCTAGCTCCCACCTCTCGTGATGCGGATTTCATGTACCGCATTTGTAATCCTAATGGACATTATGAGTGGGAGCACACTTATGAAAGGGATTCAATCGAGCTTCAGTGCCAACCTTCGCAACCTCCTCCTTATCCAGAGCCTTGTTCACATTTGTCCATTGATGAGCTAGTCACTATGATAGCGAAGCTGAAAGCTCAATTAGCGCAATACACATTGAATGCTCTAGCTATTCCGGAGAGTTTACCAAGCCAAACAAATGCCAGTGACAATGACAATTGCATTGGTGTTTCTTTTGAGATTGAGGAAAGTTTTGAAGATCATGTGCATGAGTTGATGGAGCCAGATATTGATTTTGAGGAGGATGCGACCAAGGAAGAGCCTCGATTGGTTGTTCACCAAGCATACGTGGTGCCATCACTATTTTCTGAAGGGATGGTTCAAGAGAATGTTGATCAACAATTTGGGGCATTTGCTGGAATGCTTGCAAAATGGCACAAGGAGGAGATATCAATTAAAGTTCATGCAGACATACTGCCTCCCATCAAGTCCCAAGAGGTGATCTTATTATTTGTAGATGGTAGTGATAAAGAAGGAACAAAGGGACGATGGCCTAAGAAGAGGAGGAGCACATGCCTATGGTGCTTGGGCAAAAAGCGATCTAAATCATGTCCCTACAAGAAGACTCTGCTAGATGGATGGGACGAGCTATGGACCATTCATTCAGGTCGATTTAAGCTTCTCGAAGGTAATAAGGGTCGGCTTCAGACTTTAAACTAGCGCTTCTCGGGAGGCAACCCGAGGTAAGTTTTCTTTTCTTTTGAAAAAAACATGAGAAAAATGAAAAAAAAAAACAGTTTTTGTTTTAGTTTATAGTTTTGTTTTTCTTTTATACATGTGAGCTTATTTGCAAATGAGCAAGTATGGGGTAGAGAGTGTGCTATATTGAGAATATTGATTATGTTCGAGCTAAGTTAAAGGTGTTTTGACACATATCTACTAGCCCCTATCTTGTCGAGTTTGTTGCTTGTTTGTGTTGGTTGTCTTCCCTAGGTTTGGACACAGATGGCATTGGCTTGGCCACTTTCAAGACACCCGTTCTACATGTTGAAATTATGAGTATTCCCATCTCTTCCTTGATTGTTTTGCACATTGAGGACAATGCTTGGCTTAAGTATGGGGTGGGGGTGAATACTTCACAATTTTTGCGGTTTTTGTGTCTATTTGGCCCATCCTTATTATTGGAATGTCTGATGATTGCTTGAGCATTTAGCCATTGCCTTGTTTGTTTTACTAGCTAGATTGATTACCCTCTTGCTTGATTATGTATGTTTCTCGCCTTATACTTGGATACTCAAGCTTGATATTATGGTTGAGATCACATTATTTGATTTATGTGCACAATTGAAATATGATTGAGGCAGTTTTGTTAGCCCATTTCTCCTTACATACCCTTGCATTTGATCATCTCCTTGAAGCCTTCTGAGCCCTAGAAGCTTGTTTCTTTGGTAGCTCCACAAGATTTTCAATAGCCAGCTATTTGCCTTTACCCAATCCGGGATTTTTGGTCATGGGTGTGTATTTTGTTGTGTGGATGTGCTTCAAGTGTGGGGTGATTTTTTCTTGATTGTGATTAAAATAAAATAAAAAAGGGAAGAAAAGTCCAGGGATAAGAGGAGGATAAAATTCACTCTTGTGCAAAAGTCAAGAAATGAAAAAAAAATACGGTTAGTAACCGATCCTACTTGTGGATAATAAAATTCACACAAGTAGGAAGAAGTGCAAAGCGAGGATGCCGAGACACTTAGTAACCGGGTGCATTCAACACAAATGTCTGTATTCATGTAAAACGGCGTCGAGGCTAGAGAGGTAAGAAAAAGAGTGAATGAAAAGGAAAAAGAAGAAAAAAGATAATTTTTGAGGTGGTTGACAAAAGTGAACATGAAAATGTTGTTGTGATGGAGTTTGTTTGGTGGATTGGTATGAGTTCGATTCTTTGAAAGTGTGTGTTTTTCCGGTTGTTCTCAAATGATCATTTTTCCCGAATTTTAGCACCACATGGCCTGAAATTTTACATACCCAACTGTTTCCGCCTTAGCCTCATCATAACCCTATAATGCCCTCATGATTTTTTTGTGTACATATTTTTAAGCGGTGGAGATTATTAAGATTGTTCAAGCTTTGTGGATGATGAGTATTGAGGTCGAGATTTAAGCGAAGTGCATTAGAGGATTTTGGTGTTTTGATGTGCTAGTCAAGTTTGATTGTTGGCAATGATATGCTAGGACGACATTCATCGGATAATTCTAATTAGCAGATGCTATCTTGTGGTTTATTATCTTAGTCTTGCTTGGGGACAAGCAAAGGTAAGTATGGGGTATTTTGATAGCGTCCATTCTAGCATTGTTCTTTGGGCACTCTTGTGTAAAGTTTAGGGTGTTTTACTAGAGTATTCTACTTATTTCTTAGCCATTTGTTTCCCATTTCGAGGAATCGGTGTCTACCGCTAGTTTGTTATGATTTCAGGTACTTTTGAGCGATTTGGGAGCCGATTCAAGAGCTAAAGGATAAGGAGGTGATTAGAGGCACTTCCATGTGGAAATAAGTCATCAAAGACGAGCTAAAGGGGTCGAGAGATGAGCAAAAATATGAGACAAGAAGAAAGCATATCATGTGAATCACTCATAGGAGCTCAAGCCGATGTAGCACGACTCGCGGGCAAGGGAGTTTGTGCAATTTTCGGCTACAACAAGCTGTCACGACTCGTGAGAGACCTTCACGGGTCGTGGCGAGTGAACCCGTGTGTTTTTTGACTTCTGCAGGCTGTCACGACCTGTGACAGACTCTTCACGAATCGTGACAGTGCCAGATCCGGCCAGACCTTTCGGATTTCCGGCTGTTTCTTTGCTTTGTTTTGGATTAATTAAAAGGGATGTAATTTCCAGATTCTAGGGGGGGTTACGTTTTGGGGGAGACTCTCAGACCGAAATTCAAACATTGTTGGGGAGCTTTTGGTAGCTTTGAAGACTAGAGATGTTGGGGAAAGAAAACTTGTTCGATTTATCAAATTCCGGTAAATTCCGTTTCCATCTCCATCATTCTATGTTTGTCTTACTGAATTTGATTGAATCAAGCATGTACCTTTCCACGAGTGGCTAGATCTCTTGTTCTAGGGTCGGGGTGATCCCGACGATGCGGAAATAGACTCGTCCTTATTATCGTTTAATTGATTTCTGATTTTGTTTGGTGATTTAACCCTATTGCGCCAGCCCTAATCGATGAGAATTGGTTAGAACTGATTTTGGGTTTGAAATCGAAAGACTAAGACCCTAAATTGGAATTTAGATGGTGATTTTAGGCCGAAAGGCTATTTGATCCATTGGAACCATATGATTAAACTCAAAGTTTAGTGGATCGAAAGTGAAATTGAACTTCTTGAGGATCTATAGATTGTTATAGATATTCTAGATGATCGTTATATCAATTGAGACCGAAAGGCGAAATTGATGTAATTTTCATTTAGAATTCTAAGCACTTAAGGGTTCTAAATTGGTTGCTTCAAACCGAAAAGAGATCGTTAACCAATTTAGACACATTCGCTTCGATTCCGAAAGGAGCTTTGCGATTACCTTAGACAGTCTACCTTCACTTTTGAGTTAGAAATCGTTCAAGCTAGAATATCTTCCATACATATATTTCTCATCATTTTTACCGGTGTTTGCTATTTTTACACACACATTTCCCCTCAAATTGTTCGTTACTTTTGGGCTTAGTCGAACTAGTTTGAAATTGACAATCGATATTCCTCTGGTCCTTGTGGATACGACACTTGATTACTACAACTGAACCCCATACACTTGTGGGTGTAGGTTTTTAGCCTATCAAGTTTTTGTGTTTACAACTGAAGCTAAAGGAAGACCTCCTGAAAGAGTTCAAGAAGGTGATTTGGTGCTACTTTTTCACTCAAGACTAAAACTAGCTTAAGGAAGCCGATATCAAGGTGGAGCGCCCCCTTCAAGGTCAAAGGAATGCATCCCCATGGAGTTGTTGAGATATGGAGCATGCGGGCCGGCGAGTTCAAGGTGAATGGACAAAGACTGAAGGAGCATTCCGTCGTAGATCCGACCAAGGAGGTTGTTTCCATTCAACCACCTTGACCTAAGCAATCGAAGGTAATGGAAGGTCGACTTTAGACCTTAAACTGGTACTTCTCGGGAGGCAACCCGAGGTAAGTTTTCTTTTCTTTAAAAAAAGGAGAAAGTTGAGAAAAAGAAAAAAAAATACAGTTTTTATTATTGGCTTTTAGTTTTGTTTTTCATTTGTATTTGTTTTAGCTAATTTGTAGAAGGGCAAGTATGGAGTGGAGAGTGCGCTATATTGAGAAGATTGATTGTTTTGAGCTGAATTGAAGGTGTCTGACACTTATCTACTAACCCCCATCTTGCCCCGTTTTGTTGTTTGTTGGTTTTGTTTGCCTTGGTTCAGTTTTGACACAGATGGCTTTGACTTGGCCACCTTCAAGACACCCGTTCTGCATGTGGAAATTGTGAGTATTCACATCTTTTCCTTGATTGTTTTGCACATTGAGGACAATGCTTTGTCTAAGTATGAGGTGGGGGTGAATACTTCACACTTTTTGCATTATTTTTTAATGTTTGATGATTACCTGAGCATTGAGCCATTGTCTTGTTTGACTAGCTAGATTGTTTACCCTCTTGCCTAATTATGTATGTTTCTCGTCTTATACTTGGATACTCGAGCTTGATCTTATGGTTGAGACCGCATTATTTTGTTTATGTGCACAATTGAAATATAATTGAGACAGTTTTGTTAGCATATTTCTCCTTACATACCCTTCCATTTAATCATCTTCTTGAAGCCTATTGAGCCTTAGAAGCCCATTTCTTTGGTAGCTCCACAAGATTTTCATAGCCACTACTTGCTCTTCCCCAATTCGGGATTTTAGGCAATGGTGGTACCTATTTGTTGTGTGGATGTGCGCGCTTCAAGTGTTGGTTGATTTTCCTTGGATGTTATTGAAATAAAAAGAGAAGAAAAAGAGAGAAAAGTCTTGAGAAAAGAGGAGAATAAAATTCACTCTTGTGCAAAAGTCAAGAAAAGAAAAAATACAGTTAATACCCGGGTGAGAAGGCATGATCCTCCGCCTTTCTCCGAGCTCCTCACCGTCGTCGGCGTCGTCCTTGGACACAGTCACCACCAAATCGTCGTTCGGGACCTTTGCGACAACCAATTGTTGTGAAACCGGAAGACATAGGGGAAGAGCTTTTGAGAAGGCTCGATTTGGATCTGGAAAAGCAAAGGATGGGACGAGAGATGAGGAACTAAAGAGAGATACAAGATTTGGATCTAAATTAGGAGTAGTGGATATTTTGCCAATTACTTCAAAAGGTAGGGCACTCCACTAATTAAGTCAAAAATTTGTGCCTCAAGAACAAATTTTCTCAATTAAATTTCGGTTGAACGTTTGTACACACTTTTTAAGGAAATAAAAACTCTATAAAATATTTTTTTTATATAAATAATTTTTTATATATAATTTTATATTTATTCCTATAAATATGAAATTATAAAAAATCTTTTAAAAACTACATTGTAATATTTTATTATAAAAATATTTTTTCAAAAAACATGTCAAAAAAAATAATAAAGCAACGATCGATAAAGTATTATTATTGCACTTGCAATAAGATGCTAGCTAGATAGTAATGTGTTTTGATTTATGACAAATTAAATAATTAAGTATTGGTACAACGAGCAAACGAACAGATTTGGTTTGTTGACACTGCCATCTTACATTGGAATTGAATTAAATTTCAAGTGGGCACGAATTATATGTGAACCACGTATCAACCCTCAGCGTTCAAGTTTTGTTTGATTTGAAAGGGTTTAGATTCTAGTGGGCGATCATTAATCTATCTGACTTTGAAAGATGATAATTATATCTTGACAACAACACAATGTCATAATCATATTCACGTTATCTCATAAAGATTTTTTTTTTAAAGTAAGAATTCTAGGGTCAGACATATCTGACACCTTGAGTAGTCGACAGAGTCGACATACGGTGAACTGTCAAATATACAACCTAAAAAAAAGAGGTGCAAGGGCAATACAAGGAGTGATAAGTTAACAGATGTAGGCAGACAAACGTAACTAACCCTAATACGATGGAGACAACATAGGTTACAACCCGACGTCAAGCGCCACCAAGTAATGACACTGATGGCCAGTGGTATATCAGGAGTCCCTGTTGGCAGTGAAGCCAATCCTCCTAGAAAATTTCCGGATCACGGAGTTGACTGGATACACACCGCCTCGACCCCAGTTAGAGCCGACACCAGACGCCTTATCTCATAAAGATTGATCAGCAACAAGGATTTTTTTCCAAAATATTGAGGCAAAAATATTTATTTACTAAAATATTCACAAATTCTAATTTTTTTTTTTTGATTGGGTAAGAATTCGGATACGACGGAGTCGTTATCGGATGGCATCCTTGCGGATGAGGTCAGGGAGACCAGAATCACTATGTAGATTGGGATTATCAGTTACGTGGGCAAGGTGTGCAACCCGATCAGCCACGCAATTACCAGAACGAAGAATGTGTGAATACGAAACTTCGTTAATCTTAGTGATGAGAGAACATATGTCAGACATGACGAGTTCAATTTCCCATGGGCATTTGATGCCTTTACTAAGAAAATTGATAATAATGAGCGAGTCACCTTCAATGATGAGTTTGTCGATGTTCAGTTGTCTAGCATTTATAATTCCACTCCTGAGGGCAAGGGCTTCTGCCATTAAAGATGTTTGTTTCCCAATTTTTTCCCCACCTATTGCCACTACTGTCCTCTGTCGTTGCGAATGATGAAAATTGTAGAGCTTTGTCGATTTGAGCTAGCTAAACCATCAAAATTTAATTTTACCCAGTCAGATGGTGGTTTCTTCCATTTCGTCTTATTATTCTTTTTTCTAGCTCTTTCAGTCATTTTATTCCTTTTTTGTTCATCGTGGTTTAATTCGTCATGTACTTTGCATGCCTTAATCCAGTTTTGTCCATTCACTTCCACTTTTTGGCTAAATCCTGCTTCAGTTGGCAGTTTCTCATGTTGGAAGATAAATAGATTTCTAGTTAACCAGGTTGTCCACCAGTGGAAAGCTAATTGTTGCTTTTCATCTTGTGTTAATATGGCTCCAATCTTTGACAAATTCTAAAATTTAAAACTGAATGGAAATATGAAAAAATTTAATAAAATGCGTTTTTAAAAATTTGAAACAAAAAACGTGGCTTTAAGCCGCGATTCCCTTGAAAAAAGGGCAAAAGATGGAGATCAGACTTTCCAGTTTCCATCGTCCTCTTCCTCTGTTCAATTCAAATTCTTACTATTGCCTAGGTTGTACGTACCAACACGAATGACGTAAACCATTGTTAATGTAATGCTTTACTTAATCATGGTTCTACACTTTAGGGGTTTTGGTTATATTAGAACTTAGTCTAGGGGCTGATTATAACTTATACTAAACATATATTATACTCTCCCAATAAATATATGTTATGCTATGGTTGAATAGTTAAATATACTTATATGCTATGGTTGAAGAGCCCAGCCCACCAGAAAGCCCAGCTTACCTCTTTAGCTTGTCCGGGTGCCATAAGCTGGAACGCTTCGTTTTAGCTTCTCAGGCGCGCCTATATAAGCGGAAGAGATGGCTAGGGTTTCTCACTTGTTAACTCGCTTCAGGTAATCCAAACAGAGAGAAAGAGAGAGAATAGAGCGGCGGCTAGGGTTTGAGAGGTGATCTTCCTTCTCCGGCCGTTCAACTCAGATCTGAGGGTGATCTCTAAGCGAGACCTCTAGATCTGACTCCGAAGAGCGACGCTGCACCTGTGTCCGGCACTGGTTGTCTTCTCCGATGACCTCCGACTCAGATCTGGTTTTCGAGAACCAGATCCAGGGAGTTTCTTCGAAGCGCTTTACTATTTCTCCTCGTCTCTTGCTTTCTTACTTACGATTACTTGTGTATGAGTTGTAATAAGCCCTAGATCTGTGTTGTAGTTAACCTTGCCCTGTAAACCTTCTTTGACTTAGTGGATTGAGCTCGAGTCTCCTCTTCTGAGGCTCCGTGGACGTAGGGATCTCATCCCGAACCACGTAAAAATCCTGTTGTGTCATTTCTTGTTTACTGTACTTGTTGTTACGACTTTCGATCTAGATCTTGAGGTTTCCGATCTGAGAAATCTTGAGACACCAGATCTACAACGTGGTATCAGAGCCTTTTGTTGACTATTTGCTGCTAGATCTTGCTTTTGGTCACCTGTTCTTGACCTTCTGGCTTCTTGAGATTTGAGTGCTTAGGATTTTCCGTTGATTGTTATCCTTGTGCTCATTTCTCTATACAAGATCCTTAAAAACGTTTCCGCTCACCTGCTTTCCATACTAACTGTTGCTGTCCTGTTTTCTCAGGTACCAAAACATGAAAAACGCTTTGAAAATCAAACCCTTCGACGGGGTCATCGACTTTGCAATGTGGCAAGTCAAGATGAGGGCCGTGTTGATTAAGGAGGGATGCTGGAAGGCTGTCAAGACTACAGCAACCGCATCCACTGCCGCTACAACCACTCCAGGCACCAAGGATGAGGTGGAAGACTCCGGATCCTCTGAAACGAAGAAGGGAAAAGGAGTCAAGGTTGACGCCCCTCCACCATCTGAGGAAGACCTGGAGCTGGACTTGAGGGCGCACTCCGAGATCATGCTACGGCTCACTGACGGCATATCCCGTCATGTGGTAAGACACTCATCCGCTTCCTCTCTATGGCATGCCCTAGAGGAGCTTTTTCTATCTAAGTCTTTGCCCTCCAGGATTTCTTTGCTGTGTCGCTTGTTTACTTTCAAGATGAATACCCAACTTACTTTTGATGATAACTTGGACAAATTTTTAAAGATGTCTCAAGAACTTGAAAGATGTAATGATGAGATTAAAGACTCTCACCAGGCCATTCTCCTGCTTAACTCCTTACCCTCTCAGTTTGACAATTTTAAAGATGTTATCCAATTTAGCCGAGATGAATTATCTAAGGACAAACTCATTGAAGCTCTCATTGAAAAGAATGAGATAATGAAAGTCTTTAAAATAAAAGGGCTCAAAACTGACAGAAATGATAAACCTGATAAACCTGAGGTTATGTTCACCAAAGGTAAGGATAAGAAGGGTAACAAAAATAAGAAAAACAAAAAGGATAAAAAGGAGAATGGTAAAAGTGACAAGCATGACAAATCTGACCCTTATTCTAAGTGTAACTACTGTGGTAACTTGGGTCACTGGGTTAAAGATTGTAGAAAGAAAAAACGTGTTGAACAACTTGCCAAATCAAACCAAACTGAACTTTCTGCCTCTGTTCTTGAATGTATGAAAGAATGTCTTGCTGAATTGTTTATGTGTACTGAGATTATTGATCATATGCCTGATTCTTGGATACTTGACTCTGGATGTACCATGCATGCTACACCTTGTGAACATTATTTTAAGCATTTAGATAAAACTGCTTTTGGTGATGTTATGCTTGGTGATGATACCTCTCTGGAAATCATGGGAACTGGAGATGTTCCACTTCTTATGCATGAGGGTTGTGTTAGAGTCTTTACCAATGTTAGATGGGTCCCAAGCCTTAGGAGAAGTTTGATGTCTGAATCTGCTCTTGAAGAACTTGGTTGTGATGTGAATTCTAAAGATGGACTTAGAACTGTCACTAAAAATGGTAGAATTATCATCAAAGCTGTTAGGAGAAAAAGGTTATTTCATATCATTGCTTCTAAACCTGAGATTAATGCTGCTATAAGTTCTGAGCATATGACATTACATGATACTCTGACATGGCATAATAGGCTTGGGCATATAGGCAATAAGGGTCTCATGCATTTGCATAAACATGGTTTGTTGCCTAAGAAACCTGCTGAGATTAAATTTTGTGAAAATTGTATCTTTGGGAAAGCTGCTAAACTTAAATTTCCTAAATCATCTTATGTTGCTAATATTCCTTTAGAATATATACATAGTGACCTTTGGGGACCTTCACCAGTCCCCACTACAGGTGGTATGAGATACTTTATCAGCTTTTTAGACCACTTCTCAAGAAAGGTATGGGTTAGTTTACTTAAAACCAAAGACCAGGCCTTTGAAGCCTTTAAGAGGTGGAAGGTCATGGTTGAATCCCAATCCAACCATAAAGTCAAATGTCTTAAGACAGACAATGGTTTGGAATTCTGCAATAAGAAATTTGATTCCTATTGTTCAGAATTGGGCATTAAAAGACATCTCACTGTCCCTGGCACACCATAGCAAAATGGGACAGCTGAGAGAATGAATAGGACCTTATTAGAAAAAACAAGATGCATGCTTATCTCCTCTGGGTTGAAAAATACCTTATGGGGAGAAGCTGTTATAACAGCTGCATATCTTATTAATAGGTCCCCTTCTAGTGTAATTGACTTTAAAACACCCCAGCAGAAATGGACGGGAAAAACTCCAGCTCTCCATTATCTCAAACCTTTTGGGTGTGCAGCATATCCTTTCATCTCACGGGGTAAGCTGCAACCCATAGCCCTTAAGGGTATTCTCTTAGGATACCCTGAAGGTGTAAAGGGGATAGGGTCCTCTTGCTTCCAGCAGGACCTTATAAAGTAATAACTACTAGAAGTGTCAAATTTAATGAAACTGAGTTCCCATTGAAAAAAAAAACTGACTACGTTCTCTGAGATTGCAGGTACAAATGAACAAACTATAAGCTGGACAAATCAAGATGACATTTCAGAACTCTCTGACGAGGATGAGTATGACACTGGAAGGGTGCCTACAAGTGCTTGGAAAAAGACACACTCAACATTACAAGGGGCAACATCAACTCCAGTACTTCCCACACCAGAAGAAGAAGAGAATGAAGATCAGGTTGAGGAACCCTCTTTACTTTCCTCCTCTTCTTCTACTCCCTCTATTTCTAATTCTGGTGATGTAAATGGCCTGTCTAAAGACTCGCACGTAGAGTCCTCTGTTTTCTCCTCAACCCCTTCTGATTCTCATGCATCTGCATCTACTATATTTGCTGCATCTACATCATCTGAAAATGTTGCATCTGATATTGTTTCTATGCCTAATCTGCATGATTATCAGCTTACTAGGGATAGAGAACCTAGGACCATTATACCTAATAGGAAGTACAGTTATATTGTTGAGTATGCTTTCTTATCTGCTGAGCATGTTAGGCACCCCTCTACTCCAAACTCTTATGAGTCATCCATAAAAAGTGACCATTCCAAGCAATGGTTAGAGGCTATGAAAGAGGAAATGGGATCAATGTACACCAACCAGACTTGGTCATTGGTCCCTCGTCCCTCGAAAACCCGTCTTCTAGATTCTAAATGGATCTATAGGATAAAAGAAGGTCTCAAGCCCTCTGATCCACCAAGGTTCAAAGCAAGGCTTGTAGGCAAAGGGTTTTCACAGATAGAGGGTATAGACTATAATGATATATTTTCTCCCGTAGTTAAGTATAAAACCATGCGCCTTATGCTTTCTATGTGTGCTGTTTTTTATTGGGAATTAGAACAAATGGATGTTAAAACTGCTTTCTTACATGGTACTCTAGATGAAACCATATACATGAAACAACCCAAAGGCTTCATTGGCAAAAGCCAACCTGATCACGTATGTTTACTAAAAAGGTCCATTTACGGATTGAAACAATCCCCACGACAATGGAACCTTAAGTTTGATACTGCGATCAGGAAACTTGGGTTTCATAGAAGTAGTTATGATACATGCCTTTATTTCAAGTATATTGCTTGTAAATCTCCTTTATATGTTTTACTATATGTTGATGACATTCTGCTTATAAGTAGTTCTATGTTGCTCATTAGTAATACTAAAAAGGAGTTGAAGAAATACTTTGACATGAAAGATCTAGGAAGTGCTAAGAAGATTCTTGGCGTAAATATAATTAGAGACCGACCTAACAAACAATTATGGTTATCCGAAGATGACTATATCCTTAAAGTGTTGAAGAGATTCAACATGGTCAACTCTAAACCAACCTCCATACCCTTAGGAGGGCACCTAGAGCTCACCAAACAATCTTGTCCAACCAAACCCGAAGATATCAAGGAAATGGCTAGGATCCCCTACGACGTAGCAGTAGGTTCCGTTATGTATGCTATGTTGTGTACCCACCCTGACCTAGCTTTCACTATCAGTGCTTTAAGCCGTTTTATGTCTAATCCTGGAAATGATCACTGGACTGCTATGAAATTCTTACTTCGTTATCTATCTGGCACCAAAAATCTATGTTTGCATTATGGTTTACATAATCCTATACATCAGTTACATGGATTTGTAGATTCGGACTATGCCAGCAACAAAGATAATCGAAAATCCACTACTGCCTACTATTATACGTGGGCTGGGAATTGTATCTCGTGGAAATAACAGCAACAGACAGTGGTTGCTCTATCGTCAACAGAAGCTGAATACATGGTCGCCACTGAGGCCGCCAAAGAAGCTATTTGGCTCAAAGGGATACTAAAAGAGGTTCTGCAAAGAACCCTGATGCCTATCTTGCACATGGACAGTCAGAGTGCGCTATATCTCTGCAAAGATCCGATGTACCACGAACGTACCAAGCACATCGACGTCCGTTTCCACTTCGTGAGGAACATGGTTGCTGCAGGAGAAATGGACGTTAAGAAGATCAAAGGAGATGTAAACCCTGCTGACTTTGGAACTAAAATCGTACCTCGAGCAAAATCCACTAGTGTTGAAGTTGGAATACAAAAGCCTAGAACCTAGATTAGGAGGGCAAATTGTAATGCTATACTTAATCATGGTTCTAGACTTTAGGGGTTTTGGTTATATTAGAACTTAGTCTAGGGGCTGATTATAACTTATACTAAACATATACTATACTCTCCCAATAACATTTACATATTATACATTAGTATTGCAAGTACCACACTTGTGATCATGTATAATACTTATATGCTATGGTTGAAGAGTTAAATATATGCTTTGTTATAATGTCATCATTTCGGACATTGTGACATTGGGCCTTAAGCTAAGAGCCTAGCCCACCAGAAAGCCCAGCTTACCTCTTTAGCTTGTTCGGGTGCCCTAAGCTGGAACACTTCGTTTTACCTCCTCAGGCGTGCCTATATAAGCGGAAGAGGTGGCTAGGGTTTCTCACTTGTTAACTCGGCTTCAGGTAATCCAAACAGAGAGAAAGAGAGAGAATAGAGCGGCGGCTAGGGTTTGAGAGGCGATCTTCCTTCTCCGACCGTTCAACTCAGATCTGAGGCTGGTCTCCAAGCGAGACCTCTAGATCTGACTCCGAAGAGCGACGATGCACTTGCGTCCGGCACTGGTTGTCTTCTCCGACGACCTCCGACTCAGATCTGGTTTTCGAGAACCAGATCCAGGGAGTTTCTTCGAAGCGCTTTACTATTTCTCCTCGTCCCTTGCTTTCTTACTTGCGATTACTTGTGTATAAGTTGTAATAAGCCCTAGATCTGTGTTGTAGTTAACCTTGCCCTATAAAACTTCTTTGACTTAGTGGATTGAGCTCGAGTCTCCTCTTCTGAGGCTCCGTGGACGTAGGGATCTCATCCCGATCTGAGAAATCTTGAGACACCAGATCTACAGTTAAAGGTCGGTGATCGATGGCTATATATGATCATGAAAATCTATTGGTACAGTCACATGAAGTGCAAAAATTGCAAGTGGTTCATGAAGTATTAACTAATTCTGTTGCTTAATCATTCTAATACCTAAATATCTAATTAATGTAGAATTAGATTTCTGGAATTATCTAATTCTGTTGCTTAATTCTGTTGATTTTTGGAATGATAAGTGGGTTGCGGAGGTTCCT
Source organism: Persicaria tinctoria (assembly GCA_037127255.1). Classification (NCBI taxonomy): domain Eukaryota; kingdom Viridiplantae; phylum Streptophyta; class Magnoliopsida; order Caryophyllales; family Polygonaceae; genus Persicaria; species Persicaria tinctoria. Next base: position 23,420,962 of record JBANSL010000011.1, on the reverse strand, counting down.
CTGCGGACATTAAGGATAGGTACGATAGGGGATGAACAATGTGGAAGTGTGGAGGAGATGTGGATGGATGGAAATGAGTGGCGCTAAGGCAGCCTTGGTCCTCTTCTCCCTGCTAGCATACTACTCAAGCTGGCGGCCATTACAATCTCGGAGGGGGAGGACGTTCCTTGTTGGGAGCTAACAAAGGATGGAGAGTACTCGGCTAAATCAGGTTATGATGCCATCAGTTAGTGGGGCAATTGGCAGCATGGTTTTTAGGATCGAGATCCTAATGTAGGATCGATGCAAGGGTCTAGGATCGGATCCTAGGATCGGAATGTCATATGTGATAGGTGCTAACACTCGTAGACATTAGAAATTCCTCCTCCCTATTGGATAATTAGATGTGCAGCGGAAGTTTTAGAAACTATTTTCTATCATCTAATCGCAAGATCTTCATACATAAATTCGATAGATAAAATCATTGTTCATAGGAGATACAAGTTGATGCGTGAACCGGATCTTATCGGATATGAACGGAAAGATGAGAGCCCCACGTGTTGCTCCTTTACTTGGTCCACAAGAGCTCGGTCTAGATCTCCTTTGCCTTCGCCTGCTAGGACGAAGATCGAAAGGTGAACAATCAAATTGCTCTTGATTGATGATGGTGGAATTCAGCCCTCCCAAACCAATTTGTGCGGCCAGACTCACGTTCCTCTCTTTTGGGATGTGTTAATTAGGTTAAGTAGTTATGAGCCCATCTTTATAAGCTCATATATACCCTATTTAATTAATTATTTATTTCACAAATAAATCTTTTCCCATTATTATTAATATATATGATAACTCCACTCCATTGATGAAAATCGGAATTAGTTTCAAAGGTTTTGGCAGACAGTTTGTGTCAAAGGTCTTGAAGCTACAAGTGTGTTTATGAAACAAAAAATCTATACTTTATTGTATTATGTCCGAATATTTTTATATGTTATTATATGCTTCCAGATATTATTTTATATACTAACATTTCAGGAAGCTGTTCGAAAATTATCTCCTTCCATAAGCTTGAAATCGAGAGAATTCCAATTGGAAGATCATGGCGTCCGAGTTTCCAAATATAGAAGATCATGGAGATTTCGTTGAACACAATCCCTCATTCGCACTCAAGCCTTCAAGTGAAATCTGTCTTCTTCGTGTGCTCTCTACTAAGTTCTTAAGAGTCTGTTATTTTGTTTCAAAGCATTTGAGAGTTACACAGTGAGCTTATAGGATATATTTCGAGTGAGTGTTGTACTCGAGAGTTTTGTAACTCAGGAAGTGAACACTAGGCGATTGATCCACTAAGTGTAAGAGGATTGTACTAGATAGCTGAGAGAGGTGGGGCTCTTCTAGATTGGTCTAGGACTCCAAGGGAACGTGAGTTGACTAGATTGCAATTGTATAGGAGAGAGGCTTCTCGGTGAGCTATTAGGATCCTAAGTCTTGTGAATCAATAAAAGCCGGTTGAATCCTAGGGTTGTGGAAGAACCCTAGGTGGTGACGTAGGCCAAGTTCGTGCCGAACCTCGTAAACAATTCATTGCGTTCTTTACTTACTGCTTTACCATATTTCCGCATTTGTTCGAATTGTATAACTTATTTGTGATTCGGGTTTTCAGAGAAAGGATTAAGTCTAATCTCAAAGGGTTTTGCACGAGCTTCAAAAGTCTTGAGATTATCTGCGAAAAACCGGCATACTCTATTCAACCCCACTTCTAGAGTGTCTTTATATTACTTTGTTATACATTATCAAACCTTCAATTGGTATCAGAGCTTTACTCACTGCTTTCGATCTAACAATCTTGTGAGTTTTTAATCATGTCTGGTGAAGCAAGCGGAGGATTTGCACAGGGAAGGTCTACCAGTAGACCACCACTCTTTGTTGGAAACAACTTTGTCCACTGGAGATCATTGATGAAGATGTTCATTATAGATCAAGATCTGGAACTTTGGAACATTATAGAGAATGGTCTGAAGGTTCCAGAGAAAGACGGGCCAAATGGAACCAAAATTGCAAAGACTGAGGCTGAATACATCCAAGCGGATCTTGAACTCGTCTCCAAAAACTACAGGGCTATTAACTTACTTTATTGTGGTCTTAGCACTAATGAGTTTAACCGTATTTCATCTTGTAGTTCAGCTAAAGAGATTTGGGACAAGCTGGTTGTCACCAACGAAGGAACTAGCCAGGTGAAGGACACCAAGATCAGTATCTTCCTTCGAAAGTATGAACTTTTCAAAATGAAGCCTGATGAGTCTATCAAGGCCATGTTCACACGATTCACGAAAATCACCAACAACCTTGACTCTCTCGGCAAGAGCTTTAAGAATGTTGAGAAAGTGAGGAAGATATTGAGGTGCCTCCCGAAAGAAAAATGGGGTCCTAAAGTAACAGGCATAGAGAAAGCCCAAGATCTCACCACTCTGCCCTTTGATGACTTGCTTGGGAAGCTGACCACACATGAGATGATTCTCAATGAAGACGATGAGCCAAAAGATGTGTCTGATTCTGAAGATGAGGATGACGATGAGGATGATCCTTTTGCTCTTATCACAAGAGGGCTCTCTCGAATCCTCAAAATGAAGAAGCAATTGAACAACAAGGATAGATCAGAGTCTTCTAAATTTCGAGGTAAGTCTCAATACAAAAAATATGACAAGAAGACTAAACCTTTGTCTTGTTTTTAATGTGGTGAAACAGACCATCTTGTGAAAGATTGCCCTCAAAAGACGAAGAGTCAGTCCAAGAAAGGTGATAGATGGAAAAAGAAAGTCATGGTGGCAACTTGGAGCGATTCTGACTCAGACTCCGATGATGAGAAGGCCAATGTCTGTCTTATGGCCTCAGGAGATGAATCCCACGATGCGAAGCTTGAGGTAACTGTAAGAGAACTTATGGCAAGTCCAAAAGAGGTATTATGGGAATTCCTTTCTAATATGATTGCCAATGAAGAGAAACTTATTGCCCAGACTAACACTCTTATTAAGAAAATTGTGGACCGGGAAAGAACTATTGAGGATATGTCTATGAGGGTCAAAAGTCTTGAAGCTTCTTATTCAGGTCTTGACATTAAAGTCAAGACTCTTGACTCAGAGAAATCTGAACTCAAGCAAGATCTCTCCTCTCTAAGAAGTGAACATCATGACTTAGAGAACGAGAAGATCTCCCTGAATAATAAGATTCAAGACCAACAGACAGCCCTCATAAGTTTTACCAAATCCAAAGGCACTCTTGATAGGATGTTGGGTGAGAAACAAAGTTCTCTAAACAAAAGTTGTATTGGTTACAATCCAAGGTTTTTAAAGAAGCAACACATTACCACTTTTGTAAAGGCAAAAGGAAGCAGAACCTCTCCTATATGTCACCACTGTGCTAGAAAGATACATGTAAAAGAGACTTACCCCTATAGAAGAAAGGATCCACATATCATTCGCAATACATTTCTTGTTCATTTGAGAAAAAAAGGGATAACGCAAGTTTGGGTCCCCAAAGGCACTATTTTACCAAATATGGTTTATCCCAATAATGGATCTAAATTTGCTTATTGGTCTAGCCACAAAGGTTGATGTTTGTTTTCTAGGAGATCACCAAGTTGAAGGAGCAAAAATGGATTATTGATAGTGGATGCTCAAGGCATATGAGTGGGAAGAGTTCTCTCTTTCATGATCTAAAGAAGCAATCCACTGGAACAATCACTCTTGGTGACAAAGGAAAGTATGACATCGTTGGTATTGGTAGTGTTGGGAGTGATTCCAACCATAGTATTAAAAATGTTTACCTTGTGAATGGTTTAAAGTATAATTTGCTTAGTGTTTCTCAATTTTGTGATAGTGGCAATGATGTCAGATTTAACAAGAAAAGATGTCTAGTTTGCAGAGAAGATACAGGTGAAGTTGTTCTGACTGCATATCGTTACAACAATATATATGTTGTAAATGCTGAGCAAGTGGCACAAGGAAGCTTAACCTATCTAAAGGCTTTGACGAACGATCCAAAGCTCTAGCACAGGAGACTCGGTCATGTGAGTCCACATACACTACAGAAGCTTGTGTCCAAAGGGCTTGTAAGAGGGCTACCTGAGATGGACTTCAAAGGTATTGAGATTTGCAAGGCATGCACACGAGGCAAACAAACACGTAGGTCTTTCAAACCCAAAAAGGTACAACATATCGTTACACGAGGTACAACATATCGTTACAACAATATATATGTTGTACATGCTTGTTGTTGTTGATGATTTTTCTAGATATACTTGGGTTGCATTTTTAAGAGAAAAATCAGAGGCCTTATTTGAGTTTTCAAAACTTTATAAGGAGTTGCAAACTTTAAGAAACAAGCCCATAGTGTCAATTCAAAGTGATCATGGTAGGGAGTTTGATCAACTTCAGTTTGATTTGTTTTGTGCTAAATATGGCATCTCCCATAATTTTTCTGCTCCTAGGACACCTCAACAAAATGGGGTTGTGGAACGAAAGAACCGCACCCTAGGGGACATGGCCAGGACTATGCTTTTAGAAAATGCATTACCTAAAACCTATTGGGCTGAACCTGTTAACACAGCTAACTATATTTTGAATCGTTGTCTTAAACGTTTCATCTTAAAGAAAACTCCTTATGAACTTTTCAAAGGCCGCAAACCACTTATATCTTACTTTAAACACTTTGGTTGTACTTGTTTTGTTCATAACAATGGAAAAGATAACATTGGGAAATTTGATGCGCGTAGTGATGAAGGTATATTTCTTGGCTACTCCACAAGTAGCAAAGCTTATAGAATCTTCAATAAAAGGACCAAGTTAGTTGAGGAAAGTATACATGTTATATTTGATGAATGCAATGACGGTTCTTTGAGTGAAAGTGTTGCAGATTTAGATCTTAACATCCATAAAGAGAACGAGGATGGTGATGATGCTGCTACCAAGAACACAGAGAAGAGGAAAATGTAGGAACAGATTCTCAACACTGAAGAATTGGCCCAAGTTGTTGAAGATTCGTCCAAAGCCCTTGGTGTCTAATCCAACAGTGTTGAAACGTCAGAAACTGTTGTAACTGAACCTAACAGATCCATTGAGTCAGATGTACAACAAATCAATCCTGCTGATGTGACGAATCAAGGAGCTGAGACTAGCAAAAGAAAATTCAAATACTCCCCATCACACTCATTAAAGGATATCATTTCTGACTCTACATCTAGTGTTCAAACTCGTTCTAAACTTAAAGATCTTTGTGCTTTTCACGCGTTTGTTTCTCTTATAGAACCAAAGAAGGTAGATAAGACCCTTCAAGAGCCAGACTGGATCATTGCTATGCAAAGTGGGCTTAACGAATTTGAAAGGAACAAAGTCTGGACCTTGAAGCCTAGGCCAAAACATCAATCAGTCATTGGCACACGTTGGGTATTTCAAAACAAGCTAGATGAGAATGGTAAGATCGCGAGGAACAAAGCAAGGCTTGTTGCTCAAGGCTACAATCAAGAGGAAGGTATTGACTACGAGGAGACTTTTGCTCCCGTAGTCAGGCTTGAAGTCATTCGCATATTGTTATCATTTGCATCTTTTATGAGCATAAAGTTATATCAAATGGATGTCAAGTGTGCTTTTCTTAATGGTTTCTTAGAGGAAGAAGTCTATGTGGCTCAACCCCAAGGTTTTGAAAGTTCGGAATTTCCTAATCATGTTTACAAACTAGACAAAGCGCTTAATGGTTTGAAACAAGCCCCAAGAGCTTGATATGAGCGCTTGTCAAAATATCTTTTAGAAAATGATTTTAAAAGGGGGTTGATCGACAAGACTCTTTTTATCAAGACCAAAGGAAAGGACATTTTGATTATTCAAATATATGTTGATGATATATTGTTTGGTGCTACTAACACATCTTTGTGCAAAGAATTTTCTGACATTATGTACAGTGAATTTGAGATGAGCTTGATGGGTAAACTCAACTTCATTTTGGGATTACAAGTTCATCAATCTAAGAAAGGGATCTTTGTCAAGGAAAGCAAGTACACTAAGGATCTCTTGAAGAAGTTCAAAATGGATCAATCCAAAGCAGCCAAGACACCCATGAGCTCAACCTTATCTCTAGATCAAGACAAGACTGGGAAGAGTGTCAATCAAAAGGAGTATCGAGGGATGATTGGATCTTTACTATATCTTACAACTAGTAGACCTGACATCATGTTTAGTGTTTTCATGTGTGCTAGGTTTCAAGCTGATCCTAAAGAATCTCACCTCGTGGCTGTGAAGAGGATCTTTGATATCTCAATGGCACTAAGGAGCTTGGCTTGTGGTACCCAAAGCAAAAAGATTTTACATTAATCGGGTATTCTGATGCAGATTTTGCAGGCTATAAGGTGGATAGGAAGAGCACGTCAGGATGTTGCCAATTCGTAGGAGCATCCATGATCAGTTGGCATTCAAAGAAACAAAACTCAGTTGATCTATCCACTGCCGAAGCCGAATACATAGCTGTTGGAGCATGCTGCTCCCAAATCCTTTGGATAGCTCAATAAATAAGAGATCTTGGCATCAACCTCAAAGGTATTCCCATTAAGTGTGACAATACAAGTGCCATATCAACCACAAAGAATCATGTTCAGCATTCAAGGACCAAACATATTGATGTGAGACATCATTTCATTAGAGACCATGTCGAAAAAGGTGATGTGTCCATATCTTTTATTTCAACTAATTATCAATGGGCTGACATTTTTACTAAGCCTTTGGCAGAGGACAGGTTCACCTTCATTAAACGTGAGATTGGAATGCTTAACAGGGATGCACTTTCGTAGGGGGAGCTTTCCCTTTACGAAAGATAAATTCTACTCAGTGTCAAGACCTTTGAGAATTATGTCAAAGATTATGAGCTGAACGGTAGAGAACATATATCGGATCATATATTTGGTTAATATCTCTTTAGGTATTTGATCAAATATAGTTTTTATGACTTTTAACCTTCTTTATAGTACCCATTTTATTTTCCAAAAGATCTAATATCCGAGTATTTTATTTTTGGAAAAGATATTTTCAAACTTTCCGTCTTGATTTAAATTGTTACAAGATGGTTTGAAATTTGAATGGTTTTGGAAATCAGTGTTTTTAAATTTGGCAGTGTTATGATTACCCTCATTGGAACCATAAACCCGTCCCATCAACTTAATCATCTCATCCTATTTAAACCCCAAACCGTACCCGTTTCTCTCACCACTTCAGATTTACCTAAACCCAATCTAATACTTCTTCTCATACCTCTCGACTTTTTCTGAAAACCCTAGCCGAATCTCTCCATGGCACCAAAATCCAAGAAGACCTCCACACCCAAACGTCTTGGCTCCACCCCCAAGGGACGCCAGGCCATTGTTACTTCCCCTCAACCCGAACCTACTCCTCAAGCCATTGTCCCAGCCACTGTCCAAAGCACCGTCCCTGAGAGCACCATTGCTGAAATCAAGTGTTCTCTACAGCGCCCGATTAAGAAATCTCTCAGTGCTATGCAAAAAGGGAAAAAGGAAACTCATCGCTGAGGAAAAGATGGAAGAGGAGGATCTTGATGCGATTTTGGAACGAGATGCTGCTAAAGAGGCCGAGGAAGAGGCCCAGAGAAAGAGAAAGGCCGAGGAAGAAGCCAAGCAGGCAAGGAAGTTAGCCGAGGAGAAGGCTGAGAAAGCCAGAAAGGAGGCCTAAGAGCTGCTGAGAAGGAGGTTCCCACTAAAGAGGAACCAGAGGAAGAAGAAGAGGAGGACGACGAGACCGAAACCGATGAGGATGCTGAGGGAGATGACGCTGAAGGGTCCGTTGAGGACTCGAGGTCTGAGGATAAAGAGGATGAGGAGCCAGACCTTGTTCCCTCTCCTTCTCCTCCTCCTCCTCCCACATCTCCGAAGAAGCGGAAAGCCCCTGCAGGAAAGGCACTCTCAGAAGCCTTGAGGCACATGTCAAAAGGATTGCTCCCACAAAGGCTCGTAGGAAGAACGCAGATCCGCCTGCACTTATCCAGGTAAACCAATCCTTGCCCTCTTCTTGGTTTGAAAATGCTAAGATGGCTAGAAAGTGGGTAGATGTGTTTCGAACTTGTAAGATATGTTGTTCTGACTTTTTAGATCTTGAGTTTTTGGAAGCTTTGAACCTACCTTGCATCTCTATCCTCAAACAAACCCCAGCCTGGACCCTTCTCAACCGTGAATCTGTTTACTATCCCCAACTCACCCGCCTATTCTACATTAACCTAAAAGCCAAACACAATGCTGACGGTTGGTCTTTGGAATCTGTCGTCAAGGGAGTTAGAATCTCTTTCAACTCCATTGACTTTGCGGATTTCCTTGGCCTACCTAGACCTTGTCCACCCTCTCCTGAAAACCCCACAAGAGAACAGTGCATTTCCCTTGCCCGATCCAAGTATCTGCTTCCCGAAGCATCCAATAACACCTCAAAACAGCTTACCCACTCATCCCTTACCCTCGAGGCAAAAATTATTTTCAACATTATTGTGCGTTGCCTCTTACACCGTTTAAACTCTGGCTCCCTTCTAACCGATAATGCTATGGTCCTTCTATACCGCTTCAATAATACAAATAAGGATCACCTTCAACTCTCGCAAAAGAATCATGCTCATAGGGATAGAAGACGAATTGCATAGAAAGATCTGACCTTTACTGCATCATCTCACATGGCCACCGTCGGGCTCACCCCAGCCCCAGAAGTGGGTGGACTACTCACGCCTCATCGCAATCGCAGACATTGATTGGAAAGAAAATAACAACTTGCATTCAACTAAATTCAAAGACTTTACAATCCTGGCAATCAACTCTCGTAAACTGCCAAAACCTTAAAACCTCTGAACTCCCTAAACCGTCTCTGTGAACTACCTCTCTCCCTCTCTGAAAAATCCCCTTTTTTGAAAAACCAGCCCCTAGGGCTTTATTTATAGCCTTCTAATCCTTGCTAATCAAGGATAAAATATCTATATCTATATCTATATCTAAAACTATATCTAAAATGCTTAACGATAAATAAAAGCAATAAAGAAATTAAATCTAAATTGTCTCAAGTGGATAAAACTCTTGATAGATGTAGATAAAATCGGATAGATTTTGGTCTTCTCGGCTTCCAAGGAATCCCAACTCTACTCGGACTGCTCACGTCAACGCGATTCTAGAAGCTGTTCTACTCGACTTCGACAAGGGCTCATCGATGTCGACTAGAATTCGTCGTCGACTGGACTCCTCGGGTGACTCTGCTCGACAAGGCTCGGACAAGGCTCCTGGGCGTCGTCGACCTCGACAAGGCTCATCGACATCGAGTTGGGTTCTTCCTTTCCGCTTCCGCGAGTTGCCTCTTCCGCTGCAGCGAGGTCGTCGATCCGCAGGTGCGAGAGCCCCCTTCCGTTGGAGCGAGTTGGCTTCTCCGTCGGCTTGGTGCATCCCGCTGGAAGCGAGGATTTCCGCGGCAGCGAGCGGTTCACTGCAGCGAGTCGAGTCGCTGGCAGCGAGTGCCGCCTGGTCGTCCTCGTCCTCGTCTTCGGCTTGTCGACCAGCTCTCCGGGTGTGGCGCTGAGGTGTCGTCGATCTCGACTAGTGGTCCTTGAGATCGAGTAGGGCTCCGGAGCTGGGTTGGTCTGGCTCTCGACACTACTCCTAGTCGACAAAGCCTGTGCTCGGACATGCTCGTCTAGATCGAGTAAGGCCTACTCGAGATCGAGTAGCCTGGGCTCTTAGCTTGATTTGACCTTGGACTTCTGTAGTGGTTTTCCGAGCTTTTCTGACCTTCCTTAGAGTTGCTGTAAAACGTCTCGAATTCTGCGAATTTAAACAGAAACTGATGTAGATTCCAAAATTTGGCAAATAAACATAAACTACATAGATTCTGTACTAGCTAACCCAAAGGTATGCAAAGTATGCAGAAAACGATATTAAAGTTACTGTAAAATATGGCAAATTCAGCTCACAACAAACACCCCATACTTAAGCTTGCTTGTCCTCAAGCAATACTTTTATTTGTCATTCAGGGGAAGAAATCAAAAACTCTCAACATATCTGATTCATTCTTATATAACCCAACAGTCAATTACCATCCTCGAAAAGGTACTAGTGTCACAAATCCATGCATGTGCAATTATATCAAAGCAACATCTACTCACAAAAGGAGGGTTATGCAAAAAAAACATTCATAAGTGACAAAGCATTGATAATCAAGAAGACTTCAATTTAAGCTCAAACAAGGAGTAGATTTGGTAAAAGGCTAAAAGGTGGGCAATTTCTGGCAATGTGGTGCTAATGATCCGGGGAAATGGAGTATTTCCAAACTTGAATTTCCACATTCCTTTTCATAAAATTCATCACCTTTCATAATGCTTTTATCAATAATAATGCTTTTACCTCTCTGACCTCAGCACTGCCTTCTCGCGAGTCACAAACATGGGTTTCATGAATGGCCCCGGATACTTAGTGCTTTGGACTCCTCACAATGTGTCCCATCTCTCCAAACTATTATCTCAGAGAGCAGGGTCAATCTACCTTTATCTCCTGAGGTGATTGGATTTTCTTTCACTCATTAAATTTTCCATATATTTCAAACAATTTCCTTCCAAACTCCAATAATGATAATAATCACAACACAAACACCATATGACATCTCCATAATGTAACATCATTCTCAACATAATCCCCGGATAAGGTAAAGAATGGCAAGTATTTAGATCATGTGGAGCGATAATTAAAATAAGGCATATTATGGCTTTTGTGATGCATAAGCATAGGTAAGGCTAGGATTTCAAACAATGAGCATTATATGGAAATATAAAGTCCTCCATCATCTTATCATGCCACATGTCAAAAAGCAACTTCAAATTTACCTCCCTTCATGGCTTTCAAGAAATAATGCACTTCATTGTGACTTCCCTTTACTAGGCAATTTCATGCTATATCTCTAATGAATCCAATTTTGCATCGTCGAGTTTAATTAAAGCTTCCATGACATTATTCAAAATTTTCAATGGGGGTTATTTTTCAAACTTATGGAAAACATGCATATAAGCTCATAAATAAATAATGCATTCCAAAATAGACATGTAGCAATCTAAAGAAATAAATTCTAAATATGCACAAATAATGTTAAATATGGCAAATATGCACAAAGTAAGCCCTTCCCCCACGCCATACTTAAACATTACAGTGTCCTCACTCTATAAAAACAAGGGTAAAGAAAGAAACTCACTGGACTGATGTGCAGGGCCTCTAAATTTCGAATGGAAGCACCTCCTGGGCTGAGTATGAATGTTGATATAGCTTGCCTCTATCCATGGACCTGAAAAGTGTAGAAGACATATACCCACAATAGCAAAACTAAAAGTGTTTCAAACCAAAAACAAAGTCTCAAAAAGTCCTAAAAAGTCTATGTACAAGCTCTAGACTTTATAGTCGCTAGGCCGACTTTCCATTTAGCTCAAGGTGGCATTTGCAGGGCCCATGTAGCCCGGGCCTCAAATAAGACTCCATTCTTGTCCATCAGCTGTAATCCTCCAGAATGGATCTTGTTCACCACGAAAGGTCCCATCCGCTTCTTGTTGAATTTGTTAGGGAACCAATGATCCTTTGATTTAGAGACATAGAACTTGTCTCCAACTTCATACTCCTTGGGCTCATCATTGGATATCCTACATAAGCGCACATACAAAGGCAAACCTCTCCCATGTATAGATAGATCTTTAATGGAAATAGGAGAAGAGAGATCCATACCTTGGCTTACCTTTGCAGCGACGGAATCGGGGACCACAATGTTTGGTCGATCTCGACTAGGGTTAGTCGATCTCGACGAGTCCGCAGGTTCTGGTGGTGGGCTGCTCGAGAATGCAGGAGCTGGTGAAGTCGAGGGCTTGTCGACATCGAGTGGCCTACTCGATGTTGAGTAGGGTTCTGCTTCTGGTGGCTGCAGCGTCGAGGAAGCAGGAGCTGGTGGAGCCTGTTGGTGGTCGATCTCGACAAGCCTAGTCGATGTCGAGTAGCCCTTAGCTTCTGTGTTGTTGCTCGATGACGCTGGTGCTAGTGGAGGCTTCTGTGTCTTGTCGAGATCGACTAGGGTCCTCGATGTCGAGGAGTCTTGGTCGATCTTGACCCCATACTTAGTTCCTGTCAAGGCATCCGAAAAATAATTAATCCATAACGACGTACCTTCATTTGTGTCGATTGGATTTTCTGCGTCCTCCTTTAGGATTGCCATGATCTCCTCCACCTGGGCCTCCATGTCCCTCTTTTCCAGCTCCTCAGGGGTCATATTTCTGACCTTGGGTTCCCCGCAGGTGATGTAGCCAGCTGAGATAGATTTCACCTCTTCCATTGGACCTGTATGCCTTTTAGTTTTATTAAAGGAATACTCAATTACCTCATCGCTGATGTTGAAGGTGAGCACTCCTTTCCTTACGCTTATGTTGGCATCCACCGTCGCCAAGAAGGGTCGCCCTAGAATAATTGGACAAGCAGGATCTTCTTGCATATCAATAACTAAGAAATCAGCAGGGACAAAGAATTTACCTACTTGTACTAGAACATTGTCCACCATGCCTGTTGGAATGACCACCGTGTTGTTGGCCATATAAAGTCTAGCATCCACGGGCTCTAGGGCACCTATCTTAATCTTGGACCAAATTGTTAAAGGCATTATACTCACACTAGCTCCAAGATCACATAAAGCATTAATTTTGTATGGACCAAATCCAATGGTTATAGCAAACTTACCTGGATCCGGCCTCTTCTCCAGTATGTCCAAATGGCTGCATTCCTCTATAATTTCAGCCATTGATCGCTTTTTGCTCAGTATCTCCTTTAGGAACTTGACATAGGATGGCATTTCATTGAGAGCTTCTGTGAAGGGGATGGTGACATTGAGTTTCTGAAGCATCTTGATGAAGCGCTGAAATTTCTTTTCTGCTGGGTCCTTTGGAGATTTTGTGGGGAAAGGCAGCCTTTTTTTCGGATTTGGAACAGACGTCGGAGGGGCTGCAGCTTTGTCGACTTCGACTAGGGGCTCCTCGACATCGACTAGGTCCTTGTCGATCTCGACTAGATTGGGCGTTGTCGAGTTGCTGTTTAGTGCAGACGAAGGTTTCTGAAGTTTCTCCTCTACGTCAACTAGGCCCTCCTCGATGTCGACTACAGTGTTGTCGATGTCGACTTGCTGTTCTTCGTCATTCTGCTGCTTTCCGACCTCTGGCTCTTGCAGTTGATGTCCGCTTCTGAGTTTTACAGCAGCGATGTGCCCAGTCTTTCCCTTAGGATTTGGTTTTGAAGACCCAGGGAGCGCACCCGACTGTCTGGGGATTCCTGCTGCCAGCTGACCAATCTGTGTATCAACTGATTTTCGCCATATATCAATCTCCCCAAGCCTAGAGTTGACCCCTTGCATCTGAGTGTAGACGGAGTTGAAGGAATGCCTAGTTTCTTAGTGATTCCTCCGTATTTCCTCCAGGACTGTCTGTATATCATCCTTTTTCTGGTCTCTTTCTGGATGTCCTGGAGCTCTATAGGGCGGGGGGTTCCTAGGGACACCTTGGTTCCATTGTGGTTGCTGAAACCTTTGGTCCCCTATGTAGCGATTGGGACCCCCTGCGTAAGCTACCTCCTCGTGGTGTTCTGCCATCCTGACTTGCTCTGTATGTGGGCACTCAGGAGTGGTGTGCCGCTGCGATCCGCATTCAATACAAGGCTGGTTGACAGAAAGATACTTTACTTGCTTTATGAGCTTCTTGTTCTGATCTCTGTAGTACTGTTCCCTTACATCCGGATCAATTTCCTTAGGAGGCTCATAGAGGGGCATGGAAGGTGCTGGCCTGGCGTATGGGTTCTCTTCATAAGTTGCAGTAGACCCATACTTGTTGTCGTAGTTGGTGAGCTTCTCTAGCACACCCCATGCGTCACTTGGCGGCATTGTCAGATACTCATAGCGAGTATAGTGGTTGATTCTGTCCTTAGTGACTTGATCAAGAGAGTTGAAGAAGATCTCCTGAATGACGTAGGGTGGCTGTCCATGAGTAGGGCAAGATCGCAGAAGTTCCGTGTAGCGCTCCCATGCTTTTGCCAGGGGTTCCCCTTGCTTTTGTTTGAAGGCGGTGATTTTCTGGCGGAGATGTGCTGTTTTGGCGGGTGGGAAGAATTTGTTCAGAAACTCTTGCTCTACTTGGGCCCAAGTTGTCAGTGATCTTGGTTTCAGCCCTTCAAGCCACTTCAGTGCAGGTTCGGCCAGCGACCAGCGGAAAGACTTCATCTTGACATATTCCAGAGTTGTACCTTCAGCAAGAGTACGGCACATGTCAGAAAAGTTCGTAATATGTTCAAGAGGACACTCATTAAATCTACCGAAAAAGGCATTATTTTTAAGCTCTATAAGAAATTGAGTGCGAATTTCAAAAGAGTTTTCAGGGATAAGAATCGCCGATTCAGGCACGACGAAGGTCGGATGCATATAATCCTCAGCAGTAGTTGGATATTGGGCAAGCTCAGCTTCTGCTTGCCTTGTTCCCTTGTTGCCCTTTCATTGGCTATAGTGGTATCCTTTGCGGCTAGCTCCCTTGTAAGCCTGGCAATCAGCTGTTCTTGTGATTCAGCGGCCGCCATGATCCTTTTGAGTTTAGAATGAATGTGTAGGTAACGCTCTGGTTCGTCTAAGCTGTCAAACTCGGGTGGTAGACCAGAACGGCGCATACACCTGAAAAGTAACTCAAAGTAGACGTGAGATTTAACTACCTAAGGCGCGAATGATTGCTTCCCCGGCAACGGCGCCAATTTGTTATTGTAGGAGGATGGTCAAGTATGAAATAAATATAAAATAAAGATCAGACTGACTTCCCTGTCTCAGCAAATAAATACAAGACTTCCTCCCGTTGTAGTAGAAGGTTGTCAGGATCGAATCCACGAGGAAGCACGTCAGCAGTTCTTAGGTAGCAACAGATTCTCACAAACAAGCAGCAGAAAGACATAAATAAAAGCAGAAAAGACAAAGCAAAACAGGAAATAAAACAAAGCAACATGCGTACTCGATCTCGACTAAACCCTACTCGAGATCGACAACAGTAAGTCAAAAATTGAAAACTAAAACTCAAAATCGACGACAACAGAAGAAATCTTAACTCGACCTAGACAAGAGTCTACTCGATATAGACGAGACTCTCCTCTGTATCGACAAGAAAGACAGAAACTTTAAATTGCAAATTTCAAACACAGAACTCAGATTTTCAACAGAAATAAATCAATATAATAAAAGACTTCCAAGGCCAGGGTATCAACACCATAACGATAACCATGCAAAGTAACACATAAAGGCATAAAAGATCATGCTTTCCATCAAACAACTTTCATTGTTAACAAATAGGCATATAGAGGCTTTCGCATAAACCCTAATTGTTACTAACCCTTTTCACATAATTAACCCAAGTTGCATTAAGATCACTTTCGCTTCAATAATACAAATAAGGATCACCTTCAACTCTCGCAAAAGAATCATGCTCATAGGGTTAGAAGACGAATTGCATAGAAAGATCTGACCTTTACTGCATCATCTCACATGGCCACCGTCGGGCTCACCCCATCCCCAGAAGTGGGTGGACTACTCACGCCTCATCGCAATCGCAGACATTGATTGGAAAGAAAATAACAACTTGCATTCAACTAAATTCAAAGACTTTACAATCCTGGCAATCAACTCTCGTAAACTGCCAAAACCTTAAAACCTCTGAACTCCCTAAACCATCTCTGTGAACTACCTCTCTCCCTCTCTGAAAAATCCCCTTTTTTGAAAAACCAGCCCCTAGGGCTTTATTTATAGCCTTCTAATCCTTACTAATCAAGGATAGAATATCTATATCTAAAACTATATCTAAAATGCTTAACGATAAATAAAAGCAATAAAGAAATTAAATCTAAATATATCTAAATTGTCTCAAGTGGATAAAACTCTTGATAGATGTAGATAAAATCGGATAGATTTTGGTCTTCTCGGCTTCCAAGGAATCCCAACTCTACTCGGACTGCTCATGTCGACGCGATTTCAGAAGCTGTTCTACTCGACTTCGACAAGGGCTCGTCGATGTCGACTAGAATTCGTCGTCGACTAGACTCCTTGGGTGACTCTGCTCGACAAGGCTCGGACAAGGCTCCTGGGCGTCGTCGACCTCGACAAGGCTCATCGACATCGAGTTGGGTTCTTTCTTTCCGCTTCCGCGAGTTGCCTCTTCCGATGCAGCGAGGTCGTCGATCCGCAGGTGTGAGAGCCCCCTTCCGTTGGAGCGAGTTGGCTTCTCCGTCGGCTTGGTGCATCCCGCTGGCAGCGAGGATTTCCGCGGCAGCGAGCGGTCCGCTGCAGCGAGTCGAGTCGCTGGCAGCGAGTGCCGCCTGGTCGTCCTCGTCCTCGTCTTCGGCTTGTCGACCAGCTCTCCGGGTGTGGCGCTGAGGTGTCGTCGATCTCGACTAGTGGTCCTCGAGATCGAGTAGGGCTCCAGAGCTGGGTTGGTCTGGCTCTCGACACTACTCCTAGTCGACAAGGCCTGTGCTCGGACATGCTCGTCTAGATCGAGTAAGGCCTACTCGAGATCGAGTAGCCTGGGCTCTTAGCTTGATTTGACTGGTTCCGCTGCTTTTTTGACCTTGGACTTCTGTAGTGGTTTTCCGAGCTTCTCTGACCTTCCTTAGAGTTGCTGTAAAACATCTCGAATTCTGCGAATTTAAACAGAAACTGGTGTAGATTCCAAAATTTGGCAAATAAACATAAACTACATAGATTCTGTACTAGCTAACCCAAAGGTATGCAAAGTATGCAGAAAACGATATTAAAGTTGCTGTAAAATATGGCAAATTCAGCTCACAACACTCCGGACGAGGAATCTTGAACCCTACCCTAACCCTGAATCTGAAACACTGCTGGTTTTTTGATACTGTTTTAAAACTCTTGGTGACTGTTTTACCTCCTCCCTTTGTTGAAAGACAAAAAGGGGGAGACGATCTATCTGATGTCTATCTGCTGTGGTTTAGACTTTAACAGTTTATAACTGATGTGAACCAAAGGTCTTGGAAGACCTTGTTTTGATTTTTGGTTGGATGTTTTTCACGATAAAATTATGATCCAACATTTGTCTAACCCATGCAGGTACTTAGTCCGATTTTGCTTATGATATTATTACTTGACTAAGTTACAGGGATGCACAGGTTTTGTCTTTCATCAAGGGGGAGATTGATAACTCCATTCCCTTGATGAAAATCGGAATTAGTTTCAAAGGCTTTGACAGACAGTTTGTGTCAAAGGTCTTGAAGCTGCA
Organism: Persicaria tinctoria; assembly: GCA_037127255.1. Classification (NCBI taxonomy): domain Eukaryota; kingdom Viridiplantae; phylum Streptophyta; class Magnoliopsida; order Caryophyllales; family Polygonaceae; genus Persicaria; species Persicaria tinctoria. The sequence goes on along the minus strand of JBANSL010000011.1, from coordinate 23,403,652 downwards.
ACTGTGTTGATGAAACACAAAACCTGTACTTTATTGTATTATGTCTGAATATTATTATATGTTATTATATGCTTCTAGATATTATTTTATATACTAACATTTCAGGAAGTTGTTCGAAAATTATCTCCTTCCATAAGCTTGAAATCGAGAGAATTCAAATTGGAAGATCATGGCGTCCGAGTTTCCAAATATAGAAGATCATGGAGATTTCTTCCCAAGCCACAATCAATTCTAGCCGTTGAAGAAGATCTCTAGGCGCCGAGTTGATCTGTATAAGAAGGAGATGGAGAAACGAGGTCAGACACATTCGTTGAACACAATCCCTCATTCACACTCAAGCCTTCAAGTGAAATCTGTCTTCTTCGTGTGCTCTCTGCTAAGTTCTTAAGAGTCTGTTATTTTGTTTCAAAGCATTTGAGAGTTACACAGTGAGCTTATACGATATATTTCGAGTGAGTGTTATACTCGAGAGTTTTGTAACTCAGGAAGTGAACACTAGGCGATTGATTCACTAAGTGTAAGAGGATTGTACTAGATATCTGAGAGAGGTGGGGCTCTTCTAGATTGGTCTAGGACTCCAAGGGAACATGAGTTGACTAGATTGCAATTGTATAGGAGAGAGGCTTCTCGGTGAGCTATTAGGATCCTAAGTCTTGTGAATCAATAAAAGCCGGTTGAATCGTAGGGTTGTGGAAGAACCCTATGCGGGGACGTTATTCCAAGTTTGTGCCGAACCTCGTAAACAATTCATTGCGTCCTTTACTTACTGTTTTACCATATTTCCGCATTTGTTCGAATTGTATAATATGTTTGTGATTCAGGTTTTCAGAGAAAGGATTAAGTCTAATCTCAAAGGGTTTTGCACGAGCTTCAAAAGTCTTGAGATTATCTGCGAAAAACCGGCATACTCTATTCAACCCGCCTTCTAGAGTATCTTTATATTACTTTGTTATACATTATCGAAATTTCAATATATCTAATATACACTAAGAACAAAATCATCTATCTTTTGATCAAGTCCGTCAACTCTAAGTGTGTGACCGCATAGGACCTGTTTATAATAGCCATGGGTTTAACCCGTTTAAGCCTATTAATCGTAGTTGGCTTCTAGTAAAGCATTACGACTCCTAAAATAATCGGATTGAATATCTCTATCAATTGTCCTATTCCATAATTAGTCATTGCACATTAAATTAAAGGACACAATTCCTTCAATCTCCCACTTGTCGTTAAATAAGTGTGCAATTTAAGATATCCGTGTCTCTTAATGTCATATTTGATGATATGGTGACATTCATATCTATTATCAAATATATTCCTTGAACTCCGAGTTTGAACTGTCAATTAAACGGATGATTACAAATAATCCATCCGAGCATGGCCATGCATTTTTAATTCTTGCTCTGCAAGTGGCCTAGACACCATTCCTTTTCAATGCATCATAGTATGCATGAAGAAGGAGGACATCTACACTCTTGTATGACTATGTCTCCCACTCAACTTTTGGCAATCCCATCTACGACCTTTATAACTCCCTGTTACGGAAAGCGTTTAGCCGTGTCAAAGAAATACAAATCATCAAGAGGGACCATAACACACTCATGTATGAGGAATCTACTAATCATGGTTTAACTTAAAACTCCGCAATCCCTTTTGTAGAGTCTTAAGGTGGGTCTGTCCTATATGTATCATCCATACATATATATGTAATTGACTAGACATCTCCATGTCCCTATAGCCCATGAAACCTGGCGCTATCAGTCAACTTACAATATAGTCCTTTAATAAAATCACTTATGTCCAATATGATGATTTCAGACTAAGCACTTGTGATAATTCATAACTGCATTTCACTTAATGGGGTTTCATTTACTAGAACACTTAAGATAAGCCCATTTGCGAACTACGAACTATTTGGACATTTTATTTATTATCGTTCAACACAATATATAAATAAAGATGAAATATCATATATCATAAAATCATCCAATCGAACATAAAGTTAGTGTCTAACACTCTAAACATAAAACGTAATAGAAAACAATCTCAAATCCATTCTCCAATGTGTTTGAGACCCTTAGCCCTAGTGTGACTATCATGCTTGGGCCTAGGCATAGGCTTTGTCAATGGATCTGCAAGGTTGTCATCTGTATGCACCTTACACATCTTAATGTCACCCTTGGTGACTATGCGTCGAATATGGTGATACTTCCTCATAACGTGTCTAGATTTGGATCTCGAGCTCGGTTCCTTGGTCTGGGATAGGCACCATTTTTGTCACAATGGATGTAAATAGGCCCTGAGATGCTAGGAAAAACATCGAGTTCGTCTATGAACTTCCTCATCCAGACAACCTCCTTAGCCGCTTCACTAGCAGCTATATATTCAGCCTTTGTCGTAGAATCGGCAATTGTGTCTTGTTTAGCGCTCTTCCAGCTCACAGCTCCACCATTAAGGATGATAACATATCCCGGTCGAGACTCAAAGCCATCTCGGTCAGTTTGGAAGCTCGCATCAGTATAGCCTTCCACAATCAAGTTGTCATCACCCCCATATACTAAGAAATCATCTTTAGTTCTTCTCAAGTACTTCAGGATGTTCTTAGCTGCACACCAATGTGCCTGATAGAGCATGATTAGTGTTGCATTATAGAATGCATTTACCATAATTTAGTTGTGAATAGTGCATATTTTAGTTACAATTACATGTTTACCTATGGTGTTGGAAGAGTCGGAATCTATACAATTTTATGGTTAATTTCAGGTAAATGTAGATCCGACGAGGAATTAGGAGACTCTTGGATGAAGAAACATTCAAGTTGAAGAAGAAAAGTGAAGAGCACCGGAGCGGAGTCGAATTTCGAGAGCCTAAGTGAATAACAAGTCATCAAAAGTTGTCGCCAGACATGCTGAACTTGTTTCGCACTTTCTGGAGGTGTCGGTGGTCCGATTGACTATTATAACCATGCGTTGGAAAGCTCTCTTCGAGATCTAAAACTTTCGTTTTCACATCGAGACCAAATTCGAAACGGAAAAATCGCCTACAGTTTGGATCATTGATTGTTGAATTGTGGGTTTCTTAATCTAGTTCTTATTCCTATTGCAATGTTTTGACTTCTTTGTGCTTAATTGCTTGAATGTGTTTTATTCTCTCTGGCCTGATCAACTAGTTAGAGTAGATTCATTCAATTGCTAGGGTTTTGCAGATTCCTCGTAGCGAACCTTAACCCAAGTGGCAATCATATCCCTTTAGGACTCGTAGGACTAATTGGATGTGTAGGAAGTTGAATACATGTTGAATATCGACTCGTAGCTTGATATTATGTGTACCTTGGTTAATTCATAATCTTAATGCTATCTCTAGGTTGAATCTTAAACGTGTTAGTGTTATTTAGAGATAAGGGTTGCTAGGACTCGTAGGACTAGTAATTTACATAAGATCTGGACAAGGACATTGATAGGAAAAGACAAGAACTAGAGGCTGAAACAAGGATCGAATTCATCAATCGAAGTGATAAATTGTAGGTGAACCTATTTCTCTCTACTGAATTCTACAATCTATTTACTTTGTTTGCTTGCTTCTGCTTTGATAAAAGGCGGATCTTTTCACACCAAAAACCCTCATCTTCTTACTAGCGATTAGAATTGATACTTGAATTGAATAGATTTCCCTGTGGATCGATCTCTTGCTTACACACTATACTAGTTGTGAGTTTGAGTATTCTTTGGCAAGAACAACGACAGGTTTTCCTCTTGTCAAATTTGGCGCCGTTGCCGGGGAATTCTTATTGAATTCTTGTGTTGTTTTAATCGCTAATCTTGGTGTGGACCACCTATATGGTCCACACTCGTGCTACTAACATATGTTGAAGGTGAGGTTATTGCAGTTACATGGAGAGAGTTTTCATCAATACTTCATCAGAATGCAGGAGTACATTAACGATCTTTGTTCATGGGGTTATCAAGCTAGTACAAGGGAAGTGCTTCTATGCATCTTTGATGGTATGACTGCTGACACACAGAGCCTTGCTGAGCAAATGAGTGATGGAGGTTTATTAGATATGGGACTCTTGGAGATGTGGGATTTTTTCTGCTACATGAATTATCAATGTGCGCAGAATGAGTCACTTCCTCCTGTATCTCAAATCGTTGAGACCTCTGTTACACTTCTTGAGGTCCTTGTGGAAAATCCCACTGAGAAGATAGAAAACAATTCATCTGATGAGATCATCCCTAGCTCGCCCATTGATGAGTTAGACCTAGAGCCTATTGCTGAGGCTACAAAGCCAGTAAAAGTTACCTTCTGCACTCGAGAGAGTATTGATGAATACGTTGATCCATTTGGCTGCTACTTTGACAAGCCACCAATAGAACTGAATTGGTGGTATTATATACCCTCTGTGGGTAGTCAAGCTCAGGCATACGATAAGTCGAAACAACTCTTACATTCTTTATTATTTCGTTTCAATTTATTTGTATGTAGTGCATGCTTGGTTGGTAGTTGTGCATAAGAGTTTGATAGGTTACTGAGGGCTTTGACTATGTCTGATTAATTAATGTTTTAAGCTTAAAGAAATTGTCGAGCCAATGACAGTAAACAATGGCGCTACTTGGGAGGAAACCCAACATAAGTTTTCTGTTTTTCTCTGTGTCTTCTGTTTTCTCATACTAGTTTTGGTTTTGTTCGGTTGTTGGAAGCTAACACCGCAGGGAGAAAAGGTGTTGAAGAGCTAAATTCCGCAGGCCGCCCCGCGGCCTTTGATAGGACTGAAATATTCCCTTTCCTCACTTTCCACCACCGCAGTGAACAAATCAGTTTTTCTTTCTTTCCTTCATATTTTTATCTTTTGTTGTCTTTTATGTCATTGAGGACAATGCCTGATTTAAGTGTGAGGGGAAGAATCGAATGGTATGATAGGATTGCATGTTTATTTTTAGTTTGCACTTTTATTTTTGTTTCTAGTTTATATTGCATATCAGCATGTTAGTCTTTAAAAAGAAAATCCCCAAAAAAAAATCAGTTATTTATAAATTACATTGTTAGAATTAGGTCTTATTTCCCCATATGGATACCGTTTGTCCTCTATTCTATCTATTTGAGATTTATGCCCCATGATGTGCTTGGATTGTTGAAACCTTCGATATATATTTTCTATACTATTTGGTGAACATAATTGGTTAATGATTGAGCACATTAGATCTTTAAATTATGGGTGATCTTGAAGTTCTAGACATGACCTGGTGAGCTTATTTTAGCCTATTCAGGACTACACTTTATTGAGTCCTCTTGCTTGTTGTGTGTGCTCTCTTCAATTACTTCCTCTTTGGCTTGCATTTAGATATCTTTTTCAAGGCTGCATATTATGATCTCTGCACATGACTTAAACATGATTGAGGCACCTTTATTAGCCCTATTTGACTATATTCTCACCTTACATATTATCCTCTGCTTGAAGCCAGTTTGAGCCTAATTGCCTATTCTTTTATAGCTCCACAAGATTTTTCCATAGCCAATGATAGCCTGACCCCATCTGGGAATTTAGGACTAGTTGGTGAGTATTTATAGTGTGGATGATGGTTTGTAGCGGTGGATTGTATGTTTGAGGTGTATTTATGAGATGTTTGATTCCTGATAGCATATTCATTACTTGGGACCTAAGGAGGATAAAATTCACTTAGGGGCAAAAGTCAAGGAAAATCATTTGATATAGCATGAATGAATGGAAAAAAAAACAAAGAATAAAGGAATGAGTTGAGTATGGTTTCTAAAGTTTTATGCTTGAGATTGGTGTTGTTTGGCATTATAGTGATATGGTATGAGAAGTTTATGAGTGGTTTTATGATTTGGTAGCTTCCTTAGTTCCCGGATTATGAGCACCACATGACCAAAATTGTTCCATACTTTATATGTTCTACCTTGGCCCCATTACAACCCGAAAGACCTCATGATTTTTGTTGTGTGTAGAGTCACCAGCGGTGGAGATTTAGAACACTGGTGCAAGGCTCTTGTAGCTAAGTTTTTGAAGATTGAGTTTTGAGCGTAAACATTTAACCTTAAACACTTGAGTGAGAGTGAAACACATATTCCCTGTGAGGTCTATAATGGATATGGTTGCCTAGTTTCATTGATTATTGCAATTATGTGCTATGATGTTGTTAATCTATATTGTTTGCTAGTTTTCATGCACTTAAAAGAGTATTGAGGCATGGATACATGTATTGCTATTCTGTGGGGCTGCAAAGTTGAGTTTTCTATTGCTTGAGGAAAAGCAAAGGTTCAAGTGTGGGGGAATTTGATAGAGTATGATTAGTGTTGCATTATAGAATGCATTTAGTATAATTTAGTTGTGAATAGTGCATATTTTAGTTACAATTACATGTTTACCTATGGTGTTGGAAGAGTTGGAATCTATACAATTTTATGGTTAATTTCAGGTAAATGTAGATCCGACGAGAAATTAGGAGACTCTTGGATGAAGGAAGATTCAAGTTGAAGAAGAAAAGTGAAGAGCACGGGAGCGGAGTCAAATTTCGAGAGCCTAAATGAATAACAAGTCATCAAAAGTTGTCGCCAGACATGCTGAACTTGTTTCGCACTTTCTGGAGGTGTCGGTGGTCTGATTGACTATTATAACCATGCGTTGGAAAGCTCTCTTCGAGATCTACAACTTTTGTTTTGACATCGTCACCAAATTCGAAACAAAAAAATCGCTGTGAACAGTAAAAGCCGCCCCGTGGCCAAGCCAGCCGCCCCGCGGCCCGAACCTCTGACTAGCGATTTCGCTGATCGCCGTCCGCCCCGCGGACGGCGATCAACCTTATGCACATTATTCCATTGTTGAGAGCGCCGTTAAGCATGAACAACTAAACTCTCAAGGTTTCGCCTACAGTTTGGATCTTTGATTGTTGATTTGTGAGTTTCTTAATCTAGTTCTTATTCTTATTGCAATGTTTTGACTTCTTTGTCCTTAATTGATTGAATGTGTTTTATTCTCTCTGGCCTGATCAACTAGTTAGAGTAGATTCATTCAATTGCTAGGGTTTTGCATATTCCTCGTAGCGAACCTTAACCCAAGTGGCAATCATATCCCTTTAGGACTCGTAGGACTAATTGGATGTGTAGGAAGTTGAATACATGTTGAATATCGACTCGTAGCTTGATATTATGTGTACCTTGGTTAATTCATAATCTTAATGCTATCTCTAGGTTGAATCTTAACGGTGTTAGGGTTATTTAGAGATAAGGGTTTCTAGGACTCGTAGGACTGGTAATTTACATAAGATCTGAACATGGACATTGATAGGAAAAGACAAGAACTAGATGCTGAAACAAGGATCGAATTCATCAATCGAAGTGATAAATTGTAGGTGAACCTATTTCTCTCCACTGAATTCTACAATCTATTTACTTTGTTTGCTTGCTTCCGCTTTAATAAAAGGCGGATCTTTTTGAAATACCCTAAAGTATTTTTGGGTATTTCTATTTTAGTTAAGTAAATGAATAAGGTTAAAATTTTAAAATAAAAGAAATTATAAGATTTTTTATGGAATATATATATCTTATATTTTGATTCTTATTAATTTGAACATAAATTTTGGTTGTTTATTATGATTTCAAGAGTGAAACTTATTTTAACTAAGATAAAACATTACTTTTGTTTTATATAATAAAGGTTGATGTGATTTTATCGTTTTATTCATTTATTTGAGGGAATACTTAAATTATTTCAATACAAAATAAATATACTTTATGATCCGAGTTATTCTATTAACATATCTTCTAATTAAAAGATATGAATGAATTTATTATTCTAATAATAAATTTTATTATAAAGTTTGAAACATTACAAGAATTCATTCGAAATAGTTATTTAAATAAAAGCAGCTATATTAATTATATATATGATTTTATCTTTTATTGTATTTATTTACTTTTACCTTTGTGTGTATACATATATATTCTTTTGTTCTATTGAACCGGATGAACCGGACCAAATAAAGAAAAAAATTGAACCGGGTTCGGCTGAACCCATCTTCTTCCTCCTCCTTTCACGTTGAACAAAGGGATCTGAAGCTCCAATGGTGGTTTTCAATATTTGGACGTTTCACCTTCAAAACGTCCCCATTAAATGCTAATCAATTTCACCTTATCAAAAACGTGGACAGATCTTAAAGTTGTGGAGGAACCCATTCTCAATCCCGTCCAAATTCATAAACCCTCATTCTTAAATTCAACCCAATCCGGTGATTATGTGACAATTTCATCCAAATTGATTGAGGGCAATGAATTACGACATCAATTGGAAGTTAATGTCACATTCAATTTGATCCAATCCAGTGTTTTGGAGCTTCCAATATAAATAGGGACGTTTGCCCCTTTCAACAAAATTGCACCACTACACTCAAATTCCGAGCTCTTCATCTATACCCTTGTGTTTCTTTCATCGTCAGGAGTAATCCTATACAAAAATTTGGCTAAATTACATGCGGAATAAAAATATCCACAAATTCACTCAGCCCTTTCCGCCACCATCGAACCACCGTGTCGCCGCCACCGTCACTGTTGTTGCTTCCCGTCGCCACCAGGAGTCGCGCTGCCCTTATCGTAGCCACCCCCGAGCCGCGTCGAGCCACCATGGTCGAGCCACCATTGCTGCAGGTGAAGTGGGGGTATGCCGACTGCTGAGCGTAGACAGTAGTCACGGACTTGGGAGGAAGAAGGCCTAATTACACAAACCTCCCTAAACTTTCTTCTTTGGTAAAATATGCCCTTATACCTGTTTTAAAATTTATAAAACTTACCCCAGAGTTTTAGAATGTATTCTAACTCACGTAAATTCTTAAATTCGCAGCGATGATCTCGAATCCCTACACACCCATCCCGAGACAAGATTCCCAAGAGGATGTAATTGGTATAAATTCTGACTTTATAATTAAAATCAATTTTTATTTGAATTAATAAGTCAATTATGCGTATAAAATATCAATTATTAAACTCTTCTTTGTGTCTCGTATTCCATGTGTGTAGAGCCGTTACTAAGTGATTCAAACTCGTTCACAAGTCTTTGAAGTCCATAGTTGGTATCGAAATCCAACAAGACGAAAAAGGCAAGTGACTTTCCGAGCCTTTCTGCTCATTTCGGTGCTTTCGTGTCTAGTTGTTTTGTTTCCTTTGGTTGCTTGCCAAGTTAAATAAAATAAATTACAATTCACCCGTTTTGAGTAATTTATTTAATCGTCAGTTTGGATTTGGCAAGTATAATTGGGTAAAGTTATTATTTGACCTTAATATAAAATAATAACATAGTTTACCCACCGTTATTTAAAGCATGATTTATTATTGTTCTTTCATGCTAAAATGGTTAGGTATGGAACATGTTATTTCATTGATATTTCCATCCGTTATTTTTTTTTATTCTATTTGGTATCCATGTTACATTTAAATAATATGGAATACGTACTTTTGTAATGTGTGATCACTTAAGATAAGTCATTAATCAATAGTGACAATGTGAGGATTGTGTGTTACGATCGTAACTCAACTGAATCAAGATCAATCCAAGTAAAACGTATCAATCAATGCAAAGTAAAGTGAACCGTGTAATGTGTAACGTTAAATGAAAGTGACGTGGTATAGTCAGGTCAGGGCTGTTATTCCCCGGTCTTAAAGTTTCATGAAACTAACACATTTCGAATGCGCATATATTATCTATCGGAATGTTACACTACCAAATAAAAAGGTAGTAGGTCGTTATCTGCTATTAACAGCGGGATCGGTATTATGTTATTAATTATTAATGATTAATTAAGAGGTGTGTTTCGAATGAAATTTGTAACCTATCAAAGTATGTGTTGTGAAGCATGTAAATTATATCAATGTGTTAAAATGTGTAACGTCGTGCAAAGTTGTATTCAAACTATTCAACGTGAGGAAAGTGAGTGAAGTGTGTGATAGACAATTGCTTTCATAGTGATCACAATTAATTCAAGCTATATCATATCCCATATGTACTCGGGATATGGTTCCTAAGGGTGTTTGTCGCCCACTTCTTATGTTATTCAATCCTTCGGGATTATCCGTGTCATAACAGTTGTGTCGTCAAATTTTTAACCCATACAAAATACTCTAATAATCGCATTCAGGTTTAATTCATACCATTAAAGGTCAATGAGTATAGATCTGAAGTAGTCCCAGTTTTCGAGCCGTCACTTGCTAGTTCTCGCGAACTAACTGTCCTTTGTTAATTTGGACGGCTAGGGGTTCATTGTCTTCATACAATATCCTAGTCTCCAGTTCGGAGGTTAAGGTCGAGTCTTCGAAGAGAAGTTTAAGAAGAGTAAGAAGACATTTTATTATTTAAAGTTGTTAGAAAATATTGTAAAAAGATTTAAGTGTTTATTTTTACCAAGTCTTCCGTTGTAATGTTTTAGTGTATTGAATATTGTAATTTGAATTATACGTTTAATAAAAAAAATTATTGTATTTTAAGACTTCCGCTATTTATATTTTATTTTGTTATTATCTTGTTTATGGGAGCATGGTAGCATGTCCCTATAAGCCTAAGGTGGTTACGAAGACCTTAAAGTCCAAGTAATCACTGGCGCTGCAACATTCCCTCGTTTACAGAAGGGGGTGTTACACTTTTCACACCAAAAACCCCCATCTTCTTACTAGCGATTAGAATTGATACTTGAATTGAATAGATTTCCCTGTGGATCGATCTCTTGCTTACACACTATACTAGTTGTGAGTTTGAGTATTCTTTGGCAAGAACAACGACAGGTTTTCCTCTTGTCAGTGCCTCTCCTGGATTCAATTGGTATCTGCTACACATACTCAAAGCATATGCAACATCAGGTCGTGTGCACACCATGGCATACATGATAGATCCTATAGAAGAAGGAAAAGGAATCTTACTCATCTTTTCTATCTCAGTAGGTGTCTTAGGACATTGCTTCTTACTAAGATGTACACCATGTTGCATAGGTAAAAATCCTTTCTTGGAATCTTGCATTTTGAATCTGTTGATAATCTTATCTATATAAGTTCCCTGACTCAATCCAAGCAATCTCTTAGATCTATCTCTATAGATCTTTATTCCAAGTATATACTCTGCCTCTCCCAAGTCTTTCATTGAGAAACATTTCTTCAGCCATTCCTTAACGGACTCTAGCATCGGAATGTCATTCCCAATAAGTAGTATGTCATCCACATACAAAACTAGGAGGACCACTTTACTCCCATTAAACTTCTTGTATACACAAGGGTCATCTTCACATCTGATGAAATCAAACTCTTTGATCTTCTCATCAAATCGAAAGTTCCAACTCATGGATGCTTGCTTAAGTTCATATATAGATCTCTTAAGCTTGCATACCTTCCTGACATTACTTGGATCTTTAAAACCCTCGCGTTGTGTCATATACACACATCCTCTTCCAAGAATCCATTCAGGAAGGCGGTTTTGACATCCATTTGCCAAATCTCATAATCATAATAAGCGGCAATAACAAGGATTATCCTAATGGATCTTATCATGACAACTGGTGAAAAGGTCTCATCATAGTCTATACCATGAATATGTTTAAAACCTTTGGCAACTAATCTTGCCTTGTATACAGATACCTTTCCATCCTTATTTGTCTTAAGTTTGAAAACCCATTTGCTTCCTATGGGTTTTACCCCATCTGGCAAATCTATCAAGTCCCATACTTGATTTTCAAACATCGAATCCATTTCGGATCTGATGGCCTCAAGCCATTTCTTGGAGTCTGGACCCATCGTTTCTTGCTTATAGGTATTAGGCCCATCATGTTCTAGCAGAAGAACATCAAGGTTTACATTCAAGATGAAATCATCATAACGTCTTGGTTGTACCCTTTGCCTCTCTCATCTACGAGTGGGTTCAATTGGTTCAACAACTGGAGCTGGAACAGTTTCCCCAACTATTTGTGGATCCTCTTGTTCCGGTTCTTGGATGATTTTAGGCCCTTAGCCTTCCAAAACCATCAACTCGTCCTCGACATCATCTATGTCATCTCGTTGTTAAGTTTGTTGCTCTTCATCATGAGCTGGTTCAAGATGAATATTTCTCCCACTTGACTTGTTGGAAATGAACTTTCTTTCCAAAAAGACACTATCCCTTGCAACAAACACCTTTTGTTCAGCGGGATTGTAGAAGTAATATCTAAAACTACCTTTTGGATACCCTATAAAATAGCATTTATCTGATTTAGGGGCAAGCTTATCCGGCTGTAAACGCTTGACATAAGCTTCACATCCCCATATCTTCATAAAAGACAATTTTGGAACCTTTCCAGTCCATATCTCGTATGGAGTTTTGTCTACAGCTGTAGACGGAGTCCTATTTAGTGTAAGTACGGCAGTTGTGAGGGCATATCCCTAGAAGGATACCGGAAGGTCAGCCAAAATCATCATAGATCGGACCATGTCTAACCGGGTCCTGTTTCTCCTTTCAGATACACTGTTAAGCTGTGGTGTTCCTGGAGTAGACAATTGTGTTACTATCCCACAATTTTTCAAATGATGATCAAATTCACGGCTCAAGTACTCACTACCACGATCTGATCGAAGTGCTTTTATTTTCTTGCCAGTTTGAGTCTCTACCTCATTTTGAAATTCCTTCTACTTTTCAAAGGATTCCGATTTATGTGACATAAGGTAAATATATCCATATCTACTCATGTCATCAGTAAATGTGACATAGCTCAGTAGCCTTTTCACTTGTTCCTTTGAAAGGTGACCTTGTCATCTTGCCCATCAAACATGACTCACATGTATCAATGGATTCACAATCCACGTCTTTTAGAAGTCCATCTTTATGGAGCTTCTTCATGCGGTCTAAACTGATGTGACCCAAACGACAGTGCCATAGGTAGGCTTCACTCAACTTAATTGATTTTTGCCTTTTTGTATTTATGTTATAAGATTATGTTGTAAGGTCGAATACAAATATTCCATTAATATCTTGAGCACGAGCATAGAAGATATCATTCTTCTGAATAATTATACCTTCATCTGTAGTGCTAAAATTAAAACCTTCAGAATAAATTACTGCAGCCGAAACAAGGTTCTTTGTAATGCTAGGAACAAAATAACAATTATTTAGTTTTAAGATTAAACTAGAAGGAAGAGGTAAACTAAAATCTCATACGACAAGTGTAGCAACGCTTGCTCCATTTCCAACGCGTAGCTCTATCTCCCCTTTCTTCACTTGTCTCCTATTTCTTAGTCCCTGCACATTTAAAATAATGTGAGCACCACATGCGGTATCTAATACTCAAGTAGGATCGTTATCTAATGTGCAAACATTGGTTTACATTAATTCAATAACATAAATACCTGAAGTGTTGGAACTCAAAGTCCCATTCTTCTTGTCTTCCAGGTACTTGGGACAGTTTCTCTTCCAGTGTCCCTTCGCCTTACAATGGAAATAATCATGGTCTGCATCCACTCTTGGCTTCTCACCTCCCTTAGGTTTTGCAACTTTCTTGCCTTTCTCTTGGGGATTGTTCCTATTCTTGGCTTCCTTCTTAAACCCTTTCCCTTTATTGACATTAAGAACTTCTTTCTTATTGTCAGTAGGAGTATTCTGCTCAGCACCTTTGAGCATACCATGGAGTTCGTTCAGGTTCTTCTTGAGACCATGCATATGATAGTTCATCCTGAATAAGGCAAATTCATCATGCAACGAGTGCAACACGATATCTGTGGCCAACTCTTGGTCATATGGGGTGCCTAGTGTCTCCATATGGCTAAAAAGCCCAAACATGTTAAACACATTAGGACCTACTGGCTTCCCCTTCACAAGCTTTCTATCCAGTATAAACTTGTGAGTTTCATATCGTTCAATCCTTGCCTGTTCCTGAAACAACACTTTCAGGTTGGTGATGATTGTGTAAGCATCCTGATGTTCAAACCTCTTTTGAAGATCAGGTTCCATGCCTGCTAACATCAGACAAGTAACAGGCAAAGACTCACTCCTAAGCTTTTCTTCATTAACCTTCTCCTCATCTGATGAGGTATCAGTAATGACAGTGATAGGGTTGATAGGACATCTTCACGCCTTTCAGACATGAGGACGATTCTCAGATTCCTTTCCCAATCGAGAAAATTCGTTCCATTCAATTTGTTTTTCTCAACTATTGAGCGCAAGGTGAATTTCAAGTTATCATTCGACATAATGCCTATATAAAAAGGAAATGACATACAAATCAGTTTATGTTCGAAATGCAAATTACTTAGGATTAAACATCTTTAAAATAAGTAAATGCGCATTTTATTCAAATTGTTGTTGTTCCTGGTGAATAAAATAATTCCAAGATCCCAACGTACTTTTGCACTGTCTTGAGTCTTGTATGCTCAAGCTAAGTAACAATTACTAATTATAACTCCTTCTAATTCTTGGTTGATGATCCACATCCAATGTAAAATCATCCTATGCCTCAAGATCCAAAACTTTGCCTTTTGGTCTCTCGTTGGGTACAACCATATCAAAGCTTATGAACCCCTTGTATAGATTCACCCTCATTGGCCCAAGATTATGGAAAGACACCCTCACTTTTGTGAAGCCCATCCAACCAAAAATCTAGAACTTAATGGGTTATGATATGAAAAGGCATTGCCCCAATTTACCTTAGAAACTTAAGTCTTTTGTTTGTCTTTATTTATAAGTGAAAAAAATATCATAAATAAAAACAACATAAAACTTAAAATAAGACATTCAAAATGCAATGAAATTGTGATCTTAGTATGGCCCCTACGATGCATAAAATAAAGATCTAATCTTCATGGATCTCCACCCTCACGCCCTTCATGGATCTCCATCCTTGAACTTCTTATGTCTTCTTGTCTTCTTGTATTAATTACAATATTTTCTAATAATCTAATTACTAAAAATAAATTACAAAAATACATAACGATACGCAGATCGTGTACAAAAAAAACATAACGATACGCAGATCGTATTTATGGGCCATACTAGTCACCTTATGTATGCAAGCAATATATCATAATATAAAACAAGCATAATAAATCCATGAACATTCTTGATATTTTAATTCAAAAACTAGCAATAATATATATAGAATTAATTTTATGGTAACTATTACCTTGTATAATTCGATAGAAAATTTTTATTAGGGATAAGATATATACCATATCTAATTAAGGTAATTTAAGATTTTACACTAAAACCCTAATATACCTTTCTTAACCCTAATTGCCGCCCCATCTACTCCCACTCAAATTTTGTAACCATTACAAAACTTTTGATAATTGCAGGATTAAGACGGTAGATTTTCATGAAATTTAAAATTTTGACGAATTAATATATGAATCAAATTCACACAAAATCTATCAACTTGACATCAAAATCATGAAATTCTCAATTTCTTAGATTCAAATCAACTTATACTTACAAAATAAAATATTTCGTGAATTATACAATAAATCGTATCTATTGTATAAAATATAGCAATTGATTTACGGAACAACATCAAAACCAACCTTTTCGAAAAACAAAATAATTGATGCCAATGACGTACAATTAATGATCGGCAATCTCATTGTGGACTTTGATCAAGTGTTGTACATGTACGTTGATTCCTAATTAGAACAAGTTAGCGGCTTTATGATTGGAATCATATTTCGATTGTAAACAAAGTTTCACATATTAAATCTAATCAATTAAAATTTTAATTTTACAAATTATTCCATATATCAAATATATTGCTAAATCGAATCAAAACTAATAAGAAAATCAATTGATCATATCAATTTATGCAAGAGGCTCTGATACCACTATTGGATAATTAGATGCGCATCGGAAGTTTTAGAAACTATTGTCTATCATCTAATCGCAAGATCTTCATGCATAACATCGATAGATCAAATCCCATATCTAGTTTGTAATGTCAAAATCATCATAAACAATTTTAGCATCTCTCTCAAGGAAATCATCAACATCATCACCATCTTCACAATCATTTATCTCGATAGCTTCATCTTCACTACAAGTTATTATAGGTTCACCACTACCCACCAATACCACTTCGATGAGTTGATTCATGGGTGCCACTTTCAACAATATCACCTATGAAAATTCAAATAATGAACAAATAAATATATAAATAATTATGTATTGTAAATTTGTAAGTTTAAATAAACATAAAAGAGAAATGAGAAAAGTATATGGAAAGTAGTGATTGCGTATAGAACATGAATAAGTATCATCATCTTCGGTGCATAAGGCTTCACTAGCCCCTTCGGTTATCCACTCATCATCCGAGGATATGTCCTCCAACTCCAAGTTCAAATTGTATGACGGCTCAGTTTTCCGTGTTTTCTGTTGTTGCTTATTCTTTAATTTCAGATTGTGCATCACATAAACTAAATCATTTAGTTTATCTTGACGTAGATGATTTCTCCTTCTTGTGTGCACCTAATAATATATAAGTTTATTAAGTAATGTAGTAGACTAGAAGCAACTTGGGAAGGCCATTAATAATTACAACATGATATTAATTACAAGATAGCTTACCATCTCAAATGCACTCCAATTTCTCTCACAACCAGAAGAGCTGCAAGTTAAGCTTAAAATTGTTATAGCAAATCAGCTTAGCTCCGGACATTTAGGACCAAAAGAATCCTACCATTCAACTGCATAAATAATAGGCATTCAATTATTATTTTCATAGTTATACATTGAATAATAAATAAATATACACATCCTAGAAATACAAGATACACCTGACCTGGGGGTTTTGGAGTTCTTGTGTCTATAGCCAGTTCATAGCCAAAAAGACCCCTTGCATTTTTTAAGTCATCCATTTGCATATCAATCTTCACCCTTTCAGTTCGATCTGGAAGCATTCTTTGCAAGCATTCATACAAACCAACATTGACATCTGGATTGAATTCAGAGTTGCAGTGAAAATGTGGATTTAGAAAGTATCCAACTGCGTGCAATGGTCTATGTAGCTGAGAACCCCAACGCTGATCAATTATATCCAAAATTGGCTTGTACCTATGTAAATAAAAAAACAGATACAAGTAAAATTAAGGTTGAATTACAGAAACTAAAAAAATCAGTACTAAATTACAGAAATACAGAACTAGAATTGATCAGCGCTATATTACAGTGCTAAATTGCAGAAATAAATTACAATGCTAAAATCAGTACTGAATCAGTGCTAAATTACAGAAATAACAAAAATTCAGTACTGAATTACAAACTGAATTACATAAACGAAAAAAATTACAGAGATGAAAAAATCAGTTTCTAGACACTGAATTACAGAATTGAAATCAGTACTGAATTTTAAAAAATCATTTGAACAAAAAATCAGTTTCTAAACACTAAAATAAGTATTGAATTTTAAACACTTACAATTTTTCACCATAATCGAGGTTTGCTTTGATCTCATTTCTTGCTTGTTCCATTGCATGATAAATGAATCCCATGAGTTTGGCTGGTTCATCTGAATCCACCTTTTGCAGCACCATGACAAGAGGGAGAGATGCTTTCAAACATGTCTCAATTCCCTTCCAAAAACCACGAGCATCAAAACATATGATTGCACTCTTTTTCCTTCATTTGTCTTAGCAAATTTACTTGATAGCCACTTCTTTGAGTTAAACAACGTCACCAAAGCTCCTCTTTGCTCATTGAGGGATCTCAAAGTCAAGTAGAAAGTAGGAAATCGGGTTGCACCTGGCCTAATAATCTCCCTTCCTTTGGTAAACTCTTTCAACCACAAGTGAAGTAATGTTCTAGAATATAAGAAATTTGTTAACCTTTTCGCCCTTTCAATTATAGAACCATGAAGCTTAATCTTCTTGTCGAAATCCTCCAACATTAAATCAATACAGTGGGCAGCACAAGGAGTCCAATATAAAATTTTCCTTTTTTCCATCAACAACTCTCCAGCTGCTTGTAGTTTGCGGCATTATCGGTAACAACTTGAACTACATTTTCCTCCCCAACCATTTCCGCAACGTCATCTAGCATTTCAAAGATCCTATCTGTTGTCTTAGAGATGTCAGATGCATCAACAGATGACAAGAAAATCGTTCCCTTGGGACCATTAACGAGAAAATTACATAGTGTGCGTCTTCTCTTATCAGTCCATCCGTCTGACATGAGAGAGCAACCTGATTTCTTCCATTCTTTTTTATGTTCATTAAATAGTTTTTAGCATTACTCACTTTCTTCTTCAAAAACTTCTCTCTAACTTCATGGAAACTTGGTGGCTTCAATCCCGGTCCAAAGTTTGCAATCATATCAACCTTTAAGGCAACCTCGGGATTGTTCACAAAATTAAAAGGAACAACACTTGTATACAAACACCTAGCAATTTGTTGACAAACTGCATCCCTTTCATCCTTTTTATACAGTTGATTAATGGTTGTTTGCACCTTTCTATTTGACATGCTAAAAAGCTCATCAATCCTGCTTTTTACCTTTCTATTTTTTTCCTACTGAATAGATCTTTCTTCTTCATCATCAATTTCACCAATATCAGTAAGCATCCTGCTCTTTTTTTCAGCTTCCTTGGCATTGGCTATCATAATTGATATAAAATATTCCTTAACATTGGGTAGAATCAATGCACAAGACTCAACATTATTATGGGTTCAAGCGAGGTGATGTTTAAGCCTATGAATACCACCAGAAAACATCTTATTGCAGTGCTTACATATAACTTTCTTTTGCTTATTATCCGCATCGATAGCATGCTCCCATCCCGGGTCTAATCTAGCACCCTTGCACCTAGACCTCTTTGGTGGTTGTTTAACAGACCCACTACTTGACATTGTAAATTTGTAATTACAACTCTGCATTTTACAACCAATTCATAGGACTTCAGAAATAATCAGAAAATTCAAAAGCTCACACAAACACAACTACACTAGACTCTAGTATAAATGAGGAAAATCAGAATATGAATCAGGCAGTAAAGTAATAAAATCAGTAACCAAAACACAACACATTTTACAAGATTCATGTTCTATCATTCTTAAGAGTTGTAGCAATTTGAATAAGAGGTAGTGCACATCAAAGAATAAAAAATCTAGTACACTTGCATATTAAACAAATAGAGTTGCAAGCACCAGGTAAAAACTAAAAACCAATTTCAGTCAGCCTATTTAACCATGATTCGGACACATCAACAAAAGAACATGATTTAAGTGGTTTGCTTTGGAACGTTTAGGGTTGTGTTCAAGATTAAACAGATTGTTCACACTTCACACTGACTCACCTCGTCAAGCAAACATACTGACCTCATCAAGAACTGAAGTCCGTTCATGTTGAAGCAGCAACAGCTGCCTACTTGTCGCCGTTGCGCCGCACTGCTAGGAGCCCAGTACTAGGATGCTCGTCGTCACCTCGTCGGCTGCCACCAAGAGTGATAACATCTATTTAGCAATGATTACAGGTCATATTTGCATCGGGTTTAGGGCTTTTGAGTTAAGTATTATATATATTTTTGGCCCTTTTTGGTTTAGTTTGGTGGAATCGGTGTCTACTGCTCGTTTTTGTTATTTCAGGTATTTTGAAGTAGTTTCAGTGCCGATTATGGAGCTAAGGATGAGAGGGACGTTCCGAAGCCTTCCGGTGCGCTAGAGAGTCATCAAGGACAAGTTAGGAGGCGCCGGATCGGGAAAATGTGCCAATGGATTTGAACCAGGCTCGGAAAGGGAGAATATACGAGGAAGACAAAACCACTCGGGCGAGTGAAATACCACTCAGCCGAGCGGTGTGGATTTTTAGAGATGAGTGGACTGTTTTTCCACTCGACCGAGTGAAATAACCACTCGGTCGAGTGATTTTGTCACTTTAATTCCTGAATTTTATTCCGCTTTTTTTTTTGGGTTGTTTTAGTTTCTTTTCGGATTTCTTTTTCGGGGATTTTGGAAGGCGGCTTTTAGGTTAGAATAGGGAGGTTTTTGGAGATTAGAGATTGTGGGAGAATCCTTGATCTATTCATCAGATTTCGGTAAATTTCCATTTCCTACTTCCGTTATTCATGTTTGTCTTTCCTAATTTGATGGATTTAAGCATGAGTTTCTCTATGAGTGGCTATATCTCTTGTTCTAGGGTCGGGATCGCCCCGGCAATGCAGAAATAGGCTTGTTCTTCACATCTCTCGATTTATTCTAAAATTTATTGCGATTTAATCCTATCGTGCTTATTCTGATTGATGTGAATTGATTAGAGCTAATTTAGGATTTGAAATCGAGAGACAAAAACCCTAAATTGGAATATAGATGGTGATTTGAGACCGAAAGGCGACTAGGATCCATCAGAACCATAGGATTAAAACTAGAGGTTTAGTTGATCGAAAGTGAAACTGAACTTCTTGAGGATATATTCATTGATCGTCATAGATGTTTTAGACAATCTTGAGATTATTCGAAGCCGAAAGGCGACATTAATGCTCTTATTGCCTAAAACTCTACGAACTTAAAGGGCCTAAATCGTTTGTTTGAATCCAGAAGGAGAATTGCTATCCGATTTAGGTACATTCGCGTTAGACCTGAGAAGGGATTCGCGATTACCCTAAGACGACCTACCTCCACATTCGATTTCAGAATCGTTCGAGTGAGAAAACACATTTTTCCTATTGAGGATGCATTGTTGGTAAATCCTTTGCCCTAGAACGTTTTCCAATATATATTTCTCAACAATTGTTCTATATTTTGTTACGTGCCATATACAAATTATCCCAAAACTGTTTTTTATTTTCGCACTTAGTTGAACTAGTTCAGAATTGAAATCGATATTCTACTAGTCCTCATGAATACGACACTCGATATACTACAACCGAACCCCATACACTTGTGGGTGTAGGTTTTGGCCTATCAAGTTTTTGGCGCCGTTGCCGAGGACTAGTTCTATTATCGATCGTCCTTTTGTCGGCTAGTTCTCTAAGTTCTTTTTGTTGCTTTGATTTGTTTTTGTTTTTGTTTTTGGCCTTAGGTTGTGCTTTGAATGCGAAAAAAAAAGGCTCTAGCAATCTAGTGCCTTTTGATCTTGAACCTGAATGCACATTCCACAAAAAAAAGAGCTGAACAACAAGCTGCTAGAGCTGATACGATGGCTGACGCAATGGCCAGAATGGCAGAACTAGAGCGGCAAATGGCTCAAAGATATCAAGAAAATGCTGAACTTCGACAACAGCTAGGTGATCAACAATTACAGCTCGGTCAACCGCAAGGGCCGGCAACCCTAGGAGAGCGGATAGATCCAGCTTAATTGCTACCACAACCAGGTGTTGTCCTTCCTACTTTAACACCTGCTAATTTTGAGCTAAAGTCTGCATTGTTGAATATCATAAGGCAGAATATGTTCAATGGGCTTCCTGCTGAGAGCCCTTACCAACACATATCCACCTTCAAAGAATTGATGGATATAGTGAGAGTTCAGGGTGTCGCTCCTGAAGAGTTGTTATTGCGATCATTCTCCTTCTCACTTGTAGGGAAAGCTAGACATTGGTACAACTCTATCTCTGCTTGCGCAGTCACCACTTGGGAGAAACTGTCATCTGAATTCCTGAATCATTCTTCCCGCCAGCCAAGACTGCTGAGATGAGGAGGAAGATAAATTCTTTCGTGGTTGGAGATGGGGAGAACATCCATGAATCGTGGGAGAGATTCAAGTATCTTTTGTTTGAGTGTCCTCACCATGGGATATCAAAGCTGAATATGTTGGAGATTTTCTACAAGGCTGTCAGTGACAACATTAAAGTGCTTATTGACTCCTTATTTGGAGGAGAATTTTTGGAAATGGGAGTTGACGATGCTTGGGCATTCATCGAGAAGACGGCTAAGAGATGTGGGAAATACTCGCAACCAAGGGCGCTCTCTACTGTAAAGAGGGGTGCAGGGATCTATGAGGTGGACGCTGCAAATTATAAGGATACTAGATATGACTCATTGGCTGCTGAAATTAAACGTCTAGCCTCAGTTATGGAGAAGTCCTTGTCCACCAAGGAGGTGAGTGTTGCGGGCTCTAGACCGGTGCCATGCAAGTGCTGTGGATCCCAAGATCACACTATTTCGGCTTGCCAGATCTACGCGTCCCAAGGTGATGAAAGTCAAGAGGAAGAAGTTGGCTACATGGGCAACAACTACAATAGGGGTCAAGGGTATAACCGAAACTTTAACAACTACAACCCCCGAGTGAGGGACCACCCTGGTTTCTCCTATGCCAACAAGCAAGCTGAAGAAGGGCCGCCTCCTGGTTTCCCACCAAAAGCCCCATCACAGAAAGACAAGATGGAGATAATGATGGAGCAGCTTCTGGGAACCGTTAAGGGTCTAGCTGGAGAAGTGCAGAATCTCACTAGGGGGTAGAAAATGCTTAAGACTCAAGTAGCTCAGCAGGCCAATAACATCGCTAGGCCTACTGGTGAGTTTCTAGGGAAAACGGAAGATAACCCCAAGGGAAATATTTATGTTGTGTCCTTAAGGAGCGGTAAGTAATTGGAGGATCCGAGTCCCTCCGAGCCAGCTGGAGCTCAAGAGAGTGCTAAGGAAGGGGAGAAAACTACTGAATCGGTGACAAAGCCACCATATGTCCCACCTCCTCCTTACAAGCCACCGCTTCCATTTCCACAAAGGAAAGCTCAAGCTCAGATCGAGAAGCAATACGGGAAGTTCTTGGAGGTTTTGAAGAAGCTCTACATCAACATCCTCTTCACCGATTCTTTGTCCCAAATGCCCTCTTATGTGAATTTTTTGAAGGAGATCCTTTCTAACAAGAGGAAGCTAGATGAGTGCCAGACGCTGTTTCTTAATGAGGAGTGCAGTGCCTTGATCCAAAACAAGTTGCCACCTAAGCTGGAGGACCCAGGTAGTTTCGTTGTCTGTATTTCCTTTGGTCAAGGTCCTGATTATAAAGCTCTATGTGATTTGGGAGCTAGTACAAGCTTGCTTCCTCTCTCTATTTGTAGAGCTGGCAAAATCTTACCTGACCCGAAAACCCGACCCGACTCACCCGAACCTGAACCTGAGCGGGACCCGAAAATCTGTAGTCATTCATAACCCGAACCCGAGACCAAACCCGACCCGAATCTGACCCGACCCGAAATAGACCCGAACACAGATAAACCCGACCCGACCCAAACCCGACCCGACTCTCAGCCTAACCCTACCCAACCCGTCCCGAATTGAAATGGTTATTTAACATCAATATTTTAATACTTGAATGTTAAATGTTTTTTTTAACACATGTTTATGATTATACTTTAACATATAAAACACCAATTGTTTTTGTTAATTGTTATCATATGAATAAGAACCCAAGTAAAATCAATAGATAAGCAGATAAGTCAATAAGTCAAGTAAGTCAACCGCCATAGATAAGTGGAAAGAGTTATTTATATCCAAATCAATAATTTTTTAGTTGTTATTTTATTTTTATCATATTATTATATTTTGATAGAATTAATTATTTATATCTAGATTTGTTAAAAACTAATAATAATAATGGGAAAAAAAACTAATGGGCCAAAAGCTAAAAAGAAAATGGGCATTGAAAATAATATGGGTCAATGATATAGTCAAACCACAAATAAGTCCATTTGCAATTTGCTAATTAAAATAAGGTTAAAACCTAAATGTACAATTAATTTGATTTAATTATAGCACCGATCAATTGGTTTAAATATTTAAAGAAAGACGATGTTACCGAATATCGAATTTCCGATTATGACTTTTTTGAAAATCGGTCGACAACCGATGAGTCAATAACAATGAGTGTATTCAACTGAGTCAAAATTACATATTCAAGTATTCAATCGACTCAAAATCATTTATTTGAAGTAAATTACATACTTAAGTATTCAACCGAGTTAAAATCATTTATTTTAAGTAAATTACATATTTAAGTATTCAACCGAGTCAAAATCAACCTAATTATCCAAATTCCAAACGGGCCGAATATGATTCGACCAAAAACTCAAACCAACTATACCGCTATACCCACTTTGATTCGAAACTCAAATGAGACCGACCCGCCTCTTGACCCGAAACCCGAACGAGACCGACCCGCTTTGACCTGAACCCGAATGGGCATGACTCGACTTAACTCGAAACCCGACCAATCTAAAATTCATTATGACCGAACCCGACCCGACCAATGTCCGATCCGACCAATACCCGACCATAAATTTTACCCGAATTGACCCGACCCGAGCAAGCGTAACCCGAACCCAACCCGAACGACCGATTTGCCAGCTCTATCTATTTGTAACAAGCTAGACTTATGAGAGCTTAGACCTGCTAGGATGCAGCTTATTATGGCGAACAGGTTTGTAGCCCACCCCGTTGGTATCTTGGAGGATGTTCCTATAAAGGTGGGTAAGTTCTTTGTACTTGTCCATTTTGTTGTTTTAGATATGGACGCCGACATTTGATGTCCTGTTATTCTTGGAAGGCCCTTTTTGTCCACTACAGGTGTTGTGATTGATGTCCGAAAAGGGACGTTTTCCTTTGAAATAGGGGATGAGAAAATTGTGTTTAACCTCCCTAAATCTTTGAAAGCACCTGTTTTTGAAGATGAATGTCGCATGATAGATGTAATAGATGAAGGAGCTCAAGATGTCATGGCAGAGGTGATTGAGCGAGATCCTCTAGAGATATGTCTTATGGAGAGTGTGACTGATGCTGGTGATGATGAGCTACTTGCTGAAGTAGTTCAGGAATTGGAAGCTGCTATAGAAGATCCCGAAGCTGTTTTTGAGGTTTTGCAAAGAGATGATGAAGACTTGGGAGGTGCACCTAAGCTGGAGTTGAAGTCACTTCCTTCTAATTTGAGGTATGAATTCCCGGGTCCTAATTCCACTTATCCCATGATTGTGAGTGCTAGCCTAAGTATGGATGAAACTGAAAAGTTGTTGCATGAGCTTAGATTGCATAAGAAGGCTATAGGCTACACCATTGATGATTTGAAAGGGATTAGCCCCTCCATGTGCATGCATAGGATTTTGATGGAGGATGATCATAAACCCACCCAAGAGCATCAAAGAAGGCTTAACCCTAACATGAAAGAAGTTATGAAAAAAGAAAGTGCTTAAACTGTTAGATGCTGGTATTATTTTTCCCATTTCTGATAGCAAATGGGTTAGTCCCGTTCATGTAGTTCCTAAGAAAGGAGGGATGACTGTTGTCAAGAATGATAGGAATGAATTGATCCCTACTAGGACTGTTATAGGTTAGAGAATATGTATAGATTATTGGAAGTTGAATGCCTCCACCCGAAAAGATCATTTCCCCCTTCCCTTCATAGATCAAATGCTTGAGAGGTTAGCTAAGCATTCTTATTACTGTTATTTGGATGGATATAGTGGATTCTTTCAGATTCCTATCCATCCAGATGATCAGGAAAAAACTACTTTCACTTGCCCTTACGTCACCTTTGCATATAGGAGAATGCCTTTCGGTTTGTGTAATGCCCCTGCTACTTTTCAGCGTTGCATGATGGCCATATTTTCTGATTTCATTGAGGACATTATGGAAGTGTTCATGGATGACTTTTCTGTGTATGGTTCCTCTTTTGATGCTTGCTTGTCTAACTTGTCTCGAGTCTTGCAGCGTTACGAAGAAGTGAACCTTGTGTTGAATTGGGAGAAATGTCATTTTATGGTAAGAGAAGGTATTTTCCTTGTTCATTTAGTTTCTAACCGTGGTATTGAGGTGGATCGAGCTAAGATCAATTTGATTGAGAAATTGCCACCTCTTACCTCGGTTAAGGGCGTTAGGAGTTTTCTAGGCCATGCTGGCTTTTACAAGAGGTTCACAAAGGATTTCTACAAAATTGCTAAACCTCTTTCTAACTTGCTAATGAAAGATGTTGCTTTTGATTTTTCTCTAAGGTGTCATGAGTCCTTTTGCAGGTTGAAGGAGGCATTGATCTCAGCTCCTATTATGCAGTCTTCTAATTGAGATCTCCCATTCGAGATAATGTGTGATGTCAGCGACTACGAGGTTGGGGTCGTGCGGGGTCAAAAGAAGGATAACAAGCTCCATGTCATCTACTATGCGAGTAGGACTTTGGACGAAGCTCAGAAAAATTATGCCACATCAGATAAAGAATTGCTTGCTATAGTTTTTGCTTTTGAGAAGTTTCGGTCTTATCTGGTGGGTGCTAAAGTAATTGTGTATACGGATCATGATGCGATCCGATACTTGCTGCAAAAGAAAGATGCAAAGCCGCGTCTGATTAGGTGGATCATTCTTCTCCAAGAGTTCGATTTTGAGATTAAGGACAAAAAGGGCGTGGAGAACCTTGTTGTTGATCACTGTCCAGGTTACCGCCGGAGCAACTAGAGCACACTTCGTCTGAGCTTCCCATCAATGAGTCTTTTCCAGATGAGCATCTGCTTGATTTCGCCGCTGAGATCTTGAGCACCACTTCTGAGGTACAATGGTATGCTGATTTTGTGAATTACATAGTATGTAACGAGTTGCCCGGTGATCTATCATTTCAGCAAAGGAAGAAATTCTTGAAGGACGTCGTGCATTATTATTGGAGCGAGCCATACCTCTTTAAAAGGTGCTCCGATGGGCTTTTCAAGAGATGCATCCCAGAGGAAGAAGTCCTTAGTGTCATCAAACATTGTAATTCTCTACCTGTTGGAGGTCATGCTAGCACCTCCAAGACTGTGGCCAAGGTATTTCAATCTGGTTTCTATTGGCCTACTATGTTCAAAGATGTTAGAGAGTTTGTTGTTTCTTGTGATGAGTGTCAAAGGACAGGGAATATCTCGAGGAGAAATGAGATGCCGCTGAATAGCATTTTAGAGGTTGAGTTGTTTGATGTGTGGGGAATCGATTTCATGGGACATTTTCCATCTTCTGGGCCATACAAGTATATACTTGTGGCGGTGGATTATGTGTCGAAATGGGTTGAAGTTGTGGCAACCCCCACCAATGATGCTAAGGTAGTCACAAAGTTCATCAAGAATGTGATCTTTTCGAAGTTTGGAGTTCCTCGGTTTCTTATTAGTGATGGCAGTTCCCACTTTATAGAGAGAAATTTTGAGGCTCTGCTGAAGAAGTATGGGGTTTATCACCGGATTGCAACCCCGTACCATCCTCAAACTAGTGGGCAAGTAGAAGTCTCCAACAGGGAGATCAAGAGTATATTGGAGAAAACCGTGTCCCAGTCTCATAAGGATTGTGCGACTAAGCTGGATGATGTTTTGTGGGCTTACAGGACCGCTTTCAAGACTCCGATTGGTACCACTCCGTACAAGCTGGTGTACGGAAAATCTTGTCATCTCCCCATCGAGTTGGATCACAAAGCCTTTTGGGCGATTAAGGCGCTAAATTTGGATATGAAGCTAGCGAGAGAGAAGAGACAATTGCAACTCTAGGAGCTTGAAGAACTGCGGTTGGAGGCCTACGAAAATGCTAAGATCTACAAAGAGAGGACTAAAAAGTGGCATGACAAGCACATCTTGCCCAAGGAGCTTCAAGAAGGCGACCTCATCCTACTCTTCAACTCATGGTTGAGGCTATTTCCGGGCAAGCTGAAGTCGAAATAGAGCGGTCCCTTCACGGTGAAGAAGGTTTATCCCCATGGAGCTGTTGATGTATGGAGTGAAAGGACCGGCGAATTCAAAGTGAATGGGCAGTGCTTGAAGAAGTATTTCGCCGGTCATCCGATCGAGAGGGTCATTTCTGTTGACCGTCTCGATTCGAGCACGTGAAGGTGATGGAAGGTCGGCTTCAGACTTTAAACCAGCGCTTCTCGAGAGGCAACCCGAGGTAAGTTCTCATTATTGTTTTTTTTCCTTAATAAAAAATAATAATAATATAATAATAATAATAATATAATTAAAAAAAACCACTAATATTCCACTCGGTCGACTGAAATTTCACTCGCCCGAGTGGTATTTTTGGCCACACCCTGTTTTTCCACTCAGCCGAGTTAAATTTCACTCGCCCGAGTGGTATTTTGGCCTATTTTCGGCCTAAAAAAACCCAAAAATCAGATACAAAGAGTCTCTCTCTCTCTCTCTCCTCCCTCACTCGCCTTTCGGACGTTCTCCCCCGTTACCTCCGCCCTCCCCGTCTCCACTACAACACCCACCCTCTCCTTCTCCGGCGGGCGCAGCCACACCGCCGACGCCGGCAACCACCAGGAGCAGAAGCCAGCGCCGCCTTCACACCGCCAGCCACCGCCACCCCTGTGCTCCGCCTCTCCCTTCCCTTTGCCCGATCTTCTCCCCTACTTCTTCAAGAACGTGGTAAGTCCTCCTGTTCTACCCCCTCTACTTGATTTTGTTAATTTATGACACCAAGATGATGATTTAGGTGTGAATCTGAGTAATTCCTATTTCTAGCGTTTGAATTGGGGCGAAATTGATTTGGGGATTTATCGGGGATTGATGAATTGAGGGTGTTTATGAGTAAATTTGTACCTAAAGGCTGCCTTTTTGGATCTTCTAAATCTGATTGTGTGGTGGATATGGAAATTTGGTTACATTTGATGACTTGGGAAGCCTTTGAAGAATGTGTTTATATTGATGGATGTGTAAATGCATTTTTGCAAGTCATGTTGGTTCCGTTGCCGGGACTTGTTTAAAATTTTTTGAAGTCAATTTAAAAACTTGTTTTGAGTTCATCACTTTGGCTTGTTGGTGGTTATGGTGAATTGTTGAGATTTGTTGAGCTGGGAGGTGTTCTCGATTGGTTTAGGTGCCCCATGTTTTATTTGGAATTCATATTATGGAGCTTTTGGGGATGCATTGTTAAATTTTGATGATTTTGGGAGGTTGCTCTCCATGTGGAAATCTCTTTGTGCTCCCTTGTTTGAAAATGCTAGTTGATGATCTTGAATAGGTATTGTGGCTTGTTGAAACTTTGCGCATGGACTCTTCTTGTTTGATCCCAATGCTCTAAGTATGGGGTGCGAGGTGTGTGGTCCTTGATAGTGTGTTCTTGTTTGTACCTAGTTGCTAACCCCTTTGTGATGCTACTTGTCTGTTGTGGTTGGTGGTTTGTTTGCTTTGTTGCAGATATTTTCGATGGGAGACCCTCTATCTATCCAATTGATCACATCTGAGCAACGGAAGCGATACAGTGAAGTAAAGAAACGGGCCATTAGGCCGACAAGGTTCATGAACACTCGTGTGCTGGAGATTTTGGGGCTTCTTGAGGACATGAACTACCTTGTTGACCGCCTTTTGCTCCGCACCATTTGGGACTGCCGGCTGCCTCCTTGCCCAAAATTGATCCAATTGCTTGTTTGTACTATTGCATTTGATGATGATGCTGAGAAGATGACATTCCGGCTGAGGAATGAGAACCGTTCAATGCCATTGGTCCGGTTCTGCACTGTTTTTGGACTCCCTAATAAGGGAGCGAAGTTTAAGCTACAGAAGAAGGACCAGGATGAGTTCTGGTATCAGCTCACCCACGAATCTGTATATAAGGCAAAGAGAGCTAAATGTTTATCATGTCTACATCCATCTATTCGGATGTTTCACCTTTTCCTTGCTAGCACCGTATTTGCTAGAGAGGGGAGTCAAGGATGCTTGGAAACCTTGGAACTTCTGGCTTTGCATGGGGCACTGAACAACCAACCCGTTAACTTGGGATACATTATGATACAGCGGTGGACGAAGGTGAGGGGGCACACTTCCCCGATCGCTCTGGGTGGGTTAGTCTCGTTGTTAGCTATAGCTCTTGGTATCGACATAGCCCCCTATCAGGACATTGACTCTAAAGCTGAGTGGAGCATTGTAGAGATGGTGCGCAGTGAACTCCTTATTCAAGAGGGATCGTCAATCCTCAGCAGAAATAGGCACGCCAAGCCCCATCTACCACTCCCTCTTCCCCCACATCTGACAGTCAAGCAAGCGCATAACTGGTACGATAGGATTTCTGTCCATCTGAATTCTCTCACTGGAGCTGTAGTTGCACAACCTTGTTCCTTTGCTAGGCCTTCTAGGGCCTCTCAGGCCTCTCACACCCCTCTCTGCACCTGACTACATGGATGTTGCGCCGAGTGACCCCCCCCCCCCCCAATTCACCATCGACAGAGAGTACTTCGATTACAAGCTTACTCAACTGAAGACTGACCTTCAGACTTACTTTGGTGGGCGGTTTGATGCCATCGAAACCCAGCTGCGTAACCTGAAGTCTCCATAAGACAAAGAGAATCAAGAGAACTCTAAAGAGGAAGAGGAGAAAGAAGAGGATGAGCAGACCGATGATGGGGAGGATGCTGATGACTCGGATGTCTCCGAGTCACCTGGTTCTTAGCCACTAGACCTCCACGCTCATCACCAAATTGTGAGTACCTCGTCTCTTTTATTTCATATGGTCTCATTGAGGGCAATGTTTCATTTAAGTATGGGGTGGGATGAACTTCACATTTGGTGTACTATTTGTGTCTTTTTCCTTTTGTTTTTCGGTTCTATTTAGAGTCTGCACTTTTATTATTATCATCTGTGTCATGTGTATATCTTGTGTCAAGTATATATTTTTATCATGGGTCATGGGTCTTGCTCCTTTTGAACTGTTGGACACAACTCTGATTCTGGAATGCTGTTGTGGTTGGAATATTTGATGATTGCTTGAGTATTGAGCTGTTGCCTTGTTTGACTAGATAGCATGTATATCCTCTTGCTCGATTATGTGTATTTCTCACCTCATACTTGGATACTCGAGCTTATTATCGCATTATTGGGTTTATATGCACAAATTGAAATATGATTGAGGCAGTTTTGTCAACCCATTTATCCTTGCCTACCCTTGCATTTGACCATCTGCTTGAAGCCTTCTGAGCCTTAGAAGCCTATTTCTTTGGTAGCTCCACAAGATTTTCATAACCGCTACTTGCCTTTACCCAATCCGGGATTTTGGGTCATGATAGTGTGTTTTGTTGTGTGAATGTGCTTCAAGTATGAGAAATTGCTCGGTATTTTGAGGATGCATTGTTGGTAAATCATTTGCCCTAGAACGTTTTCCAATATATATTTCTCAACAATTGCTCGGTATTTTGTTACGTGCCATACACAAATTATCCCAAAACTGTTTGTTATTTTCGCACTTAGTTGAACTAGTTCAGAATTGAAATCGATATTCCACTGGTC
Source organism: Persicaria tinctoria (assembly GCA_037127255.1). Lineage (NCBI taxonomy): Eukaryota > Viridiplantae > Streptophyta > Magnoliopsida > Caryophyllales > Polygonaceae > Persicaria > Persicaria tinctoria. The sequence goes on along the minus strand of JBANSL010000011.1, from coordinate 23,372,519 downwards.
CTCGTGAATACGTCACTCGATATACTACAACCGAACCCCATACACTTGTGGGTGTAGGTTTTGGCCTATCAAATAGTCGCCACCGCCGGTATGCACTGTTGTCACCGTATTTTTTTGAGAGTTTGTAGTTCACTTCACCGCTTCAGTCTTCAGACTTGAGAGTTGAGGGAACAAACGAGTGGCATCTAGGGATTTTAGGGTTTATTATCCCCAAAAATTAAAATACAACTAAAAAATAGAAATGGGTCTAATTTCATCCAAATAATGACATGGGCTTTGTAGAACAAAAATTGGATTGGCCTAATTTAACAAACATCTGAATTTACTAGGATCGGTTAGGATTATTAGGATCGTAAGATCCTAAAGATCCTACCGATCCCACCCCCGATTCTAGTATAAACGAGTATGTACAAGCGATCCGGATCAGAACTCTTCCTAGGATCGTAGGATCGTTAGGATCGTACGATCCAGATCGCGATTCTAATAACCATGATTGGCATAGTAATGATGCTACCTTTTATAAAGTTGTGTGGAAACTAAGTGTTAACGAAAGGATTTGGGCATTCATATGGATTATGAGCAAAGGAGGGTGTACTCACTAATGCTAAGCGTGTGCGAAAAGGTTTCACATCTTCCGCTCGCTGTCCGGTATGTAAAAATCATAGTGAGTCCATTTAACACCTATTTAAAGAATGTGATGCTGCCAATATTTTTTGGATACGGGTTCTAGGATCGGACAAACGACGAAAATTTTGCGATCTCCCTTTCGCAACTTGACCGAGGGACAATATTTTTTCGACGGAGAAGCTCCAGGAAAGAGGGGACTAGTGCGCTTTTTTGCCTTGCGGTGTGGAGGTTGTTGAAAAGGAGGAATGTGTTCATCTTCTGTGATAGCGAAAGGCAACCAGTGACACCCTCGGATTGTGCTAGGGTAGTGCGAGATTACAGGAAGCCATAAAGACACTAGGAGCAAGCAATGTGGCAATACAAAGAAGAGTCAAGGAAATCTGATGGGAAAGGCCTGGGTCTGAATGGATTAAAATAAATACTAATGGTGCTATACGTGATGGTAATCGTGTTGCGACAGGAGGTGTGGTTCGGAACAGTGATGTTAAGAGGCTTGGCGGTTTTGCCTACAACATTGGCTCTTGTTCTGCTCTTTTCGCAAAAGGATGGGAAGTCTTGAAATGAATGGAATTGGCCTGGGATATGGGGTTCAAGAACGTTTTGATTGAGACTGATTCGGAGATAGTTGTCAAACTTATCGAGAGGAGGGTCAAGCCCTCTCACTCGTTATTCAGCCTGGTGGATCAATGTCATAGCTTCCATCATCATAGATATTCGCCTTCTCTCTCCCGCTTGGCTGCCATTTTATGTCAATACCACTTGCTGGTGCTCTTTTTCTTTTGCTGTCTGATGAACGGGGGATGACTTTGACAAGGTCATGCCCTGTGTAATCTATAGTAGACTCTTGTTTTCTTTTGGCCGAAGTTAATGGCATATATTTAGGGGAGTCTTTCTCCCCGTTTCCTAACAAAAAAAAAAGATATTTATGCATAGAAATTGTTGCACTATAGTGTTATGATGTTACAATAAATCTTATACTTTGTGTATATTAAATATTCAAATTCGGAGATATCACAAATGTGTGACCCTAGCTAATATTGAGATTGATAGAAGTTAGTGCCGAGAAAGAGAGGGATCATTCAAATTTGTTGAGATTGAGTTCACATAGAGATCTAGATTTAAGATGAAAAAGGTTTGACAATAAACCCTATTAATAGGTCGTTGAAGGGTTGACATTTTTACACATTGCCTTTTTATTTTTTGTTATTAGGCCATCTTCAATCATGGGAAACTTTTTACTTTTTTCTTTTCCTTCTTCATATCATAATTTTACACCTTATTTATTTTTTTGTTTAAATTTATTCTCACTTTTTCTACCTTATTCTAAAAGGTTTTTTGTACAACCATATCTTGTGCCTTAATTTGCATTACGTCCACCATCATGATTTAATTAGCAAAATGTCCACCCTCCCATGTGCCACCTTGCCCCGCCCATGCACCCGTGACCCCCCAACCCCCCCTCCCCCAATTGTGCCCCCTCCCGCGTCAGCACTTTTTTGTTGTTATGTAAATATAAGTTTATGCTGTACAAATATAATATTGTTTTGTGCAATCATACCACTATGTTGTTCAAAAATAACATTATTATTGTGAATTCAATAATGCAAGAACAAAGCTCCATTGTGCAAATATAGCTGTAGTTATTTAAACATAACTTTTTGGTGTGCGAAAATAATCTAATGTTTTTGCAGATATAAAACTATATTGTTCAAATATAATATTATGTTTTACATATCTAATAATGTTGATCAAGGATGACAAATAATGAAGTTTGGGCAATCAGTTTTCCCTCTTTACTGAAATCAAAGGTTTTGGAGTTGCCAGAGAAGACGCTTGATTGAGCAACATGATTGAAGATTCTTCAAATAGAGGCAGAGAGATGAAGCAAAGCAATGCTAAGAGAGCGCACACATAGAGAAGCTTAGATCTACAAAGAGAATAGAGATATGGAGATTTGGGATGAATTTTAGGGGATTAGGTTTTAGATTAAATGTGAGATTAAATGTGAGATTAAACGAGATCTGGAGGAGCATCTCAATTTCGATCAATCCCATTGCATCTCAATTTCGACTATTGATGTCAACTGGTGGAGATCTACAAGAAGGCGATCGACACTGACACCGGCGACAAGCAGCTAGAGCACACTCCGAGGATCGCCAACGTCATGGACCAAATTCAAACCGTGTTGGAAGCTTGAGTAATTGAGTAAGATAATAAAATAATCAATTAATTAGGTTGATGTGGGCCCAAATGGGGTCAATCTTTACCTTTTAATTATGGAAATTTTGCATCAATATACCAAAAATAAATGAGGTTTGCAAAAATAGGAGTGTCATTGGAAAAATTGCAAGAGGTTACTTTTGCAAAAAAAAAAATTTACCTTGTTTACCGGTTGAAGGTTACAAAATTATATATATAAAAAAGGAAGTGCAGAGATGGCAGAGGAGAGAGGTGAAAAGTATAGGGAAGAGAGAGTTGCATTAAATACAAGAACCTGACACAAGTATTCTTGTTATCGGCACGGATATTCTTACTACTAGCATGTATACTCCGAGTATGTATATTCTGAGTGGTTGCCGAAGTCTTCTTCTTCACACTCTCTTCTCCTCCCCCTCTTCAAAAAATTGATGACTCCCTTTTACAATTAATGCACTCACTCTCTCTTTCCATTCTCTTCTCTCTCATACCCTCTCTCCTCTGCAGCATTTAATGCTCTCCCCTCCCCCTCTTACTTTATGTCTCCCTCTCTCTTTTTCCTCTCCCATCACATGAGGATCGTCTAGCCCGCTACTGTAGTCCATACCGTAGTCCAAATTATCTCATTGGCTAAATTGAAATTTCTAATGATTTTCTAATTCAAGTGTTTGTACCTTATAATTTATTTTAATGCTTATCGGCCAATGAAATTTAAGGGACCATAAAAATGGATTACGGTGTTGGACTAGACGATTTTCACCGCATTTAATGTTATATCATCTCTCTCCTTTCTTTACTTGAATGAGTGGTTTTAAAACCGATTATTTTTGCCATTTTGTAGACATAAATGCTATTTATGCAAAAATTTTCTAAGGGGGAGTTACTTTTGCAAAACCTCCCATGTTTTGGTATATCCAATGCCATTTGTTTTGTTTATATTATTATTTATTCTTATTATGATAGGTTCTAGACTTATTATTGTCTAAAAAATAAATAACAACTTTTCTACGTGTATTAATGGGTGGGGCTTTAATATGCTTCTTTTATAGTTTTTTATTTTTTTTATTTTTATTTATTCTTTTAAAGGTTATTTATTTTTTAATAAAAAATTATAATGTTTATGCAAATTTATAGGATGTATTATCATTTATATTATTAATTTTATAACACATGAGGTTAACCATATATTGTTACGGGCGTTATGCATTGCAAAGGTCAGATACATGGGTGTTGCATTTCGAATGTTCAGAATGGTAATTGATTAGGATCATATGTATGAGCAAAACGCTTTCTTTATAGGATATATATAGATATAGATTTTGATGTTTAAGATTTCTTCAGCTTTACCGTACATTATTTGAGGGGAGCTCATAACTTCCAACAGATGATCCAAATGCACGCGGTTAATACTATTTATATGGGACAAGATACGGAGATGGAGCAAAACCACTCTAAGAGGGAGGGAGGGAAGGGGAGAGAGAGAGAGAGAGAGAGAGAGAGAGAGAGAGAGAGAGAGAGAGAGAGAGAGAGAGAGAGAGAGAGAGAGAGAGATTCCGCCCTTCTGACTTTAAATCCCGACATTCCATCCCGAACCCGACGTCTTGAAATCCGACAAGTTCGAAAACCTGCTCTGAAATTCAAATTCGTTTCGAACGACTCTAGAAATCCCAAAAACCGAGACTCGATAAACAAGGTTTGAAATTCTACCAATTTAAATTCAAACACGTGTCGGGGTGTTTTCCAAGGGCTTTCCAAAATTAGAAACTGCCCGATGATGGGTTTTTCCGAAAGCTTTCCCTTTTTAGAAATTCCCAAAATCCGGTCTTTACACGAGTCCTCTTGGGGCAACTCGAAACAATGACCTAGTTTCATCTGCCATATCGGAGATCCATACAAGTTTGGAGAAGATGAACGACACCATGATGAGGGCCGAAAATTATGATGAGTTACATTCGACCCGGCAGAAAATGGTGTTATCTGAGGTAGCTATGTTACTTGGAATTTCAGATGATGATGCAATTGATGCTTATAGAGTTATTTCGAAGTCTCCAAGTGAGCTTGAAACCTTTTTCAACTGCCCAAATGACGAGTGAAGGTTAGGTATGTGCAAAGGATCATTTTCTAGCTTTGTGGTCCTGCAAGTACTACCCGGGTGTAGAAGAGCGGTTGTTCCAGCAACACTATTTTGGTTTTACAAGTTCTAGACTAATATCATTTGGGAAGATTATGTTTGCAAAACACAATTGGTACTTGCAAAGTCCTTGTGGTAATTGTTTTTGTGTTGTATATTTTGAAGTCTTTATGGTTTTTGTTTTCGAATTGAATGTCATAGAACATGAGAACTTTAAATTCTTGCAGTAGCTATTTTCGAATTGATGAATTTCTTCGATATGAGAATTTTAAATCCTTGTATTACCTATTTTCGAATTGATGAATGTCATATAACATTGGTTTCACCCAATCAGAAAATCATATTCTGATATACTTAGCATGCCAAACAAGGATATCATATATCATATATCATATATCAGATTTAATACTCATATCCCTGATATCGATATCTCATACCCATATCTAATATCTGATATACGTATATGGATACCAAACGGGCCCTAAGTATACTTTATGTGTTACTTCTAATATTTCAAAATATAGATCTTTTGATTTTTTGACATAATTTTTAAAAAGTTAAAAAATTATACCATAAAATGTCAACTTTTTTTATCATTTTTTAAAAACAATTTTATACCCATTATTTTTAATGAATTTCTATCAAAACGAATATAAATATTGTATAAAAAATTTTACTTTAAACATACCAAAAAGTGAAATGACCTATATTTTAAAATGAATGGATTAATAAATTGATAAATGTTTCCATAGTTAGTCAATAATCGACATTAAAATCCTCTAATATATGGTTATATAAATGTTTTGTTTTAAAAAATCATACATTTTCATAATTTTATCGTTTAATACCTTATGCCATAACAATCAAATATAATATATAAAGACAATGAGAGTGATTTAAATGTGATTGAATCCCTGCCTATTTCAAAAAAACTTATCCTTTACAGGTTTCAAGTATGAACAACAAATTTAAAAGATTAGATATCACGGTTGAAGACGCTTCACAAAACTTCCGAGTCTTATCATCTTTTCAAAAAAATCAAAATTTCAATTTAGAGAACTTTTTTTATACAAGTAAGAATTCGGTGCATTAAACAACCAAATATGTAGTACTAAGAGACCGGAGAAAACACTAGATGGGCGAACTATTATGAGAAGCAACTGAACAACAAAGAAAAAGGAAGTTATCACCACAAAACGCCATCGGGAAGCTGAAGAAAAGACGCGGGGATATCATAAGTGATCACCATGCCAATGAGAGAAACAACAAAGGAATGACTCTTGGAGAACACCTGCAGACGCCTCATATTTGGACTCCCTCACGAACTTTTAGGTGTCGATCGCACATCCATGGTTTTTCCAAGCGTCAATAAACACAAGAAGGCATCAACACACCTTCAACTATGAAAGAACAGAATAATGAGAGCAAACTTTTCATTAGTTATTATTTTTTATTTCTCCGTAACCAAGAAGCTTCCAGAAGCCACCAAGTTACAAGAAGAAGTGCCAATCACTTGCCACTGCAACTCCACCACCACCCCCAGCAGCACATCAGATGCATCCATTAATATTTCTTTTAGATCCGAGGGGCATTGTTCACAACCGAAATTCGAGTCCTCCAAACAATTTGTACAAATTTAGTCACCTGTTCTTAACAACAAGGTTTAGTAAGCTATGAGATATACATTTTTTTTTCTGATCTTGTGAGACGCCAGAGGTCAATAAAATTAATGAAAGGAAGTAATGGTAAATGTGTTGTAATTTGTAAAACATCTATATTTTGTCCCACAAAAGTTATGAAATACTAATACAGAGTAAACCTTAAGAAAAATAAATAAGAATAACAAATGCTAAATAATCCAAAATCTAACATTCCGACTTTGAATTTCAGACTCTCGTCCGCGAGGATGTTATTGGATATTGGTACAACCGTGGTTGACACAACTCAAATTTTTTTCTTGTAACCAGAAGAAAAAAAAAGGTCAAATACCATTAAGTCAACCCAAACTCATCAAACCCGAACCCGATTAACGCATACTCGTACCTCCATCACCCAAAAATTAAAGTTGATAACTTGTGCAATAAATATAATTTAAGGGTAATGATTGTAACTAAATCTAAAAGTTGGGATATAATTTGAATATCGCCAATAATATACTCCGTATGAAGTGACTATGGACCCAACTTTAATAACTCCGGCAGCTCCCCCATACCCATTTCCGGGCATTTAACTCTCCTCCTTTAACTCCAAACTGCAAATCTCTCTCCCCTTTAATTTTCAATTCTCACCTCAAATCCCCCATTTCTTTTTAACTTTAATTCCAATTCCATCCATGGCTCTCCCCAACCCCAATCCCCTCCCTCAACCTCAATCCCCATCTCCATCTAGCAGTAGAAGAAGCTCCTCCTGTAACTCGCCGGAGTTCGAGTTCCAGTTCAACCCCTCCTTCCCGTCGCCTACCTCCCTCCACTCCGCCGACCAGCTCTTCTTCCGCGGCCTCCTCCTCCCCCTCCACCTCCTTCCCCCTTCAGATCCGCCCCCTCCGCTCCCAATCGCCCCGCCAATTGCAGATTCAGATCCCCTTATCTCCCCCACCCTCCTCTCCGCCGCCCCGTCCGCCACCGCCTCCAACCGCTGGAGCCTCCTTTTCAAGAAGTCCGACAAGAAACCCTCCGATGAAGACAAGCAGGCCAGGAAGAAAGTTAAGGAGAAGAAGCGAGATAGGAAGGGTGGCGGAAGCGCCGCTAACTCCGCCGAGCTCAACATCAACCTCTGGCCCTTCTCCCGCAGCCGCTCCGCCGGGAATAACTCCAGCGGCGGCGGAGGCCGCTCTAGGTCGACCTTCGCGGCGAGGAAGGTGAGCAGCGCGCCGTGCTCCCGGAGCAACTCCGCCGGCGAGTCCAAGTCCCGCCGCAGCTGGCCTGTCAGCAGCCCTGTCCGCGCCACTGGCGGCGTCCACCTCGGCCGCTCCAGCCCCGTCTGGCAGCTGCCACGGACGCATTCCGGCCGGGCGGCGGAGAAGGGGAAGAAGGCGGCCAAGGGCGTGGCGGCCACCGGATCCAGCCGCGGTGGTGGTAGAGGTGGGAAAGGTAGGATCTTGGCCTTCAATGTGCCGATGTGCATCGGTTACCGGCATCATTTGAGCTGCCGGAGCGGTGAAGCGAGCGAAGTTGGCGGTGGTGGGCCCAGTATCGTTGGAAACAGTGGGGGTAATTTGTTTAACTTAAGAAGCTTATTCAGTAAGAAGGTGTATTAAAACTAAATTAATTTAATTAAATAGTGTTAGGTATCAAACTGGAAGCTTTGTAACAATTTTTTTATATATATAATTATCGTTTATAGTCTGAAAATGTGTAGTTGTAGAATTTGGAATTTTGTGTGAAGACTCGATCAAGGAGGTTGAAGATGCATGCCACCTTTGTAATTAATTATAAATGCACTGTTTTTATGGGTAATGATCTGATTAATTTGTACTAATATATTGACGATTTTGTAAAGAGTGTAATTTATGTACAAGTACTTGGGAGTTGGGATTCTTTGGTGCACGTTTAAGGAGAGCAAGATGCCTATCCTCCTTAAGGGTGTGAGATGGTATTTGGGATTTGTTTTGACAATGGTTGGGCTAGAGTTTTGGTCTGCGGGTGTTTTTCTTGCTGTGGTACAGGTTTCACGTGAACTGTGGCTGGTTTGTCGAGCTAAAAGACGTCGTGGAAATGCGATGATGCCTGTTGATTCTGTTTAGAATCCATGTTGAGGTGTCAGCAAGTGATCGTTAGAGTTCTCTGTGCACGTCTTCTGTTTGTTGGTCGGTCGTTGGTTCTGCTAGCTTGTTTGTTACAGTGTTGATGGCTTGTACTTTATTTTGCTTTTTCGATTCCGTCTTTTGCTTCTTGTTATTTCCTTTCGGTCATTTGTTTCTGTTATTTGCTTCAGTTTGTACATGATGGTTAGTCCATCTCCCGGCTTGTCTGGGCTCTCGGTTTGTCTAGACTTGTATAGATAATCGAATTTCTTTCCTTATATCAAAAAAAAAAAAAAAAGGAGAGCAAGATGCCAATTACTAAGGATGTGTTTGGTAAAGGGATGGATTTTAGTGAATGGAAGGGATGAGGATGGATTTTGAGGATGAAAGAGATGGAGATCTAAAATCCAAATTTTTCCGTGTTTGGTTGTATTTTGATTTTTTTGTGGATGGAGTAATGGAAAAGGCCTAAATTGCCCCCACTTATCCACATGAAAAGACTAAATTGCTCCTATCTTCATACCCCTCTTGTGCTTGATGTAAAGGCCCTCGATATTTTTTTGTTCGAAAATCAAATTGGTGCTCCTGCCTCAACAGGGTAGACTGATGGTGATGAAGAGCTGCACCCGACCGGTTCTAACGATTAACCTACACTATATCGGACACCATAGTGCAAGTTCTAAATGCAATGTGTGGGGCATGATGCAATGGCTATCGTGGGCTCACAGGAGACATCATCCGGCCTCGCGACCCCCACTTCAACCGAATATCGGACCCTATCCAGAACGACAACCGATACTGACCGTACTTCAATGGCGCTAATAGGTGCAATAGAGGGGACCTATATTCAAGCGGCGATACCGAGAGGCGACCAGATCAGGTGTCGTTGCAGGAAGGGCACATGCACGTACAACGTCATGGTTGTCTGCAACTTCGACCTCCGATTCACATTCATTTCGGCTGGCTGGGAGGGTAGTGCACACGATGCACGTGTGTTTGATTACGCGCTAAGGACAGCTGCTCTACGCTTCCCACATCCACCTGCAGGTACGTGTGATAAGTACCCTCTTTGTAAGCAGAATGCATAAGTCACCCTTGTCTATCATTGATTGCCATGCAGAAGTCATGTGATTTTGCCTTGTCTAATGTGTGTGTTGTGTAGGCCGCTACTACCTATGCGACAAAGGGTATCCGTTCCACACATGTTACATGATTTTCTATTCTACAACGAAGTACCATCACCCGACATTCACCGTTTCACAACCGACGAACGAGAAAAAGGCGTTCAACAAGTCGCACTCGTCCCTCAGGGGTGCGATCGAGAGGTCGTTTGGGATATTGAAGTCCAAGTGGAAGATCCTACATAATGTAAGTGATTTGGAATATTCATGTATTTGTCGTTCGGGGTATGTAAGTGAAGTCCAAGCAGATTGCAATCATCATAGCTTGCTTCGCGGTCCACAATTATGTCAGGCAAACTTGTGAGGAGCCGGAGATCGAGGACGGCAATGACCCTAGGTTCACGGAGTTTACCCTTGATGGACCCCCGTCCGACGACGAAGAGGAAGATGGTCACGAGGCAGATGATCCCTTTTATGACTCGGAAGAGGATGGCGGCCCTATCGCAGGGATAAAGGGCCTCAGGGATGAAATCGCTCGCCAGATTTGGAACGATAGGCACGTACCCCATTAGAAGGACAGTCATGCGATCTTCATAGCTCCGAAGAAGCAGATGACAAAGGTAAATGTTACTTGGCATAATATAAGTAATGACAAAGGTAAATGTTACTTGGCATTTTTGATGTCTTTTGTCCAAGGAGTTGTCAAACCTCTACGAGGTGCTTGTCTAGTAGTTGCATAATGTAAGTGATTTGGAATATTCGTGTATTTTGGCATGTTGATGTATTTTGTCCAAGTAGTTTCCAAACATATACAAGTTGTTATTAAAGTAGTCTGACATGTAATTTGTCTAAACTTTCGTTATCAAAACTTGGCATAACAATGACAAAAAGTGCAAAGCATGTAATTGAGCAAGTGAACTTTGCAATCATTTGATAACAAGTGGAAATGAGATGCATAATAAGTAAGCCTGCTTGCCTGGAACGGACACAACAACCTGCACAAAATGTCGCAGGCATGTAGAATGGAAATATTGTTTGTTCTTACAACTGAATACCCCAAAATAGGCACAAAAGATGAGCAATCACCATAAACAGTGTCTATATGCTATAAGTTTAGAAAAGCAACAGATTAAACAAAAAATTCTTCAACACTCGGGAATGGCTACGCCCTGCATAGCAGACGCAGGACGATGGCCACCGCGAGAACAAGCAGCCATCCTCAGAGCTTCACCACACGGCCAAGTTGCTGGATGCGGACTTACTCCGAAGTGTGGTCGACCCACCTAGTGCATAAGTAAGCGCACATGTATGTTATCCTCTGGATCTGGTGGTCGTTGCTATCCTTAGATGCGACCAAGCGGTTGGCAAGGCTGGCATTGTGCGCCTTAGTAGCATGGAGTTCACCATTCGTAGCATCGAGCTCAGTCACCCTTGTCTTTTCCTAGGCCTCCGGCGTCGCCATGCAGCCTCTGAGCTCTTGGAGCTCCTCCTTTGCAAAGTCCCAAAGGTCATACTCCTCCTCAACGTCTTCAGGGTCTTGGTGTTCAGATGTGGCATCATCCTGAAGTTTCTGGTCATCGCGGTCTCGATCATACGTATAGTCAGATCTTAGCCAATAATACTTCCTTGGGTCCCCACTCTGGTGGGACGTGTTCGAGTTTGTGTCGGTGTCCAAGTATGGCCACATGCTGCCCAGGATGTGATCAGATGTTTGTTAGTGAACAAAATTAGATGAGTGTCATAAAGTATTATCAGGTTTGAGGACGTATATCATGCCTAGAGAAGTCAATTTATCAACAGGTGCAAAGAGGCAATGACAAATCACAAGGTGCAACATGTTATTCAAGTTGGTGAACAAGTTCACAAATGTAAGAGCAACAATCAACCAATTTTCATTCCCAGCAAAGGAAAATGAACAGGATCACCTATATAAGGTGATCAACATTATGCAAAGAGGCAATGAACAACTGCACGAGCAACAAGGTTTTTCATTTTGAAAATTGGTGAAAATAGGCAAGGAAAAGTAATTGAAGAACATCATCGAGCCCTCGGAATTCATTGTAGGCAGTGGAGTTGATATTTTAGGTGGAAAATGACAAGATGAGTCATGCAATTGACCAGGTGCAAGGCATATGGGAACATATCAAAGCAAAAAACCCAAGTTTACAACAATATACGATACAAACTCAATTTCATAAGTAATCAGATGAGGTGAAACTAATCTCAGGACAATGTGGAAGAGGTGAAACTAATCCGAGGACAAAGATATCAGTTCATAAGGAAATATACCAACAGATGCAATGAGTGATGACTTGTAATAATTAACAATCCTAGTTTTTAAATTAGCAGGTTAACCTTATATCAGTTGATCAACATTATGCAAATGGGCAAACCATGACATCTTGATAAATCAATTCAAAACTGAGAGAGGTTCACCAAATGAAAAGTAATTGAAGAACATCATCGGGCCCTCAGAAGCATTTATGGAGGCAGTAGAGTTGCAAGCATCATGAAGGTAATTAGTTCACATAGTGCAAGAGCAACAAGCATCAAATGAAAAGGCAAAGAAAATATCACTGTGCCCTCAGAAATCATAAGGTGCAACAATATAAGATGCAAAATCAATTCAAAACTGAGAGAGGTTCACCAAATGAAAAGTAATTGAAGAACATCATTGGGCCCTCAGAAGCATTTATGGATTGGAGGTAGTAGAGTTGCAAGCATCATGAAGGTAATCAGTTCACATAGTGCAAGAGAAACACGCACCAAATGAAAAGGCAATGAAAAACATCATTGGGCCCTCAGAAATCAGAAGGTGCAACATGTGATGCAAAAGGGCAAATTGGGGATCTTCAGCTTCCCCATCCATTGCATGCAGTAATCGAGATGGGGAAGGTAAAGACATTTGAAAACATCATCGGGCCCTCAGAAATCCACAAGGGGAAGAAGTAGTAATCATCAGGTAGGTAATAAGTTCACAAAGTGCAAGAGTAACAAGCACCAATTTTCATACCCAACAAAGTTAAATGAACAGGTTAACCTATATCAGCTGATCAACATTATGCAAAGAGGCAATGAACAAGTGCAAGAGCAACAAGCACCAATTCTTCATACCCACACTTGTAAATTCAAAGGTTAACCTAAAATTGATCAACATTATGCAAAGAGGCAATGAATGACATCTTCCTATATCAATTTAAAACTGCGAGAGGTTAACCAAATGAATATGCATAATCAGTTGAGCAACAAGGTTTTTTATGTTGAAAATTGCCTTCAAATAGGCAAGGACAAGTAATTGAAGAACATCACTAGGCCCTCATAATTCATTGCAGGCAGTAGAGTTGGTAATGTAGGTGCAAAATGACAAGATGCATCATGCTATTGACCAGGGGCAGAGCATGTGACCACATATCAAAGCAAAAAACCCAGTTTACAACAACATAAGATGCAAACTCAATCTCATAAGTAATCAGAGAAGGTGAAACCTATATCAGGACAAAGATATGCCAACATTCGGACATATACCAACAGATTCAATGGGTGATGACAAATATCATTATCAATCCCAATTTTTAAATTCACATGTTAACCTTATATCAGAGTATCAACATTATGTAAAACGGAAATCAATGACACCTTGATATATTAATTCAAAACTGAGAGAGGTTAGAAAAATGAAAAGTAAATGAAGAACATCATCGGGCCCTCAGAAGCATTTATGTTACTTGGCAGTAGAGTTGCAAGCATCATGAAGGTAATCAGTTCACATAATGCAAGAGCAACAAGAACCAAATGAAAAGGCAATGAAAAACATCATTGGGCCCTCAGAAATCATAAGGTGCAACATGTGATTGCAAATAGGGAAAAGAGGCAATGAATGGAGATTTGCTATATCATTCAGAGAGGTTAACCAAATGAATAGGCATAATACGTTGAGCAACAAGGTTTTTTATTTTACATATTGGTGGAAATAGGCAAGGAAAAGTAAGTGAAGAACAGCATCGAGCCCTTAGAATTTAATGCAGGCAGTAGAGTTGGTAATTCAGGTGCAAAATGACAAGATGCATCATACAATTGACCAGGTGCAAGGCATATGAGCACATATCAAAGCAAAAACCCCAGTTTGCAACAATATAAGATGCAAACTCAATTTCATAAGTAATCAAATGAGGTGAAACTAATCTCAGGACAAAGATATGCCAACATAAAGTATATATATCAACAGATGCAATGGATGATGACAAATATCAGTAACAACCCCAGTTTTCCCCAATACATTGCATAAACCCTAAACTATCAACTCCTACCCCACTTGAAAACAACAACACAACCACTAAACCGTAAGATTTGTGTTTGTTTTCGTCCTTGAGGTTTGTAGTTAATAAAGGTCAATCTTTTATATTTGGGAACATGTAAATATATTGGCGTTTGTGTGCAGTAACATGTAACCTACAAAAATGGGAACAACTAGGCATATATATCAACAACAGCAACCCTAACATGGCATCAAAAATAAAAAATCTCCGATTGCATTTCAAAATCCCCAAATCAAGAGGACAAACCCTAACTCGAAGTGAACAAGTTCATAGAACCCCTAATATTTCCATATTTTGAAGGAAAACAATGGTGGAGGGCTTCGAAGGTACTTGATGATGAGGATGGAGTCGGAAACCTGCTTGATTTCGTCGGAGTCCAGCGACTTCGAGCAGGCAACACTCTTTGAATTTTTGGAGCTCTGTAAGGGAAGCGTGTTGTGGAAGACGAAAATTTTAAGCATTTATGGAGGAGAGGGGGATGCGAAAAGGCATTTCGGAGCTCTTCAGCTTCCCCGTCCAGCAAACCTCCTCCAAGGAGGATTGATTCCCCATCCCATCCTATCCCATGAATCCTCCAAATCCCACCCAACGCATCTCTACACCCAAACAGCCGGGCACTTTTCCCAAAGCAAATTTTCCATCTCATACACCCTATAAACATAACACCCAAACACACCCTAAGGCGGTAATTTGGTGCATTGCTCATTATCTTTTCTTTTAAAAATATAAAATTGGTTAAATTAGGGTAAATAGCAGAAAACCACCTCTTAAATAGGGTATATTGCTCAAAACCACCCCTTAAAATTAATATTGGAGAAAAACACCCTTTATATACCATTTGTTTACCAAAGACCACCATATCTCTGATTTTGTTAAATTTTAGAGGAAAAAATCAATAAATTACCAAAATACCCTTATTATATGGAGAGACGATATTGAAGGGGATTTCGCATAGGAGTTATGGAGAGATTTAGGCATGGATTAAAGGGAGCCTAGTATAGGACCATAATAGTTGTTGAATAATTTAAATTAAAAAAATGTGTGTGAAGTTGTACATATGTACAGAAAGATAGGCGGAGAGTGAGTGGTGACAAGAAAATGATATGTATAGGAGAAATTTTGGTTTTTTCAAAGACATTTAACGAAACTCTAACGACACATGCAGGGTAGTCTTTGGCAAACAAAAGCTATATAAAAGGCGATTTTCTGCAATATTGAATTTAAGGGGTGATTTTCTGCTGTTTACCTTATAACTTATAAGGGATAGTGTTAATTTCTTAAATGGATTTTACTTTACTCTAACATGTAGTTCAATCAAATTAGATTAAAACCAAAAACACTAATAAGGTAGTTATATACTATATTGATTAAGCAAGATGATTCTTTTTGTAAATAAATTATACTCAATATGTTAATTAAAAACACGTCGTTTATTAATCATTCATGGGTTTTTGGAATGATAAAAATTATATGAAGTATTAATTTTTTTTTACATTTGTTTTTATAAATTCGAATAAGCATGAAATTATTAAAAACTAATTTTTAAAATTTAATATTTTATACAATTTTTTATGTCTAAAAAAACGCATGTGAATAATAAAACGTAATTTTAATTAATGAAAGGGCATAATACTCGATATAAATACAGAACATATGAGTTCAGTTAAATTATACTAAAGGGGTGTTTGGCAAGGGGTGGGAAAGGTGGGGAAGGTGAGAGATTTTTTTCTGGTTGTGTGCGTACGTGTTTGGAAGGGGATGGCGGGGGTGGCAGAGTTGGGGGTGGCGGAGGTGGAATTGGGGGCAATTCTCCCATCTTCCTTTTCAAGATTGAGGGGGTAGAGAAGTTTTTTCTACCCCATCTGCTCCTTTTTGCCCTCTCGTCTCTCTCCATCTGCAATGGAAATGGAAATGGCGGTGAGCTGCTCTACCCTTCGTCTTTCTCGACTCTCAAATTCCCAAATACATGGCCTCTCTCTCCATTTGTATCCATTCTCTGCAAGTCTCCCGCCGGTAATTTACCATTGCCCGCTTCGGCGTTCACGTTACTGGCCTCTTCTTTCGGCGCCGAAGCCCTACGATTGCAAGCCTCTAACGGCTGCGGTAGGAGCAGTATCCGCTGTCAACAGAGGTCCCATGGCGCCTCCTTTCAATGTTGCTCTTATCACTGGTTCAACGCTGCTTGCAATCGGTTCGAGAAGAGAA
The DNA here is from genome assembly GCA_037127255.1 of Persicaria tinctoria. NCBI lineage: Eukaryota > Viridiplantae > Streptophyta > Magnoliopsida > Caryophyllales > Polygonaceae > Persicaria > Persicaria tinctoria. The sequence continues at coordinate 23,356,181 of JBANSL010000011.1, read as the reverse complement.
ACAAATGCGTTCTGATTTCTGGGTTTCTTCAATTGATTGGGGTTTTAGAGGGTTAGCTAATAATATGATTGAATTGCATTAATTGGTTTTCACCCACGGTAATCCGCAAATCTGGGTTTCTTCAATTGACTGGGTTTCACCCACAGTAAGCTGGAGGTTTTAATTGAATGTATATTCGATCTGATGAAAGCCATCTATTGTATTATTAATCTTGTCATGTAAAGCTAAACTTGTAACATTGGACATTGAGCACTTAAACTTTGGTAGCCTTAGGTTTTATTCTAAGTGACTAGATTATACATACACTATACTAAGGTTGGACATCTCATAGGTTGAAGTTGCCCTTAGACATATTACATGTGTCTAAGTTGGTTGGCTTATCTATGAGAATACCACTTAATGTATATGTGTTTAAGTGTATAATCTAACACTTAGTCTATAGCTCATTTCCATGCTTAGGTGTTTGGGTTATCTGTGTTGGGATTATTTTATTGGAGAGACAGATCAGGCCCAAGTGTTGAGCCCATCTCTCCTCAATCTGGCCTGCTTGTTTGGAGACATTGGAGAGGAGCTTGTTAACCCTAATTTGTTGGGGCTATATAAGCTTAGCCTTTGCTGCAGTGTTCCTTTGAGCCTCATTTAGGAAAACCTAGCCATAGAAAGAAAGAGAGCTCTGGTGTGAGCGATGAGCGAAGACGGTGGTCTGACGAGCTTCCGCGGTGGTTGTGAAGCTCCTTTGTGAGAAACTTCAGTTGCCTTTCAGGGGGGCATCTCTTCCTCTTACCTTCTTTTCTGTTCATCTTGCTCGGATTTGAGGTTCCTTAGGTTGCTAGTTTTGGTGCTCTGTCTTGTGTGATTAGCTTGTGAACTCTAGGACCAGATCTCCCCTCTTGAGATCCCGCAGAGTAGGGTTTTACTCGAACTGCGTATCATCGTGTTCTCATTCGATCTTCGTTTTTACTTATGTGTTATGGCGAATATCGAAATTTCAACATCAGTATAAATAGAGATACATGACTGAGTTTGTTATCTCTATGGAGAGATACTCTCACCAACACCATAAATACAAAATACATATTAATTGGATGGATAATTATCCAGAATAATAGAAACTAAAAAGACAATGAACAGTACATTTGTGAGGTGCTTACCAAAAAAATTTATGATGTAAGGGCTTTTTTGTCTTTCTTTCTATTCCACCAAAAAATCTATCTTTATCCAAACAAACACGCATGAGATTATTTTTTTACAAATAATTTCTATCTTTCACATTAAAAAGATATCTTCATCCTCTCCATTCCCAAACAATATCGCTACCTTCTAAAAAAAAAAAATTCCCTCGCAAGCCCGTCATAAGAAGAAGAAAGGGTGTTTAAGCATTATTTGGAATTTAGTCAGTTTACTGTTTTTTTTTTTTTTTTTTTTTGGCGAGGAGGGTCCGATTTAGTTTTCTTAACAACAAGGCAACCAAATATCCGTAGATGTTCTATGTGGATTTCAATCATGACCCATTATTTTCAGTTACTATAGTTTTGTGGTTGACATTCACTCTGTATAGAAAAATGGATAATTATCTATTTCATACCCCTACTCTGCTACTCATCTTGAGTAATATTTACCAATTACGTATGCTTTTTAAAAATAATAAAAAATTATCTAAAGTATCTAATTATTATTATTTTTATAGATATTACTAATAAGTAATATAAAATTATAATTTTTTTTAAAAAAGTTGATAATTTCTATTTATATGCATTTTATTCCCAAAAAAAAAATACTTGTGTAAATAAACATCACTTAAAAAATAGAGAAGGTATTTATATAGTTAAAAGTAAGAATGTCTATCAACAAATTTCAACATTTAATATTTTGAGAAATTAAAATCACTGTAAACAATTAGAAAAAATAAATTACAAAATAAGCTATAAAATTTTGTACATCTTCTAAAAAGTGTGCAATTAACATTATATATATAATATGTGAATACGTGAGATTCACGCATGGTAAATGGACTTGTGTAGAATTTGTTGGTGCGATTTGCGAAATGTTTGAAAATCTGTGAAAACCCGTGTTTGATTGTTGTGGCGTGGTATAAAGAAGACCACTACCTTAGAAGCGAAATTGCTCCGACACCACGGTGCAAGTCGGCTACTGGCGTCGCCCCCCAAGTATACACAACGGCTTCTCAGACGTGCACTCGCCGTCGAAGCAAAGGAACCACCCAGGACCCAGAATGATTATAGAAGAAGAGAGAAGGAGGAGATTGAGTTGCTCTGTGTTGAAAACTGAAGGGAGAACGTCGGTTTTAAACAGAAGAAGATACGCTCCACCTCGCTGAGATCTCGAAAAAGATCAAAAACGTTTTTTAAAACGTTTGATAGAGTTGAATTAGTCAAAACCCTAATTCAACATTCAACTCTATCTGAGGCCTTTTAAGGGATAAAATTAAAACCCGAACACGGACCGCCGGGGGGGGGGGGGGGGGGGGGGGGGGGGGGTGGTGCGCGCATGTGAGATTCCTATCCCAACTCTCAATAGACACTTGAAAAACTCCTCCTTAAAAACAATCCTCAACCGCTTTTGTAATCAATGTGGGACTTTAAAATAAGTTCAAAAGGCACATTTGAAAACCCCCACATGAACATTTCTCCAACTGAGTTGTAGATCGACTTGTGTAAATCGGTTTAACCTAATTTTAAAAAGTATTTTTATTCTTTAATCCAACTGAAAGAATAGAGGCAGAGATCGAATCCAAAACCTCCCAACGCCTCTCATTTCTTGTAGCATTAGGCCACCCGGCAGGGGCAAATAGACCTTATATACTGATGTCACATAAAATTATTAGTGTAACCTATAAAATATATAACTGTAGATAGGGATTGTCAAATGGTTCATTATTTATCTTCATTCTTCACCGTGCAGTGTAGACAGGAATTATACTCCATTTAATGAAGATATAAAGCAAAGCCTAAACCCACAAATAATTCATTTTTTTAATCAGTGATACAACGACTTGTATATAATTCCTGTCTACACTGCACGGTGAAGAATGAAGATAAATAATGAACCATTTGACAATCCCTATCTACAGTTATATATTCATCCCCTTGGAGTACTAATAACTGTTAGAGTCAAGCATGCCGCGCTACTTAGATACCAAACTACATACTGGGGCCAACGAGCTAAAAAACAACATATAAGATTGACAGATGCTAACACGAAATACTTCCACAGAATCGCAACAGGGAGGAGAAATAGAAATATAATAAAAATGATACACACAAACGCAGGAATTACGGTCACAACTGATAAAGAAATACGAGAGTCCATTAAGAATGACTTTGTGCAACGATTCCAAGCTACCCGAAGACAAATTATCCCAAGTACTTTACTCAATAACATAACCACGGAGATCACCACTGCTGACAATGAGTGGCTTACTAAACAAATCTCGAATGCTGAAATTAAAAATGCGGTCTTCAGCTTAGCAAATGACAAGTCACCAGGACCTGACGGTTTCCCAGCTGGCTTTTTTAAGAAATACTGGCTTATTGTTGGCCCTTCAGTGACTAAAGCTATCAAAAGCTTCTTCATTAGTGGCAGATTACTCAAGCAGATCAATCACACATTCATTGCACTTATCCCTAAGTGCGACGACCCAACAACTACGTCACATTACAGACCAATCAGTTTATGCTCAACAACATATAAGATAATTTCTAAAATACTAGCGACAAGGCTAAAGAAAATAATCCCTAAAATTATTTGCCCCTTACAGAGTGCATTCACTGCAGGAAGGGCCATACAAGACAATATACTAGTAGCGAATGAGATCTTTCACTCATTTTCAAAGAAGAAAGGAAAAAATGGCTGGATGGCAGTTAAACTAGACATGGAAAAGGCGTTTGACCTTGTCGATTGGAATTTCCTTCTTTCAGTTCTAACCAATTTTGGATTCTCAGAACGTTTCATAGGATGGATTCGGGAATGCATAACGACGGTCTTTTACTCCGTCCTAGTGAACAACGAACCCACTGATCTATTTGCTCCCCAGCAAGGGCTTCGACAAGGCGACCCTCTATCCCCATATCTTTTCCTCGTACTATCAGAAGTCTTAGCTCGTGGACTACTTAAGGAATCTTCAGTCCCTGGTAGTCACCTGGGCGTAACGATCACGCGTAATGGAACAAGAATCCCATTTTTGGCTTTTGCTGACGACATTGTCATTTTTGCGTCGGCTACTAAAACCGGTTGTGACCAAATAAACAAGGTTCTTCGGGAATTTTCTTGCCTTTCTGGGCAAAGGGTAAACAGGCATAAATCTCATTTCCAAACGACTCCTAACATGACGACAACTCAAAAGAATGCCATACACAACGAATTGGAGATCCCCTACACGACCAACCTAGGCCCTTATCTAGGTTGCCCAATCATTTGTGGTAGAGCTGGCAAGGAAACTTTTAACGACCTCTTAATCACAACCAAATCACAAATGCACAAATGGAAAGCCAATTGTCTGTCTCAGGCAGGTCGATGCACCTTAACTAAAACCACGCTATCAGCGAAACCACTACATCTCATGCAGTGTTTTTTATTACCAAAATCTATACACACGGAACTGGACAGAATCAATCGGAATTTCCTTTGGAATAAGGGGCCAAGACATAAGCCACTAATTAGCTGGTATGAAGTTTGCAAGGAAAAAAACAATGGCGGATTAGGACTACGTAACTCGGAGGATATGAACAAGGCCTTGCAACTAAAACTATTATGGAAAATACTGGCTGAACCAAAAAATCCGTGGGTAACACTAATCACAGAGAAATATCTACGGCAACAACACATACTAAACTACCGCAAAAAGGGAACCTCATCCTGGCAGTGGGCACAACTCACTAAACTCATACCTATGTTTAAGGATGGTCTACGATGGTCAATTGGTAATGGGAAGAGCGTAAACTTCTGGCTTGATCACTGGTTTGGAAGCTCACCACTAATAACAATGATACCGGCTGATATGCAGGTTGACACGGAACTCACCGTCCAAAATTTTTTGACCATGGATAACCAGTGGAACTTGGACCTACTTCACTCTAACCTTCAACAGATCCTACCAACAGGACTAATAGACCTAATATCCGCATACCCGATACCCAAAAATATACACACGGACAGGTTATACTGGAAATGGAGCAAAAATGGATGGTTTAACACTAGCTCAGCAATTCAAATGATTAACCACTACAAACAACACCAGAAATCGGATCTACGATGGATTTGGAATCTAGATCTACCGTCAAAGGTGAAAACACTACTTTGGAAAATAACGAAGAACGGTGTGCCCACTTCGGTTAAACTTGCCTCTCGTGGAATCGGGGTGCCTACATCATGCCCTCAATGTGATTCCAACTATGAGGATCTAGCCCATCTTATTTGGGACTGCCCGATAACAAGAGCAACAATAGCAAAAGCAGACCCGATCTTGACAAATATTCTACATACCTGTTTCACGCAAGGATTAGACATAAATAGTTGCCTTTGTTACATTAAAGATAAAGCTGGGAGTAAAAAATTCAATGACCTCTCGTTCTGCTGGTGGAGCATCTGGTACTTTAGGAATATGACTCTCTTTGGCGGCAGCAAACCAGATACAAGAAGCATACTTTCATTTGCAAGAGATCAACAAACAAGCTGGAACGCCTCAACTCGGTCGGACGATAGCAGAAATGACCAGTGTCGGCAAAACAAAACACCAATGACACATACCCAGTCTACAAAATCAAGGAAAACCTGTAAATGGATGGCACCAAGAATTGGATACCACAAACTAAATTTTGACGGAGCTCTGTCCAATTCCTCAATGGGCTCCTATGGTTTCGTCATCAGAAAACATACTGGCTCGCCCGTTTTCTGCGGTTCTGGGCCTTCAAGTATTTCCTCGGTATCTGGTGCTGAGGGCTTGGGCCTCTGGAAAGGAATCAATGCTGCTAGAGAACTGAACATCACAAATTTGATAATAGAAGGGGACAACCTGACTATTATTAACAGCCTTAAGGGCTGCGGGAAACCTTCTGGGGACTCTGAAATGATTGTCTCAGACAGTCTAGTCTCCCTAGGTTTCTTTCATTCAATTGAGATTCGTCACGTATTTAGGGAGACTAATCGAGTTGCTGACCGTCTTTCGCACCTCAATTTCGTTTTCTCTAGCAATTCCATACCTGACGACTCAGTTCTGCGTAATCTCGTCCGTCTGGACGCACTTGGTATTTAAGGATCCTTAATGCCAAATTATTTCCGGTTCAAAAAAAAAAAAAAAAAAAAAAATGGAGTATAAAAACTGTGGATTGTGTACTAGAGACTAGAGAGTTGCTGGTTGTCAGAAACCTGCTGGTTGGCCGCATCTTCATGTGCCTCCCATTTATTAAGCTCTTCCACCTACTTTCCCCCTTTATTTACATTTTCTACTACGGAGTACTATATAGTATATACTTTCTCCTTTTATTTACATTTTTGTTAACTGTTAATACTACTACTACGTGTTGTATTAGTGAGTTTAGATTTTCATCAATAAGAAAAGTATATCAACTGAAAATCCTCCACAAGACAAAGGGCAGTGGTGGTTTTCATCACACACTACTTGTTTAATGTAGTTAGAAACACTAAAGCACCCTAAGGTTCCTTACATGCTTACTGGTGTTCGTGGTATCATCCGTGGTCGCCTCTATTTGCTTGTTGTTTGTATGTTCCATAGACCTGTTTGTTAGTGTATCGAATTGATTTCCTTTTCTAAAAAACATCATTGTATTACCACAAAGTTGCAACAAAACATCTATTAGAGGAATTGTCTCATATTTTTTTCCCATCTTGTGATCGAATTTTGACAATCCAAATCTCATTGGGCCTAATTGGACCGGACCAGTTGATAATGGCCCAATCACTAGCAATGCTTTTGGACATTTGGCCCGTCCTTTGTTGATGGCCCAATCGTGGGTCCATGAAACCTACTTGGGTGTGCAGTTTGTGCTTTCCGATAGGTGATGTGAAATTGGGGGAGTTGAAACCCGAAGCTTCTTCGTCTCATTTCTGTTGCAACCACCGAGAAAGGGAAATCATTCAATTGATCGAACTCCATCCATGGCGTCCAAGGACAAGAAGCCTCTGAAACCTTCCAGCAGCCGAAGCGATAGAATCCGCACCCTTGCTGATTTGAATCGCCCCTCCGGCCATGATTCCGATAGCGACTCCGACGCCCCTCAAGAGTACTACACCGGCGGCGAGAAAAGGTATTCTCTCTCTTATATTCGAATTTCGCAGCATTCTACATGTTCTAAACCTTAATCATTGATGCATAGACAGTTGTAAACTCCTGGACCAGGCTAATTCTACAATTTCTTGAATTGGATTGCTGTGCGTGATGTAAATTAGGTTTTCATTTCATTTGTGGGGGATTACATTTTTATCGACACCTTATGACGAATTAGGGCTTTGTAGGACCGTTGTAGAAGTTCTTTCACAGGAATATTTGCTAATTTCCTATGATCTTTTCACAATGATATTTGGGCGTTGTTCGTGGTCATCATGGTACCTCGTAAGTCATATTCGTATGAATGCCAAAACTGTAGCTGTCATCGATTCTCATATACCGTGTAATGCTTTAGTGCACGATTTACAACTCGCAATCAACTTCTATCTCTGTGATCTGCCTTATCTGAGGGTTTCTTGCGTGATCTTGCCTTTGTTGTATGTGCAGTGGCATGCTTGTGCAGGATCCTACAAAGAGAAATGATGTCGATGAGATTTTTAATCAAGTCAGACAACTGGGAGCCGTTCCAGAGCCTGTTGACGGTCTTCAATCATCTTCGAGCTCAACAAGCTTCACAGGGACTGGAAGACTGCTTTCTGGAGATACGGTACATGCAGCAGCTCAGCAGCAACAGCCTGAGGCTGTTATCCACGACATTGTTTTCTGGCGGAATGGCTTCACCGTAGATGATGGTCCCTTGAGGAGAATGGATGATCCTGAAAATGCACCTTTCATGGAGGTATGGATGTGAGAACTGGTCCTTTTGAGGATGAAACTTGTTGTTCGTCTTTAGCATCTTGCTGAAATTAACGATGACTGTCAATCCTCGTAATCTTTTATGAAATGTTTTTGATTCATCTCCCATAAGTCAGTTTGAATCTCAGGATGAAATGTTAACATGAACATCAATTTCCAAGCGAAAGCAAAACTTTCTTTGTAACTCGTTGTAACCTGTGGTTATATTTCAATCACAGAGTATCATGAAATCTGAATGTCCAAAGGAACTTGAGCCTGCTGACAGAAGGTCTGTGGTGCAAGTCAGACTTGCTAGGAGGGATGAGAATTTCTCGGTAAGCTCCAATGTTTACACTTTCCGTCATCCCTCTACTTAGTCTGAATGTCCAATGATGATCATTGTGCTTTCTTCCGTCCACTTCGTCTCTAAACTATAAGAGTTGGTGGTTGCAGTTTTGTTTTTACATTCTGTTTGAGATCAGAGTATGCTTGTAACCGAAACATTCCATTACTTGGTCTTCTCTACCTGCATGATAGTGTGTCGTCATCGTGTGAATGCTTGGACATTAGATGTATGTCCACTTAATGTCATGATGTGCCACAAATCCTCATCGTATTTTAACGTGACAGGAACCTGAGAGGAACACTGTTGCCTTCCAGGGAGTGGGTAGAACACTTGGTGGCACCACAGCTCCAGCTTCATCAGAGCCGGAGTTCGAGTTCGCAACTGCAAGCAGCTCTGCCCCACCTACTAAGGTGGTTGTGGATGAAACCAAGCCATTGACTTCTATTCAGCTAAGGCTGGCCGATGGTACCCGAATGGTTGCACGCTTCAATCACCACCACACAGTAGGTGACATCCGCTCTTTCATTGATGCATCAAGTCCAGCAGGGAATGGCGCTTACCAGCTCCAAACAGTAGGATTCCCTCCCAAGCAACTCAACGATCTAAATCAAACCGTAGAGCAGGCTGGCCTCGCCAATTCAGTCATAATCCAGAAACGTTAGGAAGCCAACAGCGTAAAAACCGAGTGGTATGTTCTACACTGATGCAGCGAATGTGAGATGATTGTAATAATATTTGCCATAAATTTGAGCACTTGTCCATGCCATTGTTGACGAGAATGTACTGCAGATACCGTGCAATGCCACAAATGAGCCCTCATTGAGCTATTTGATTCAATAGTTAATCAATTTGCACTCAAATTTGAATCACCCCATTGCAGGAGATGAAACAAAGTTGCTAGAAAGAAGCAAGGCCGGGGGCCATCAGCCATGGATGGTGCAGCTAGGGCAATGGAGGAATAGAGAATGGTCATTTCATTCTTTAACCTCTTGTGTACATAAGATGGATAGTACAGGTGTACTGTAATATGCCAAAGGTTGTGTAACTCAAACATGGCGACAACTTATGCCATTGGAGAAAGGAAGAGGGGCCCTTTGCTATACACTAAGCATCTCACGCTCCTACACTTTGAGAGCAGCTTAGCTCCGTTCATAGTTGCATTGGATAGGACAACCTAAAGGATAACATGTCGGCCGGCCAAAGTGTCTCTTTTGTGCTTGTATTTTTCGTAAAATAGCACAAGATTGCACCAACTTCATAAGATTACACCAACTTTAGCACTACCACTAGGTGTTTTTCGTACCTTATGTCTTGTGGGTTGTGAGAGTATATTTACCAAGAAAACGTGATTGAGATTTGGATAGTTTCAAGTTTGAACCACGTATCTCTGATTTTTTTTTTTGGGTCAGAAACATATCTCTGATTTGATTGGGGGAAAAGCACAAACAAATTTAGGTTTAAACTTTAACGACTCCTTTGATTTAAGTTTTATAAATATAAAGGGAAACAAAATAAATATATTCTATTGTTAAAATTTTTAATCATTACTCTATTTTCGTCACTTTTCAAGTAATAATCATAATCCCTATATTTCTCGAATCATTACTCTTTTATCTTATTTTTCATATAAAAATAACAATATTCTCCTATCTAAATATATTTTCCTATATAAAATTTGTTTATATTCCGTTTATCTTGCATGCTTATACCGAATGGGCCTTAAGTTTGTGGGTTAGTTTTTGGGTAAACTGCAAAAAACAACCCCTTAAATACGCTATATTGCTCAAAACCACCCCTTAAATCCAATATTGCAGAAAATTTACAAATCTTTTGTTTGCCAAAAACCACCCCACCTCTATGTGCCGTTAGAGTTTCGTTAAATATCTTTGAAAAAATCAAAATTACCCCTATACATATCATTTTCTTGTCACCACTCAGTCTCCGTCTATCTTTCTGTACATATGTACAACTGTAGGCACAATTTTTTAATTGAAATTATTCAACTCTTACGGTCCTATACTAGGCCTCCTTCAATCCATGTCCAAATATCTCCACAACTTCTTTGTGAGATTACTTTCAATATCGTCTCTCCATATGATAAAGGTATTTTGGTAATTTACCGATTTTTTCCTCTAAAACTTAACAAAATCAGATATATAGTGGTCCTTGGTATAAAGGGTGGTTTTCCACAATATTAATTTTAAGGGGTGGTTTTGAGCAATATGCCCTATTTAAGGGGGAATTTTCTACCGTTTACCCTAGTTTTTTTTATTACCTTTTCATCCTCCATGAAGCTCATATCAATATATGTTTTCAATTATACAAGAGTTAAATGTCATCCTCTCCTCTATTTCTGTCACCCTTTTTTTTTGAAGCACCATATTTCTTCACTTTGGTTTTCTTAATCCGACTCTATAAAGGGGTAGACACTCTCACTTACAACTTAATGTTTTCACCATTATAACTGTTACACTAACTTGTAATTGATAGTTTGCCAAATTCTTAGGTCGTATAGACTCGAGGTTTGTTCCACATGGGATGGACCCTCAAATAATTATTCATGTGGAAGCCAGCCATATCCACAAACCCCAAATATGCCATCTTCCACAAATCAGCTTATCAAACTTGTGTATTGAAAGGCAACCTCTAAGTGCCCAATTTTAGCATGTTCCGCCCCTTGCTTTTAGTTTTATCAAAAGGGTATATTGAAAAACCTTACCCTAGTACGTTGTACGTATATGTTAAAAATTGCAATCAAACAACATTAAATTATACAAAACCACTAGATTCGAAGGCCATATATAAAAACAAAATCATGTTTATTTAAATCAAAATATGTGTTTTCTGTCAATGACATTTATTTTATAGTACATGTTTTGTCCCAAAGACAACGACTACTACCGACGGTAAACCTCCCAAACCCTGTTTTTGATATTGTTGAGTTGAAGCAAAACTTTTCCATTACATATGCATTAAACGCTCAACGTATAACCAAGATAGAGTTAATTCCTACAAAAACAAGAATAAGAATCAATGGATTTCTAACTCACCAATCTAGCTCAGTGTCCTAAAAAGCGCTAGGCGGATCCTAGGCGGTGAGGGGCTGTCTACGCCTAGGCGGCGCCCAGACGGTCAAGGCGGATACCTAGACGTATTTAGGCGTTCGTTTAGCTCTAGGCGAAGGGGGGTCGCCTAGCGCCTAGGCGGTGCCCGGACAGCGTCTAGACGCGATTTTTAGAACAGTGATCTAGCTTATAGATTACTTAATTTTCATTATATTATTTCCGACAATCTCATACTGAGTATAAATTAAGTACCAAAATATCTTAATTTAACCGTAGAATAACTCATCAATATTAAAGGAGCTAAAAATTTTCTGAATTTGACGGTACGTTGAATAACTCCTCAATATTATGAGAGAGTTATATGAAATTGGTGGCGGAGAATGGTATTTTTTTGGGACCTGTACTTTGACTTCTTATTTTTAGTTGACCAATCTCGTTCATAAGAACGCTCTTAACTGATAGTCAAAATTAATAGGGTCTAATATACTCAAACTATTTATTTTTAAAAAAAGAGATGTTTATGAGTATGGGAGCAGGCAAATCCAACCTAGATTACCACAACTATGGGATTAGAAGGTTTTGCACTATGGAATGACATCAACGAAGTACAAAAACTTAAGATATACTGTATACAGAACATATATGATTATTGAAGGAGATAAAATTTATATTATTAATGTTTTTAAGGGCACTTGAACCTTCTCTTGGTAGGTTGAGATAATTTGTAATTATCTTTGACTCCCATTTTAATGTTTTTTTCATTTGATAACATTCACGTCCAACACGTCTTTAGGGAGGTGAATGGTATAGTTGATCGATAATCATTCTGAAATGGCTCAATCAGAAATAATTTGTAGGTATTATACATAGATTTTCGTTTCAAATCACAGATGATCGCTCTTTATTTACCAAATTCAAGGATAGTTAATCGATTGAGCTATTCAAGCCACCCTTTATCTACAAATGAATCTTTCTCTAATTTATAGAAATACAAATTCTCGTAAAAAAAAAACATCTGTTTAATGGATCAATTTAAAAAACTAGGGCTTCTAAACTTTTTCTTGTTCCCAAAAAAAAAAAAAAATTATTATTACCAGGTTTAAAAATTAATCCATTGGCAACATGAAAGAGTAGGCCAGTTTATACTGTATTATGCGACGAATAATGTACGGATGGAGTAGTAAATGAAACAGTAGGCCTGCTGGTTGAGGGTGCAGTGCAGCTCAGCATAGCAGCTGCCCGTCGACATGACGTAAAGCGAAAGGAAAAGGGTAGCCGGGTAGGGGTTGCCATTTTATATACTCCTATTGCTCTATCCGCTGCTTACGTTTCTTCTGATTATATATCGGCTAAATTACTGGTATTATCGCTATTACGTTTGTTTTAAGTTAAAACTAATTTAAATAACTCAAATGCAGGGTCACCACGGTCATGTCATAGTCTCTCGACTCCATTTGTAAATCCATTTCGTCCTTGGTGGTTGAAGCTCTTGCTCTCTCCAGTGTAGCATGTTAGCGGTTAAAAATTTGGGTTGTTGACGGATTGAGGTTTAATGTGACAGCCTCACGATGATCGTGTGTAGTGTTGTCGCTGAGAGATTGAGATGATAGTCACTGATGCTCAATATTTTCTATAATGTTTTTGAGGAAGCTACCTGTAAGCATGTTTTCCGTGAAAAGAATCAGGTTGCAAATATGAAATGAATTAGTTTGCGAATAAGGTGACCAAGCTCAAGCATAGGATGGATCATGGGCGTGATCTCACATCGCATCCGGAGTACTTTATCATCGTCTATAAGGACGCAATTTAACGGTGGATGACAAAGGATTTTCAGTCGCCTTAAATCCTATCAAATAAATCTGACTAACCTAACTAATGTAGTTTGGCAAGTACAGGTCGATCCCACAAAGAGTCAATGATTTGTATGCAAGTCAAGTGTGCTAAATAAGAACTAAAGAAACAAAGAGGGGGGGATTATGATGATTCAGACTAACTTAGTAAAAAGCAAAAGGAAGCAAACTAAACAAATTGATTGAACAAATATGAGATAAATAACTTAGGTCAATCAATCTCAGCAATCATGTTTGTTCATTGATCATCGAAATCGAATAGATAACTTCCTCTGGAACACTATGTTGTGGAAAGACTAGGTCTTTTGAACCCAATTCCTTATCGAATCTAGTTAAGATGACAACCATACCCTGAAAACCCTAATTATCAAACAATCTTGAAACTATCAAGATTCAATTCAATAATCGATTAAGCTTAAAGGAAATCAACAAAGACAATCGACGCGCACAACCAGTTATTGCATCAGTTGCAAATCAATTCTTTATACAAATCCCTAAATCAACCAGTTTCAAGGATTTATACTTTGTTACTCAAGAATATAGATAATTCAACCAGAAATTACCTATATCTAGCTATAGATTATCATGAAAAGGCATCAGTTGATCAGACTAACGGAAATTCACGAAAACCCTAAACATTCGATGCAAATAATTGATAATATTCGAAGATGAGTATTAGGATATAGAAATCTCACAATGAAATGATAAACCTGACGCTTCGATTAATTTCCCTAAGCAAAGGAGGTTAGTTGTTCATCCTTGAGAAATCACAAGAGGTCTCCAATTTTCTATGTACAAAACCTCTTTGTTGAGTTCGTTCCATGGAACCAAGACCAGAACAAAGAGCTTCCACTATTCCTTTCCCAATCAACGTTTCATGTCCCCCTCTAAAACATTTAATAATTAAAAATAAAACAACCCATTTCATAAATGATGAATCCAAGTAACAGTCACAGCCCACGTCTTGAACTCGACATAAAACTCGGGTGCGCCACCACACAACTCGGTTGAGTTCTTCCTTGCTCCACCGGAGTTAGTTTTCTGCAGTCATATTGATGTCCCGTTTCTCTGTTTTTAAGGCTGAATTTGGAAAACTCGTAAACATGAAAGTTGTAGGTCTTCGAATCCTCTTTCCAACAAGTATAAATACGTCCCGATCCGATAAATACAGCCTTCAAACGACTCATTTTAGTGCAGCGTCGCCAGCTTGGACAGCTCCAATCATTTACATGTTTAGCTCATCTCCTCGGCTACTCGTGCTCTTATATTCTCGTCCAATCTTCCAACATTGGATCGAGCTTAGCTTCACCTCTTTACAATCACCTGAAATTATGCACAAATCTCGTAGATTCCGACTCTAATTGAAACATAAAGAAAACATAAAAACTACTCTGACTCATGCATTTTACCCTACCTAAACACATCTAAATGCTTATATTAACACTACCTAAATGTGCATGATCAGTGGATCAACGGAGCTTGACACAACTCAAACTCTTTATCTTGTATAGAAAACAAAAAACTCAAATTCAATCGAGTAAATAGAGAGCATCAACTTTACAAATTGAATAAAAAATAATTCAAACTTTTAATTTTTATGCATTCATGTCATCACCAATTTATCTTTTATGAAAAAGAATTAAAATAAAACCTAAATTTTATACTCCATATTAAACTTAATTTAAAAATAAAACATTAAATACTCAAGTTAAGAAAATTAAACAAAAATATCTCTTATATATGTCATCTTTCAAAAAAGCCACTATTTCATTTGAACAAATAACATCAGCGAAATATTTTTTGTCATTTTTTTTGTTAATTTATTATTTATATTAAGTTTTTTTTATTGAAAAAAATAGTTTGATACGGAGCATTGGGTTCGTATGAGACGAGGTTAATAAATTGACTAAAATGATAAACTGGGTAAAATTTATAAACTGTTGGTAAAAGTAGTTAAAAATTTAAACAATAAGATAATCTCCGTATGAGGAGAAAAACAGTTTATTTGTAAAAAGTGGAGTTTATTTGGTTGCTATTAGGGGTATTTTGGTACTTTCAAACCAAATAAGATAAAATGGGGAATAAACACCCAAATAACCTCCATTTTGTAGCTTATTTTTTAACACGTTTTTGTTTATTTTGGTCATCCAAACAACTAAAAAAACTATTTAAAAAGTAAACACCCACAAATGATTAATTTTTAACAGCTTTTTTGGTTGCCCATACACACCCATTGTTTAGGTGCTTATTTAGAAAATATAAAGTTAGGTCTTCTTTTTCTAAAAATAACATATTTTTTTTAATACAAGGAAATAAATTAGGAGAAGCAGACCTCGAACGATCTAACCCCAACCTAGCGCGTCCTTCCGGATGAAAACCTTAAGTTCTGCGTCATACATTAAATCCTAGTTGGCAGGGAATGAATAAGCTAGATGCGCGATCATATCTGCAATCGTATTCGATTCCCTGAAAATATAACGAGTGAAAACTGAATTAAAGAAGACCAATTGTTTAATGTCAGACATCAGAATTTCAATATTCCAAGGGCATTGATAATTTTTAAGCTATCTCCTTATATAAGAATGTTATGAACCCCTAATAGTTTCGCGCGAAAAAGATCGTTATGAAGATCAAGGGCTTATGCGAAGCTAGGCATACCATCACATAACCCTCCTCCCAAAGCGACTAGATGAGCTTCATGATCTCTGATAACAAAACCAAACAAGGCCTTACCACATGCCAGTTTTGAACCATCAAAGTTTAGTTTGTACAAGTAAGTAATATACGATTTGTCGATTCGTGTGAACAGTCACAAAACATACACCCCATGGGCACTGAAATATGAGAGTGTTGCAGTCTGTCTTTAGACAGTAGGCCGCCGCGAGCAATCCTCCAAAGGACGTGCTTTACCTTCGGTGGAACATTTAGTTTCCAAATCCATGGACAATGGAAATCGGTAAGTGCGACTCCATTAGGCACAATCGATGTAGCCGTGCTAGTAGTAAACTAGCTAGAAGAGTTAGGCCCCCAATATAGACTATCCGTAATATTGGATACTAGAAGTTGGATTCTGCAAATATGATTGATGACCTCAGTTGGAAGTAAAGCAACAAGCTCTGTATACAAGTTAGGCAGATCCCAAACATTAGAGGGTGTAAGAAATTTGTTAACTTTCCACTCGAACTGGTCATCAAATAAAGGATTCAAAGCCTTATCTAATAGTTTCCCATCATAAGCCTAACAATCAGACCAAAAGTTGTAAGTATATCCATTGCCGACAAACCAACGTAATCCTTTAAAAAACATATGCCGAATAGGCATGAGCTTGGACCATTGTCAGGAGGTTCCCCCTTTTTGTTTAAAGGAAAAGAGATCGTTAGATTTAATATATTTCTCAGTAATAACCCTTATCCAAATGTTGGATGGTTCCGCAATGATTTTCCATAGTAATTTCATTTGCAAGACAATATTCATAGTTTCAGCCTTATACAAGCTGAGACCACCGGCCGAAACATCGGTACAAATCTTATCCCAGTTAATAAGAGGTGTTGAAGCAGTAGGTTTATTCCAATTGAACTGTCTATAAATCTCATCTAGTTCAGAAAGAATAGAATAAGGTAACTTAAAAGATTGCATTATAAAGGACGATTGAGTACTAATATTTGATTTAATAAGAATATTGCGGCCTTCAGCCGATAACGAGGATGTTTTCCATTTTATAAGTTGCGATTTAGTTTTCAACACTAGCAAAAATATTTCTATTTACTCACCCATTAATAATAGGACAATCTAAGTATTTTTCAATCGAGATAGAGTGGGGATGATACGTACTCGACTATGGTTGAGCGAGTACAACTACTAATCGTCCGATGTCAAGGTAAATCGATCAACCCTCGTATCGTAGAATAGGAATCGACTCGGTTGAAAGCTCACCTGAAATTGATCCTAAGGTAAATGCAAGTGCCGTGGTTGACCTCCGAATCCAATGGAATGACATCATATACGAGCTTTCAATTCCAATTGCAAATACGGCGGCTTTGACTACGACTTTGACAAATTAGAATTGCTAATTAATTGGATGATCTGATCACGTGTGTGTATATTGGTATTTGGTCTCGGCCGACAGGGTGCGATAACAGCGGTGGATGCGGTGGTGTGGTATCGGTAAGATATCTATAGATTACAAAGATATTGAGCTTTAATGGGCTTTTAGCCCACTATACATAAGGAGACCTATGTAATCTATCAAACCCCTGCAGTCGAAACGGGAGGGGTCCGTACAGTGAGACTGGAACGAAAATCAATGAATAATTTTCTAGGTAAACCCTTGGTGAATATATCAGCGTATTGATAAGAGGACGGGACATGTAGAACGAAGACATATCCAATGGCAACCTTGTCCTTGACGAAGTGTAGATCAAGCTCAATGTGCTTCGTGCGTTGATGTTGGACTGGGTTGCTAGCCAGATAGATGGCGGAGACGTTGTCAGTGTAGACGAGAGTGGCGTTCTGAAGAGGGCAACGGAGCTCAAGCAGGAGATTGCGGAGCCAAGAGCACTCGGAGACAACGTTGGCAACACCCATGTATTCTGCCTCAGCGCTGGAGCGAGACACGACAGACTAACGCTTGGCTGACCACGACACAAGGGTATCGTTGAGGAAGACACAGTAACCAGACGTGGAGCGACGTGTGTCAGGGCAACCATCCCAATCCGCATCAGTGTAGGCAACAAGATCAAGCTTAGAGGAAGAAGTGATTGTGGTGCCGAGCTCGAGGGTGCCGCTGATGTACCGAATAATCCGCTTCAGAGCCTGAAAGTGAGGTTCCCTGGGTGCATGCATAAACAAGTAGACCTGCTGAACGGTGTAACTGATATCAGGCCTGGTGAAAGTGAGATACTGAAGAGCACCAGCGAGGCTCCTGTAAAGTGTCGGATCATCAACCAAAGGACCAGAATGAGCACTGAGCTTGTTGGATGTATCGACAAGAGTGGCGACTGGATTACAGTTGACCATCTTAGCCCGAGCAACAATCTCAGCAGCATACTTACTCTGTGAGAGAAACATACCAGACGCATGACGCTGAACAACAACTCCCAAGAAGTAGGACAACTATCCCAGATCAGACATGGCGAATTCCGCACTCAACTGCGAAATAATGGACGTCCGAAGAGCATCAGAAGAGGCTGTGAGAATGATGTCGTCGACATATAGTAGCAGGAATGCCACGTCTGAGCCTCTGCGATAGGTAAACAGAGACGTATCCGAACGGGTGCCAATGAAACTCAAATGAAGCAGATGAGAGGCAAAGTGCTGAAACCAAGCCCGCGGAGCCTGTTTCAGACCATACAGAGAGCGCTTGAGGAGGTAGACATGCTTTGGACGATCAGCATCAGCAAACCCCGGCGGCTGAAACATGTAGACTGTCTCATTCAGATGTTCATGCAGAAAGGCGTTCTTGACATCTAACTGATGGATGGCCCAGTTGTGCGACATAGCTAGACTCAGGACTACTCGAATAGTGGCAGGCTTGACCACATGTCCGAACGTCTCATCACAATCAATACCTGCCTGCTGAGATCGATCATTGACCACAAGACGGGCTTTGTAGCCTCCAACGACCCATCAGAGCGGAACTTGTGACGGAAAAGCCACATACAACGAATGACGTTCACCTCAGGAGGGCGAGGAACAAGAACCCAAGTACCATTCTTCGTAAGGGCCCTATATACGTCGAGCATAGCCGCCTACCAATTCGGGTCGAGGAGGGTTGTTTTGTGGGAGGTGGGAATGGGGGAAAGGGAGGTCGAGGTGGAGGAAATGGATGATTGGGAGTCAGGAAGGACGGGGGCAAGGGTGGCGGAACCTTGAGGAGAGGTTGCATGCATAACAAAGCTGCGGGCGCCGCACGTTGATTGGCCGTGGCAGCAACATGATGCTGCAACCGCCGCCAATATGGGAGACGTTGGCTGGGGGCTGTGATCTTTGATTGGCTGCGGCCGCAACATCCTGCTGCGGCCGTGACATCACATTATGCCGATCTGACGGAGGGGTATAGGCATGGTTTTGAGCGGCGGGGTGATGTGCGGTGGTCATGGAGACGATCTAACGGGGTCGGAAGACACCGGAGACGCTGCGGGTGTGTGGTCTGATGGGGGGTGGTGGTGGTGGTGGGGGAGGGGTAGAGGCAGGAGCACTGGGAGAGCTTTGGGGAAAGAGAAAATGTGGGAATAGTGACTCTGACTCTGACGGAGACACAAGGGGTTTGGGAGACGCAAAGGGGAATCGTGACTCATCAAAGGTGACATGACGTGACAGAATTATCTTGTGGGTCTTGATATCGAGGCAGAGGTAACCGCGATGATCAGACGGGTAGCCAAGAAAGACACAAGGGGTGGAACGTGGGTGAAGTTTGTGAGGGGCGGTGGATGACTGATTTGGAAAACACAAGCATCCAAAGGTACGAAGGTGATCATACCTAGGCAGAGTACAATACAGTGCATGAGTCGGTGAGCGATGGTGGAGGGTGGTGGAAGAGAGGATGTTTAGGAGGTAGCACGTGGTGACTAAGGCGTAAGGCCAGTATAGAATGGGAATTGATGCGTGGATGAGGAGAGAGCGCATCATATTGGTAATAGTTCGGATGATTCGTTCGGCCTTGCCATTTTTTTTGGGAGGTATAGGGGCAAGACAATCGATATGAGATCCCATTGGTGTTAAAGAAAGTGTGAAATTCTTTGTTGTCAAATTCGCGACCATTGTCACATTGG
Source organism: Persicaria tinctoria (assembly GCA_037127255.1). Taxonomy (NCBI): domain Eukaryota; kingdom Viridiplantae; phylum Streptophyta; class Magnoliopsida; order Caryophyllales; family Polygonaceae; genus Persicaria; species Persicaria tinctoria. The sequence continues at coordinate 23,336,112 of JBANSL010000011.1, read as the reverse complement.
AAACACTTGATAGAGGTGTGAAATTGTGTTTTAATGTAAGTATGGAATTTGGCAAAGATAGGAAACACTTGAGATTTAAAGTCCAAAGGGAAAACCCATAAGAAATGTGTATAATCAATCAGAAACAAAAGGTAATACTTATGACCCTCCTTGCTAGGCACATGAGATGTCCAAATATCACTATGAATAATGTCAAAAGGTGCAAAAGTAGTGTTTAAAGACTGCTGAAAAGGAAGTCTGGCATGCTTGCCTAACTGACAAGAAGAACATAAACTAGAGCGAGGCTCTTTATTACATTGGACAAGACTCATAAAACGAAGTAAATCTGAAACTGCAGGACTAGGATGACCAAGGCGCGCATGCCAAAGACTGGGTGATGATGCCGAGAGGGCGACTGGACTTGACGGGCTGGATGGTGTAGGCGACGACACAGGATAGAGCTCCCCGGTTCTATTACATCTCAGGCGAGTAACCCCTGTAGTAAGATCCTCACAGAGAAACCAAGCGGATTAAACACAAGAGAAACATTATTGTCAGTGGTTAACCGACGGACAAAGATAAGGTTTTTAACGAGTTTGGGGGGCAACAAGGACGTTGTTAAGGTGTAAGGGGTTGGTAATGTGGCGTGGCCAATGCCCAAAGTAGCAAAGCGACCACCGTTGCCGACGATAATAGAATGAGCAGAACCCTTAAAAGAAAGAGAAGAGAGAGTACTTGGGGAGTTCGTCATATGAGAAGTGGCGCCAGTGTCCATGTACCAAGCGGAATCATGAGGTGCTAGCTGCATCGAAGAGAAGGCGTGATGAACATCAGTTGGAGTGTATGCCAGATCAAACGACGACGGGTAGGCCTGATGCCCGGCGGGTCGAGGAGCAGGACCCAACAAGCCCTACTGACGGTTGGGATACATGGCTGGTGGGCGATACGATGCGCCGGGTTAGCCAAAGGGCATCCAAGGCGGATAGCCGGGGTTGGGGTACCAAGAGGGGCGAGGGGTGTCGTAGTGCTGCGGGCGCCTCTGGTTGCTGCAGCCGCCGCGGGGCGTAGGTCTCGTCAATGTTGCTGGACGAGACCAATGTTGTTTTGTCCTTGGCGGCTTCTGTGGTCTGACGTTGAAGGCGAGTCTACTCCAGGATCAATGGGGACCGGGTCTTTTCGAATGTAGGGAGAGGTTTCGTCTGCTGGATATGAGTAGTAGCAGCGTTGTATTCAGAAGGGAGACCCGAGAGTACTTGGAGGACGAGGCGGGTGGCGCTTGGTTTGGAGTCGACGGCGTCTAGTTGATCAGCCAGGGTCTTGATGTGCTGACAATAGGCGGATATCGACGGAAAAGAGGAAAGCTTGCAACTTGAAAATTCGTGCTCGAGATAGACAGCACGGGTGGACTTGTTGTCTTGAAAGAGATTCTGAAGCTTCTTCCATGCATCCAAGGCGGTGTCTTTGGGGTTGAGTATGGTGGTCAATAGATCTTTTGAGATGGTGTTGAAGATCCATTGAAGGACAATGGTGTCAAGTTGAGCGAAAAAATCGTCGTCTTTACTTTCAGGGCGATTGACGAAGGAGTCAATATGGTGGAGGACTTTATGAGCCTTAACATGGGTCGTGAAGAGGGGCGACCACATGGTGTAGGTACTGGATTCATGATCAAGAATGAAAAGGGATGCAATTTTTGATATTAGAGATCGTGAGGGCGGAGTGGAAGGGCGGTTTGTTGGTGGCAGGGGAAGGGTCGGCAATTGTGACGGTAGGGAGAGAGAGAGAGAGAGAGAGAGAGAGAGAGAGAGAGGGCTGTCGGCGGCAAGGGGTGGCCGAGGGGGGGGGGGGGGGGGGGAGAGGGGCGGCGCCGGCGGGAGGGTGGCAGAAAGGGGGAGGTGGCGGCTAGGGTTTTTAGAACAAGAAGAAAAAGAAAATTAGGGTATTTGAATCTTAGGTTGTGATACCATGTAAGATCACGAGATTGATTGTAATGTCCTCCTTGAGGGTTTCCATTCATTGATAAATATATATATAGGTTACAAAAGTATTGGGCCTAAATGGGCTTTTAGCCAACTATACATGAGGAGACCTATGTAATCTATCAGTATAGGAGGTGGGTGCGAGGGAGTGGCCAAGTGGTGATGGAACAAGGCTAATCTCTTCTAAACTAGGATGAGATTTTGATCTTCAATCAATTCCAGCAATAACCTTTGATTGAAGATTCCAATTGAATTCCCAATTGAATTCAGCAGTAAATCAAATAGCAAAAAAAATTAAGGTTTGACGTCAAGAAGGAGTCTCAAATCAATGCTCCACAATCCTCTAAATTTGACGTGAGAATAAACAATAACCCCCTAATAGAGTATTTAAAGAGTACTAATAAAATCCCATAAAAAAACTACTAATAAAACCCTAATTACTAATAAGCCTAATTAACTAACGGGATGACTTCCTATGTAAAGTAAGTCCACACCTCTTATTAATAAATAATACTTAAAATAGAAATAAAATTTTCTAATAATAAATGTTTTATTAATGCGACGCAAGAGTCGTATCCGCCGGAGGCTAGGACGCATCAGTGGAATACCCAATCTAGACAAGATAGTAGATATTACCGTTTGGGTAATATTAGTCGAGACTTGAAAATATGATTTGTGGAAATTGACTTTTTGGCTATAAATTTGGCAAAAGCGGTTAATAATAGTCGATACCTTAAGAGCAGCATAATCAGTAGCTTTTGTGAAGATGATAATATAATTTGAGAAAGCTAAAAACGGGACTTTAATTCCTTTAGTAGAAAAGCGCATACCTAAAGAGTGTGCCAAAATTTCAACTACCAAAATGAACAGAAAAGGTGATAGCGGATCACCCTGTCGAAGTCCTTTCCGAGGAAAAAAATTGGTTAGTGGAACCATCGTTAACCAATACTGAAAATGAAACTGAAGATACACACTCTTGAATCCAAGATACAAATTTTGGATGAAAGCCGAATTTAGTAAGGATTTTATAGAAGAAGGGCCACTCAATCCGATCGTAAGCCTTCTCCATGTCCAGTTTAATAGCCATGAAGCCTCCCTTCCCTTTTTTCTTACGAAAAGAATGAAACGCTTCATGAGAAATTGATGTTGTCATGTATAGACCGCCCTTTTGCAAAAACACCTTGTAGTGGGTGAATTAGTTTGTCAACTATCGGAGCTATCCGAGTAGCCATAATTTTTGCTATGATTTTATAAATTGTTGAACACAAACTTATAGGTTGATAATGATTGATTAAAATAAGATAGTCAACTTTAGAGAGCAACGGTAATAAAAGTGTGATTGACTTGTTTCAACAAGTTGCCTAAAACAACGAAGGTTTTGACCGCCCTAAAAATTAATAACAAATTGGTGGCAAGCATGCATGAGAGTTTTTTTTTTTTTTTTCAATTTATAAAGTTTGTGAAGCTTTTTAAAGCCCTGCTCATCTAATCTGTTAAAATGATTTGAATTAGTTTTCCTTAATAGGTGTGTGGTAATTAAATGTTATCCTAAGTTTGTTTTGTACGTACTTATTTAGATCTAGGAAGATAAGTTTAGATGAAAGGACATGTAGAAACACCTATAGTCTAGCTAGGTACATAGAGATGGTCCGGGCTCTTTGGACACACCTAAGGGACAATAAGGCAGTGGCGGAGCAAGAACCCGAAGAGGGTGAGAGCACATTGGCGATAAACGACAATAAATAAAAATGAACTCGTACAACACATAACGTTTTCAACAGTACTACAATAGCTGATAAAAAATAAAAGAGTTCACTAGTGCAAAAAAATATTCATCGTTAATTAGAGTTTTGTAATGAAATAGTTCAACTCGACAAGGTGTAAATCCATTTTATGGGTTTTCATACCCTACTAATGTTTAAAGATAACCTCATTATCAATGTGTTTGAAAACATATTTTTCAACATAGCAGACAAAACTCTCTGAGAGAAAATCTTCTCTTATCTTGTTGCACAAATATGACTTGATAATTAGTAGAGAAAGCTTTTTCCGCTATTGGTTTTGAAACCAATAACAAAAAAACCAACTGGCCTAGACAATATACTAAATCAAAAGCTTTGTGAATTCCTACCTCGATCATCTTTTTAGAAACATCACTAATATCTATAGAGTAGAAAATCTGACATTTTTTTTCATTTAAACTTTCGTAATTTTTTACCTAATTGTCGAAATGAGTAATATAACCTCTCATTTCAAAGATATCAAGATAAGTTATTGTATAAGAATGCCAATCTAAATAAATATAAAAGCATTGTGGGTTATTTAAACAAGATTTAAAGTGATTAATACACCTTCAATTTTCAAACATTCATAATTTTTTACTCGGATATCAGATTAATGCGTATTATATATCAAAACGAAGCTATCGACGAGGTGAATACATATAGGGGGTTCGTCGGATGAGGGTGGGGGCACGTGCCCCCACATGCCCCCGTTTGGATCCGCTTATGCTCTAAGGTCACCTTGGTTTGGACTCTAGGTGCACAAAGATCCTTGAAAATTACTCTATTGTGTGTTATATCTGATTACTTGTGCTCGTTATATCCTGACATCTGGATCGTGGGTCGACCCAACTTGGATAACACTATGTTTAGAGTGTGATCCAACCAAATGGCTAGCTTACTTGGTTCAGGTATATCTGATCTGTGATAACCCTAGAGAGAGGGAGAGACGCTTTCAATAGAACAAACCCTAATTTAGAAAGAAAGTCATGTGAGAAAGAAGAAGAGAGAGCTCCAACTCTTCCATGGTAGCTCGATTCATCTCCCTCTAAGTCTGCTTCTTGCCTACTCGGATCGAAGATCTATGAAAGGGGCCTCTACCTTACCTTTTACGTTTTTGTGTTTAGATTGCTAGCTTAGTGGTGTTTCTTATTAGATAAAACCTAATCTAGTATTAGGTAAAGTCATATCTTAGTAGGTAGATAAAGATCTTTGTTTACCTTGGTAGATAAGATTTAAGTCTCAAAGATAGAATTTGTATATCTGCTATATATTGTAATCAAATAATGGAATGAACAACATACAATTACACAATCTTACATGGTATACAGAGTATAGGTTTTTTTTTCTTCCAATTTTTTTTTCGGCCGCCACTGTCCCTTTGTTGAGTTATTCCCTTCCTTTGTTAATCATCATGTCGACCTCTTATTCCAATAACACCATTCTTCTTTCCACTGGGAACTTCACTATAATGCAATTCCCTAACCTTTCGATCAAGCTTGATCGTTCCAATTAATTATTATTCATGGAGAAGCGTTGTTCTCTCCACCCTTGAAGCCTATGACATTGAGCCTTATGTGCTCACTAAACCTAAGCCTGCCCCTGCCAATGGTGCTGTTCCGACTCTGGAGTACACGACCTGGCAAAAGGCTGATCGGTTTGTCCTTGTTTGGCTGTGATCCACTCTGTTTGAGAAGCTTCTATGCTATGTGGCCAAGGCGTCTACTTCCTATGACACATGGACCATGATTTCGTCGATGTTTCAATCCCAAACTGGTGCTCCTCTGATGAATCTGAAAGGTCAACTTTAAAATATGTCAAAGGGCTCCTTGCCAATGATGGACTATATTGTGAAGAAGCAGTCCATTGTTGATGCCCTAGCCGAATGTCAGTACTTTGTTCAAGACGATGATTTTGTCGCTTCTCTCCTTCATGGCCTAGATGCGTCTCAAGACGCGTTCAAGACAACCATCAATGTTCGCGTCGAGCCGGTCTCTCCTGATGAATTAACCGGCCTCAAGAGGAGCACCTCTGAGTATCCAAACTTTTAACAAGATCTTGTATAATTGTTCAAGTTACTGATTTTTAATTTTTTGGGATCGGGTCTCTCTTTTTGAGACCTCGCATAATAGGGTCGGGCAACCAAACCGCATTAACAATTCTCTTGTTCTTACTCTTTTTTCCTGGTTTTGATCTTGGATTGAACTTTTGAATGCGGTTAGCGAAGTAGCTAGGTTTTTACAAGGTATTTAACATGCATATAAAATAAAAGCTCACATAAGATTTAGAGGGGCTTGATCGATGTAAGCAATGTTAATGTGTATGTGTTGTGATATTCCGGTATTAAATGAGTTTTTCTCAAGTGAAGTAATTTCGTGTATAAGCTCACATAAGATTTAGAGCGGCTTGATTGAGGTAATCAATGTTTTAATGCGTATACATTTATCGATTTGATATTTATACAATAAATATCTCGACAAATGCATGAAGCCAGTGAGTAGGGGTGTTATTCGAGCCGAACGAGCCGAGTTTGGCATGTTCAAGCTTGTTCATTTACTAAATGAGCCCGAGTCGAGCCGAGCCCAATTTTTAAACGAGTTTTCTTTTTTGTTCAAGCTCGGCTTCTATTAGTAAATGAACGAGCTCGATCCGAGCTTTTTTCGAGCTTTAAGTAGTTTTACTCGGTCATAACATATGAACTTAAATAAAATTTTAGAAATTCCATAATATTCGAGCTATTCGAGCCTAAATCGAACGATCCGAGCTTTCAATCGAGCTTAAAATCATGTTCGGGCTTAAAATTATGTGTAGTGTTTAGGTAAGTGAACGAGTTCGAATCGAGCATTTTTCGAGCCGATCCCAAGTCAATCTCGAACTGTTAAGCTCATATAACAACCCTACCATTGAGTATGACTTTAATCAATTCCACTGTTCTCGGAGGATTTCACCACTTTACACCTTTATCGGTTCCAACTTAATTGGTTTTTCAATCCGGCAAATCCTCGATCGAGTTTACTATAATATCTGCTGACTTAGGAGACCGGTGTAAGTAAACAATATTCACCAACTTGAAAAACCGATGTCATTAGTGTGTGACTGACGATATTTTAATTGTGCATAAAGTAACCTCCATACATTTGTTAAAGGGAGGACAAAATAGAAGTACAGTAAGATGAAGGGAAAGAGGAGGGTGAGTAACGTGCAGCAGCTTTTGCACTATTTCTTAAGTGACGAATTTGAGTACCAGTACCTACTCAAAGTCTCTCAAGCCCTAACCCTAATAGTACTTATGTACAGTTTACCCCCAAATTGTTTCCTGCCATTTCCCCCAATTAAATTCTTGAAAATTGTCCATATACTGTATTGAATTGATTCTCAAAACCCTACAGACAAAAGGCTAATGAGCTACGTATATAATTGTTCAGAGGTTCAATCATAATCGCCCAAATAGTCTTCCTTTTCATTTGTAGGGAGTAGAGAAAGGTATATACTCCTTTATGGAGTACGTTTTTTTTCCCCGACTAAAGAAATACTGAGTGCTACCATTCATTTTGAAGGGATGATAAGTTCACCGTTAATTTTTACTATTCACACCGTAAAGCCACCGCATGGGTATGCGGTGAGTTAATTAAATTTTCCACAGACCCACCGCATATACATACGGTGGGTGCGTTGACCGTATGGTAACTCACCGCATATACATGCGGTGGGTTAGGGCACAACGGAGTCCGTTATACATAAAGCCGAATGGTTCAAAGATATCCAAAACCCACCACATACCCATGCGGTGGGTTTGTTACATTTACCGCAACGGTAAAAAGCCACCGCATACCCATGCGGTGGCTTTGTTACCGTTACCACAACGGTAACAAACCCACCGCATGGGTATGCGGTGGCTTTTTTTACCGTTGCGGTAACGGTAACAAACCCACCGCATGGGTATGCGATGGGTTGTTACCGTGGATGGGCCCCCCTATAAATAGGCGTGCGGGCCCCATTTCTCCGACACACTTTCCGACTCTTCTCTGATTCCTTACTTTCCGAGCCCGACATTTGCTTCCGTCGATTCTCCCGTCCCTCTTTCTACCCTCAATTTGTACCCGAGTATTGAGATGGTGAAAGACAATTGTGGAAAAGATGTGTCAGATGATGTCGGTTCGTTTAGGAGACATCCGTTACAGGTAACATTTAACCTATATGAAAATCGATTTTGCATTATTTTTTAAGTTGAATGGGATAGTGTTAACGTATAATTGTTATATATAATGTAGCCCGAATCGACTATTCAGAGGAGGAGGACAACATAAGTCCCGCCACAGCCTGAGCAACACCCACAGTCTCAGATACAGCCTCAGCCTAAGGTATGTTAAAATCATTATTAGGTGTAGGGAAATTGAAATGAAATAAGTATATTTCTGTTTTCTTAGGAATCGATAGTATCAAGTTGAAATAATGAATAAACCATAGTGAAATCTTGCAACATTTAGTAAGTCATACGATATAATATCGTATTCGAGCGATAGGATTCTGATAAATATATTTTATTTTACACAGTCTACGTTATCGAGAGGGTTAGGAGAGAGGGTGGTTTTGCAGTCTGCTAGGAGGGCTGCCGCTAGGGAGAGACATACGGTGGAGGATGTACCAAATCCTATGGAGATGGATAGTGACGCGGTAGGTGATGATACTAGGGATGCCGTCAGGGAGATCCAGACGTTGGAGGATGTAGTGGATCCTCCGGAGAGGGATAGTGAGACGGTATGAGCTGATACTGGGGTTGAGCCATCGTCTCAGTCACCTGTTGACCATAGTGACGGTTTAGGGCATACGTCACAGTCGTTTGTAGAGACATATCAGAGTCTTGTGCAAATAGAGCTGCAATTGATGTCTGACCACACGGATGACCCAGTGGTGCAGTCGAGTGAAGAGTCTAGATCAGGGGAGGGTTATGAGATGATGCAGGAGTACCTACGAGGGGACCGAGCTCAGCAGACTGGAGCTGAGCGAGTGGATGAGCAGTTGCAGACTCAGCAAGACGGTTATCAGGCGTACTTTGGGACTGCGTTTGAGAGCGACCAATTGAACTCGTCTGACGACTCGGCACCTCTGCTCGGAGATGTGGGTGTTGGGACGAGTCATGCTCGAGCGGGCGACCAGGAGCCATGGGTTGTTGGGCAGATAGATTTTGCGGCGTTCACACCGTTAGGGCCTACGGGTGGAGGGAGGACGCCTGAGAGTCAGCATGCGGCGCCATCGGCGACGCCGAGGAGCTCGGAGCCTGAGCCGATTACTAGGGGGTCAGGAGGGGGATGTACGAGGACAGACGATTTATTCGGCCTGACCTACTGAGCCAGCTGCACCTCCGATGCATGTGTTGCCGATTCCTCTCGGTCCGTGTTGTGAGCCTAATTTGCCATGTTTTACACTTACTTTTATATCGATTTCTGCATACGTTGCATGCATTTGGGTTAGAATAATACAAAATCTATGTAGTTTACACTTATTTTCAATATATGGAGGTCTACACAAGTTTTGGTTATATTTCGCAGAAATCGGACGCACTTTGGAGCTTAAAGGAAACTCATGGAGAAGCTAAGAATGGTGCAGCTGGAGAAAAGGCCATTTTTCACCATTCTTCGTTCTGAATCAATCTTTGATGTCTTCATGAGAGTTGTAGCCCTCAGAAAGAGCTTTCCAACGCATGGTCATATGCGTCAATCCGCCGAACGAGGACTCGGGAAAGTGCGTTTCAAGAACAGAGCAGAAAGCTGAGAGAACTTTACTCGATCTCGAGTACACTTACTCGATCCCGACAAAGGCTGTCCGAGCACACCTGGTCGAGCAGAGCTGATCGAGGACATTGAGTCAGAGACAACCCGATCCGGGAACCCAACTCGATCTCGAGTAACTCTTGTCGAGATCGACCACGCCTAGACACCATGTCCGGAGTCGACAAGTTGAGACAAGCCGAGAAGCCGAGGACGGAGAAGCCGAGTCAACTCTACTCGATCTCGAGTACAACTAGTCGAGATCGAGGAGCCAAGGAGCACCAGTCCGAGCCTTGTCGAGCAGAGCTACCCGACCAACCCAGCCAGCCCAAGTCGACGCCAGTCCTACTCGAGATCGACTAGCCCTAGTCGAGATCGACGAGCCGTGTTCGGGAGCGCGTTACGCGGTTTGACGAATCCTACTCGGTTTGGGAGTCCTTGAGGCCGAAGGAGTCCGAGATATCCGAGATCTATCAACATCTATCCACACCTATCAACACATGGAAGATTTTGCTCTTTAGATATAATGTCCCTTTTTTAGATTTAATTTCTTTGTTGCTTTTATTTATCATTAAGTCTTTTAGATATAGTTTTAGATATAGATAAAGATTTCTATCCTTGAGTAGCAAGGTTTAGAAGCCTATAAATAAAGCCCATGGGGCTGATTTCTATGAATTCAATTTCAGTTAGAGAAGTAGTTCCACATAGACGGTTTAGGAGTTCGAAGGTTTTAGGGTTTTGGCATTCAACGAGAGTTGGATTACCGGGATTGTTAAGTCTTTGAATTTAGTTTAATGCAAGTTGTTATTTCCTTTCAATCAATGTCTGAGGTTGCGATGAAGCGCGAGTAGTCCACCCACTTCTGGGGCTGGGGTGAGCCCGACGGTGGCCATGTGAGGTAATGCGGTAAAGGGCAGATCTTGTTATGTAATTCGTCTTCTATCCCTATAAACACGATTCTTTTGCGAGAGTTGAAGGTGATCCTTGTTTGTGTTATTGAAGCGAAAGTGATCTTAATGCAACTTGGATTAATTATATGAAAAGGGTTAGTAACAATTAGGGTTATGCGAAAGCCTCTATATGCCTATTTGTTAGTAACGAAAGTTAATTTGGTGGAAAGCATGATCTTTTATGCCTTTATGTGTTACTTTGCATGGTTATCGTTGTGGCGTTGATACCCTGGCTTTGGATGTTCTTTATTATATTGAGTTTATTTCTGTCGAAATTCTGAAATCTGTGTTCGAATCTGGAATTTATATTTTCTGTGTTTTAGTCGATACAGAGGAAAGGCTTGTCGATATCGAGTTGGCCTTAGTCGATCTCGAGTTGGTTTTGGTCTATATCGAGTTGAGTTTCTGCTTTCTGTCGTTGATTTAAAGTTTCTGTCTTTTACTGTTGGTAGTCGATCTCGAGTAACAGCTTGTCGAGATCGAGTAAAGTTGCTGCCTTTGTTTTATTTCCTGCTTTCGTTTGTCTTTCTTTCTGTCTTTCTTTGTTTCTGTCTTTTTTTGCTTTTCTGTGACATTTACAGCTGCCTAGGATCCGCTGACAAGCTTCCTCGTGGATTCGATCCTGACTTTCTCTTACTGCATTGGAGGAGTCTTGTAATTATTTGCTGGGGCACAAATCTGGTTTGAGTTATTTCATTATATTTCATACTTGACTTCCCTCCTCACAACAAATTGGCGCCGTTGCCGGGGAAGCAATCATTCGCGTCTTAGGTAGTTAGATCTCACGTTTTCTTTGAGTTTTCTTCTACAAGTATATGCAGGACACCTTCGAGTATTTCGAAAGGGAAAGAGCAAGACAGTATGCAAAAGAATTCGAATATTTGAGATGGCTATACATCGTTGATGAGGAGGCATGGCTTGAGGGTGTACGCGCACTTAGGAAGCTCCGGGATTCATCAAAATCACCGCCAGAAGCCCCAATCCTCTTAGAAGGAGAATCTGAACTTGCGGTCGACCTTGACCAACACCTAGTCGATGTCGACCCATCTCCAATCGATATCGATCTATCTCTAGACGATACCCAGGTATGTCCTTCCGCTATCTCAATTCCAAATTTGTCCTCTGTCTTTGAAAAAACATTTGAAGAACCTCTAGAGGAAGAAGAGCCAGAAAAGAAGAAGTTGGACGTCGTTGCCCATGTTGTTTCAAAGTCACTTTTGCCTTATAAGGTGAAGGCTATCCCCGACGATTTTGAGCAACCGATGTTCATATTCAATTATGGGGTCCTCGCAAAGTGGCATGAAGCTCCGCACGATGAGGTGGAAATATCTCTTCCTACTCCACCGTTTTGCTGTGGTGGAGACGCGCAAATAAATCAACCAATGGAGCGAAAGAGGTATGATTATGAGGTATGCAAATTTCCTTTATATATTCCTTTATGCATGCCAGCTGGAGCCCAGGAAGATGGATGGGAGGAGCCATGGAGCGTCCACTCGGGGAGGTTTAAGCTTCTTCACATGATGCCCCCGAATGACATCCCACGCTTCCCACCACCGGAGGAACCACCAGATCCACCTATACCTCCGGACAAAGACGAGCCAGGCTAAAGCTAAATGGAGAAAGTCGACCTAGCGACTATAAAATCTAGAGCTTGTAAATAGACATTTATTTTTGGACTTTTGAAACTTTGTTGCGTTTATTTGTTTTTGTTTTTTTAGTTTTTCTATTATGAGTATATGTCTTCTACACTTTTCAGGTCCATGGATAGAAGCAAGCTATATTCAGACTCGGCCCAGGCATTCCTTCATTCGATATTAAGAGGCCTTGCACACATGTCTAGTGAGTTTCTTTCTTTACCCTTATACAGTGAGGACACTGTAATGTTTAAGTATGGGGTGGGGGAAGGGCTTACTTTGTACATATTTGATATATTTGACATTATGTGTCCATATTTAGAGTTTAATTCTTATACATGGCTATTTTGGAATTCATTATTGATTTATGTGTTTACATGCATGTTTTCCAAATTTTGAAAAAATGAACCCCATTTAAAATTAAAATTTTGACTAGTGTCATGGAAGCTTTATATTGAACTCGACGATGCAAAATTGGATTCATTAGAGATATAGCATGAAATTGCCTAGTAAAGGGAAATCACAATGAAGTGCATTATTTCAAGAAAACCATGAAAAGAGGTAAAATTTGAAGTTGCTTTTGACATGTTGCATGATAAGATGATGGAGGACTTTATATTTCCATATAATGCTCATATTGTTATATCCTAACCTTACCTATGCTTATGCATTACAATAGCTATATTGAGCCTTATTTCATATTTTGCTCCACATGATCTAAATATTTTCCATTTTTACCTTATTTCCAATCTGGATTATGTTGAGAATGATGTTACATTATGGAGATGTTATATGGTTGTTGTGTTGTTGTTATCATTATTGGAGTTTGGTAGGAAATTGTTTGAAAAATATGGAAAATTTAATGAGTGAGAAGAAAATCCAATCACCTCAGGAGATAAAGGTAGATTGACCCTGCTTGCTAAGATAATAGTTTGGCGAGATGGGACACACAGTTGAGGAGTCCAAAGCACTAAGTATCCGGGGCCATTCATGACACCCATGTTTGTGACTCGCGAGAAGGCAGTGCTGAGGTTAGAGAGGTAAAAGCATTATTATTGAGAAAAAGCAGTATGAAAGGTGATGAATCTTATGAGAAAGAATGTGGTATGAAATTCAGTTTGGAAATACTCCATTTCCCGGGATCGTTAGCACCACATGGCCAAAAACTGCCCACCTTTAGCCTTTTACCAATCTACTCCCTGGTGAGCTTAAATTAAAGTCCTCTTGATTATTAATGCTTTGTCACTTATGAATGTTTTTGCATAACCCTCCTTTTGTGAGTAGATGTTACTTTTATATTTGCACATGCATGGATCTGTGACACTAGTACCTTTTCGATGATGGTAATTGATTGCAGGGTTATATAAGAATGAATCTAATATGTTGAGAGTTTTGATTTCTTCCCCTGAATGACAAGTAAAGGTATTGCTTGAGGACAAGCAAGCTTAAGTATGGGGTATTTGTTGTGAGCCTAATTTGCCATGTTTTACACTTACTTTTATATCGATTTCTACATACGTTGCATGCATTTAGGTTAGAATAATACAGAATCTATGTAGTTTACACTTATTTTCAATATATGGAGGTCTACACAAGTTTTGGTTATATTTCGCTGAAATCGGACGCACTTTGGAGCTTAAAGGAAACTCATGGAGAAGCTAAAAATGATGCGGCCGGAGAAAAGACCATTTTCCACCATTCTTCGTTCTGAATCAAGCTTTGATGTCTTCATGAGAGTTGTAGCCCTAAGAAAGAGCTTTCCAACTCATGGTCATATGCGTCAATCCGACGAACGAGGACTCGGAAAAGTGCGTTTCAAGAACAGAGAAGAAAGCTGAGAGAACTTTACTCGATCTCGAGTACACTTACTCGATCTCGACAAAGGCTGTCCGAGCACACCTGGTTGAGCAGAGCTGATCGAGGACACTGAGTTAGAGACAACCCGATCCCGGAACCAAACTCGATCTCGAGTAACTCTTGTCGAGATCGACCACGCCTAGACACCATGTCCGGAGTCGACAAGTTGAGACAAGCTGAGAAGCCGAGGACGGAGAAGCCGAGTCAACTCTACTCGATATCGAGTACAGCTAGTCGAGATCGAGGAGCCAAGGAGCACCAGTCCGAGCCTTGTCGAGCAGAGCTACCCGACCAAGCCAGCCAGCCCAAGTCGACGCCAGTCCTACTCGAGAACGACTAGCCCTAGTCGAGATCGACGAGCCGTGTCCGGGAGCGCGTTACGCGGTTTGACGAATCCTACTCGGTTTGGGAGTCCTTGGGGCCGAAGGAGTCCGAGATATCCGAGATCTATCAACATCTATCCACACCTATCAACACATGGAAGATTTTGCTCTTTAGATAGAATTTCCCTTTTTTAGATTTAATTTCTTTGTTGCTTTTATTTATCATTAAGCCTTTTAGATGTAGTTTTAGATATAGATAAAGATTTCTATCCTTGAGTAGCAAGGTTTAGAAGCCTATAAATAAAGCCCATGGGGCTGATTTCTATGAATTCAATTTCAGTTAGAGAAGTAATTCCACAAAGACGGTTTAGGAGTTCGAAGGTTTTAGGGTTTTGGCATTCAACGAGAGTTGGATTACCGGGATTGTTAAGTCTTTGAATTTAGTTTAATGCAAGTTGTTATTTCCTTTCAATCAATGTCTGAGGTTGCGATGAAGCGCGAGTAGTCCACCCACTTCTAGGGCTAGGGTGAGCCCGACGGTGGCCATGTGAGGTGATGCGATAAAGGTTAGATCTTGTTATGCAATTCGTCTTCTATCCCTATAAGCATGATTCTTTTGCGAGAGTTGAAGGTGATCCTTGTTTGTGTTATTGAAGCGAAAGTGATCTTAATGCAACTTGGATTAATTATGTGAAAAGGGTTAGTAACAATTAGGGTTTATGCGAAAGCCTCTATATGCCTATTTGTTAGTAACGAAAGTTATTTTGATGGAAGCATGATCTTTTATGCCTTTATGTGTTACTTTGCATGGTTATCGTTGTGGCGTTGATACCCTGGCTTTGGAAGTTATTTATTATATTGAGTTTATTTCTGTCGAAATTCTGAAATCTGTGTTCGAATCTTGAATTTATATTTTCCGTGTTCTAGTCGATACAGAGGAGAGGCATGTCGAGATCGAGTAGGCCTTAGTTGATCTCGAGTTGGTTTTGGTCTATATCGAGTTGAGTTTCTGCTTTCTGTCGTCGATTTAAAGTTTCTGTCTTTTACTGTTGGTAGTCGATCTCGAGTAACAGCTTGTCGAGATCAAGTAAAGTTGTTGCCTTTGTTTTATTTCTTGCCTTCGTTTGTCTTTCTTTGTTTCTTTCTTTTTCTGCTTTTCTGTGAGATTTACAGCTGCTTAGGATCCGCTGACACGCTTCCTCGTGGATTCAATCCTGACTTTCTCTTAATGCATTGGAGGAGTCTTGTAATTATTTTCCGGGGCACAAATCTGGTTTGAGTTATTTCATTATATTTCATACTCGATTTCCTCCTTACAACAGTCCGCGCCTACCCGCACGCCACGCGATCTCGCGAACGTATATTCCATCCTTGTGCGAGCCAGAGTGCCTCGGTGCTGTTGCGCTCTACCCGGATGCTGGTGCTTCTCCTCCCTGGCCCATTAGTCAGCGTTATTCTTTCGACGCCCCCCAGCCCGTATTCTTCCTCAAAGTTGGAAGGCAGAGGCTGCAGATGTCAAGATCTACTTAGTGAGTTGGGATCGTTGTAAATCGGATGTGAGACCGAATGGGGCTTACCAGTATTTGTGTGAGCGAGACGTCTTCTACCCACCAGAAAAAATCCCTAGGGCCGCTCCCTGAGACCGAGAAGAGAGGTCTTGGTGTGTTACCGGCCGCCATCTCTTCTTCCGTCAAAAGAGATGTTGTAATTTCGACCATCGCACGTCGTAATTTAAAGTGGGAAATCATTTCTCGTTTTTTGTGAGGCTTCCTTACTACAACGCCAAACATGCGGTGTCTGCCACCGCATACCTATGCAGTATATACCACCGCATAGGTATACGGTATATACCACCGTATACCTATGCGGTACATATACCGCATAGGTATGCGGTGGCACGAAAATATGCGGAAATGTACAGGCACGGCGACATCGTGGTCTTCGTTTTTCATCGGAGTTGGTCGTCCAAAGTACATCAGTCGAGGAAGAGCGAACCTCTTATAGAAGGACAAAGATGAGAGATTCCGGGCGTACCGACGGAAATTCCCAGCTTCGTCCTCTTTAAGAGGTTCATTCTCCCTCGACGGATGTAATTTGGCCGACAACTCCCATGACGGACGAAGATCACGGTGTAACCGTACCGGTACGTTTCCATAGCATTGACGACTTTGGTTGGCTGAGCAACAGTCACCCGCAGGATAATGTCAAAGACGTTATGGACGTATATATGTACTATCATAACGTCTTTCACGTTATCCTGCAGATAACTATTGCATTTTATTAGATCGAAGCGATAATACCCCATATTGAAGCGATATAACCCGAGCAACATGCCAACGACCTGCAATTTCAATCAGCAGACATAAATCACCGGACGTGGCATGTTTCCTAGGCTATCATCACTATTCAGCCAAGAAAAGCATATATACGGATTTTATATTTTATGTCACGTAGTGATATAACCCGAGCAAACTAGTCAATGGTCAAAAATTCTATCCGAAGCCATAAACCTTTGGCCATGACTAGTTCGCCTGGATTATCATCGCTTTTCTGCCACGACAATTTCACACCCCGGGTATGGACTATATATAGGCACCCACCGCATACCCATGCGGTGTATCACCGCATACCCATACGGTGACTCACCGCATACCCAGGTGGTGACTCACCGCATACCTATACGGTGCGTCTTACCGCATACCTATGCGGTGGGCCCACAAATTCAAAAAATTCAGCGACAACGGTACTTCACCTCCACCGCATACCTATGCGGTGTTTCTGTATAAGATGTCTTGCGCTCTCTGTTGGAATCCATCCATTCCCCCAAACCTCATTTTCTAATATGGAAAACGACGACACCAATCGACCGCCTTCAAGCCTAGCGGACGAAGCACCCACAAGTACTCCAATGGCCGATAACTCACCGCCCCCTCATCTTCCGGTATGTGATTAATGTTTGTCATTTACAATGACATTATAGCTAGAATATTGGTAGTGGAATAACCAGAATATAGGTAGTGGAATCATATCGAATGGAAATCAGAATATATGTAGTAGAATCATATCGAATGTAAAACAAACTATAAGTACCGTTTTCAAATGCAGTGGAATAACTTAGGTTGTGAATTAGAGCGAACGGAAACCAAAAATGGGTAACGTAATATATATATATATATTGTTTGCATGTCGACATCTACCATTGGAGGAGCAGGCTGATCCGATGCCGGACGACGGTGATGACGTTGGTCCCCGCATCCAGGAGTACCGCGATTACACATCCGATTTTGTTACATCGCAGACGTGGACCAATCGCGACGATCTCCTACAACACTGTTGTGGCACCGCCTTAAAGCTTAATATGGTTTTGACAATCAAGCGTTCTTGGAAGAGCACTCCTACAAGGCGTGGGAGTCTATTGCTCGCATGTGAAAAGTATGGCGAGTACACTCCCCGTAAGAGACCGCGAATTGCCGGAGATGATGCAAGCGGGAACACGCGCAGAGCTGTTACGAAGATAGAGGGGTGTCCGTTTGCATTGTCTGGCGTGGAGTTAAAACGGGGCAAATGGGGCCTGGACGTTCTTCATGGCAAGCACAACCATCAACTCCCCGGTGCGTTGGACGGTCACCCGTACGTCGGACGGATGGATACAAAGGAAAGGGACGATACGTTGGCCCTTACCGTCGCTGGTACCCTACCAAAACCGATTTTAGCCACCTTGAAGAAGACAGCTGACTCACGACAGAAGTTGAACTTCACATCGCGGCGCCAAGTGTACAATGCGAGGGCAAAATTTAAAGCTGAAGCGAGAGGAGATCGAACAGTGACCCATGAAGCACTCCGCATTTTGCGGGAGAAGGGTTACTTTTACTCTACGAGGAGATCCCCTGACGATCCCAACAAGCTTCAAGATCTATTCATCGCCCATGCAGACGCTCGCCGTACATACCAGACGAATGCGTACGTTTCTATCTACACTTATTCTTTTACCCCTTCCCACTAGGGTTTGAAAAGTCAAATATTTCATGGTGCAGGTACAAGATCCCTTTGTGTGAGTTTGTTGGATTCACTTGCACAAAGAAAAACTTCGTGATCCGGTTCTGCTTCATGTCGCACGAGAACACAGATACGTACATTTGGGCGTTGGGGCAGCTCGTTTACCTCATGTGAGGTAATCTTCCTAACATTGTTGTCACAGATCGAGAGTTGGGGTTGATTGCGGCGCTACGAGTAGTCCTTCGCAGTGTCAGGCATATGTTGTGCACAGTGCACGTCCTCCGGCGATGCGAAGAAGGTGCTTTCCAAAAGTCAAAGAATCTTGATGTTGCTAGGCGTTTCAAGAACGCATGTACTGGCCTGTTCCAATCCAGATCGGTTGAAACTTCCGCCGCTAGAAGGAGGGGTATGCATGCAGAGTGGGGGCATATCGAAGGGCTTATGCCATATTTGGAGGCGACGTGGTTACGAGATTACTCGGAGAATATAGTACGTGCATGGACAGACGCAATCTAGCATTTTGGTACGACCACGACGAACAGGTGCACCTACATTTTCCTTACAAAATTCATCATACACGAAATTTGTTTACATATAACGATCTTAACCTGCGACTCTCACTTATCTTGTAGGGTGGAGTCTGCTCATTCTGTGTTGAAAAAGACATTAAACTCTGCGGTCGGTGATTTCACTCACGTGATCAACACAATCGACCTGATGATGGCGGATCAAATAAGTGAGGTGAAGAATACAATGGGGAGAGCGAACTACACCTGGCCTACAGACTCCTATGGCCTATGGATTTTCGATCGAATTCGGAATATTGTGTCAAAGGAATGTTTTAAATTATTGTTCGAAATCTACATGAAGATGGAAGCCGATCCACCTTCGCAACCGTGCAGAGATAGATACTGGAGGGACGTCTACGGTCTTCCATGAACACATGAGATGCAAGCTTGTAAAGACACGCAGATACCCATTAGACCTTCCCAGATTCACATTTTTTTGGAAGCAATTGGATATGAAAAGGCCGCATGTTGACACCGTCCAAGATAACACTCCCCTCAGCAGAGCTGATGTGGACATGTCGCGCATGATTAGTTTGTTCCAGAGTGAAGCTAAGGACGAGGATACTCGTTGGAGAATCGCGTCTGCATTCAACGACGGGGATCGTCCCTCCCATACACCGTTGAACCCCCCCTGACCCGGAGGACCGTAGACCGCCCGGGAGACCGAGGACTCGCCACCCTTGTCAGACGAACCCTCTACCTTGGGAACGTGAGCGTGCCCGGGCTCAAGGTCGGGTAGATAGAGAGGCGACCAGTGGATTAGCACGAGGTCGAGGCTGAGGTCGGGGTCAACCGTCATCAAACGAAATATATGACGTGGAAGGCAATGAGGAGGTCACTGGGTTCAACGCCATTTCCATCGACGACCCTCCTAAGGGCCGAGGAGTAGGCAGAGGACGAGGTCGAGGACGGGGTCGTGGGCGAGGTCGATCAGCGTCGGAGCCAGCTCCGGATATTGTAGGTGACATTCCTACGCCAGCACCTACGACACTTCCACCACAGAATCTACCTCACGTAGATTTCAATTGGGGCACTGGCAACATCGACGAATTCATGATTACTTTCGTACGAGCCGTCACAAATGTTGCAGGTGATGGTCACTGTGGTCATAGGTCTTTTGCTTGTCTTCTGACGAGAGCTGGCCGTTAAGTTGCAACTGTATTCAGATCGGTACCATTACTATCCTGCCTTAGATGAGCTCATCATGAGGGTCAACTATTTCGGCACGTGTCATGATGCTACGTATTGGATGGAGATTCCGATCATGGGCGAGGTGTTTGCCATGCTTCACTAGCGTCCTTTGGTGATTTTGTCACAGATGATGCCTATGTTGTGCCTACCTCTGTACGCCACCGGTGGCCCGTTGGTACCGGCTTATGAGGAGCTAGATGGAATAGCTTTAGTCGGCAACAACAACCACTTCCTTCCGGTACGTTTCGTATTTCATATTCATTAATTTGTTAATGTTTTGTTTCTCTTTTCTGATATAAATATTCACCTTCTATTAACAGATTTGGTTGTTGCCTGGTTCACCTCTTCCTCCAATCTACGTTACATGGACACGGTATGATGATCGCACAGTCGACGGTTGGGAAGTGCAGTTTGCGGCAAGAATTGCACGATCTAGAGCTTACCGCCGTCGTGATGGTGGCCGTCCCTTATCGTATTAGCACTTTCCACTTTCTGGTGTCATTTTTCGAACTCCATATGTTCAATTGAGTTGTATCTTTGTCTATGCCATTTCACAAACTATTTTTTGTACTCCATATTTTCGTCATCCAAGACATTTATCGCACTTTCGTTTTCAACTATACTTATTGTGGATTGTCCAGATACTTTATCTTTCTTTTCAACTCAACATATGCGCTTTTTCCGATAACGCCCTTTATTACATGTTAATTCCACTGTAGTCGGAACACACCGCATTTGCCCATATATTAAATGTGAAATTCGCTGTAAAGGCACATGCCGCATACCTATGCGGTGTGTTTCAACCCCCTACCGGTCCGGTCCGATCCTCCAAATAGTTCACCAAAAATCAGGGTATCCAAAACCCCACCGCATACCCATGCGATGGGGTTTCAACGGAACGGACATACATACCCACCGTATTACGATGCGGTGGGTGGCTATACGGGTCGTGCCACCGCATAGGTATGCGGTGGGTGCGTTGACTGTCATTAACCTCACTGCATAGATATGCGGTGATTAGCGGTGGAAATAGTAAAAATTAGCCGTGTAGATATCCACGCCGATTTTGAAGGAGTATTTTTTCTGCACAAATTATTGATTTGTGTTTTTTATCTTAGTCTAGTTCGTTCTACATCTAGATCGGATACGGTGTGGCTCATTGGCTCATTTACGAGGTTGACCCTCTCACTCACAAGCGACTCCATGTTTCCAAGGGGATTCGAACTTTAAACCTCTTGGCATGAGATGTAGCCTCACAACCACTACACCAACTTGTGATTGATATTATTGAATTTTTTTAATTATTAAGAAAATCAACATATCATAGATTTGAATAAGACTACATTATAATTGAGTGCGATCTATCATCATCTGAAAGTACCTTCTTGACCAATTCCAAATGATTGAACTAGATAGGACCGACGGGCCATTATTTTGGAATAAAGATCCCTCGTATCGCCCGATAATTTGATGAGGAAAAAATATGAGCCAAAAAAAGTAGGAAAACTAGGAATTCACAAAGCAGAAGATATGAACCTAGCACTATACATAAATTTTCTTTGGAAAATAATGGCCAAATGATAATTCATATTTTAGATAGACATTATAGGTAGTTTTAGGTGTATTAGAGTGTGTATATTACATGTTTAATAGTCAAATTGCATTTTTATTCATTTGGGCATTCGAGTTTGGAATCTACGCATTTTTTGTTCAATATGCAGATTTGTGTTCTGAGCTTGGAAGGGGTGAAAGATGGATCATGGGAGCCAAGAAGAGGTTGAGATGGAACTAGAGAAGAAGGTGGAAGAGACACAAGGAGATCTGAGAAGACAAAGAGCGAAGACAAAGAGCGAAGACAAAGAAGTGACAATTTGCTTATGAGGGTTGATATTGCTATTCTGCCAAGTGCATTAAGAATGTGTGTTATTTGTATGTTAAATCCTGTAGGGGTAGGGTTGCATATGAGTGTAAGGGGTTCTCATATTTGCAAGGACTGACAATTTATATAAACCAATGTTGGAATAACTAATTGAACTGGAATAACTAGAAATTGAGTCAATGATCATGAATACGAATCATTGTTGAGAAATTGTAGGCGAAGGATTTCATTCTTATTGTTATGAAATCATTCACCATTCCTATCCTTATTTCTCTTGTTTATTTCATATTTCACAATCTCTTTATTTAGTTACTTTGAGTTGACAAATGAAGAACTTAGAAACAGTATCTCTCATCGTGGATCGATTTCGGACTTACTGACTATACTAGTTAGTGAGTTTGGATTATCTTTGACAGGGAACCAACGAATTTTAATCCCGTTAAATTTTTCCGTCATTGCCGAGACAATTTACTGACTATACTAGTTAGTGTATTTTTATTGTTAACTTTAGTGTGGACCACTCTGTATGGTCCACACCTGTGCTATTAATTCATCTCCTTCGCCTTTTGATCCAGAGATTTAAAGATCACTTTCTAGGTTGAGAAGAAGGCTTGATTTCAACTAAGAAGAGACAAAAGAGATGAATGCTAATAATGATCCTCCTAGAGGGGGAAATCTACAAAACTCCAACAATGACAACAACAACGATGATGGGGACATTGAAGTGTTGTAGGAGGAAATTGAGACTTGCAATTAAAATATCAATAAATCAAAGCAAACCAGATTTCGTCCCTTACCAATGATTACAAGACTCCCTCCCGATGCAGCAGTGGGAAGTCAGGATCGATCCACGAGGAAGCACGTCAGCGGATCTCAGGTAGCTGTAAATCTCATAGACAGAAAGATAGAAGGAAAGACAGAAATACCAAATAAAAGCAGAAAATAAAGCAAAGACAGAACCTTACTCGATATCAACAGAAACCAAAACTCAGAAAAACTAATGTCGAGTAAAACCCACCTCGATATCGAGTAAATCAACTCGATATCGACAAGAACCTGCTCAAAGTCGACAATCACAGAAACTTAAAAATGCAAACTTTCGAACACAGAACCCAGATTTCGATGAATTAATTCAATAAACTAAAAGACTTCCAAGGCCAGGGTATCAACACCACAACAATAACCATGCAAAATAACACATAAAGGCATAAAAGATCATGCTTTTCATCAAATAACTTTCGTTATTAACAAATAGGAATATAGAGGGTTTCGCATAAACCCTAATTATTACTAACCCTTTTCACATAATTAACCCAAGTTGCATTAAGATCACTTTCGCTTCAATAATACAAAAAACGATCACCTTCAACTCTCGCAAAAGAATCATGCTCATAGGGATAGAAGACGAATTGCATCAAAAGATTGTACCTTTACCGCATCACCGTACATGGCTACCGTCGGGCTCACCTCGACCCTAGAAGTGGGTGGACTACTCGCTCTTCATTATCAAGTAACTCATCAATAAACAAAAGGAAATAACTTGCATTAAATAAACTAAGGAAAGATTACAACCAATCGAAGCCAAATCCGCTTTTGCCTTTCCAACTTCTCTCGCCACAAGCTCTCTCTTTACTCTCTCTCTCTATGTGTAACTAATTTTAACTGGAATTGAATGCATAAAACTCAGCCCCTAAGGCCTTATTTATAGGCTTCCAACCCTTCCTAATCAAGGTAAGAAAGTCTATCTATATCTATATCTAAATATCTACTTACTTAAAGATAAATAAATGGAATAAAAGAATTAAATCCATAAAGGAAATATATCTAAAGTAGGTAAATCCTCCATGGAGTTGATAGATCTTGATAAAACTTGATAGATGTGGATAGAATCGGACTCCTTCGCTCCCAAGCAATCTCAATTCGACTCGGACAGCTCACTGCGTAACGCAGCCCAGAAAAGATCTCCTCGATATCGAGTAAACTACTCGATATCGAGTAGCTGTGTCGTCGACTTCAGCTTCACTGGGCTTGGTTGAGTAACTGGTTCTCCATCTAGCTCGGACAGGTGCCTCAGCTCTTTATCGATATCGAGCAAAGTACTCGATATCGAGTACATGGTGTCATCGACTTGCTGGCCTGTGTTGTCGAGCAACCTCTCCCCGACACTGGCTCGGACATGTGGTGTTGGGGTTGTCGATATCGAGTACATGATGCTCGGTATGTCCGGCCTCCGTCTTTTCGACTAGGTGTGGCTTCCTCGACTCTAGGCATGGCAGGCGTAGTGTTGTCAATATCGAGTACATTACTCGATATCGAGTAAGGTCCTTAAGTCGGGTTGGCTTCGTCTCTCACCTTCTCGATCAAGCTTATACTCGACAAGGCTTGGTTGCACAAATCTTGTCGATATCGAGTAAAGGTTCTTGATATCGAGTAACACTTGACCTCAACTTGATTTGTCTTGGTTCCGCTACTCTTCGACCTTGGATTCCTGTAGTTGACTTTCGAGCTTTTTCGTCTTTTCTCAGAACTGCTGTAAATTGCCTCGAATTCTGCGAATTTAAACAGAAACTAGTGTAGATTCCATAATTTGGCAAATAAGCATAAACTACATAGATTATGTACTATTCTAGCCCAAATGCATAAAATGTATGCAGAAAACGATATAAAAGTTACTGTAAAACATGGCAGATTCAGCTCACAACAAACACCCTATACATAAGCTTGGTTGTCCTCAAGCAATACTTTTAATTGTCATTCAGGGGAAGGAATCAAAACTCTCAACATATTGGATTCATTCTTATATGTCCCTGCAGTCAATTACCATCCTTGAAAAAGGTACTAGTGTCACAAATCCATGCATGTGCATATAAAAAGCAACATCTACTCACAAAAGGAGGGTTATGCAAAAACATTCATTCGTGACAAAGCATTAATAATCAAGAGGAATTTAATTTAAGCTCATGAAGGAGTAGATTGGTAAAAGGCTAAATGGAGTATTTCCAAACTTTTATACCACATTCCTTCTTCCTTTGATTCATCACCTTTCATAATGATTTTATCAATAATAATGAATGGCCACGGATACTTAGTGCTTTGGACTCCTCACCTGTGTGTGCCATCTCACTGAACTATTATCTCAGCCAGCAGGGTCGATCTACCTTTATCTTCTGAGGTGATCGGATTTTCTTTCACTCATTAAATTTTCTATATATTTCAAACAATTTCCTACCAAACTCCAATAATGATAATAACAACACAACGACCATATGATAATCTCCATAATGTAACATCATTCTCAACGTAATCCCCGGATGGAAATAAGGTAAAGAATGGGCAATATTTGGAACATGTGGAGCAATAATTGAAATAAGGCATATATATGGCTTGTGTGATGCATAAGCATAGGTAAGGCTAGGATTTAACATATGAGTGTTATATGGAAATATAAAGTCCTCCATCCTCTTATCATACAACATGTCAAAAGCAATTTCAAATTTTACCTCCTTTCATGGTTTTCAATAAAAATATGCACTTCATTGTGACTTCCCTTATTAGACAATTTCATGCTATATCTCTAATAAATCCAATTTTGCATCGTCGAGTTAAATTAAAGCTTCCATGACATTTATCAAAAATTTTAATGGGTGTCATTTTTATAAACTTTGGAAAACATGCATATAAGCACATAAATCAATAATGAATTCCAAAATAGCCATGTATAAGCAATTCAAAAAATAAACCTTAAATATGCACACATAATGTCAAATATATCAAATATGCACAAAGTAAGACCTTCCCCCACCCCATACTTAAACATTACAGTGTCCTCACTGTATAAAAACAAGGGTAAAGAAAGAAACTCACTAGACAGATGTACAGGGCTTCTTAATATCGATTGAACATGCTTGGGCCGAGTCCGATTTAGCTTGCTTCTATCCCCATGGACCTGAAAAATGTAGAAGACATATACCCAAAATAGAAAAACTAAAAGTTCAAAACAAAAAAACAAAAGCAACAATGTCCAAAAGTCCCAAAAATAAATGTCTATTTACAAGCTCTAGATTTTATAGTCGCTAGGCCGACTTCTCCTTTAAGCTCAAGGTGGCATTTGCTGGGCCCATGTGGCTTGGGCTTCAAATAGGACTCCATTCTTATCCATCAGTTGCAGCCCTCCAGAATGGATCTTATTCACCGTGAAGGGCCACATCCTCTTTTTGTTGAATTTTTTGGGAAACCAATGATCTTTTGATTTGGAAACATAGAGTTTGTCTTCAACTTCATACTCTTTAGGCTCATCATTGGAAATCCTACATAAGCGCATATACCAAGGCAAACCTCTCCCATGTATAGATAAATATTTAATGGAAATAGGAGAAGAAAGATTCATACTTTGGCTTACCTTCGCAGAAACGGATTCGGGGACCACTGTAATTGGTCAATCTCGAGTAACAGTACTCGATATCGAGTTGTTTTCAGCTTCTGGTGGCGTGCTACTCAAGGATGCTGGAGTCGAGGTAGACAAGGTTTGGTCGATATCGAATAAGGTTGTCGATATCGAGTAGTCATTCGCTGCCAGTGGAGTGCTCGTCGTTGGAGGTGAAGTCGAGGACGAAGATGGTTGGTGGATATCGACCACCTTTCTCGATATCGAGGAGTGCCCGACTTCTGTTTGGCTGCTCGACGACGCTGCTGCTGGTGGAGGGTTCTGGGTTTGGTCGATGTCGAACAAAGTCCTCGATGTCGAGGAGTTCTGGTTGACTTCGACCCCATACCTGCATCCTGTCAAGGCATCTGAAAAAAAGTTAGTCGACGTCGACTTACCTTGGTTGATGTCGAGCAGATCCTCTGTGTCTTTATTTAGGATGGCCATGATCTTCTCCACCTAAGCTTCCATATCCCTCTTTTCCAGCTCTTTAGGAGTCATATTTCTTATATTGGGCTCCCCACAAGTGATATAACCAGCTGAGATAGATTTTACCTCTTCCATTGGACATGTATGCCTTTCAGTTTTATTAAAAGAATACTCAATTACCTCATCGCTGATGTTGAAAGTGAGTACTCCCTTCCTTACGCTTATGTTGGCATCAACCGTCACCAAGAAGGGCCTTCCTAGAATAATTGGACAAGCAGGATCCTCTGCCATATTAATAACTAAGAAATCAGTAAGGACAAAGAACTTACCTACTTGCACTGGCACATTGTCCACCATGCCTGTTCGGATGACCACTGTGTTGTTGGCCATACAAAGCTTAGCATCCACAGGCTCTAGGGCACCTATCTTAATCCTGGACCATATCGTTAAAGGCATTATACTCACATTAGCTCCAAGATCACATAGAGCATTAAATTTGTATTGACCAAATCCAATGCTTATAGCAAACTTACCTGGATCTGGCCTTTTCTCAAGTATGTCCATATGGCTGCACTCCTCTGTAATCTCCGCCATTGACCGCTTCTTGCTTAGAATCTCCTTGAGGAATTTGACGTAGGATGGCATTTCATTGAGAGCTTCTGTGAAGGGTATGGTGACATTGAGCTTCTGAAGCATCTTGATGAAGTGCTGAAATTTCTTCTCTGCTGGGTCCTTTGGAGATTTTGTTGGGAAGGGCAGCTTTTTTTTTTCTGGTTTGGAGCCAGAACAGATGTCGGAAGTGTTGCAGCTTTCTCGATCTCGACTTGATCTTCCTCGATATCGACCAGATTCCTCGATGTCGAGTTGCTGTGCTGTGCAGATGAAGGGTGGTCCAGTTTGTCGTCGATATCGAGTAGCCTCTTCTCGACATCGACCACGGTCTGGTCGATATCGACTTGCTGTTCAGCTTGTTCGTCCTGCTACTTTCCGACCTCTGGCTCGTGTTGTTGGTGGCCGCTCTTGAGTTTTACAGTAGCGATGTGTCCGGTCTTGCCCTTGAGATTTGGTTCTGAAGATCCAGGGAGTTAACCTGGCTGTCTGGGGACACCCGCTGCTAGCTGGCCAATCTGTGTCTCCATTGATTTTTGCCATATATCAATCTCCCCTAGCTTAGAGTTGACCCCTTGTATCTGACTGTAGACTGAGTTGAACGGCTACTTGGTGTCTGAATAGTTCCTCCGCATTTCCTCTAGGATGGTCTGTAGATCACCCCTCTTCTGGTCCCTTTTTGGATGTCCTGGATCCCTATATGACGGAGGGTTCCTAGGGGCACCTTGGTTCCATTGTGGTTGCTGAAACCTTTGGCCCCCCATGTAGCGATTAGGACCCCCTGCGTAAGCTGCCTGTTCGTGGTATTCTGCCAGCCTGACTTGTTCTGTGTGTGGGCACTCAGTAGTGGTGTGCCTATGTGATCCGCATTCGATACAGGGCCGATTGACAGAAAGATAATTTACTTGCTTGAGGAGCTTCCTATTTTGATCTTTGTAGTATTGCTTCTTGACATCTAGGTCAATTTCTTTAGAAGGCTTATAGAGGGGCATGGATGGGGCTGGCCTGGCATAGGCATTCTCATCATAGTTGATTGAAGTCCCATACTTGTTATCATAGTTGGTCAGCTTGTTGAGGGCAGCCCATGCGTCAGCTGGCGGCATGGTCAGATACTCATAATGGGTGTAGGTGTTGATCCTATCTTTAGCAGCTAGGTCAAGAGAATTGAAGAAGATCTCCTGAACGATGCAAGGTTGTTGTCCATGTGTAGGGCAGGATCGCAATAGATCCTTATAGCGGTCTCATGCCTTTGCTAGCGGCTCTCCAGGCTGCTGTTTGAAAGATGTAATCTTTTGGCGAAGGAGCGCTGTCTTGGCAGGAGGAAAGAATTTATTGAGAAATTCCAGCTTTACTTGAGCCCATGTCGTGAGGGATCGTGGTTTAAGTCCTTCCAGCCACTTTAATGCTGGACCAGCGAGCGACCAACGGAAAGCCTTCATCAAGATGTACTCCAAGGTGGTACCTTCAGCAAGAGTATGACACATATCAGTAAAGTTTGTAATATGTTGAAGAGGGCATTCATTAAATCTACCATGAAAAGCATTATGTTTAATTTCTATTAAGAAAGGAGTGCGAATTTCATAGTTATTTCAAGGGATTAGAATAGCCGATTCAGGCACGACAGGAGTTGGGTGAATGTAATCCTCTGCAGTGGTAGGATATTGGGCGAGCTCCTCTTCTGCTTGCCTTGCACGCTCAGCTTTCTGTTCCCTTCCTGCTATCTCAGTGGTGAGAGCAGCATCCTTAGTGGCTAGTTCTCTCTAAAGCCTCTCAATTAGCTATTCTTGTGTTTCTGCGGCCTCCATGGCTCTTTTTAGTTTAGCGTGGACGTGTAAGAGGCGTTACGGTTCGTCTAAGCCGTCAAACTCAGAGGGTTGACCAGAACGGCGCATACACTTGCGAAGTAACTCAAAGGAAAAGTGAGATCTGACTACCTAAGGCGCGGATGATTGCTTCCCCGGCAACGACGCCAATTTGTTGTAGGAGGAAATTGAGACTTGCAATAAAAATATCAATAAATCAAAGCAAACCAGATTTCGTCCCTTGCAAATGATTACAAGACTCCCTCCCGATGCAGCAGTGGGAAGTCAAGATCGATCCATGAGGAAGGACGTCAGCGGATCTCAGGTAGCTGTAAATCTCAAGAATAGAAAGATAGAAGGAAAGACAGAAATAACAAATAAAAGCAGAAACTCAGAATCGACAAACAGAACCTTACTCGATATCGACTAAAAGGTCCTCGATATCGACTACAGCTGTCAACAACAGAAACTCAGAATCGACAAACAGAAACAAAAACTCAGAAAAACTAATGTCGAGTAAAACCCACCTCGATATAGAGTAAATCAACTCGATATCGACAAGAACCTGCTCGAAGTCGACAAACACAGAAACTTAAAAATGCAAACTTTCGAACACAGAACGCAGATTTCGATGAATTAATTCAATAAACTAAAAGACTTCCAACGCCAGGGTATCAACACCACAAGAATAACCATGCAAAATAACACATAAAGGCATAAAAGATCATGCTTTTCATCAAATAACTTTCGTTATTAACAAATAGGAATATAGAGGCTTTCGCATAAACCCTAATTGTTACTAACCCTTTTCACATAATTAACCCAAGTTGCATTAAGATCACTTTCGCTTCAATAATACAAACAAGGATCACCTTCATCTCTCGCAAAAGAATCATGCTCATAGGGATAGAAGACGAATTGCATCAAAAGATTGTACATTTACCGCATCACCGTACATGGCTACCGTCGGGCTCACCCCGACCCTAGAAGTGGGTAGACTACTCGCTCTTCATTAACAATTAATTCATCAATAAACAAAAAGAAATAACTTGCATTAAATAAACTAAAGAAAGCTTACAACCAATCAAAGCCAAATCCGATTTCGCCTTTCCAACTTCTCTCGCCACAAGCTCTCTCTCTACTCTCTCTATGTGTAACTAATTGTAACTGGAATTGAATGCATAAAACTCAGCCCCTAAGGCCTTATTTATAGGCTTTCAACCCTTGCTAATCAAGATAAGAAAGTCTATCTATATCTATATCTAAATATCTACTTACTTAAAGATAAATAAATGGAATAAAAAAATTAAATCCATAAAGGAAATATATCTAAAGTAGGTAAATCCTCCATGGAGTTGATAGATCTTGATAAAACTTGATAGATGTGGATAGAATCGGACTACTTTGCTCCCAAGCAATCTCAATTCGACTCGGACAGCTCACCGCGTAACGCGACCCAGAAAAGATCTCCTCGATATCGAGTAGCTGTGTCATCGACTTCAGCTTCACTGGTCTTGGTCGAGTAACTGGTTCTCGATCTAGCTCGGACAGGTGCCTCAGGTCTTTGTCGATATCGAGCAAAGTACTCGATATCGAGTACATGGTGTCATCGACTTGTTGGTCTGTTTTGTCGAGCAGCCTCTCCCCGACACTGGCTCGGACATGTGGTGCTGGGGTTGTCGATATCGAGTAGATAGTGCTTGGTATGACCTGCCTCCATCTTCTGGACTAGGTGTGGCTTCCTCGACTACGGGCATGGCAGGCGGAGTGTTGTCAATATCGAGTACATTACACGATATCGAGTAAGGTCCTGGAGTCGGGTTGGCTTCGTCTCTCAGCTTCTCGATCAAGCTCATACTCGACCAGGCTTGGTTGCACAAATCTTGTCGATATTGAGTAAAGGTTCTCGATATCGAGTAACACTTGACCTCAGCTTGATTTGTTTTGGTGCCACTGCTCTTCGACCTTGGATTTCTGTAGTTGACTTTTGAGCTTTTTCGTCTTTTCTCAAAACTGCTGTAAATTGCCTCGAATTCTGCGAATTTAAACAGAAACTAGTGTAGATTTCATAATTTGGCAAATAAGCATAAACTACATAGATTATGTACTATTCTAGCCCAAATGCATGAAATGTATGTAGAAAACGATATAAAAGTTACTGTAAAACAAGGCAGATTCAGTTCACAACATGAAGTTCCTCCTAGGAGAACATTGACAGATCTAAAGAAGCCCCATTTGACATCACAACCGCTTGCGATCAGGCTCTCGGTCCTCCCAGAGGGGTCAAGATTTGAGTATAAGTCTAACTGGTCCACTATATTACCAGTTTTCCATGGGATGGTTGGAGAAGAACCCAAGACGCATCTCGTAGAGTTCACTAGTGCCTGCGACATGCTGAGACCCCAAAGCTTGATTGATGATCAAATCATGAGAGTGTTTCCTTTCACGCTGGAGAATGTAATAAGCTACTGACTCTATTACCTGCCAGTAGAAAGCATTACTACTTGGGTAGGATTGAAGAAGGCTTTCTTGTAGAAGTACTTCCCTACCACTCATCTCAGCAAGCTTAAGAAGGAGTTGACATGCATAGAGTGACGAGAGGGCTTCTCGACCAAATATATTTGTAGTCAAGACCGCCGCTATAATATAGGGGAGTTAGGTTCGCCCTCAGGAGAGAAGTCAGCTGTTCTAGGTTTAGTGTGTTTTGGGGTTCAGGGTTATTAGGAAGAGGTGATGACGGTGGCTGTCGACAAAGAATAGAGAGGTCGATGTCGATGGATGGAGAGAGAATGGTGGTTGGTGCCGAGTAGAACATGTGTCGAATAAAAATAATAAAATGTAGCAAATAAAGATGCGAACTTCCAAGGTTAGGGATCGCCACAACAATAAACATATGTGTAGATCATAAATCACATAAAGATGCATGCTTTATATCAAATAATCGACTTTCGCAAATTCCAACAATTAAGTTGATAGAGGCTCTCGCATAAAAACCTAATTTGTTTCTACTTTTCTTAATTAGGATTAGTCGGCTCTCGCAAACAAACCCTAATTACTATCCAAATTCATAATAAGATCACTTTCGCTTCAATATCATGAATAAGGAATTTCCTCAACACTCGCAAAGGATTAAGCACATAGGTAGATGATGATAAAGACATATAAATTCATGGATTTATAAATCAAACACACATATCTATGTTGGGATCACCCCAACCCTAGAAGAAGGAAATTAGAAACAAACCATAATGAAAGAAATTAACTTTAACATAAAATAAACTAAAACTTACAACCGTTCATCTCCTTCCTACTCATTCTCTCTCGCCTCCTCTCTCTCTCTCTCTCTCTCTCTCTCTCTCTCTCTCTCTCCTCCACCTCTCTCTCTCCTCTCTCCTTGCGCCCGAAGACGGCTTTGCTTGAAATGAATGAAAATCAGCCCCCCTAGGGCTTTATTTATATGCTCCAATCCAAGCTATTCTATGAAGGAACTATCTATCTATATCTAAATTTATCTATCTAAAGCTTAATGATTAAATTTGTAAATAAAACAAATAAATCCTAAAAGGAAACTAGAACTAATGTGGATAGATCCTTCTTGACTTGATAGATCTTGATGTGGATGGATAGAATTCCATAAATCTTGGCTTGCAAGTAACTCTATCTTCTTGGACACAACTCGATCTCGGACTCGACATGCTTCTGGAATGTTCCTCGACGTTGACCAAGTTCCTCGACGTCGAGTAGAATTCCTTGTCTTGAGTGGTCCTATGCTAAGCTCGTGCTCGATCTCGTCCTTTGGAGCAACTGTCGACGTCGAGTACATCTGTCATTCATCATTCTGCTCCGTTC
Source organism: Persicaria tinctoria (assembly GCA_037127255.1). Taxonomy (NCBI): domain Eukaryota; kingdom Viridiplantae; phylum Streptophyta; class Magnoliopsida; order Caryophyllales; family Polygonaceae; genus Persicaria; species Persicaria tinctoria. The sequence continues at coordinate 23,303,097 of JBANSL010000011.1, read as the reverse complement.
TTGAGATGCACTTTCCCGAGTCCTCGTTTGTCGGATTGACGCATATGAGCATGCATTGGAAAGCTCTTTGCAAGGGCTACACCTTTCATGAAGACACCAAAACTTGATTCAGACTAATAAATGGCGAAAAGTGGGATTTCCTCCGGCTGCACCATCCTTAGCTTCTTCATGACTTTCCTTTAAGCTCCAAAGTGCGTCCGATTTCTGCGAAATATAACAAAAACTTGTGTAGACCTCCATAATTGGCACATAAGCGTAAACTACATAGATTATATACTATTCTAACCCAAATGTATGAAATGCATGCAGAAATCGATATAAAAAATAGTATAAAACATGGCGAATTAGGCTCACAACAAACACCCCATACTTAAGCTTTCTTATCCTCAAGCAATACTTTGAATTGTTATTCAGGGGAAGAATTCAAACTCTCAACATATAGATTCATTCTCATATAACCCTGCAATCAATTACCATCATTGAAAAGATACTAATGTCTCCAAATCCATGCCTGTGACTAAAAGCAACATCTACACAAAAAGGAGGGTTATGCAAAACAATTCCATTCGTGACAAAGCAACAATAATCAAGAGGACTTTAATTTAAGCTCATTAAGGAGTAGATTGGTAAAAGGCTAAAGGTGGGTAGTTTTTGGCCATGTGGTGATAATGATCCGGGGAAATGGAGTGTTTTCCAAACTTTCATACCACATTTCTTCTTCTTTAGATTTCTCACCTTTCTCTCATTGCTCATTGATTTTTTTCAATATTATGTTTTTACCTCGCTAACCTTAGCGCTGCCTTCTCGCGAGTCGCAAACATGGGTGTCATTAATGGACTCGGATACTTAGTGCTTTGGACTCCTCACCTTATGGTCTCATCCCGCATAACTATTATCTCAACACAGACAGGGTCGATTTACCATTATCTCCCGAGGTGACCGGATTTTATTTCACTCATTAAATTTTCCATAATTTTTCAATTTCATGCCAAACTCCAAATATGATAATAACAACAACACAAACACCATATAATAATCTCCATAATGTACTTTCATTCTCAACATAATCCCCGGATATCAAATAAGGTAAAGAATGGGCAATATTTAGATCAGGTGGAGCAATAATTGAAATAAGGCATAATATGGATTTTGTGATGCATAAGCATAGGTATGGCTAGGGTAAATCAATATGAGCATATATGGAAAATAAAAAGTCCTCCATCCTCTTATCATCCAACATGTCAAAAGCAATTTCAAATTTTACCTCCTTTCATGGTTTTTATAAAAATATGCACTTCATTGTGACTTTCCTTTACTAGGCAATTTCATGTTATATCTCAAATGAATCTAATTTTGCATCGTCGAGTTCAACAAAAACTTCCATGACACTATTCAAAAATTTTCAATGGGGGTGATAAAAATAAACTTTGGAAAACATGCATATAGGCACATAAATAAAATATGAAATCCAAAGTAGCCATGTATAAGCAATTCACGAAATATCATAAAAATATGCACACATATTGTCAAATAAAATCAAATATGCACAAAATAAGCCCTTACCCCACCCCCATACTTAAACATTACAGTGTCCTCTCTGTATAAAAAGAAGGGTAAAGAAAGAGACTTACTAGACAGATTTGCAGGACGTCGGAATCGAGTGCAAATGTTGCTGCATAAGTGGTCGATTTCGAGGAGAGTAGTCGAAGTCGGCTAGTTTACTCGATCTCGAGTGTGTTGAAGCATCATGATGGTCTTCTTCTCGACCATAGGCTCCTCTGCTCGACGTCGAGTAGAATTCGTTGTCTTGAGTGGTCTCATACACAACTCGTGCTCGATCTCGTCCTCTAGAGCAAATGTCGAGTAAATTGGTCGACGTCGAGTACATCTGTCGGCTTTCAGCATTCTGCTCCGTTCTTGAGACACACTTTCCCGAGTCCTCGTTTGTTGGATTGACGCATATGAGCATGCGTTGGAAATTTCTTTTCGAGGGCTACAACTTTCATGAAGTCATCAAAACTTGATTCAGAATGATGAATGGCGAAAAGTGGGCTTTTCTCCAGCTGCACCATCCTTAGTTTTTTCATGACTTTCCTTTAAGCTCCAAAGTGCGTCCGATTTCTGCGAAATATAAAAAAAACTTGTGTAGACCTCCATAATTGGAAAATAAGCATAAACTACATAGATTATGTACTATTCTAACCCAAATGTATGAAATGCATGCAAAAATCGATATAAAAGATAGTATAAAATATGGCGAATTAGGCTCACAACATAGAGCAATCTCTCATGGAGAATCTCTATGAATATGTTGATAGATTCAAGAAGCTCAAGGCAAGTTGTCCCCAACATGGCATACGTGAGGATGACTTTTTCGTCTATATTTATGAAGGGTTGTTTGATTGATGAGCGTAGTTTCATCAATGCTACAAGTGGAGGGGATGCTTAGATAAGACGCTTGAGGAGGCCATGTAGATCATTTAAGGCTTAGCTAATGCTTCACAGCAATATGGAAAGCATCAAGGCGTTAGAGGAGTCCATAGATTGGATAACCTTGGAAGAAGTCGCAGCAATAAGTCTGACAAGCTCGCTAACATTCTGAAGAACATGGTTGTTCAGATGGCTCAAATGCATCAGCCTAGACAATGCGGCGTTTGCGGCAATCCAACTATTCCTAATGATCGTTGCCCTCAAATTCAAGATGACGTTTCTGATGTGAATGCTATGAGAGATTATGGACCTCGCCAATACTTTGGCAACAATTTTTATAACTATAATTACAATTCAAATTATCAACCTAGTGTCAATGGCAGGATGAATCAACAACGACAACAAGCACCTTACCAAGGAAGGGGCCAATATGACAATGTTCAAAGGAATCCTTCACAGGATGACTCATCAAGGGATGATGCTTTGATACTTTTGTTGGACAAGATGAATGACCTGGAGAAATTGATGAGCCAAATGGCTCAAGAGATAGGAGAACTCAAAGCTAAAGATTCCGACAAGCTACCTTCGCAAGTTGTGGTGAATTCTAAGAAGAACGTGAGTGCTATGATTTTTACAGGAGGAAAAAAGGACGGTTTTGCAGAAAAACCGGTGCCCGCCACTACCCTTACAGAGAGCCCAAACAACGTTTCAAAGGACTAGTCCTTTGACGATTATCGACCCGAACCATCTTTTCCCGAGGCTCTAAAGGAACATAGGAAATGGGAAAGTGAGAAGGAGATCTATGATACATTCGCTAACTGTGAGGTAAACTATGATACATTCGCCAATTTTTTGAGCCGAATCAAACCGAAAAAATCGGAAACGAACCGAACCGAGGTGTTTCGGTTTAGGTTTTCGGTTCAGGAAATTTTCAATTTCGGTTTTTGGTTCGGTTTTGTTAAACCTAGAAAAATACGAAATTTATTTTATATTTTAATTTAACACAAATTAGGTTTATTTGTTTAACCTGTAGTGTGTTGTTTACCTACTGTAGCGCCCGCTCGCGTCTTCGTCCTCATATTTCTTCACCTGTACTGTACTCTATACGCGCTTTTTTTTTGCACTTATTTTAATTTAACTTGCTGTTGTACAACTGTGCAATATGCTTTAGTTCACACAAATTGTGATTTGTGTGCGGGATTTGTGTACCGATTTTATTATAAAATCAGTTCACTTAGGTTTCGAACCGAACCAAACCGAAGCCGAACCAGCTAAAAACCGAACCAAACCTATTTGTTTCGGTTCGGTTTTCGGTTTACTTTTTTTTGGGATTTCGGTTCGGTTCGGTTTGGCCAGGTTCGGATCGGTTTTAGGCCAATGAACAACCCTAAGGTAAACATTCCACTTCCCAATCTAATTAGATCGGTACCTCGCCCGTCCGTTGTTCTTCAAAAGTGCTTGCTAAAAAAAGTTTGGAGACTCAGGTATGTTTACTATTCCTTACACGATTGGAAACACTAGATTCAAGCAAGCTATGTTGGATTTAGGAGCTGCAATCAAAGTTGTGTCTGATAATCTATACAAGTTTTTGGGTCTTGTCAATATGAATAAGACTAGGGTAGTAGTGTAACTCGTAGATCGTTCCCAGATTCAGCCTAGAGGAATTGTAGCGGATGTATTTGTTAAGCTTGATGAATTAATATTCCCTGCAGATTTCTTTGTCTTAGATATGGAATAGGGTGCACCGGAGATACCTTTCATCCTAGGTACGTAGGCCATTCTTAAGGATCGCCAAGACGAAGATAAACTGTTATGAAGGCTCCTTAACTATGGAGTTTGGCGGCAAGAAGGTAAAATATGCTCTCTTTGATGTTATGAACTCTCCTTCTAAGGACAGTCCTATATATGAATTTGGTGAATATGTTGGATATTGATCTTATTGATTGGAGCAAGGGTTGGCATGTTACTTTTTAGGTTCCTCATGTTGAGGACCCTCCCAATTCTATTTTGACTAACAACCTACAGGAGTTGTCTTTGAAGATAGAAAGCTAAACCCAACACTAAGAGCTTTCATGATGAAACACAAAAGCATATACTTCTTCGTTATGAGAAATTGTTTCCAAATAGTGTGTAGGTTTTTGTAATTGCATGCCAACCTCCAGGACCAATTCAAGAATATGAGAAAAACTTAATTGATGACCTAGATGAGCATATAGATAAAACGAAGCATCTTCCAAGGGTCCCGACGCTTGTCAAGAAAAGGATAGGCATAGGTAATCCAGGTGGAGGAACTTAGCAAGAAATCATTGCGACGAGCCAACGACGTGAAACATAGGCACTTATCGGAAGGCAACCCGAGGTAATTAGTTAGGTTATCAATTCTTGCATTTGTTTTTCCATTTCGATAAATTAGGCTAGATCCCCTATGGTTTGCATTGCCTTCTTATTCTCTATGTCGAACTAAGATGCGGGAAGAAATTGGTTTAGAAAAGAAACGAAAGGAAGCCCCACTGGCAAAATCGGCACCCGTCACTCAGCCTGACATAATGGTGCCCGCCGCTCTATGAGTTTCAGAAAACGAAAAATTTCCGATTAGGGGGGGGGGCACAGAATCACATATATCTTTTATCATCTATTAAATTTACCCTTCCATATAAATTAAAAAAACCCACCTTCCTCTTCCTTCTTTTTCTGAAACCCTTTCTCCATGCAATCCATACACCCCTAAATCCTACAACAACCATCACCATCGGCGAACTCCACCTTATTGCGGTCACCTCCGCCCGAATTCTGACCAAACAGTCCATCTTTTCCGACCTAGCTACCACCATCCATTCACCCAAGTTCAACCCAGACATCACCCTTAATCCCTTTCTCATCATCTTCAACTTCAAAACCCCAAACCACCACATATCTCTCTTCTTCTAGAATCCATAGCCACCAACACCCATCGACCCATCTGTCTATGGCCAATTTTGAGCACAAAAGAAGGCTTTTGAAACGTTATCAATTTTCATGCAACGACGTCAGATTTGGAGTTTCATCGCAGTTGCTGCTCAGAAAAATCGGCGCCCTCCATTTGACAACCGGCGCCCAATTTGAAGATCGCCAGCACCCAATATTAGGAAAAACTAGCATCCACCGTTGTACTCAGTGTGTTGTTCTGTTCACTTTTGTGAGTTTCTTTCGATCTCTTATTTCTTTCATTATGACTGTTGTCTACCACATGATTTTTCTGTCATACCTCACGAGGGTATATGAGGAGAAATGGATAAGGCTACAAAGTAGGAGATACATCATGACTAGATTATTCTATATATAGATACTCTATAGACGCTTGATTTGTTTGCCCCCGTCCCTACTCTCCTTGAGCATGGAAGCCTAAGGAGTTTTGTTGAGGTCGGTGCCCCGACCTATCATGTGCTTGACCAGGAGTTTCTATCTACTTTTTACTTGCGGGGGAGAGCTTATTCAGATACTATAGCTACTATTGCTTGTGTTTTCATACTCACCTGCATGCCTTCATCAGCACGGCTGAGTTCCACATATTTGCCTCCTCCTACATAGACTTAGAAGGACTTGACTCGCCTCCCTGACAGCTATGAGAGCGGCGACTACGACTACTTCATCACAAACCCCGCCCTCTGCCTCTGTTATAGGTTCTCAAGCCAAGCATTCTACGGCTTCGAGGACCCTCGCTATGTCTCAATGAGGAGTTGGTTTGGCTCACATTGTCTCTCTTCTGAGTCTATTGTCACCCTTGACTGGGTTTGCATCTTGTAATGGCATGGGATTAGAAATCCCGAGTTACATTTCGAAGGACGGATCCTTCGTTAGGATCTTGCGCTTCGAGTATAGGTCGAAGGTTTGAAAGGAAAGATTAGTGCTTTTAAAGTGGGATTTTGCACCCAAAACCAAAAAGGATCTTTGGAATCCCCGGGGTATATCCCCTGCACATTTCTTAAGTTTAATTCGCGGGGAAATTCATTTGTCGTGCAAAGCAACATAAATCCAAAAGTAATACATAAGGTGCTCATAATGCATATTTTATATAAGCATTATAGGTAGGTATTAGGTATATTTTGTATTCATATTACATGTTTAATACACTTATTCATATTCTTGGTCATTTGGTATTCGAAGTGCGGAATCTACGGTTTCTAGTGTTAATTTGTAGATTATAAGATCCGGCCTCGAAAGGTGGAGAAAAAATGGAGCAAATGGACAAAGAAGAGCTAAGGAACAAGAGCGGAAATGGAGAACATGAAGAAATCCAATTTTTAAGGTTCCGAGAAGTTGGAATTCGCTTTTGAGGTCATCATGAGAATCGTAGTGCTTGGAAAGATCTTTCCAACGCATACTCATATGCATCAACCGGACAAAGGATGACTCCAAAAAGGGCATTACAAGTTCAGTTTTCCGAAGTTGTCAGCACTGTGCGAACGACACCCGCCGCCATTTCCACGGCGCCCGCCATCTCGTCAGATCCGAGTTTGCGATACGCGGCCTAGTCTATCTTTATAAAAATACTTATCTATCTTTCCTAGAATTTTTGGCCGACGAAAGGATGCCTATATTAGACATAGTTCAGTACAATTCATTCAGTTCTAATCATTCACAAAACTCAGTACAATGAGAGGATTTAAGTTTAGGGATTCGAGATATGTTATTGTCTAGAATTCTTGTGGTTTTGCTATGATTCAAGACTTGGTTGATTGATTATAAGACTTGATTTATATATTATTCATGAGTTTATTTATCATCTTGTTCTTCATTGTTTATATTTGTGATTCTTTCTATAACCGCGCATCTAGTTAGAGTTCGCATCTATGCTATGAATCCATTGTTGTGTTCTTGATAGAAAAGAAAGGTATTCTATTGTTTATATATTGCGTTGTCTTTGTAGTGGATGGTAACGATTGTTCTATGTCGAGTAGATGTTTCAAGGGTTCGAATGGGTTGTTCCTTTTGTTTCCTAAATGCATTGAATCGATATGCCAATTGGTCTAAGTACTTGAGTTCTTAATGCTATTCTTTAGTGATATTGAATAAGGTGATTGTATCTTGGGGGATCCTTCAACTTTATTCAAGTCGACATAGACTTAGGAATAATATTGCAATCAACTCAAGGATCAAGAATATCAACCAATGTTGCGAATTGTAGGCAAACCACACTCTTATCGTTTGTCTTCTCGTTGTTCCCATTCACATCTTTATCTTAGTGTAGTTGCATTATTTATCTTTATTCATATTCCTATTCCATCTTTAGTGTCATAATTGGTAAACATATATTGCATTGAAGTACTTGTAATTTCTATATGGGTTCGACGTCTTACTTATCCGCTATACGAGGTGAAATCTAACGACGTTTTCCCTTCTGTCAGGTGCCGCGGTAGAGCCGGGTCAAAACGAAATCCAAGAGGTGTAACATCCCAAAACATATAAGTCCGGTGAAGTCAAAATCTCAAGCACTCACTCTCCGCCATGCAAAAAGGACCCTGCTCATGAAGACAATCAAGATCAATAATCATAAGCATATCATATACCTAAAAAAATACAGCGGGCATACAATCAGATTGAAGCCCGCATGACTGATCCCCACATATAAGCACACACGTACGCTAAGCCTAATATCATGCTTCTAATGCTGGACATGAATGTTAACACGCAACATGATCGCAATTTATATATGTGGAGAATATTAAATTGGACCCTATAGCACACCATGTCAAGTGGGTTGTCCCTTTCTGATAATGCATATTTCATATAGCCATTTTAGGTGTTTCTTATTGCTATTAGGTAATGGTTTTGTTATGTTTTGAGTCTAGTTCCGTATATTACTTGTGAAGTATTCGAGTTCGGAATCTATACGTTTTTAGTGTTTATTCTACAGATTTACATTCCGACATTGAATGGACTTTGGGAATAACTTAAGAAGCATGTTTTGGAGCATATGGAGGATAAGGAGGAGCTAAGGAAGAGCAAGGAGGCACGACATTGGAATCCGTTGAAGAAATTTGAGGAACGCCGAGCACTGAAGAGACGGCGCCCGCCGCCCCTTACACGGCGCCCGCCGTGGCCCCGATCTCGGAAACGCGGTTATAGATCTGAAGACTTGTTGATAGGAGAAATGTCAAGTCTGAAATAAATATAAATCCCAAAAATGTGGTCGACGTCGACTAGGTCTACTCGATATCGAGTAACGGTCAACCTCAGGATGGTCATTCTCCTCAACCACAGGTCCTTTGCTCGTGATGGTGGTCGACGTCGAGTAATTCTGCAACGTCTCTTACCTGCAAAAATCGTTAGAAAGGAAATATCCACAATAGAAAAACTTAAAAATAATGTTTCAAAACGAACAACCAAAAACAAATGTCCGAAAATTCAAAAACTAAGTATTTTGTTACAAGCTCTAGATTTTATAGTCGCTAGGCCGACTTTCTCCGTTTACGCTCAAGGTGGCATCTGCAACGCCCATGTAGCGTGGTCTTCAAACAAGACTCCATTTTTATCCATTAGCTGTAGTCCTCTTGAATGGATCTTGTTCACCGTGAAAGGTCCCATCTTTTTGTTGTTGAATTTGTTGGGAAACCAATGATCCTTTGATTTGGAGACATAGACTTTGTCTCCTATTTCATACTCCTTGGGATCGTCATTGGAAACCCTACATAAGCGCACATACCAAGGAAAACCTATCTCATTTATTGATAAATCTTTAACTGAAATAGGAGAAGAAATATCTTTGCATTGGCTTACCTTCGCAGATTCAGCATTCGAGACCTCAAATTCTACTCGACATCGAGTAACCGTAGTCGACGTCGAGTATGTTGCTTCTCCTGGTGGACTGCTCGTCGAGGATGGAGAAGTCAATGTGGGGGACTGGTCGACGCCGAGTAGCCTACGTGACGTCGAGTACTCCTCGGCTCCGGGTATGTTTCTTGATGAAGTTGTGCTCGACGGAGGTGACTGGATCTGGTCGACGTCGACTAGAGTACTCGACGTCAAGTACTTTTGGTCCACATCGACCCCATACTTAAGACCTGGGAAAAATTCTAAATAAAAATTAGTCCATATCGACTTACCTGGGTCGATGTCGAGTAGATCCTCTGTATCGTCATTTAGAATCGCCATGATTTCCTCCACCTGTGCTTCCATATCTCGCTTCTCCAACTCCTCGGGGGTCATATTTCTTACCTTAGGCTCCCTGCAAGTGATGTACCTGGCTGATATGGATTTTACCTCTTCCATAGGACCTGTATGCCTTTCAGTTTTATTAAAAGAGTACTCAATTACCTTATCGCTGATGTTGAAAGTGAGCACTCCCTTCCATACGCTTATGTTGGCATCTACCGTCGCTAACAAGGGTCTTTCTAATATAATTGGACAAGAAGGGTCCTCTGCCATATCAATAACTAAGAAATCAGCAGGGACAAAGAACTTACCTACCTGTAGCGGTACATCGTACACCATGCCTGTTGGGATGACAATCGTGTTGTTTTCCATGTATAATTTTGCATCCACATGCTCCAAAGCACCTATCTTGACTTTGGACCAGATTGATATAGGCATAATACTTACATTGGCTTCTAATTCACACAAAGCATCAAATTTATATTGACCAAATCCAATGGTTATAGATAACTTACCTTTCTCTGGCCTTTTTTCTAACGTCCATCTGGTTGCACTCCTTTGCGATCTAAGCCATCGATCGCTTCTTGCTTAAGATCACCTTGAGGAATTTGACATATGATGGCATCTTATGAAGAGATTTTGTGAAGGGAACGGTGACATTGAGCCTTTGAAGCATCTTTACGAACCACTGAAACTTCTTTTCCGCTGGGTCATTCAAGGATTTTGTTGGGAATGGTAGCGTTTTCTTCTTCGGAGGTGCAGGAGTGTTGTCGACAGGGGCAGAAGGATGGTCGTCGTCGACTGGGGAGTCCTCGACATCGACTACAAGAGTCAATTTCTGGGTGGGTGCAATGGGGTGGTCGACGTCGACTAGTGGGTCTTCGACGCCGAGTAGGTGTTGGTCGATGTCGACTGGTTTACTCGACGTCTAGTACTCTTCTGCAGCTTCTATGCTTTGTTCGGGCGTCTGTGTCTGTCGCCCACTCCTTAGATTCATAGAAGCTACCTGTCCTGTAGATTTAGTTATAGGACTAGGTTCAGAGGATCCAGGGAGTGTACCCGATTGCTTGTAGATTGATGAAGCCAATTGACCCATTTGGGTATCTATTGATTTTTGCCAGATATCAATCTCCCCAAGTCTAGAGTTGATGCCATGCAACTGAGTGTGGATGGAATTGATCGATTGCTTTCTATCCGAATGATTCCTCCACATCTCTTCAAGAATAACTTGCATGTCATCCTTCTTACCTTCTCTGTTAGGGCGACTAGGAGGTCTGTAGGGTGGGGGGTCTCTTTGATGCTGGGGTTAACGATAGTGTCTCCACTTTTGTTGTTGTTGATGCTGCCCTGAGTAGTTACCTCCCGCATAGCGCCCCTCTTCGTGGGTTTCAACCATGAGTACTTGATCTCCATGTGGGCACGCAGTACGGTTATGCCTCACAGACCCACATTCCAAACAAGGTTTATCTTTAGAAAGGAATTTATCTTGTTTGGTAAGACGACGTACCTGATCGTTATGAAACTACTCCCTGACCTCTGGATCAATATCTTTAGGTGGCACATATAGAGACATAGATGGGGCAGGCCTTTCATACCTTTCGTCGCCAGAGGCCGCAGAAGTCTCATACATGTTATCATAATTTGCTAACGTCTCAAAGGTCTCCCAAGTACGATGTGGGGTGTACTCGAGATACCTATAGGCGGTGTAATTGTTGATCCAATCCTTAGTAGGTGCATCCAGACACTTGAAGATGATCTCTTCAATGACGTAGGGTGGTTATCCGTGCGCATGACAGGATTTCAGAAGCCTTTTGTAGCTCTTTCAGACCTGTGTAAGCGGTTCTCCTGACTTTTGTCTGAAAACCGTGATTTGTTGTCTGAGTGCAGCTGTCTTTGTAGGAGGAAAGAACTTGTTAAGGACCAACTCATGTAGTTCGTTCCAAGTGTGAATTGATCGTGTTGGCAATTCTTCAAGCCACCGTGATGTTATTCCTGCAAGGGACCAACGAAAAGCCACTGTGATGTTACTCCTTTGCGTTGGCTGGGACATGCCCAATCTGCTCCTAAAGTTCCCTTCTGGTGTTGACCTCGCGATCAACCCTTGCTTCCCACCTATGTTGATTTTGTGTATATTCCGCCTCTCGTCGGGCGTGCTCTGCTTCTCTAGTGGTTAATTCCTCAATTCGTAAGCGGAGTTGCTCAAGCTCCTGCGCTGATGTGAGATGGACCTCGTTCTCGTTGTATGATTGCAACATCCTCTTTAACCTTTGTCAAAGAGGGAACTATCGCTCTGGTTCGAGAATAGGGTCTATAGTTGTGCGATCAGTTCTTCGCATACACCTACAAAATAAAAAGAAAAAGAAAAAGAGAGTAAAAAGGAACTAAAAAGGGCGTGATTGATTGCTTCCCCGACAAAGATGCCAATTTGTTGATAGGAGGAATGTCAAGTATGAAATAAATATAAAATATAGATTCCAAATCGACTCCCGAATCACACAAATAAATACAAGACTTCCTCCCGCTGTAGTAGACGGTATAAGGATCGATCCACGAGGAAACGTGTCAGCACCTGCCTTTTCAGTGCAGAAAACTCTTGAAATCGACTCAGGAAGTACTCGACGTCGACTAGAGTCCTCGACATTGACCACTCAGTCGAGTAAAAACTACAAAGCAGAAGCAAAGAAACGCAAAAACGAACGAAAGCTAGTCGATCTCAAGTAGAGGTACTCGACGTCGACCACTGTAGCACTCGACGTCGACCAGTTTCGTCGATATCGAGTAGTGCAGAATCAATATTCGTAACTTTAAATCAAAATAGGACGAAAGTAAACATGAAATTGGTGGTAATAAAATCAATAAACTAAAAGACTTCCAAGATCAGGGTATCAACACCACAACGATAACCATATAAAATAATGCATGATGTATAAAAGTTCATGCCTTCTCATCAAATAATTGTCGTTATTAACAAGTAGGAAGATAGAGGCTTTTACATAAACCATAATTGTTACTAACCCTTTTCACATAATTAATCCAGGTTGCATTAAGATCACTTTCGCTTCAATAATACAAACAAGGATCACCTTCAACTTTCGCAAAAGAATCATGCGATTGAGGTTATAAGACGAAATCGCATCAAAATATTATACCTTTATTGCATTACCTTACATGGCTACCGTCGGGCTCACCCCAACCTTAGAAGTTAGGTGACTACTCGCTCTTCATCATCAAAAGAATCATCAATAATAAAAGGGAAATAACTACTTGCATTAAATAAAACTGAAGAAAGTACAAACCGAACAAAGTCAGATCACTCTTGCTCCACTCAGCCTCTCTCTCTCTCTCTCTCTCTCAATATATATATATATATATATATATATATATATATATATATATATATATATATATATATATATATATATATATATATATATATATATATAAGCTCTCGAAAACTCTATGAAACACAATTGCTTGTGCCTTGGATGATTCTAAAAATCAGCCCCTAAGGCCTTATTTATAGTATTCAATCCCCGGTATCCAAGGAAAGAATATCCTCTCTATATCTAAAACTTTCTATCTAAAAACATAAGATAAAGTTTAATGAATAAAGGAAATAAATCTATAAGGAAATTATACTAATGTTGATAAATCCCTCTTCACTTGAAAGTAATGTATCTTTTCGGCACACACTCGATCTAGGACTCGGACTGATGCAGGTGGATAGAATTCCACATGTATACCTTCATTGACTAGGTGTAGTCGACGTCGACTAGCTCGTGTCTCCTGGTGTTGCACTCGAGCTCGGCTACCATCTGGGCGCTTAACATGTACTCGACATCGAGTAGAGTTACTCGGCGTCAAGTAGCTCTGGGCTCCTTGAGTGACTGTCTTGCTTGAGTTGCTCGTTTTTTACTAGGGTTACTCGATATCGACTAAAGTTGGTCGATATCGACTAGTTGTGTCGAGTGTTTCCTCTCTTGTTTTCTGCTCGATTTTTCCTTGCTTAGTTGCTCCTTGACCTCGTACTTTCTGTAGTTTTCCTCGAGCATCTTGATGATTTCCTACCTTTCTCTGAATTGCTGCAAAATGCCTCGATTTCTGCGAAATTAAACAGAAACTAGTGTAGACTCTATAATTTGGCAAATAAGCATAAACTACATAGATTATGTACAATTCCAACCCAAACGTATGAAATGCATACATAAATCGATATGGAAGTAAGTATAAAACATGGCGAATTAGACTCACAACAAGACTATTATTTTATATTATTTTCCAGTATTTCCTACTCGGGTTTTGCCGACCCTTGTGGGACTTATTTAGGTTATTTTCAGTTTATTTTGCCATGTTTGGCCATTGTATAAGACGATGAACACCATTAGAGAGAGAGAGAGAGAGAAAATTGGCCTATGAGTTGCTAAACTCGTAGTTTTGCCTGTGATTCGAAGACATGGTTGTTTGGATTGTGAGGATTTGATTCTATTTGATTATTCATTTTTTTAGTTATCATCTTGTGCTTAATTGATAGTTGTGCTCCTTTCTATACCTGATCAACATGTTAGGGATTGCATCTTTAGCTATGAATTCATTGTTGTTTTCTCGATAGCAAACAAAGGTATTGATGATAGTGATGTCTCTTTGTCTTTGTAGTGGATGATTTCAATTGATCTATATTAAGGATATGCGATTAGGGGTGAGTTCGGTATGCGCCTGTTAATCTTAATTGTGTAGACTCAATGTGTCAACTGGACTTGATTACTTGAGTGAATCTATGCGGTTCTCTCAACTTTAGTCAAGTGGACCTAGGAATATGAATAATTGATAGATCAATCCGAGGACCCTGAATTCCAACCATTGTCAGAGAATTGTAGGTGAAATGTTCTTTCTACTTTGATATCTATTTGCTTTGTGATTTGCAATCTGGTTACTTTTACATATTTTCTATTTGTCAAGAATCATTGCTTTGCTATAAGAGTGCTTGTTTAGAGTTATTGAATAGGAAATTGCTTCTCCCCGTGGGTTCGACACCGAACTTCATCATTATACTACTAGTTATTTGGTTTATCAAGTGATTGATTGCCTAACCTATCGGTTGTGTATTTAAGTTTGGATATTATTACTATTTGGTAAAGGGCGAAAGTGAAACCGATGTTCATCCTGCACCACTCTCCTACCACCGCCCCCCTTTTCCGATGATGAGAAAAGGATGTGGAAGGATAAGCTTGAGTTTATCCCCTTCCAAAAATGAGGGAGGGAAAAAAAGGGTTTTGTAGGTGTTCATCCAAAAGTGGGAGGCATCTTTGACTATGGTTGACATGGTCTTCAAACTTCCAAGGTGGCTAGGGTTTGGGCAAAGGGTGGGTCAGATAGGGCAAGGACAGGTGAGAGCGAGAATCTTCGTCCACCATTGCGATCTCAAATCCCGAGGTTCGTTCTAAATTAGTTTCTGACGTTCGCTTCCCAACTTCTGCTCTCTTTCGTGCAATTAGATTTTGAAAATCCGAGAATCAAGGTTGTCATTCCAACTTAGTTTAAAAAAAAAATTAGGTCAAAAAGCTGTTCCAGTAGTTTTTAAATTCGATTTAATGAGTTTTTCTTTAAATTCCAATTTTAAATTCATTTAAACTTTATTGATTGCAATAAGGGTTAGCATATTACTTTTGAGGTTCCTCATGTTGAGGACACTCCCAGTTCTATTTTGACTAACAACTTGTAGGAATTGTCTTTGGAGATAGAGAGCTAAACCCAACACTAAGAGCTTTCATGAAACACAAAACATATACTTCTTCCTTATGAGAATTTTTTTCCAAATAGTGTGTAGGTTTTTGTAATTGCATGCCCACCTCCAGGGCCAATTCAAGAATATGAGAAAAACTTAATTGATGAGCTAGATGAGCATATAGATAAAACGAAGCATCTTCCAAGGGTCCCTACGTTTGTCAAGAAAAGGATAGGCATAGGTAATCCAGGTGGAGGAACTTAGCAAGAAATCATTGCGTCGAGCCAACGACGTGAAACACAGGCGCTTCTCGAAAGGCAATACGAGGTAATTAGTTAGGTTTTCAATTCTTGCATTTGTTTTTCCATTTCGATAAATTAGGCTAGATCCCCTATGGTTTGCATTGCCTTCTTATTCTCTATGTCGAACAAAGATGCATAAAGAAATTGGTCTAGAAAAGAAACGAAAGGAAGCCCCACCGGCAAAATCGGCGCCCATCATTCAACCTGACATAACGGTGCCCGTCGCTCCATGAGTTTCAGAGAACGAAAAATTGCCGATTAGGGGGGGGGACACGGAATCACATATATCTTTTATCATCTATTAAATTTACCCTTCCATATAAATTTAAAAAACCCACCTTCCTATTCTTTCTTTTTCTGAAACCCTTTCTCCATGCAATCCATACACCCCTAAATCCTAAAACAACCATCACCATCGGCGAACTCCACCTTATTCCGGTCACCTCCGCCCGAATTCTGATCAAACAGTCCATCTTTTCCGACCTAGCTACCACCATCCATTCACCCAAATTCAGCCCACACACCACCATCTTCATCACCCTTAATCCCTTTCTCATCATCTTCAACTTCAAAACCCCAAACCACCACCAATCTCTCTTCTTCTAGAATCCATAGCCACCAACACCCATCGACCCATCCGTCTATGGCCAATTTTGAGCACAAAAGAAGGCTTTTGAAGTGTTTTCAATGTCTATGCAACGACGTCAGATTTAGAGTTTCAACGCAGTTGCTGCTCAGAAAAATTGGCACCCGCCATGTGACAACCGACGCCTGATTTGAAGATCGCCAGTACCTGATATTAGGAAAAACTAGCGCCCGCCATTGTACTCAGTGTGTTGTTTTGTTCACTTTTGTGAGTTTCTTTCGATCTCTCCTTTCTTTCATTATAATTGTTGTCTACCACATGATTTTTCTGTCATACCTCACGGGGGTACATGAGAAGAGATGGATGAGGCTAGAAAGTAGGAGATACATCACACCTAAATTCTTTTATATTGATACTCTATAGACGCTTGATTTGTTTGCTCGCATCTCTACTCTCCTTGAGCATGGAGGCCTAGGGAGTTTCGTTGAGGTTGGTGCCCCGACCTATCATGCGTTTGTCCAAGAGTTTCTATCTACTCTTGAGGTGCATTCCAGTAGAGAGATTACTTTTTACTTGCGGGGGAGAGCTTATTCAGAGACTATTGCTACTATTGCTCGTGTTTTCGGACTCACCCGCATGCCTTCATCAGCACGGCTGAGTGCCACATCTTTGCCTCATCCTACAGAGACTTGGTAGGACTTTACTCGCCTCCCTGACAGTGATGAGGGCGGCGACTACGACTACTTCATCACAAACCCCGCCCTCTGCCTCAGTTATAGGGTCTCAAGCCAGGTATTCTATGGCTTCGAGGACCGTCGCTATGTCCCAATGAAGAGTTGGTTTGGCTTATATTGTCTCACTTCTGAGCCTATTATCACCCTTGATTGGGTTCGCATCTTGTAACGTCCCGAGATTAGAAATCCCGAGTTACATTTCGAAGGAAGGATCCTTCGTTAGGATCTTGCGCTCCGAGTACAAGTCGAAGGTTTGAAATGAAGGATTAGTGCTTTTGAAGTGGGATTTCGCACTCAAAACCAAAAGGGATCGTTGGAATCCCTAAGGTATATCCCTTGCACCTATGTTAAGTTTAATTTGCGGGGAAATTCATTTGTCATGCAAATAACATAAATCCAAAAGTAATACATTGGGTGCCGCGGTAGAGCCAGGTCAAAACAAAATCCAAGAGATGTAACCTCCCAAAACATATAAGCATATCCTATACCTAAAAAGGACCCCGCTCATGAAGACAATCATCATCAATAATCATAAGCATATCATATACCTAAAAAAATAAAGCGAGCATAGGATCAGATTGAAGCCCGCATGACTGATCCCCACATATAAGCACACACACACACGCTAAGCCTAATACCATTTTTCTAAAGTTGGATAGATATGTTAATAGGCAACATGCTCGCAGTTTATATAGTACCCTATAGAACAAAATGCCAAGTGGCTTGTTCCTCTCCTACCACCGCCCCCTTTCCAATAGGGCGGAGACTAGCCAGCTCATACATGCATTCCATTCCATTTATAATGGATCAAGACCGTATTGGTGCCCAACCCAAGCATGCTTTATATAGTCATCATATTCATCATTATATTCATCATCATATTGTTCCTAGTTATAATGCTCGATATAGTAAAGACAGTGCCATATGACTCGAATGACTCAGGACGAGACGCAATGGGACTGGGCCGTCCTATGACCCTAATAAAGAATCTAATTACTTCACAGACAACGACCGTTCTGTTTACATACGCACACATAATAAGGATCCTCATTCATTAATGCAACTAAGCAGGATACTACATGTCATGCTGTTATGATATGCAAGCACTTGGTACATCATGCACATATAAACGGTGAAGGATCTGATCAAATCTGATTAAGATCCGAAAAGACTTACATGGCTAGCAGAATAGTAAAAGAAGAACTCGGTACGTAGCAAACACAATCAAACAATATCACCTAGATACATAGCGGAATATATATAAGTCTACATCTAACTACTCAAGCATTCATAGCACACATCATTCAATAAAATAAGTAAACATATCGTAATTGCCATTCCATCATGCTCAATCACGCATCGTAACATCACATTCCATAAGACCACATTATTCTCTATATATTACTCAGCCACTTTCGCATACTCGTAATGTCATATCTGCATATACATCTCAACAGTTTATCATAATCATAAGGTATAAATCATACGATAACATAACATTACTATTTCATCATTTCATTAGTCATTCACATATGTTATTAGTTTACACATTGATGTCGTTGGTCAACCAATCACATCAACATGCTAGTCTCGAAAACCGTTTCGAAATCCGAGTTAATATCGTTTAGGATCTATGACCTTGAAACACTTATGAAATTTGTTTTCCAAAACCCAAGTTAAGGTATTAAATCAGTCATTTAAATCCTCAAAACCTTTAAAGACGGGTTGCAAAAACGTTCAACAAAACATCGAGAAATACGAGTTCAAAACGCTTGGACAAGAGGCAACTCACCGCGGCGAAAAGGGCTCTCGCTATCGTGAGATGTCCTAAGGAGCAACACGTGGGAGAAGGGGTTTCGCGGTCACGGAGTATCATTCGCACCCACGAGGGTCTCATGGCCGCAAGAATTCTCACGCATGCGAAACACCCTATCACAACCGCGAGTCTGGGACCCCCCTAGGGCATCCCAGATGGACTCACTCGCCACCGCGGAACAGCTATTCGTGGCCACGAGTCAGAACCCTTAGGGCTTGTTCTAACTCGCGGCCGTGAGTTCATACTGGTGGCGGAGAATCCGGGCCTGAATCTTTGATTTAAGCATTTTCTCGGCCGTTTTTGTCGTTTTTAGCTATTCCCTATTTTCCCAATTTTTACCTAGACTTCCAGAAACTTGTTAGAACCAAAATCGAATGCAAAAATCGAGGGATAAAGGGATTTCTCACCCAAACTCTTATTTTCTTCTCTTTTCTTCTCCGGGGTGGATTCCGAGCTCGTTTCTTCTGGATCGTCATGTTAAGTGAGTTGGGGAAGTGTTAGGAGGGTTAAAGTTACCAACTTTGGAAGTTTGGAGAGTAAAGGAGGGGAAAATGAGACCCTTACCCTTGTTAGACCCAAAAGAGGATGTATAGGACTCCGGTGCTTCCTTCTTGATCTTGTGAGATGATGAAGGCCTCCAAATGGCTTCTTGGGCTTCAATAAAGGAAGAGAGGTTGATGGAACACTTGGTCTTTAAGGAGAAAGAGAGGTGAAATGATGGGTGGAGTGTAGGGTTTATGCGCAAGAGGGAAAGGAGGAAAAGGGGATTTTGTTTGGTTTGTTGTGTTTGAAATGGAGGATGATGTCAATTCTTGATCCTCTTGGGATGGATATTGATTTGAAGGATGTGGAAGGATAAGCTTGAGTTTTTCCCTTTCCGAAAATGAGGAGAGCAAGAGAGGGAGGGAAAAAAAGGGTTTTGTAGGTGTTCTTCCAAAAGTGGGAGGCATCTTTGACTATGGTTGACATGGTCTTCAAACTTCCAAGGTGGCTAGGGTTTGTGCAAAGCGTGGGTCAGATAGGGCAAGGACAGGTGAGAGCGAGAATTTCTTCCGCTGTTGCGAGCTCGGATCTTGAGGTTAGTTTTAAATTAGTTTCCAACGTTAGCTTCCCAATTTCCGCTCTCTCTCGTGCAATTAGATTTTGAAAATCCGAGAATCAAGTTTGCCATGCCAAGTTAGTTTAAAAAATTTTGTTTAGGTCGGAAATCCGTTCCGTTAGTTTTTCAATTTAATTTTATGAGTTTTTCTTTACATTCCGATTTTAAATTCTTTTTAGCTTTTCTTTTTCCGAAATTTAGGATTTAAAAATCCGAGCCTTTACAAATCTTCTTGGAGGGTTATACTAATGTTTTCCGCAATAACTTCCACCATCACCCTCACGATATTGGGTTGTCAGGATCGATCCTCGAGGAAGCGTGTCAGCGGATCTCAGGTAGCGGCAAATCGCATAGGCAGAAAATTAAACAGACAGACATAAATTACAGAGAAAAGCATAAAAGAAACGAAAGCACAGAAACAGGTCGATATCGACTACCAGTACTCGATATCAAGTAAGGAAATCGACCAACAGTAGCTCAATATTGACTAATAGAAACAAAACTCAGAAAAGCAACTCGATTTCGACAAAATCAACTCGATGTCGACCAATTACCTCGACGTCGACCAAAATTCCTCGAGATCAAGTAACAACAAAAACTATAATTGCAACCTTTTCGAATGAAAACGAATGTAAATACGAAATTAATTCAATAAACTAAAGACTTCCAAGATCAGGGTTTCAACACCACAACGATAACCATGTAAAATAACACATAAAGGCATAAAAGATCATGCTTTTCATCAAATAACTTTCTTTATTAACAAATAGGAACATAGAGGCTTTCGCATAAACCCTAATTGTTACTAACCCTTTTTCACATAATTAACGCAAGTTGTATTAAGATCATTTTCGCTTCAATAACACAAACAAGGATCACCTTCAACTTTCGCAAAAGAATCATGCTCGCAAGGATAGAAGACGAATTGCATAAAAAGATCAAACCTTTACTGCATCGCATCACATGGCTACCGTCGAGCTCACCCCGGCCCTAGAAGTGGGTGGACTTCTCGCTCTTCATCATGAATAAACTCATCAAAGATTTCAGGAAAATAAATTGCATTAAATTAAACTAAATAAAACTTACAACCGATCGAAGACAAACCGTCTCTCAACACCTTATCTCCTCTCGCCACAAGCTCTCTCTCTCTCTCTCTCTCTCTCTCTCTCTCTCTCTCTCTCTCTCTATGTAACTAATAGTAACCGAAATTGAATGCTTAGAAATCAGCCCTAAGGCTTTATTTATAGCCTTCATTCCAAGCTAATTTAGGAAAGAAAACTATATCTATATCTAATTTTATTTATCTAATAACATAAAGATAAAACATGGAAATAAATAATTATATCTAAAAAGTAACTAGAACTAACTGTGGATAAATCCTCCTTTGACTTGATAGATCTTGATGGAACTTGATAGAATTTGATCTCGAAAATATCTCCATCGGTTTCGGGATAGAATCTTAACAAGACTCGGATTACTCGATGTCGGCTACTGGGGATTTCCTCGATATCAAGTAGTTTCCTCGATATCGACTAACTTTCCTTCGTCCTCAATCTTCTTCATCGATCTTGGCTCCAGGATGTGAAAATCAACTAAGTTTTCCTCGATATCGAGTAAAGTTCCTCGATATCGACCAACGTCTTCTGCTCCCAACTTCCTCGTCGACTCCGGAATCTTCAGCTCGATTTGGGCAACTCGATATCGAGTAAAACAACTCGATATTGACTAACTTCCTTAGCTCTGCTCGATTCTGGTCAACTCAGTGGAAATCGACTTGATCTTACTCGATATCGACTAAGGGTGCTCGATATCGACTAATGTGTTTTGACTCGGTTTTCTTCTTTCTAGCTCGATTTGTACTGGTTCTGCTAGCTACTCCTTGACCTCAGACTTCTGTAGTTGACTTCGAGCTTTTCTTCTTTTCTCAGAACTGTTGTAAATTGCCTCTATTTCTGCGAAATTAAACAGAAACTGGTGTAGAATCCATAATTTGACAAATAAGCATAAACTACATAGATTATGTACGATTCTAGCCCAAATGTATGAAATGTATGCAGAAAACGATATAAAAGTGACTATAAAACATGGCAATTTAGGCTCACAACAAACACCCCATACTTAAGCTTTCTTGTCCTCAAGCAATACTTTTAATTGTCATTCAAGGGAAGAAATCAAAACTCTCAACATCATAGATTCATTCTCATATGTCCCTGCAACCAATTACCATCCTTGAAAAGATACTAGTGTCACAAATCCATGCATGTGCATTTAAAAAGCAACATCTACTCGCAAAAGGAGGGTTACGCAAAACGATTCATAAGTGACAAAGCAACAATAATCAAGAGGACTTTAATTTAAGCTCAATAAGGAGTAGATTGGTAAAAGGCTAAAAGGTGGGCAATTTTTGGCAATGTGGTGCTAATAATCCGGGGAAATGGAGTATTTCCAAATTGAATTTCCACATTTCTTCTCCATAAGATTCACCACCTTTCATAATGCTTTTATCAATAATAATGCTTTTACCACTCTGACCTCAGCACTGCCTTCTCGCGAGTCACAAACATGGGTGTCATGAATGACCCCGAATAGTTAGTGCTTTGGACTCCTCACATGTGTGTCCCATCTCACTGAACTATTATCTCAGTAAGCAGGGTGGATCTACCTTTATCTCCTGAGGTGATTGTATTTTTTTCTCACTCATTAAATTTTCCATATATTTCAAACATTCTTGCCAAACTCCAATAATGATAATAACAACACAACAACCATATAGTAATCTCCATAATGTAACTTCCATTCACAACATAATCCCCTGATAGGAAATAAGGTAAAGAATGGACATATTTTAAATCATGTGGAGCAATGTATGAAATAAGGTATAATCTGGCTTTTGTGATGCATAAGCATAGGTAAGGCTAGGATTATAAACATATGAGCATTATATGGAAATATAAAGTCCTCCATCAATTTATCATGCAACATGTCAAAAGCAACATCAAATTTTACCTCCTTTCCTGGTTTTCAAGAAAATATGCACTTCATTGTGACTTCCCTTTATTAGGCAATTTCATGCTATATCCCTAACGAATCCAATTTTGCATCGTCGAGTTCAATAAAGCTTCCATGACATTAATCTCAAAATTTCAATGGGGGTCATTTTTCAAAACTTTGGAAAACATGCATATACACACATAAATCAATAATGAATTCCAAAATAGCCATGTATAAGCAATTCATGAAATAAACATTAAAAATGCACACAAAATGTCAAATATGTCAAATATGCACAAATTAAGCCCTTCCCCCACCCCATACTTAAACATTACAGTATCCTCACTATATAAAAACAAGGTTAAAGAAAGAAACTCACTAGACAGGTGTGTAGAATGTTAAAAATTGAGTGCTTTGCTGCTGGGCCTAGTCCGATTTTAGCTTGCTTCTATCCCCATAGACCTGAAAAATGTAGAAGAGAAATACCCACAGTAGAAAAACTAAAAGTTCAAAACCAAAAACAAACAAAAAGCAACAATGTCCAAAAGTCCCAGAAATAAATGTCTATTTACAAGTTCTAGATTTTATAGTCGCTAGGCCGACTTTCTTTTAAGCTCAAGGTGGCATTTGCAGGGCCCATGTAGCTTGGGCTTCAAACATGACTCCATTCTTGTCCATCAGCTGCAGTCTGCCTGAATGGATCTTGTTCACCGTGAAGGGCCCCATCTTCTTCTTGTTGAATTTGTTGGGAAACCAATGATCCTTTGATTTGGCGACATAGACTTTGTCTCCAACTTCATACTTATTAGGCTCGTCATTAGAAATCCTGCATAATCGCATATACCAAGGCAAACCTCTCCCATGTATAGATAAATCTTTAATGGAAATAAGAGAAGAAAGATCCATACCTGGGCTTACCTTTGCAGAATCGGATGTTGGAAGCTCCCGTTTTGATCGATCTCGAGTAAGGCTACTCGACATCGATGAATTCAGCTCTTCTGATGAAATCTCAGTCGATATGGGGGAAGACTTGTTGATTTGAGCTGGTCGATATCGACCAAGATTGGTCGATATCGAGTTACCTGACTCAATATCGACTGGCTTCTGCTCAATAGGTGGAGTCGACTTGGTGAGGTTTGCTCGATATCGAGTACCATTACTCGATATCGAGTTAGGTTGCTCGATATTCCTTTGCTCGACTACTGGTGGGGTTAGCTCGACATGGGTAGGTCGATATCGACTTGTGGTGGTCAATATCGAGTTGTGTTCTGGGCCGGTCGATTTCTCCTGGTCGATATTGACCCCATACTTAAGACCTGGCAAGGCATCCGAGAAATAATTAGTCCAAATCGACGTACCTTTGTCTATGTGAAGTGGATTCTCAGCTTCTTCGTTTAGGATGGCCATGATCTCTTCCACCTGGGCTTTCTTATCCCTCTTTTCCAACTCTTCGGGAGTCATATTTCTTACCTTAGGCTCCCCGCAAGTAATGTAACCAGCTGATATAGATTTTACCTCTTCCATGGGACCTGTATGCCTTCCAGTTTTATTAAAGGAATACTCAATTACCTCATCGTTGATGTTGAAAGTGAGCACTCCCTTCCTTACGCTTATGTTGGCATCCACCGTCGCCAAGAAGGGTATTCCTAGAATAATAGGACAAGCAGGGTCCTCCGCCATATCAATAACTAGAAAATCAGCAGGGACAAAGAACTTACCTACTTGCACTGGTACATTGTCCACCATGCCTGTTGGGATGACCACCGTGTTGTTTTCCATATAAAGCTTAGCATCCATAGGCTCTAGGACACCTATCTTAATCTTGGACCATATTGTTAAAGGCATTATACTCACACTAGCTCCAAGATCACATAAAGCATTAAATTTATATTGATCAAATCCAATGGTTATAGCAAACTTACCTGGATCTGGCCTTTTCTCAAGTATGTCCATATGGCTGCACTCCTCGGCGATCTCAACCATTGATCGCTTCTTGCTTAGGATCTCCTTGAGGAACTTGACGTATGAT
The DNA here is from genome assembly GCA_037127255.1 of Persicaria tinctoria. Lineage (NCBI taxonomy): Eukaryota > Viridiplantae > Streptophyta > Magnoliopsida > Caryophyllales > Polygonaceae > Persicaria > Persicaria tinctoria. The sequence continues at coordinate 23,278,257 of JBANSL010000011.1, read as the reverse complement.
GGCATTTCATTAAGAGCTTCAGTGAAGGGTATGGTGACATTGAGCCTTTGAAGCATCTTGATGAAGCGCTAGAATTTCTTCTCTGTTGGATCCTTTGGAGATTTTGTGGGGAAAGGCAGCTTCTTTTTCTGGTTCGGAGCCAGAACAGATGTCGGAGGTGTTGCAGCATCCTCGATGTTGACTTGATTCTCCTCGACGTCGACTTGATTCTACTCGACATCGACCAGTTTCTGTGATGTCTAGTTGGAGTGATGTGCAGACGAATCCAGGCTAAGCTGTTCCTTGACTTCGAGATGATTTTGGTTGACATCGACCAACGTTTGGTCGATATCGAGTTGCTGTTGGTTGTTGTCGAGTTGTTGTTCGGCTCTGTCCTGCTGCTTTCCGACCTCTGGCTCGTGTAGTTGGTGCCCGCTCCTGAGCTTTACGGTTGTGATGTGTCCAGTCTTCCCCTTAGGATTGGGCTCAGAAGATCCAGGGATCGTACCTGACTGTCTGGGGACGCCTCTGCTAGCTGGCCAATCTGTGTATAAATCGATTTTCTCCAAACATCGATTTCTCCAAGCCTAGCGTTGACACCATGTATCTGACTGTAGACATAATTGAAGGAATGCTTGGTGTCTGAAAGGTTCCTCCGCATTTCCTCAAGGATGGTTTGTAGGTCATCCCTCTTCTGGTCCCTTTTCGGATGTCCTGGAGCTCTGTATGGCGGGGGGTTCCTAGGGGCACCTTGGTTCCATTGTGGTTGCTGAAACCTTCTGCCATCCTGACTTGCTCTGTGTGTGGGCACTCAGTAGTGGTGTGCCGCTGTGATCCGCATTCGATGTAGGGCTAGTTGATAGAAAGATACTTGACTTGCTTGAGAAGCTTGCGATTCTGATCTCTGTAGTACTGCTCCTTGACATCTGGGTCAATCTCCTTAAAAGGCTCATAGAGGGGCATGGATGGGGCTGGTATGGCATAGGCATTCTCATCATAGTTATTTGGAGTCCCATACTTGTTATCGTAGTTGGTAAGCTTGTCGAGGGTAGCCCATGCGTCAACTGGTGGCATTGTCAGATACTCATAATGAGTATACTGGTTGATTCTATCCTTAGCAGCCAGCTCAAGAGAATTGAAGAAGATCTCTTGAACGACATAGGGTGGCTGTCCATGTGTAGGGCAGGATCGCAGTAGATCCTTATATCGTTCCCATGCTTTTGCTAGCGGCTCCCCAGGCTTCTGTTTGAAAGTTGTAATCTTTTGGCGGAGGAGTGCTGTCTTGGCAGGAGGAAAGAATTTGTTGAGAAATTCCTGCCTTACTGCATCCCATGTTGTCAAAGATCGTGGAGGGAGACCTTCAAGCCACTTCAATGCTGGGCCGGCCAGAGACACACGAAAAGCCTTCATCATAAAATATTCCAAAGTGGTACCTTCAGTAAGAGTACGACACATATCAGAAAAATTGGTAATATGTTGAAGAGGGCATTCATTAAATCTACCATAGAAAGCATTATTTTTAATCTCAAGCAGGAAAGGAGTGCGAATTTCAAAGTTATTTTGAGGGATTAGAATGGTCGATTCAGGAACGACGAGAGTCGGGTGCATGTAATCCTCTGCAGTGGTAGGGTATTGGACAAGCTCAGCTTCCACTTGCCTCCTTCGCTCTGTTTCCTGCGCAGTGCGTGCTCTCTCAGTGGTGAGAGCAGTATCATTGGTGTCTAGTTCCCTCTGAAGCCTCCCAATAATCTCAGCTTGTGTTTCGACAGTCGCCATGATCCTTTTCAGTTTAGAATGGATGTGTATAAGGCGTTCTGGATTGTCTAAGGCGTCAAACTCAGGTGGTTGACCAGAACGACGCATACACCTGCAAAATCAAAACTTAAAAGGAAAAAAAAGTGAGATCTAACTACCTAAGGCGTGAATGATTGCTTCCCCGGCAACAGCGCCGATTTGTTGTAGGGGAGGGGATCGAGTTCAAAATATAAAATATAAATCAAACCGGATTATGCCCACGCAAATGATTACAAGACCTCCTCCTAATGTAGCAGCGAGAAGTCAGGATCGATCCTCGACGTGTCAGCGGATCTCAGGTAGCGGCAAATCTCACAGGCAGAAAACTAAACAGACAGACGGAAATAACAGAGAAAAGAATAAAAGAAACGAAAGTACAGAAACTGGTCGATATCGACTAACAGTACTCAATATCGAGTAAGGCAAACGACCAACAATAGCTCAATATCGACTAACAGAAATAAAACTCAGAAAAGCAACTCGATTTCGACAAAATCAACTCGATGTCGACCAATTACCTCGACGTCGACCAAAATTCCTCGAGATCAAGTAACAACAGAAACTAAAATTGCAACCTTTTCGAATGAAAATGAATGTGAATACAAAATTAATTCAATAAACTAAAGACTTCCAAGATTAGGGTTTCAACACCACAACAATAACCATGTAAAATAACACATAAAGGCATAAAAGATCATGCTTTTCATCAAATAACTTTCGTTATTAACAAATAGGAAGATAGAGGCTTTCGCATAAACCCTAATTGTTACTAACCCTTTTCACATAATTAACCCAAGTTGTATTAAGATCACTTTCGCTTCAATAACACAAACAAGAATCACCTTCAACTATCGCAAAAGAATCATGCTCACAGGGGTAGAAGACGAATTGCATAAAAAGATCAAACCTTTACCACATCGCATCACATGGCTACCGTCGGGCTCACCCCAACCCTAGAAGTGGGTGGACTACTCGCTCTTCATCATGAATAAACTCATCAAAGATTTCAGGAAAATAAATTGCATTAAATTAAACTAAATAAAACTTACAACCGATCGAAGACAAACCGTCTCTCAACACCTTATCTCCTCTCTCCACAAGCTCTCTCTCTCTCTGTATGTAACTAATTGTAACCGAAATTGAATGCTTAGAAATCAGCCCTAAGACTTTATTTATAGCCTTCATTCCAAGCTAATCTAGGAAAGAAAACTATATCTATATCTAATTTTATTTATCTAATAACATAAAGATAAAACATGGAAATAAATAATTATATCTAAAAAGTAACTAGAACTAATTGTGGATAAATCCTCCTTTGACTTGATAGATCTTGATGGAACTTGATAGAATTTGATCTCGAAAATATCTCCATCGGCTTCAGGATAGTTTCCTCGATATCGACTAGAACTAATCGAGTAGTTTCCTCAATATCGACTAACTTTCCTTCGTCTTTAGTCTTGTTCGTCAATCTCGGCTCCAGGATGTGAAAATCGACTAAGTTTTCCTCGATATCGAGTAAAGTTCCTCGATATCGACCAACGTCTTCTGCTCCTAGCTTCCTCGTCGACTCCGGAGTCTTCAGCTCGATTTGGGCAACTCGATATCGAGTAAAACAACTCGATATCGACTAACCTCCTCAGCTCTGCTCGATTCTGGTCAACTCAGTGGAAATCGACTTGACCTTACTCGATATCGACTAAGGGTGCTCGATATCGACTAATGTGTTTTGACTCGGTTTTCTTCTTTCCAGCTCGATTTGTACTGGTTCCGCTACTCCTTGACCTCGGGACTTCTGTAGTTGACTTCGAGCTTTTCTTCTTTTCTCAGAATTGTTGTAAATTGCCTCTATTTCTGCGAAATTAAACAGAAACTGGTGTAGATTCCATAATTTGACAAATAAGCATAAACTATATAGATTATGTACGATTCTAGCCCAAATGTATGAAATGTATGCAGAAAATGATATAAAAGTGACTATAAAACATGGCAATTTAGGCTCACAACAATATTCCACTCATCATTGCTCTCATTTCCTCTTGTTCTTGAACTTGTTTCCAACCTCCTTTGCTGCTGCTACTCTCATTTGTCCCCCGACTAGTTTCTTTTCGCTTTGGTTCTAAAGCTCTTAAGGTTGTGCCCCCACAAGATTGACCCTGCCCATGATGTTGCTGCTACTCTCATGTCCTCCCAGCAAAAGAAGACATGTCGTGCCCCCAACTTTCAAAACCGTACCCGAGGTCATAGTCCAGACCGACTGAACTACCATATCTACAACCTATGGCCTAGTTGGTTTTGTGGCTGGTGTTTCCCACTATGGTGGATCACCGTTGATGAAAGTGCTCTGTTTATTGTAAATCTTAAATTATTAATACTATTTTAACCTTTAAAATAAAATAAAAATTGGGAAGATCTTTGCAAATTCTGTAATAGCATCCACGGTGGGTGTTGTGCTTCTAGCGGCAGGCGTCGTTCTTCTGGCGGCTGGTGCCGCGAATCTGGGACTCCGTCTTCTTCTTCTCTTCTATTTTCTCTCTTCTCATACGTCCTAAGCCATCTCTTCTCCAGCTCCATCCTAGTACTCACATAGCTTTCGCAAGCTATTTTTTGCCCTAATCCAAGCTTGTAATATAAATCTGCATATTAAGCACAAAAGTGCGTAGATTCTGAACTCGAAACAAGCATGTAATTTAATAACTAAACATGCAATATGCACACTCAAATGCACCTAAAACGACTGATAATGTCTATCTAAAATATGTGTTATCAACTATACGTTTGATAAAAATAGTAGCTGCTGGGGTAGCTGAAGTTGATGGATTATTTGTGTTAAATGTATGTCAATAACCTAACAGGATGTTTAAACCTAGTTTTAAGGTAAATGATAACACTTGTGAATAGAAAATAAAAAACTCCAAATCCCGCAAATCCCGCAAATATAATATTATAAAAAATATTATATTTGAAACTATAATATTATACACTTTTATTTTAAACTATAATATTACAAAAAATAGAAAGGTTAGTTGATGATGTCAAAGGGAGTCTAAAATATTAGGGGTGGGCACAAATCTCGCAAATCCCGGGCCCGTCCCGATCCCGGTGGGATTTGAAAAAAAAAAATAGTGAATCCCGTCCCGGTCCCGTTCCGCAAAAATTATGCGGGACGGGACGCGGTACGAGCATTCCTTATCCCGCTAATCCCATCCCGTCCCGCATATATATTTATAATATATAAAATATATAATATAATATATATAATCATATATATACTCACGGTATACTATATACATACACACATGGTATACAAATTAAAGTATACAAATGTGTCCGTATGTATACAAATGTATAGTATACAAATGTGTCCGTATATATACAAATGTATAAACAGTGTTTATATATGAACACAGACAGTGTGTACAATGAATGTATACATACTGTATAGTGTATTATATGTATATATTTTGTAAAATTGTATGTATAGTGTTTTCGGTGTGTATATATATAAGAAAAACTGTAAAATATAAAAAAATACTATAAATTTATATATGTTACGTACGTCTTTAAAAACCGCAAAATATATAAGAATTTTAGATTTTTTTACAATGTTTTTTATTTGAGGGACAAGGCCCGTCCCATTAGGGACAAGGCCCGCGCGGAATTGATAAAAAAAGGAGTGAATCCCGTCCCGGTTCCGTCCTGCAAAAATTACGCGTGACGGGACGCGGGACGACCTCCATCCCGTCCCGTCCCCTCCCGCGCCCACCCCTATAAAATATACTCCGTAGATGATACAAATTTAATTTGGGAAATTTGACATGCTAAATTAATCGATGCAGAAGTTGTCTGTGCATATATATGAACTTTAATTGATATGTATCATATATCATATCATATGATTTTAGGTTTAGGAATTAGTAAGATTGATAGAATATGAATGGGGACAAAAAGTATAGGAAACATATTCGATCATGGACGACTGAAGATTGATGCCTCCTCTCCATCCAGGTTACATTTTTCTTAAATCAATTTGATTAAATTTACACACCCGTCATTTCATTGGCCTCATCTCTCCATTTCCAAATTAAAAGTGGAGTATATTACGTACCCACAATACCCTACAGCCTACGTGCTAAGGCTACCAATACCACCCAACCATGGCCCATATATATGTATGATTTTTGCACCTTTATTTTTCTACTTACTTTCTTTAAAGTTTGGCTCCAAGAGGTAAAGGTTTGTTTTCTACATCATTATTATTTTTTTTTTTTTATAGAACTCCAAATAGTATAGAGAACAAACAATCAAATGTTTACAAAAAGTTAGCAGACAACCGAGAAACAAGTTGTGCATCAACCCCTTTAGCAATGGAAAAACAAACTCTGATAAAAATATGATTATTATTGTTATTATTATTACTTAAATAGTACTTTTATATATATATAAATATTTAAAATGTATTTAAAATAGAATAAATTTTAAATAAAATATCTGATAAATTATATCAATCAATTATATGAAATTTATAATATAATTATAAATTTTACAGCCCGGTTTTTTAGCCCGGTTCACTTGCTTTATAACCCGTTTATGAATAGAACCGACCTATAAAGTCACAAATTTTAGCCCGGTTCTGAATAAAACCGATCTATAAAGTCACAATGTAATTTTAAAATATGAGTTTTTTAGCACAATTTTTAGGCTTAACCGAACTATAAAGTCATGTGTTATTTTAAAATTAGAGCTTTTAGCACGATTTTTAGGTTGAACCGAGTTGTAAAGTCACCGTGTGATTGAAGTTTTTAGCACATGTTTCAAATAAACCAAGCTATAAAGTAGTTCTCACGGTTTTTATCACAATTTGAGGTTTTCACCGGAGTCAATCCCTATATATATATATTAAACACTATTTAATTTTTTATAATTATAATATAGGATGCATTGGAATCCAAACACGCACTAAGCCCCTGTTTGATATCGATACACTGATATTAGATATGAGTATGGATATCACACATTCCGATACATGTGTTTGATATTAGTTCTTACATTTCTTCTCCACCACTTCTAGAGAGAGAGAGAACTGCTACATCACTTGTCTTCTTCTCGCTCCATCTCTTCTCGTTCTAGTGTAGCAACATAAGTCATAGCCATTGGATCGTTTCTTCTCTTCTCTTTTTGGTTCCGCCTTTGTCTTGTTTTCGGTGTTCTGTTATCACTAGATTAGGGCTTTTTTCGGGTTTTGATTTCGATGTGAACTACTGAATAATTAATTTTCTTTCTTGGGTGATTTTGTTCCTGTTTTGCAGATGTTGATGATTTTTTCAGCAATGCGATCCTGGTTAGGATTTATTTTATCCTCTTCTTCTCCTCCCTTATAAAGCTTCCATTGTGTAGTCTAGTGTATTGCGGTTCAAGTTAGGGGTAAAAATGGTTGGAGATGAACCTCTTGTTCCCGTTACTTCAATGTAAAAATGGTTAGTTTTGCAAAATCAAAGTTTTTTACATTACTCTTTTGCTAATTAAACTAGAATTTAGTTGCACTAGGCGCTTCCCTGATCACATGATCAAATCCAATGTGTAATTTGTGAGCCCCTTTTCCTTATTGTTTAGGTTGTCCCTTTTTGGTTTCACATAGCCCCTCTTCCTGAATTTCGATTTTGAATTTTGGACATCTCAAATCCCCTAATTTCTAATTTCGAATTCCCATCCATCTCACACTAGGAATTGGATTTATGTTGTTGCACTTGTTTGGGATTGGAATTGGTTTACTGTCTATTTAGGTTCCTTGTTTGGATTTTTGGTTAATTGTTTGTTATAAACATATGTTGATACCCTCTATTAATATACAAAACAGGATATAAGATATCATATATCAAAGCTGATACTCATATCCCTAATATCGATATCTAATAACGGATATCAATACCAAACAGGGGCTAATTTTATATTGGAAAAAATATATTTTAAAGTCTCGTAAAACGTTCATAGGGGTTATACGGAGTATATAGGATGTTTTTTTCATACAAGGAAAAAAATTAGGATGACAGATCACAACTGATCTAACCTCATCCTAATGTGCCCTTCCAAACGAGAACCTAAGTTCTGAATTTTCCTTCAAATCATCATTGGTAGGGATACAGTAAGCCAGATGCGCGGTCTAGCTATCTGCAATCGTATTCGCTTCCCTGAAAATATGATGAATAGAAACCGAGTTAAAGATACTTAATAAATGCTTTGTGTCATGATCTGTCAACAAAATTTGATATTCCACAAGCAAATCTAGTCCCACGATAATGAGTTGATTACAGAGAGATTATCACCCTCGATGAGGATGTTTCGAAGTCCCATATTTTTTTTGGTCGCAGTAGTCTGATACGTAGACCAAGCGCTTCAGCATAGATCGTAGCATTCTGTCACATAAGCCACCGCCCATACTAAATGTTTGAGCACTCGGGTCATGTATTACAAATCTAAATGAGGCCTTATCACACGAAAGCTTTGAGCCATCAAAGTTCAGTTTGAACGAATTTGGTGGAGGTTTTTCCCCATATAGTAGTCCTTATACGCCGCTTAGGCCCTTAAATACAACTATTAGTGCGAATCTCATCCTTTGTATTAGACTGATTGTCCCAGTCATTCGTTTGTAGGTTAAATGTAGATGCTTGGATCCAAATTTGTTTGGTTGTAAGTAATAAAGCTTTAATATTAGCTAGATTGGGTTTATCAATGTGGCAAAATACTACTTGATTATGCTAAACCCATAAAGTCCACCAATGGAAGGCCACATCTGGCATAGCCTTAGCCCTGATTAAGGAGCGAATGCTATTAAGAGCGGATTCATTACTATTAGTATCAAAATTACACTCATATGTCACTGGGATGGAGACTTTTGGTAAGACTAAAACTTATCTTGTCATACTACAATTTAGTAGTATATGATTTGTTGATTCATGTGTACAGTCACATATGCAACCCATTGGCGTCGGAATGTGAGAACATTGTAGTCTATCTTTGGACGATAATCCATCATGTAAAATTTTCCAAAAGAACTTGGAGTTTGATTCGATTTATGCTATTATATGCGCCCTTAAATGAGCAACTCACTTGATTTGAAAACTCAAATTTGAGTTACTAAAACATGTTTACCGACCACTTTTTTGCCCAAATTTCATCCTATTTGAACATGGTGTGAGTATCTTGATTATGTTCTTGATCAAAAGAATGAAAAGCCTTTAATAGAGCCATCATATCAAAGATACGTCCTTTCATTGAAACAACACAGTCAACCAACCACTTATAATGAAATCAAAAAACAAATTGATCATGTACTCAATAAGATTGAGAAAACCATTACCTGGGGAGAATCAGCACATGGAACGAATAACATGAGATCGAAAACAAAACCTTATAAGTTGAAAGATCCTGGAATCATCATACGACAGTGTAGAATTGAAACAATCGATACTACACTTATTCATCCGACTGATCATGATCTCGGATCCTTTTTAGTGAGAAATAGTTCGAACCCTTTTCTCTTTTCTCTTGATCAACTATATGACTCTATCTCCGGTAAAACTTTGAATTGGTGTTATTTAGAAAAAAAAAAAAAAGTGAAGCTTGGGATGGGACTGCCCCTAGCTCTTGCAGTAAATGCACATCCAAACCAAAACAAAATCGGGAGTACAAGAGGTCTATGGATATATCTTGATAGCCTAAGAGCATCCGCATTCGTGAAACATATAGTGGGTTCCTTAACTATATTAATCATTTTTTTCTCTCCTTAGAAACCCCGTCAAAATTTAACCTCACATCCCTACAACACACTTTATTAAAAACTAAGTAATATAAAAATAAAATTGGCCCCACCACCTAACCCCATCACTATCATCTATCTCTTTCTCTTTCCTTCTTCTTGCCCAAATGACCCCATCTCTCTTACTTTTTAAGTTCTTAAAGGTTTGTTGCTTAGAAACCTATCAAATCATTCCCTAATAAAATTTCTCATCTTCTTGTTATTTTATTATTAAGTTTTTTATATTGATGCTTAAACACCCCCATTGTGGGTGCTTTAAAGAATCAACCATATCGAATAACACAAAAGTACGAGAACCTAGGAACCGTATATATCAACAAAACTATTCTCGTATGGAAAGCACGATAAGAGGCTTTCCAAATAATTCATATAGTCAAACTATGAAAATATGCACATGGAATTGCAGGGTTATAGGAAAGCCTATTTTCTAGACAAATGTCAACGGCTTTTACAAAAATGAAAAAACCCAAATCATGGCGATTTTCGAGAAAAAAAACTAAAACCATCCTGTCGGAAAACATTTGGAAGAGTGCTTTGACAATGCGGTTTAGTCCTCAGGAGGGAGGGCAGGAGGATTAGAATAGTTTGAAAAGGCTACCAAATAATTCATGAAACTTTTGTGGTAATCTCACTTGAACAACGTATCATTACATTTAAATACGAAAACAAGTCAATTAATTTTATTATCACAATCATCTTTGTCTATGCACCACCGGGTGAGCGAGACAAAGATATTTTCTAGAATCAACTAATAAACAAGGTGAACTCCCTACACCCATGTATCTTGGTAGGAGATATTAACGAGATTGAAAATAGTATTGAGAAACTCGATGGTGTTGCCCCGCACCCCCATAGGTTTCGAATACATCTCAATTTCAAGAACATTTGCCAACTACAAGATACAAAGACAATACATAACAATTTACATGGAGAAAAAATAACATAGAGTCCTATAAAAAATCAGGTTATCCAATTTTTTCAAGATCTACAAACAAAAAATTACGCCTTCACCAACTCAAACCACTGCGCCATTGCTTTTCCGCTAAACGATAACCAACCTTTAAAGTCGCACCCCCTCCTCCTCCCCCGGTTTGAAAAGATGTAGACACAACGAATATAATTTAGAAATTTAGTGACACAAACTTGGCGTGCAAACTGCCATGGATCAGCAATATACCAACTAGCATACAAGACAACATTCTAAAAATTGGAATATAATTTATAGATTCAAACTCGATTGGGATATTTCCATAAATTACCGTCTGGAAGAAGGAACCGTATGATCATCAAAGAAATAAGAACATATAAAGGAATAATGATTATAGGTTAGGACAATATAAGATCAGAAATCCGAAATGATTTCATTAAACAATTTAAGAAAAGAGCATGTAATAATAATCTCCTTCCAAAATATCCGAACCTCATAAATACAAAAATAACAAACGCTTACAACATTGAGCTAACAAGGCCCGTCACAAATGGAGAAGTAAAAATGTGATTTTGAGGATTGAAAAGAACAAAAGACACGGGCCTTATGAGATGACGGCCGAATTCTAGAAAAAAAAAGGGGAAATTAGGGACCTTATGTAACCAAAATAGTCGAGAGTTTCTTTTTATCAGGAAAACTCCTAAGACAAATCAATTATCTGTTCATCACGCTCCTCCCAAAATGTGAAGATCCTACAACCATACACAACTATAGGCCTTTGCTTTCGACAGAGCAATACAAGATAATGTTCTTATTGCGCATGAGATCTTTTACTCCTTTCATTCACAACTGGAAAAGGAAAGATGGATTGCAATTAAGTTTAACATGGAAAAAGCATAATACAGTGTTGAATGATATTTCACGATCGAAATTCTTAAAAAATTCAGTTTAGCCTCTACTTTCACTAAATGGATTAAATAATGTATGGAAACAATATCATTTTTTGCACATGTCAACTACAGACCCACAAACCTTTTTAAACCACGGAGAGGTTTCCACCAAAGGGAGCCTCTTTCAACATTCCTTTTCCATTTTTCATTCTAGCAGAATTCCTAGCAACGAAACTACAACACAAATCACTCTTGAACAATAACCTCATAGATTTCACCTGGACCCGCAAAAGCCTAAAAATCTTTTTCCTTGCCTTTGCAGAGGACATCATGATATTTGCAAAAGCAAGCAATACAACGTGCACCCAAGTTAAACAAATCATCGATGAATATTGCTAAATATCAGGACAAAAAATTAATTTCCACAAATCAGCCTTTCGAGTTACCAAAAAAGTCCCAATCACGAGACAACACGAAATTCAAAATATTATGCAAATTCCAAATTATGAAAATTTCAAACTACTATGCAAAATATTATGCAAATTCCAAATTCACGAGAAAACGTGAACTAAAGATCGAGGTGGTGTTGGGCTGAGAAAAGCCAAAGATATGAATGAACCTCCGCAAATGAAACTTCATTAGAAAATCCTAGCAGAACTGGAAAACATTTGGGCTAGTACAATAAAGGAAAAATACCTCAAAGCCACTAGCATCTTGGAGTCCATGAAGAAACCGAATATATGCATCATGGCAATGGAATAAACTTATGGAACTTAAAGACAAAGTCCAAAAAGGGCTCATTTAGAACATGGGGAATGCATGATCAATAAATTTATAGACTAATATATGGGTTTCCAATGTCCCTATCGCTAAGAATTGCATCCACCAACAAAGTCATATATAACGGAGAAAGTAAGTGGCTACATCAATCAAAACAATCAATGGATCAAAAACTAGGTTATACCATCTGGTACGGCCTCTACGAGTGTCGTGAATCCATCCTAAGATAATCCACACTTAATAAGATAGTATAGCCAAAGTCCAAGTGTCGATCTAGGGGGAGCTTAACCTCTTCTTATGTGTTTCTCTTGTCAACAAGTAATGAAAGCAAATGGTTGTGAAAGTAATGGCAAAGTGAATAACATAAATAAGCAAACAAAATAAAAGTGAGTTGTAAGTGATTGAGAATGAATTAGCTCCTTACAAATTCATAATGATTGTTGGCACGACAACCATCGAATCAACAACATTTATTGTTAACTCTATTATTTACTCTAGCAGATTGGTTTCTGTATGCAAATAATGCGTCTTACACTAACATGGGTTACGAGCAACATTAATTACCCAATCTTCTAGCTCTTTAATGATATAGTCTATAGTTTACAGCAAGGTGTCACCTAGTTGTCAACCTAGATCTTGCCAATTACTATAAATAATATTATTCAAGTGTCGATTTCCTTACACTATATAGAATCCCAACCTATTCATCAAGGCTTGTTTTCTACTATATGTTCGACCCTGCTTAGCGGATGTAATCAAAACCCTAGCAATATGCAATTATATCTAGGCCGTGAAGCTAAACATAATCACTATATAAGCAATCAAGCATAATGGAAATTAAAATAAGCATAATAGCAGTAATTGTATAAATAAAATTCTCACAAACCAACCATGTCTAGAATTTGTAAGAAACTGAAAAGAGTCTTAAGTACTCATAACGTACCTAAAAATTTCAAAGCTGGAAAAATCCAAAACAACTATAAACTAAAAATCGCCTCCAAAAATGTGAAATGGGAGAGAAGGGTGAGAGAGGAGAGGCGAGTGATGAGGTGAGGAAAGGTGTGCGTTGAGATATATGTTGAATGGGGATGAGGAGAGTTGTATTTATAGGCATAGGAGAGCCTATGGGTTGGAGATCTTAAGGTAGAAGAAAAGCTCGATGGGTCAGATTTGCCCTCGGAGGAAATCTTCCAGAATCAGTATCGGCGAGCGCCGACAGGGTATCGACGGTCGGGGTGCCAGTCCCTAGCCGTGGGTGCCACCTTTGCAGTTTTCGCATCTCTTCTTCTTCTTCTCTTGTCTTGTTCATTTATCCTTTTGTCTTCTTCCTTGACTCTTCCTTAAGCTTATAAGGCTTCGTATCATAGCTTTCCTCTTCTCCTTTAGATTGATTTATAGGAATCTGCATAGATAGGCATAAAACGTGTAGATTCTGAACTTTGCAACTTCCAAGACAATGCATGTACTTTATGCTACAAACCTAACTTAATGCAACATAAATGACTTAAGAATGACTTAGAATGCCTACATAAATCTTGCATTATCAAATCCCCAACACTTACATTTTGCTAGTCCTCGAGCAAAATCATTTCAAAACACAATCATTGTATCCCACAAACATAATTCTTCATGAATTATCCTTCCTTTTTAAAAGCAACATCTCAAATAAGTGCAAACAATGTTAAAGTAGACTAACGTCCTAGCATGTATATGTGTGATCAAGTAGCCTGCGTGCTTTATCTAGCCAACCTCACATGGAATATGTGTTTCGCTCGCTCTCAAGAGGACTTTCATTTACACAAGAATCGTCTTCTGTTAACTTTTATTACACAAGAATCATCTTAAGCATTGACATTTATATAGAATTATCTCAACTTAATACTTCAAAACAAATAAGCAACATCAAGAGGACTTTCGTTAAATGGAAGACTTCAAAGAAGACTCCATTCGACGGGGTTGTAATGGGGCTTGTTATGAAAATAAGGGCAAAGAATTAATTTGGCTATATGGTGCTTTCAATTTCAGGAACTAAGATTCCTATAATTCCACATAAACCAAATAACTCAAAATTAAACAAGCTTTCCATATGATCTATTTTATCCAACTCTTACAAATATAAAAGATGAATTAGGCTCTTTATTAGCAAGAAATGTTTCCTTATTTTAGCTATGCTCCTTGCTAAGTATGCTTAACATTTTTGCTCTTTTTCTATTTTTTTCTTTTCTTTTCTTTTTATTTTTCTTAGAGCCTCCCATGAAGTACAAAATGTGAGGAAATAGAGCATATAACATTGCAACTTTGACTTGAAGCCTTTTGACAATATGCATAAGGTACTAGCATCTTCCTTTTCTCAAAACCATAACCATAACCAACTCTAATCCTAATTCCCAGAGGGTTAGGCTCATTATTGACTAAGGATATATTGTACTTTATTTTGTGGAGCTTTCAAAAGAAATAGGCTAAGACTCAAATTGGCTTCAAACAGAGGTATAACGTAAGGTAGATATTGATAAATATGGCTAAAATGTGCCTCAATCATATGAAACTTATAAGTAATTAATACATATTATAATACGTCTAAATAATAAAAAAAAAAACTATGCTAATACTCAGAGACGAATGCATAAGATCGAAGAGTAAATCACACAATAAAAACAAAGGAGATATACAGGATATCCCTATAAGGCCAAAAATTCTCACTGGGCCGAATCTTTTAAGGATAATTATGCACGGAATCTTTACTTACCTTCTATATTTAGATAGATTATTTCCCTAGGGGTAATTTCCTTTTACCCTTAGGTGATTAAGACTTAATATTATTATTATTATTATATTTTCTTAGAAAATAAGTTTGGATTACTTTAAATAAAGGCATTAGGGTCAGTTTTATTCATCCCTTAATTGCTTGAGTGATCAAGTATAGCTAGAGAAAGAGGGATAGCCATGAGTGGAGGAAGAGATTGGAGACGGTTTTGGTTCAGTTGTAAGTTTATTTCAATTCACGTTTATGTTTTTTTTTATGTTTATGATGTGCCTTGCAATGATGAGTGAGTAGTCGTCACCTACACTTCTACGGTCGGGGTGAGCCCGACAATAGCCATGTGTGTACGCTTGAATATATTTATGATGCTTTTATGTGATTATCATCTTCTATCTCATGCTTAATCCTTTGCGAAAGTTGAGGAAATTCCTTGTTTGCGATTATGAAGCGAAAGTGAATTAATTGTGAATTTGGATAGAAATTAGGATTGATTAAAGAAAGTTGATTAAACCCTAGTTATGAAAAGATAGAAACAAATAGGTTTTTATGCGAAAGCCTCTATTATCTATTTTTTGGTTTGCGAAAGTTGTCTTCTTTTTTTTAATGATAAAGGCATGATCTTTCTATGATTCTTGTGACTAGCATGCATGGTTATTGTCATGGTAAACCCTAACCTTGAAAGCCTTTTATTACATTGTTCAAACCCCAGTATTTTTGTTTCTTGTGTGAGACAATCCTTTCTAATCATAGCATCTTTTAACATCCTTTTATTCTTCAACCATCTTTGTTAACAGTTTTTGTTTTCCTGTTTTTGTGCTCGACATTGACTGTTTTTGTGTTTGTTGTTGTTGTGTTGTGCAAGTTACTCGACATTGAGGTTTTGTGGTCCACGTCGACTACATCTGTGCCTGTTGCTGAGTTGCTGAGCTAGAGATCAACTGCCCCTGTCGATTCGACCACTCCTAGGTCGATATCGAGGACTTTTGGTCGATATAGAGAACGGATTTTATGAACTACTTTGGCGAGCACTGACACGCTTCCTCGTGGATCAATCCTGATTCCCTTACACTACAGTGGTGAAGTTTTGTAATTTATTTCATAGGATAAGATTTGGCTTGTGTTTATATTATTATATTTGCATATTCAGTTCTCCCCTATGTCATATTTTGGCGTCATTACCGGGGAAACCATCAATCGCGCCCTTAGTAGTCTATCTCACGTTCTCTTTTAGTGTTGTTTTATAGGTGCATGCTACGCACTGATCGCACGCCGGAGTTTGAAGGATTAGACGAACCAAAATGTTGTCTTCGTATACAGGAGAAGTTAAAGAGAATCATGTCTAATCAAGAGACCACCGCAGAGAACACTCAACACAAGCTTGAGAGGCTTCGCAAGCAAGTGGAAGAGCTTACTACAAGAGAGACCGAGCAAATTAATGCTCAACAAAGATTAGAGGCAATGGCTGATCGTGAAGCCCAAGAGATGCTAAATCAAATTCTCTAGAATGCCAAGGAATACATGCACCCAACGTTGGCGGTGCCTGAATATCATATAGTTCTCTCTGTAATTTCTTTTGAAATTAAAACAAATTTTATTGAAGAAATTATGAGACATGCTTTTGAGGGGAAGGCCATTGAATGTCCTATGGCACACATATCTAATTATGTTGATCTTTGTGACACTATTTCTGATAGTGCTGGGTGCGTGCAGAATGTCGTGTGTTCTACACCCCCATCTTTTGTTAGATTTTGTGTTAGGATGTGTGTTGTTTAACTGGATTTTTGTATTATGCAAGATATGGAGGTCTGCACAAGCTTTGTTGGTGATTTGTAGGTTTGGAGCCATTTTGGAGGAGATTTGATGCACTTTGGAGCTTAGCGGAAAGTCATGATGTCATTAGAAAAGCAAAGGAAGAGAAAAAGTGTCAGGGCGAGAAGAAAACCCCAATTTTTGACATTTGTCACTTTGAATCAAGTTTTGACATCTTCATGAGAGTTGTAGTCCTCGAAAACAGCTTTCTAACGCATATTCATATATATCAATAGGACTCCAAAAAATGGGTTACAAAGCGGAGCTGACAAGGAGAAACACAAGGAACTGAGCCGATACCATAAGCTACCGGGTCGATGCTTTGCGGCCGGTACCGAGTCGATACTTTCTATCTGAAAAATCCGAGATTGAATATTGTCATACAATGATCGTACCGACCCCGTACCGACCCCACTTGGGTCGATACCGAGGCAAGTACGAATAGAGTGAAGTGCAAAGATCAAAAGCATAAGCCAAACCGACCCCTATAGGGTCGGTACCAAGGGGGCATTGGGTTAGTACGGGTCGTTTGCGCACAGATTTCACCCGATTTTATCTCAGTTTAGATAGATTTTATATAATTCTTCTTTTCTAAGATAGATTTTAGGTATTTACTATTTAACCCTTGGGGCCATCTTTTATCATTTTTTCTCAGCCAAAACACACGTTACTTTTCAGCACAAGTTTTAAAGTTTTTATAGGCGAAATTGAGAGCTTTTCAAGCCATGTTCTTAGGCGAAAGTCAAGAACGCGTTGTGGGGTTGTAAAGATACTATTTTTGAGATATTTTCCATGTTTTAATTTAGTTTTAATTCAAGTTAATTATCTCTTTTCATGATTTTTGTACTACGTAATGTCTATCATGTTTATGCATGAGTAGTCACCTTTTCTTGGGGTGGGGTGAGCCCAACGGTAGTTCTGCATGCCAAATTGCTATGAATCTATGATGTGATTGATTATATATATTTTATGTGCTTATGTACTCAACGAAAGTGGAAAAATTCATTTTTCCAATTAAATTGAAAAATATAATTGTGAATTAGATAGTACTTAGGGTTTTGAAACGCGAGTTTTGACAACTTAGTTAAGATTAATAGTAAAGTTGATTAATCTGTGGAAGCTAATTGATTGTTTTGCTAGGGTTTGCGAAAGTTAGCCCTTATCATAGAAAAAAGTATGATTTTTATGTGATTTATGATATTTGCATGCATGAGTGTCGTTGTGGTTATCTGTATGCCCTAAATATCTTTTATACTGTATTAATTAATTCCCTTAAACTTAGCAACTATAAACCCCCCAAATTCACTACCTTTCACCTCTTCTTGCTACTCTTTGCCCGAAAAAACAGCTAAACAAGAAACGATGACTTTCTCTTGTGGACGATCTTGAATCCATTATTTAATAATAGGGTCTTGATCGACTATAAATTTATTTGATCGAAAAACCCTCTCATCAGAGGGTTGCTCTGTTTTTGATTGATGTTGTTTTTTCGTCTTCGTCATCTAGGTCATTTTGTTTAGTTTTTTTTTTCCAGGTTTTCATGTTGTTTTTTAATTATTGTTATCAATTCGCCTATTGTTCTCAAGTTGTGGTTTTCAAATATGATCTTATTTCTGCACCACCAAGAGAAAACTAGAGTGGTTTTTTGTTTAGAATTTAGGTGTCGAAAGACTTAGTTGGTAATGGTCTTTACACTTAGATTACTTTTGTCAATACTTGTGATTTGTCGCTCAATAGCTCTGTCCAGTAAGCCTATGATTCTTAAGGTCGTCGAGCATTCCATTAGAAGGTGGATATCATCTTCTTCCATGGAGTTGCAGAGGGCACAATCGATGAGAGCGTGTATTCCTTTATTTCTTAATCTTACTTTGGTTGGTAGTCCATCCAACGCAATTTTTCATAGAAAATTTCTCACCTTGGGTAGGCAGTCAGCGATTCACATTCAATAGTTGGTTAGGTCATTTTTCCTAATAATAATAATAATATTTTCTTTTTATAAGAAAATATTATAGTATTTTAAAATGGGTTAAAGTATTTGACTGAATTACCCCTTATTTATTTTTATCCATTCTTTAAGATTTGTCGGTTTTGTATTTAAATAAAAAGCAAAGAGGGGAGGGATGGATGGAGATTGGCCACATAGAACCTAAGACCTAGAGAGAGAGGGGGAGAGAGGTGTTGGAAGGGACATTCAGAGTGTCCCACTACCTTTATCAGCCTTTTTCTTTCATATCTGTTTGCTATCAAAACCTTCCCCGCTCTGTTTGCCCATCTAACTTTTACTTATTACTTGATTAGATTGTTTTGATAAGACATTATTTTATTTTTTTAAAAGTTTGTTATATATGGATCGAGCAAATATGTGCAATTTTCACAGATCTTAGATTTGTATAAAAAGCTCCGAACAGATTTTAGATCTGATTATGCAATTCAAATATAAAAAAAAAAAACTAAGAATAGATTCATAATTCGTTCAAATTAGAATTTTAAAAGTAAAATAAAGTTGAAGAAAAAAGACTAGGACAATGGATCATGTACGAATTTTAAAAGTAAAATAAAGTTGAAGAAAAAAGACTAGAACAATGGATCATGTAGGTGTGACTGATGTGTGTCTAATCTGTCATGCTTTATACTCACATTTATATCTATTTCTATACACATTTTATATTTATGGGATAAAATAATGAAGGAATTGTGTAGTTTCTGATTATTTGTCAATTATGGAGATCTACATTAATTCTTTTTTTATTTCACAGAATTCGAGATATTTTACGAGCAATTCGGAGAAGAGGAGAAAGTTGTCTTAAGCAATCGATATCGAGTAGAGATGGTCGATACCGAGTAGACCAGAGCCCCAGAAGTAGAGTGCACAAGCACCAGAAATCGACCAACAAAAGAAGGTGGTCGACGTCGACTACACTTAATCGATGTCGACTAATCACCTAGTCGATACTACCTTTAGCGATCGAGATCGAGTGAGGATTAAGCTGAGATACATGAGCTGATCGACGTCGACCACGTTACTCGATGTCAAGTAGAGCCCAGAAGCCGAATCCGAGTTGATATCAAGTAGGAGTCTGAGTTTTGATTTCTTCCACACCAAGGCCCGAGATCTTATCAAGTTGAAAGAAGATTTATCCACTTTAGTTAATTCCCTAATTTACCAAGGGGGGATTTAATTGGTTCCATTTATTTATTTATCAAAGTTTTATCTTAGGAAATAGATAGGAAAAAAAATATATAGATTTAGATAGAAGATATAGTTGTTCATTTCCTAGATTAGTTATATGTAACATTATAAATAAGGCCCTAGGGGGCTGGTTTTTAATCATCCAAGAACACAAGCAATTGTGTTTTACATAGTTAGGCAATTAGAGAGTTATAGAGAGCTTGAGGCCGAGTAAAGTGGAAGTGTTGGAGGACGTTTTGACATTGTTTGGTTGTAAGCTTTCGTCTAATTTAACGCAAGTAGCTTCCTTTATGATTTTGATGTTTGTTACTTCTGGGGTCGGGGTGAGCCCGACGGTAGTCATGGAAGGTAATGCATCAAATGTACAACTTTAATTGCGATTTCATCTTCTATCCCTATTTGTGATTCTTCTACGACAGTAGAAGGTGATCCTTAATTATTGGTATTATTGAAGCGAAAGTGATCTTAATATTAATTCGGATTAATCATTAAAAAGGGTAGTAACAATTAGGGTTTATGCGAAAGCTTCTATATTCTTAATTGTTAATGACAAAAGTTATTTGGCTTGGTTCTTACATGGTTATCATTATGGCATTGATACTCCAATCTTGGAAGCTTTTATCTTATTGAATTGAATACTACAAATCTGTGTTTATTTCTGTTCACATATCTTTGCATCCATCTTTATTTCTCCAGACATCTTTTTCGACGTTTATTTTATTGCAAGTTACGTTTTTCTGCACAAACGAACTCGACTACTGTTGGTCGACATCGATTACGCTAGTCGACATGGAGTACTTTTACTCGACATCGAGTACGTTTTGTCTTTTGTTGTGCTGTTTTACAGAAACTTGACAGCTTAAGTCGACATTGACTACTCTTGTAGACGTCGTGTTAGCTTCTAGTTCATTTCGATGGCGATTTTGGAACTTGAAAGGCGAGCACTAACACGCTTCCTCGTGGATACGATCCTGAAACCCTACCACTACAACGGTAGGGATTCTTGTATTTTATTTGCTTGGACAGAGAGTTGGTTTAGTGTTTATATTTTATATTTATTTACTTGACTAATTTCCCTCCACAACAAATTTTGGCGTCGTTGTCGGAGAAGTTATCAATCGCGCCCTTTTTAGTTCATTTTTACTCCCTTTTTATTTTTATTTTTGTTTTACAGGTGTATGCAAAGAACTGATCGCTCACCCAGATTCGATCCTCTTCTCGAACCGGAACGTTTCTTCCATCTCCAGCAAAGACTAAGAAGAAGACTCATGTCGACTCCTACTAACAACAAGAACGAGGAACAACTCACACCAGCGCAGGAGCTTAAGAGGCTCCGGAGGAAAGTAGAGGAGCTCACCACCGGGCAGACAGAGTACGCCCAACGAGAAGCGGAATACGAAAGGAATCAACAAAGGTGGGAGGCGAGGGTGAATCGCGACGCCCAAGCTAGAAAAGAGCTCAAGGATATCTACATCCTACTATGAAAGTTCCAGAATCACCGATAGTTTTCCTCGCGTTAATTATGAAATTCGTTCTTCTTTTAATTTTTGAAATTAGGAGGAATCAATTTCATGGGAGACCCAATGAATATATTTTAGAGCACATACATGTATTTCTGGATTTATGTGAAGCTATAACTGATGATGTCAATCTGGAATATTTAAAAGTAAAGGCTTTTCGTTGGTCACTTGCAGGGAAAGCTCGACATTGGTTCGAGGGTTTGGCTCCACAATCCATCCGCACGTGGAACAAACTCAGGGATTTGTTTCTTAACAAATTCTTTCCTTCAGCCAAAACAACACAGCTCATACAACAGATCACGACTTTCAAGCAGAAGCCAGGGGAAACACGCGTACAGGTTTGGGAGCGCTACAAACGACTGCTGAAATCATGTCCTACGCATGGACAGGCACCTTATGAGATCCAGAAAATCATCTTTAACTCCCTGGATGCATCTACAAAGGAGCGGATCAACACATATACGGCTTATAGATATCTCGAATACACACCACACCGTGCTTGGGATACCTTTGAGACGTTGGCTAACTACGACAATACCTATGGAACTAGTACGGCCTCCGACAAAAGGCTTGCCCCATCTATGCCACTCTACGAGCCATCAAAAGAGCTTGATCCAGACGTCAGGGACCAGTTCCACAGAGACCAGTTACGCCACCTTACAAAACAAGTAAAATTCCTTTCTAATAACTAACCATGTTTGGAGTGTGGGTCTATGATGCAGAATACTATTGTGTGCCCACATGCCGCCCAAGTGCAGCTTGCAGAAACCCACGAAGAGGCGCATTATGCAGGGGAAAACTACTCAGGGAAACACCAGCAACAGAACTAGGGCTATTATCGCCAACCCCAGCACAAAAGAGACTCCCCGCCCTACAGAGCTCCTGGTCATCATGACAGAGAAGGTAAGAAAGATAACATCCACATCATTCTTGACGAGATGCAGAGGAATCACACCGAAAGCAAACAATTTATCAATTCCATCCACACTAGACTGCATGTCATTAACTCACGATTGGGAGAGATTGATCTTTGGAGGAAGAGCATAGAGACCCAGATTGCTCAACTGGCAACATCTGTCCCCAAACCATTAGGTACACTCCCTGGATCTTCTGAACATAATCCTAAAGGCAAATCTGTAGGTCAAGTGGAGGCTATGAACCTAGAGAGTGGGCTTCAGCTACAAACGCCCAAGCAAAATGCGAAGGTAGAAGCCACTAGAGACAACTCAACATCGACTCACTCGGTCGACGTCGACTAGGATGTAGTTGACGTCGAGTCACCCTTACTCGATGTCGAGCCAGAAGTTTAATCTCCTCAGACATTGACTCCTCCAGTCAATGTTGAATCTGTACCACTCGACGTCGATCACACTCTAACACCTCCGAAGAAGAAAACGTTGTCATTCCCGAAGAAATCTTTGAAGGATCCAGCTGAGAAAAAGTTACAGCGTTTTTAATCATCCAAGCACACTATAAATAAGGCCCTAGGGGGCTGGTTTTTAATCATCAAAGCACACAATCAATTGTGTTTTACATAGTTAGGCAATTAGAGAGTTAGAGAGAGCTTGAGGTCGAGTAAGGTCGAAGTGTTGAGAGACGTTTTGGCATTATTCGGTTGTAAGCTTTCTTTTAATTTAATGCAAGTAGTTTCCTTTATGATTTTGATGTTTGTTACTATGATGAGAAGCAAGTAGTCACCCTACTTCTAGGGTCCGTGTGAGTCCGACGGTAGCCATGTAAGGTAATGCATCAAAGGTACAACTTTTATTGCGATTTCATCTTCTATCCCTATTTGTGATTCTTCTACGATAGTAGTAGGTGATCCTTATTTGTATTATTGAAGCGAAAGTGATCTTAATATGAATTTGGATTAATCATTTAAAAGGGTAGTAACAATTAGGGTTTATGTGAAAGCCTCTATATTATTAATTGTTAATGTCGAAAGTTATTTGATGAAAAGGCATACTCTTTTATACATTGGCATGATTCCTACATGGTTATCGTTGTGGCATTGATACCCCGATCTTGGAAGCTTTTATCTTATTGAATTCAATACTACAGATATGTGTTTATTTCTATTCACATATCTTCACATCCATCCTTATTTCTTCAAACATCTTTTTCGACGTTTATTTTATTGCAAGTTACATTTTCCTACACTAACGAACATCACATCGACTACTGTTGGTTGATATCGATTACACTAGTCGACATCGAGTACTTTTACTCGACGTCGAGTACGATTTGTCTTCCATTGTGTAGTTTTACAGGAACTCAACAGCTTAAGTCGACATCGACTACTCTGGTCGACGTCGAGTTAGCTTCTGGTCGATTTCGAGGGTGATTTTAGAACTTGAAAGGCGAGCGCTGAAACGCTCCCTCGTGGATACAATCTTGAAACCCTACCACTACAGCGGGAGGGATTCTTGTATTTTATTTGTTCAGACAATGAGTTGGTTTAGTGTTTATATTTTATATTTATTTACTTGACTAGTTTCCCTCCACAACAGTGACTATAAGTCGAACCCTTCGGGTCACGAGTCGAAAATCCTTAACCTGAATCCTAACCTAGGGGAGACATAGGTCACCAGGTTCATATGACCAGGTGCATCGGCAAATTGACCCGGCGAGTCGTGTATATTATACAAAATGGCAGTTTTTTTTAAATCGTTTACATAATTGTCTTAAAGTGTGTTGGAATATTGATTTTTAAAAAAATGATGAGGGGATTGAACCAGTTTTCTATTTGCCTACGTATTCTCCCGAGAAAGATAAATTAAAGCTCACGTAATTCTTTTATCTTTGGTCTAAACCTTGCTTACCTAGGGTGCTAAACCGCTAACCATTTAATTGGTCATTAGCTGATGGCCTCGTCCCGTCCCTTCCCTGTCCACTAAGCACCCCACCGATGTAGCATTCAATTCAAGTCCATCTTCCATCTTCGACTTTGTAGACATAATAATTTTATGAATTCTCATCTTCTCTTTCTTCCAATCGGCAAGAGAAAACTAGGCTTCGAGGTTCTCAAGTAGCAGCCTTGATCGTTTCTCCCTTAAAATTTGCCCAACTGGCTAATTACTCTACTACAATAGTACAGAAAGGGGCTCCAAGTATTTGACGGGTGATCACTTATAAAGTGAGAAATAGCAATCTCGCTACATGGCCCCACCATTCTAAAACATTGAAATCTTTGTCCTATCACCCTAAAACTCAAAGTCACTAGACAAATATTCGTTTAGTTTTAAGTGGGGGATCGACGAGGTTCTCATTCTTTTTGTGGCAAATATATCTCTGGCAAGGATTTCCCTCGCTTTCCCTCGATTGACGGATCAGATTTCCCTCGATTGACTTCAATAATCTCCAATGTCGTGCTTCCTAGCTTACTCCTCTCTAGCTTCCTCATTAGTCTCCATATGCTCCAAAACAAGTCTCTAAAGCTCTTCCAAAGTCCCTTCAAGGTTGGAATGTAATTCTGCAGAATAAACACTAAAAAGGCGTAGATTCCGAACTCGAACATTTCACAAGGAATATACGAAACTACACTCAAACATAAGCAAAACCACTACCTGATTGCAATAGGAAATACCTATAATGCGGATAAAGTATATTCTAGTCATGTTTTAAGTATATATTTGCATATTAGTTTAGAGTATTTTTACATAATTTATAGCTTAATTTGTATTATTTGGTTTTCGAAGTCTACACTAGTATTTTTATGTATTTCAGGTATTTTTGGGCTTGGATCTTATTAATCTGGAGGTTGAAATCATTTTATAAATTATAAAAAAGATGGGCCGAGTTACTCGTGATGAATTGGCTGATGATTGCAAGGTGGAGAGAAACCGGATGAAGTGTTGCCGAACGTGAAGTGCTGCCGGTGCAATGCAATTCTAGTTCTTCATAGTATTACTTTTAGAAGTTAATAGTTATTTGCCGTTATTTGGTTAGAAAGTAGATTAGTTAGATAGAAAAAGATATATTTATATTATATATTTATATTAGGATAGATTACTTAGTTTGATTAAGTTAGTTTTCAGTATATATACAATTCATACGGCAAAACCGTAGGGGGGGAACATGACCGGCCGACTTTACTCGTAATCCTAATTATGTTTTGTCTTATTTTTACGGAGATCTAAACTCTCCCGTTCTATCTACAATTTGAAATTTTGTTTGGTTTGATTGTGAGTTTCTAATTCTTGTTCCTTATTTCCTATATTGAATGTTTCAACTTCTTTGTGCTTGAATGTTTCATTGTTTTATTCTATCTCGACTGATCAACTTGGTAGAATCAATTCAATTGCTAGAGTTTTGTAGATTCCTGATTGTGAACCTTAACCCAAGTGGCAAACTTATCCCTTTAGGGCTGATTGAACTAATTGGATGGGTAGGAAGTTGGATGTGTTGTTAAATCCTTTTTAGGAACTGCAAATACCTTGGTTAATCTCTGGTCTTAAAGCTATCAATTGGGTTAAATCCTTCTTTAGGGACTGTTCGATTGATAAGGGTTTGTAGGACTGATTGGACTAGTAACTATATTAGGTCGGGACAAGGACATTCATAGGAATTATAAAAGGACAAGAGGAAGATACAATATCAATTCAACCAAATAAAGTGGATAGTTGTGGGTAGAGCGATCTTTTCTAAATTGCTTTGCATTAACTTGTTTATAGTTTATTTTGTTTTCGTTCTTATTTCAATCACCTAAACCCCCGTTTCCTATTAATTGGTAAATAAACTCAACTTAGGAATAACTTGATTCTCTGTGGGATCGACTCGTGCTTACCACACTACATTAGTTAGGTAGGTTTGAATTTATTTTGATACGGTTCACGCGACTAAAAACCGTCCATCAAATGCCTATATGAAATATGCATTATCAAATCCCCCCACACTTAAATCTTGCTTGTCCTCAAGCAAACATAAGACAAAAACATCATCTACGCATTCCACAAGAAATTCTTTCATAACTTTACTCATCAAAAGCAACATCGTCAATAGTGCAAATATAATCAAAGCACATAAACGTCATCACATGTATATATGAGATCAAGCGGCTTGCATGCTAAAAAATCCAACCTTACCAAGGATAAAATGTGTATCTCTCACTCTCATGTGTATAGGCTTTAAGTATACACTCACCTCAATTCCATATACAAGCATCAATTCCATATACAAGCATCAACTCAAATATTGACATTTACATCACAAAATCTCCACCGGATACGTCAATGCAAAAATAAGGACATCAAGAGGACTTTCACTCAATGGAAACCTTCATAGAAGATTACATTCGGCGGAGTTTTAATGGGGCTTGGTAAAGAAACATAGGGCAAGGAATTGTATTTGATCATGTGGTGCTATAAATTCCGGAAAAATAAGATTCCAATACTCCCAACACAAACCAACTCAAAAATACTCAAGCTCGCAAATGTACAACATCTCTCAATATCATCATAAAACTCCAAAAATCATTCATAATCTCAATTCTCCAAAATATCTCAATAACTCATCTCATCACATCACATATCATGCAATCTCCAACACCCAACCAATGTAAGTTCTAACCAACATAATCCAATTCTTCCTCAGTATGCAAAAATAAAATAACATGACTATTTTATTTAGGGGTCGACGCGGGACGGAACGGGATAGGACGGGACCGGCCTCGTCCCTCGAATAAAAAAGATTATAAAAAAACAAAAATTTCATGTATATATTGCGATTTTCAAAGATCTTGATAGATGTTGATAGATCTCGGCAAAACTCGGACTCCTTCATCCCCAAGGAAGGCCAGCTCAACACGGACACCTTCAACGCGTTACGCGGCTTCGGAAGATTTCCTCGATATCGAGTAATGTACTCGATATCGAGTAAAGTGGTGTCGTCGACTTCAATGGCTGGGCATTGTCGAGTAGCTGTAGTCGATCTGGCTCGGGCAGGCGGTGCAGATCTTGTCGATATCGACAACCTTTGTCGATATCGACAACCTTTGTCGATATCGAGTAAAGTGTGCTCGGCGTCTCCAGGTCCTCGGCTTCTCGACTTGGCACATCTCATCGACTCCGGGCATAGGTTCAGGAAGTTTTCGATATCGAGTAGCTTACTCGATATCGAGTAAACTTGTGGAGTCGGGTTGGCTCTGGCGCTCAGCTTCTCGATATGGCCTTAGTCAATCACCACTGCTCGGACACCTTTTTCGATATCGAGTAATATAACTCGATATCGAGTAACTCTGGGTTTCCAGCTTGTCTCGTTCTGGTTCTGTAGTCCTTTGACTCTGGACTTCTGTAGTTCATTTCCGAGCTTTTTCAACCTTTCTCAGAACTGCCGTAAATTGCCTCAAATTCTGCAATTTTAAATAGAAACCGGTGTAGATTCCATAATTTGACAAATAAACATAAACTACATAGATTATGTACTATTCTAGCCCAAATTCATGAAATGTGTGCAGAAAACGATATAAAAGTTACTGTAAAACATGGCAGATTCAACTCACAACAAACACCCCATACTTAAGCTTGTTTGTCCTCAAGCAATACTTTTACTTGTCATTCAGGGGAAGGAATCAAAACTCTCAACATATTAGATTCATTGCCATATGTCCTTGCAATTAATTACCATCCTTGAAAAGGTACTAGTGTCACAGATCCATGCATGTGCAAATATACAAAAGCAACATCTACTCACAAAAGGAGGGTTATGTAAAAACAATTTATGTGACAAAGCATTAATAATCAAGAGGACTTTAATTCAACTCAATAAGAAGTAGATTGGTAAAAGGCTAAAGGTGGGCAATTTTTGGCAATGTGGTGCTAATAATCCGGGGAAATGGAGTATTTCCAAACTTTTCATACCACATTTCTTCTTCATAAGAATCATCACCTTTCTCTCTTTTGCTCAATGCTTTTTTTTAATATAATGATTTTACGTCTCTAACCTCAGCACTGCCTTCTCGCGAGTTGCAAACATGGGTGTCATGAATAGCCCCGGATACTTAGTGCTTTAGACTCCTCACATGTGTGTCCCATCTCGCCAAACTATTATCTCAACGAGCAGGGTCGATCTACCTTTATCTCCTGAGGTGATCGGATTTTCTCTCACTCATTAAATTTTCCATATATTTCGAACAATTTCCTGCCAAACTCTAATAATGATAACAACACAACAACCATATAACAATCTCCATAATGTAACATCATTCTCAACATAATCCCTGGATGGAAATAAGGTAAAGAATGGCAATATTTAGAACATGTGGAGCAATAATTGAAATAAGGCATATTATGGCTTTTTGTGATGCATAAGCATAGGTAAGGCTAGGATATAACAATATGAGCATATATGGAAATATAAAGTCATCCATCCTCTTATCATACAACATGTCAAAAGCAACTTCAAATTTTACCTCCTTCTATGGTTTTCAATAAAATATGCATTTCATTGTGATTTCCTTTTACTAGGCAATTTCATGCTATATCTCTAATGAATCCAATTTTGCATCGTCGAGTTCAATAAAGCTTCCATGACATTAAAAAATTTTCAATGGGGGTCATTTTTTCAAACTTTTGAAAAACATGCATATAAGCACATAAATTAATAATGAATTCCAAAATAGCCATGTATAAGCAATTCAAGAATTAAGCCTTAAATATGCACACATAATGTCAAATAAAATCAAATATGCATAAAGTAAGCCCTTCCCCCACCCCATACTTAAACATTATAGTGTCCTCGCTGTATAAAAACAAGGGTAAAGAAAGAAACTTACTAGAAAGGTGTGCAGGGCTTCAAAATATTGATGAAAAATGCCTGGGCCGAGTCAAATTTAGCTTGCTTCTATCCCCATGCACCTGAAAAATATGGAAGACATATACCCACAATAGAAAAACTAAAAACCAACAGAACAATGTCCAAAAAGTCCCAAAAAATAAATGTCTATGTACAAGCTCTAGATTTTATAGTCGCTAGGCCGACTTCTCTTTTAAGCTCAAGGTGGCATCTACAGAGCCCATTTAGCTTGGGCTTCAAATAGGACTCCATTCTTGTCCATTAGCTGCAATCCTCCAGAATGGATCTTGTTCACCACGAAAGGTCCCATCCTCTTCTTGTTGAATTTGTTGGGAAACCAATGATCTTTTGATTTGGAAACATAGAGCTTGTCTCCAACTTCATATTCTTTGGGCTCATCATTGGAAATCCTACATAAGCGCACGTACCAAGGCAAACCTCTCCCATGTATAGATAGATCTTTAATGGAAATAGGAGAAGAAAGATCCATACCTTGGCTTACCTTCGCAAAAAGGGATTCGGGGACCACAGTGTTTGGTCGATCTAGAGTAACTATACTCGATCTCGACAAGTCTTCAACTTCTGGTGGTGGACTGTTCGAGGATGCTGGAGCTGGTGAAGGTGTGGTTTGGTCGATATCGACTAAGGTAGTCGATATCGAGGAGTGTTTCTCGGCCTCTAGTGGCTTGCTCGTCGATAAGGGTGAAGTCGAGGACGCAGAAGGTTGGTCGATATCGACCAATTTAGTCGATATCGAGGAGTCTGTGGCTTCAATTTGGCTGCTCGACGACGCTGGTGATGGTGGAGGCTTCTGATTTTGGTCGATATCGACCAAGGTCCTCGATATCAAGGAATTCTGGTCGACTATGACCCCATACTTGCATCCTGTCAAGGCATCTGAAAAATAAATAGTCCAAATCGACGTACCTTGGTTTGTGTCGAGTGGATTCTCTCTTTCTTCTTTCAGGATAGCCATGATCTCCTCCACCTAGGCTTCCATATCCCTCTTTTCCAGCTCTTCAGGAGTCATATTTCTTACCTTAGGCTCCCCACAGGTGATGTAACCAGCTGAGATAAATTTGACCACTTCCATTGGACCTGTATGCCTTTCAGTTTTATTAAAGAAATACTCAATTACCTCATCGCTGATGTTGAAAGTGAGCACTCCTTTCCTCACACTTATGTTGGCATCCACCGTTGCCAAGAGGGGTCTTCCTAGAATAATTGGACAAGCAGGGTCCTCCGCCATATCAACAATTAAGAAATCAACAGGGACAAAGAACTTACCTACTTGCACTGGCACATTGTCCACCATGCCTGTTGGAATGACCACCGTGTTTTTGGCCATATAAAGTCTAGCATCCACAGGCTTTAGGGCACCTATCTTAATCTTGGACCATATTGTTAAAAGAATTATACTCACACTAGCTCCAAGATCACATAAAGCATTAATTTTATGTTGACCAAATCCAATAGTTATAGCAAACTTACCTGGATCTGGCCTTTTCTCAAGTACGTCCAAGTGGCTGCACTCCACTGTTATTTCAGCCATGGACCTCTTCTTGCTTAGAATATCCTTGAGGAATTTGACATAGGATGGCATTTCATTGAGAGCTTCTGTGAAGGGAATGGTGACATTAAGCTTCTGAAGCATCTTGATGAAGTGCTGAAATTTCTTCTCTACTGGGTCTTTTGGAGATTTTGTTGGGAAAGGCAGCTTCTTTTTCTAATTCGGAGCCAGAACAGATGTCGGAGGTGTAGCAGCTTTCTCGACGTTGACTTGAGTTTCCTCGATATCGACAAGTTCTTCCTCGATATCGACTAGTTTCTTCGGTGTCGAGTTGCTGTGTTGTGCAGACGAAGGTTGGCCTACTTTGTCGTCGATATCGACGAGACCGTCCTCGATATCGAGTTTTCTTTTGTCGATATAAACCAAGGTTTGGTCGATATCGAGTTGCTGTTCTCCTCCATTTTGCTGATTTCCGACCTCCGGCTCTTGTAGTTGATGGCCGCTTCTGAGTTTTACAACAGCGATGTGTCCATTCTTTCCCTTATGATTTGGTTCTGAAGATCCAGGGAGGGAACCTGACTGTTTGGGGATTCCTGCTGCTAGCTGGCCAATCTGTATCTCCATTGACTTCCGCCATATATCAATCTCCCCAAGCCTCGAGTTGACACCTTGTATCTGATTGTAGACTGCATTGAAGGACTGCTTGGTGTTTGAATGGTTCTTCCGCATTTCCTCTAGGATTGTCTGTAGATCATCCCTCTTTTGGTCCCTTTCCGGATGTCCTGGAGCTCTGTAGGGTGGGGGGTTCCTAGGGGCACCTTGGTTCCATTGTGGTTGCTGGAACCTTTGGTCTCCCATGTAGCGATTGGGACCCCTTGCGTAAGCTGCCTCTTCATGGTATTCTGCCAGCCTGACTTGCTCTCTGTGTGGGCACTCAGTAGTGGTGTCCCTTTGTGATCCGCATTCAATACAAGGCTGGTTGACAGAAAGATACTTTACTTGTTTGAGGAGCGTCTTATTCTGATCTTTGTAGTACTGCTCCCTTACATCTGGATCAATCTCCTTAGGGGGCTCATAGAGGGGCATGGATGGTGCTAGCCTGGCTTAGGGGTTCTCCTCATAGTTGATTGGAGTCTCATACTTGTTGTCATAGTTGGTCAGCTTGTCGAGAGCAGCCCATGCGTCAGCTGGTGGCATTGTCAGATACTCATAGTGAGTATATGTGTTGATCCTATCCTTTGCTGCCAAGTCCAAAGAATTGAAGAAGGTCTCTTGAACTATGCAAGGTTGCTGTCCATGTGTAGGGCATGATCGCAGTAGATCCTTATAGCGTTCCTAAGCCTTTGCCAGCGGCTCCCCAGGCTGCTGTTTGAAAGATGTGATCTTCTGGCGAAGGAACGGTGTCTTAGCAGGAGGAAAGAATTTATTGAGAAATTTCTACTTAACTTGAGCCCATGTCATGAGGGATCGCGGTTTCAGCCCTTCAAGCCACTTCAATGCTGGACCAGATAGGGACCAGCGAAAGGCCTTCATCAAGATGTACTCCAAGGTGGTACCTTCAGCAAGAGTACGACACATGTCAGTGGTGGATCTAATCAGTAAATATAATGGCTCATATGAGTCATAGGTGACACCATTTTGTTGATTTTCCCCCATCCGGCCCTCCCTTAGTCCCTTGCATTACAGACTTTAGAGTATACTATTATACTATGTAGCACGGAAACGCCTATGTAGGGCACGGTGTCGTGTCAGAAACACGAACACGACACGAAACACCTCGGAAACGCCTGGACACGGTCAAGACACGGTCAAGAAACAGTCAAAAAACGGTCAAACTTCGGACACGTATGGAAACGCGATGGAAACGCCTTGGACACGGTTCACAAATAATGGACACGGTTTCGAATTAAACAAAACTCGGTTCATAATTACAATAAAAAGAAAAAACAAACCCGGCTATCAACCTTTGCTCTTTTCTTCTTGAGCGTCCTTTTGCACTAGCCACCGCCGAGCGTTGTTCTACACTAGCCACCGCCGTTCTTCGATCTGCACCAGCCACCGTCGATCGCCGGGCTTTCTAAACACAAACGAGTGTCGTTCCTGTCAATCTTCCTTCAACTCTTCTCTCTTTATCTCACTCCCTATCTATACCTTGATTTATTTTCAGATTTAGGGTTACTTTGATTGAGTGATGTTTGATTTCAATTTATATGAGATTTAGGTGTAGGATATAAAAATTGATGATGGTTCAGGCTCACAAACTAATGAAGGTAGCAGAGGGGGTGTTTCTTCGAAACAGAACGTGGAGGTAGAGTGGACCACTTTGGGATTATGTTGATAACTTGATATAGTTGGGAGAACAACGGGAGGAGGATAACAAGACATGATGGTGGACCACCTCCTCTCTATACTTTGATATTTTTTTAGACTTAGCAATGTTTATTTGTATATATTTTGATTTGAAATGTTATATAATTATTTATTTATATCTCATTGGTCTTAACATCTAGGTGGCTCTTATTAGTATAAATGTATACATCTTTGCAAGACCTTTAAAATGATATATATATCATATATATCTTTGCCGTGTCCGTGTCCTATGTTTTTTGAAATTGTCGTTTCCCCGTGTCTTCCCGTGTCCGTGTCCTGTGTCCGTTTCCGTTTCCGTGCTACATAGCTACTATATATACACCGTACATATATGCTCCGTTTGATTTTATGCTTTGAATTTTCACTATAACTAATAACTATTCAGGAATTGATTGAATTTTGTTTGTTTTTGCAACGTTTTTAGTTAATACTAAAACATATTTTATAACATACTATATTATATATATAGTATTACATTACTATATACATATGCGGGACGGGACGGGGTTTGCGGGATTGAAACGAGTTGTCCTGCGTCCCGTCCCGAATCATTTTTACAAGACGGGACCAAGACGAGACCGGGATTTGCGAGATTTATGTCCACCTCTACTTTTATTCTTTTTTTTTTTCTCTTTTTTAGGATTTTTTTTAACTTACTTTTACCCCTTGGTGAATTTTATCCTCCATAGGTCCAAGCTTTTATTCTTTTTTTTTTTTTGAGCCGAAATACATGTATACCAAATGCATAAAAATGAGGGAATAAATAAGCACATAACATTACATCTTCTCAAAACCATAAACCATAATAACATCACATTTTAGCTTCATTCTCCTCAATCTCCAAAATAGATTCCATAACCCACTCAAAATCTCAATTCCACTGGAATAAGGGTAAAGGTTATTGTTGTAGGAGGAAATCAAGTTCAAAATATAGAATATAAATCAAACCAGATTCGTGCCCCAGCAAATAATTACAAGACCTCCTCCCTATGCAGTAGTGGGAAGTCAGGATCGATCCACGAGGAAGCGTGTCAGCGGATCTCAGGTAGCTGTAAATCTCACAAACAGAAAACCAGAAAGACAGAAAGAAAGAAAGAAATAACAAAGCAAAGCAGAAAATAAAAGCAATCACAGTAACTTTAAAAGTGCAAACTTTCAAAGACAGAACTCAGATTTCGGTGAAATAAACTCAATAAAAGAAAGACTTCCAAAGCCAGGGTATCAACACAACAAAGATAACCATGCAAAGTAACACATAAAGGCATAAAAGATCATGCTTTCCATCAAATAACTTTCGTTATTAACAAATAGGCATATAGAGGTTTTCGCATAAACTCTAATTGTTACTAACCCTTTTTCACATAATTAATCCAAGTTGCATTAAGATCACTTTCGCTTCAATAACACAAACAAGGATCACCTTCAACTTTCGCAAAAGAATCATGCTCATAGGGATAGAAGACGAATTGCATAAAAAGCTCGTACCTTCACCGCATCACCTTACATGGCCACCGTCGGACTCACCCCAGCCCCAGAAGTGGGTGGACTACTCGCTCTTCATCGCAATAGCAGACATCTTTGATGAAAAAGAACTAACTCGCATTAATAAACTCAAACTTACAACCTCTTCTACTTCTCTCTCTATGTGACTAATTATCTCTGAAATTGAATGAATAAAAACTAGCTCCTAAGGCTTTATTTATAGCCTTCATTCCGTAGCTATTCTAGGTAAGAAAGTCTATCTATATCTAAATCTAATTATCTACTTGCTTTAAGATAAATAAATGGATAAAAGGAATTAAATCAAAAAGGGAAATTATATCTAAAATAGGTAAATCTTCCATGTGTTGATAGATCTTGATAGATGTTGATAGATCTCGGCAAAACTCGGACTCCTTCGTCCCCAAGGAAGGCCAGCTCAACACGGACACCTTCAATGCATTACGCAGCTTCGGAAGATTTCCTCGATATCAAGTAATGTACTCGATATCGAGTAAAGTGGTGTCATCGACTTCAGTGGCTGGGCATTGTCGAGTAGCTGTAGTCGATCTGGTTCGGGCAGGTGGTGCAGATCTTGTCGATATCGACAACCTTTGTCGATATCGAGTAAAGTGTGCTCGGCGTCTCCGGGTCCTCAGCTTCTCGACTTGGCACATCTCATCGACTCTGGGCATAGGTTCAGGAAGTTTTCGATATCGAGTAGCTTACTCGATATCGAGTAAACTTGTGGAGTCGGGTTGGCTCTGGCGCTCAGCTTCTCGATATGGCCTTAGTCGATCACCACTGCTCGGACACCTTTTTCGATATCGAGTAATATAACTCGATATCGAGTAACTCTGGGTTTCCAGCTTGTCTCGTTCTGGTTCTGTAGTCCTTTGACTCTGGACTTCTGTAGTTGATTTCCGAGCTTTTCCAAGCTTTCTCAGAACTACTGTAAATTGCCTCGAATTCTGCGATTTTAAACAGAAAATGGTGTAGATTCCATAATTTGACAAATAAACATAAACTACATAGATTATGTACTATTCTAGCCCAAATGCATGAAATGTATGCAGAAAACGATATAAAAGTTACTATAAAACATGGCAGATTCAACTCACAACAGTTATCATAGCCTAGGAATAATAATTTTGTGCAGCTATCAATAAAATAGGCTAAAGGCTCAAATTAGCTTCAAAGCAAGATATAACATAAGGTAGACATGGATAAATATGTTGCTAAAAGGTTGCCTCTATCATTTAAACTTATCAAGAAATGAACATGTATATAATCGGCCTTGAAAATGATAACCATGGCAATACTCAATGATAAATGCATAGGAAGAGTAAATCAAACAAGAAAAGCAAAAGAAATATAGATGTATCCCTTATAAGGCCAAAAAGATCTCACTAGGACAATTTTTTGTCGAATATCAAGCATGCTCACAAACTTAGATCATACATGCTCAATTACATATGCCTAATCATACATCACATAAAACCAAGTTTTAAGACAAGGTCAAATCACTCTAGAATTCCATGAAATTTATAAGATCATGCCAGTATAAAGTCAAATAGGACAAACTCAAATTAGATGGAAATCTTTGATAACACAATATGCAAAACAACAAAACCAGGCTCACATTTTTTTCTTTTATTTTTTCGACAATTTTCAATATTTTTTTCATTTTTGACATTTTCTATAAAGTAAAGGAAATAACATAAAAGAAATAAACAAAAAGCCAAAACAAAAACAACAAGAATTCAAACAACGACTAACCTAACTAATTCACTTCACTTCACTTCTCCCCCCCCCCCCCCCCCCCCCTCCACACTTACATGTTGCATTGTCCTCAACGCATAAAAACACAAAAAGGAACAATGAAAAATAAAATAAAGGGTTTGAAGGAAGCAAATAACTAACCAATTACTGTGAAGGCAGCGTCTGGGGTCCAAACCGTTGATTGATCAAATCCATCAACAAGAGTCATGCCTCTTGTAATTGATCGATCTTCCCAACCAGAATCGCATGGGACTTTGTCAACTTCATCAATTCAGCCGCCTATTGCTTCTCAAATTCAGTCAACTTCTTCTCCAAACAGGCGATGTGCGAGGCATCTCGAACCATAGGTGGTGTCATCTCGATCTACATATCTTCAACATCGCTCGCATGGGTCATAGGATCATCAGGCTTCCACAAATCAGGGTCAACAAGAACAGGGCTCGGGCAAAAGTCCACTAATTTCAGCCCATAGGTAAAATAGTCGGTAGATACTGATGATGAGACTGCTGGGATCCAGATAACCACCGAAATTTCTCAATAGCAGAAGGCAACTGCAACTTCTCTACCATCCGTGCAGACACAAGAGCATCAATGTCCCACATATAAGAATGACTCATAGGCTGCAGTGAACTAACATCAACACCATAAAATATTGCCAAAAGTGTGATCATGCCTCCAAAAGGGGTGACAAGAGGATGGTTCTCATTGCGCTGGTCACGAACCTTCTCACACGTCCTAAAAAACAAGAGTACCTAGTCTGGTACTATGGTAGACTCAGGAGTCAGGAAATATATCAAATCAAACACACCGGGATCAACAACAATAGTGCTCTTAGAATCATAGAAAGTAGAGTCTAAAATCCGCAGACAGAGACGAAGAGCGGGATGAGTAATTATATCATTAGGTCTGAAGTTCTTGAAAGTCTCAGACATCCCTGTCAGACTCCTCCAAATCTTTGTTGAATCAAGAACACGCATGGCATTCTGCCACTTCCTAGAACACCTCTTAGAGACACCAAAAGCAACTCCAATTGCATCATATGAGGAATTACAAGCTCTTCCTCTTAATCGAAATCGAACATCCTTGGGCAATATTACATCCAAAGTAGTAAAGAACTCCTTGACCAAGCAAGGGTAGGTAGGAGTCCTTCTTCCAATAAAATCACGCAGCCCTCCATGTGTCATCATAGTGATCACCAAATCAAACAAGCCCAACCTTCTCAATGTGGCTTCGTCAAATAATATGGTCGACGTGCAGGTGCGCTTCCCAAGTGCATTACAGCATAGCACATCAGTCTCATCGAAGTAAGGCACCTCCTTCTTGTTAGAATAACTCATGATTGAGAAAAGAGCAAGGCGAACACATAAGATCTCTACAAAGCACCGAAAAATGAGCTCTTTGTAGGGACGGCAGGCGTCGTGGATGGGGCGGCAGGCATCATGTAAATCGAGCCTTGAATCCGAGTGAAAACGTTGAATAACTGACGTCCACACCTCCAAACTTGAAATTTTGACAAACAACTTGGTTTCAACCGCTTCTCAGGTGATAGGTAGGGGAATGGTATGTGAAAGATTGATTTTTGTGGATGTAGGGTAATGGTGGAAAGTGTTTTGATGGACCGAATCACTTGAAACACGAGGCTTTAGGTTTTTGGAATGGTTTCAAATAGGCTTTTGGGTTTTGTAGATTCCTTTGGAGAAAGCTTGGTTGATTCAAAATAAGGAATGGAAATATATGGTGAGTTGGAAAGGGATATCTATGAAAAAGAAAAATATAAAATATTAGAACTAGATAAATAAAAAAATAGAAAAATAGAAAACATAAATCCTAGAACTAAGAAATATGGAAACTAATCCTAGATAAAAATAATCTAATCCTAAGATAGATGAAAAATAGATAGAAGATAAATAAACTAACCTAAGATAGGAAATAAATCTAACCTAAAGATAGATAAAAATAATCTAATCCTAAAATAAAAAAAAAAAGAAAATAGATCTAATCCTAATAAACATAAGATAAAGAAACTAACCTAATACGAAACTAACCAAAAATAAAATATAGAAATACCTCCCTTCCAAGTTTACCAAAAAATTCGGACTCATCATGAAAACAGGGGCGGCGGGCGCCGTGGGAATGGCGGCGGGTGCAGTGTCCTCAGAATGTGACTCCGTACTCAAATCAAGCAAACTCAACTCCAACAAAGGTTTCAACTTACCATCACTTCCAAAATTCAGCGACACGATTGATCATACTTTATTGAATTGAAAAACTAATTGCGAAATTGAAATAATATTACCTAAACTACCTTGGGTTGCCTCCCAAGAAGCGTCTTTGTTTCACGTCTTTGTCTCGACAGGATGCATTTCTTGATTAAGTTATTCCATTAAGAACCTCCACACTTGCCCTTTCAAGACAAGAGGGGGAACTTTAGGAATTCCTCTAATATACCCATCAATTGCATCCATCGATTCCTTTTTTAAATGAGTTACTCCTGGAGGTTGCCCTGAAATTGCGAAAACCTCAACATTGTTAGGAGTCTATTTCTCATAGGGGATAACATAAGAATCATTTGAATTAGACACATTGTCATGTGCCTTAAACAAATTCTCAATTTTCCTTTCAATGTAATCTTTCCCTAATCCAATATCATCTTTGTTAGCAAGCTCAATATTCACAGATTCATTTTCAACAGAAATATCTAACAAACCATTTGATTCATCCATATGATCACGTTCATTAGAGTCAAGAACATCTACAGAATCATTAGTAGGAGAAAAAATAGGCTCAAATATAGGAAACTCAATCTTTCTACCATCAAATTCCATAGTTAGTGAACCTTCAAAACAATCAATCTTGGTCTTAGCCGTTCGCAAGAATGGCCTTCCCAAGATAATTGGGGTTTCAAGCGTACCTTGTTCCATATCTAGAATGAAGAAATCAACTAGAAATATCAAATCATTTACCTTAACCAGAACATCCTCAACAATTTCTCTAGGCTTAATACTAGAACAATCAGCGAGTTGTATAGTAACACCAGTTTCAGATAATGCATTGAGACCCAAAAACATGTACAAGTTATAGGACATAACATTTATTGAAGCCCCTAGATCTAACATAGCTTTGGTGAAGCTAGCATTACCTATTGCACATGGGATTGTAAACATACTTGGATCTCCGCACTTTTCAGGCAATCTTTTCTGTAGTAAAGCAGAAACATTCTCACTTAAACATGCCTTTTCTTTCCTTTGCATCATTTGCTTACGTTTCATCGTGTATAGTTCTTTCAAAAATTTTGCACAGCGAGGCACAGTTTTAATTAAATTGAAAAGTGGAATATTTACCTCACAGTGAGCAAAGGTGTCATAAAGAATTTGTTCATCTTCCCACTTACAATCAGATCTTAAGGCATGAGGAAAGGAAGATGCAGGTCTTGAAACCTTAGAAGACCACTCTTTGGAAGATTTCTTCGGTGATTCAACAACTTCAGAAATCGGTTCCTGATAATGCATATTTCATATAGGCATTATAGGTGTTTTGTATTGCTATTAGGTAATGGTTTTGTTATGTTTTGAGTCTAGTTCCGTATATTACTTATGAAGTATTCGAGTTCAAAATCTATGCGTTTTTAGTGTTTATTCTACAGAATTACATTCCGACCTTGGATGGACTTTTGGAAGAGCTTAAGAAGCATGTTTTGGAGCATAGGGAGGCTAAGGAGGAGCTAAGGAAGAGCAAGGAGGCAAGACATTGGAACACGTTGAAGGAATTTGAAGAATGTCGGACACTGCAAAGACGGCGCCCGCCGCCCCTTTGGTCGACCTTCGGAAGGCTTTATTAGTTGTTTTTCAATTCTTTTGAGGATAATAGTTTTTTTGGAGAGAGACTATGAACTCAATAAGAGAGAGAGAGAGAGAGAGAGAGAGAGAGAGAGAGAGAGAGCTTATGAGTTGCTAAACTCATAGTTTCGCATGTGATTCGAAGACATGGTTGTTTGGATTGTGAGGATTTGATTTTATTTGATTATTCATGTTCTTAGATATCATCTTGTGCTTAATTTATATTTGTGTCCTTTTATATGCCCAATAAACATTTTAGGAATTGCATCTTTAGCTATGAATTCGTTGTTGTTTCCTCGGTTGCAAATAAAGGTATTGATGATAGTGATGTCTCTTTATCTTTGTAGTGTATGATTTCAATTGATCTATGTTGAGGATATTCGATTAGGGCTGAGTTTGGTATGCGCCTATTAGTCTTAAGTGTGTCGCCAATTCTGTCTCGTCCTCTTTTCCCACATCAATTTCTTCCCTAGGCCTCTCTTCAACATTCCTAGTGGGAACATTCACTTGTTTACCTCCTCTAAGGATCGTGGCACCAACATTCTCCTTCGGATTCACTACCACCTGCGATGGTAACTTCCCCGAATCTTTCGCTTTCAATTATGCAATCTCTTTACCCATTTTACTAAGAAATGTTTCTTGAACACTCATCTTATCCATCAATAACCTCAATGTATCATCTATATCATATTGTTGAGTGTTTCTCGGACGATTCTCAAATTGTTCTCTCTGAAAAGGAACTTGTTGCTGCTGGCCTCTGCTGTTGATTCCAATTTGATAGTTTGTATTGCAGTCCTTATTGAAATTGCTATCAAAGTTGCGGCGAGGTCCATAATCCATAGCATTCACATCAGCGATGTCCTCCTGAATCAAGGGACACTTATCATTCGGATGATTTGGATCTCCACAAACACCAAAAGGTCTAGGCTGATGAGATTGATTCATTTGCATAGCCATCTTGTTCACTATCTCCGTAAGCCTATCTATGTCATCCTTGTGACCATCTCTAGAACTATTCAACATTTGAACTCCTCTAACTCCTTGGTGTCTCCCATATTGTTGTGATGCATTAGCCAACCCTTCAAAAATATGCATTGCTTCCTGAGGTGTTTTATCAAAAATATCTCCTCCACTAATAGCATTGATGAAACTCCTATCGTTGTCAAACAAGCCTTCATAAAGATATAGCACTAGATTATCCTCGAGTATACCATGTTGCGAACAACTACCTTTAAGCTTGTTGAACCTCTCAACATACTCATAAAGACTCTCCGTAGGTGATTGCTCAATATTGGACAACTTCTTCTTAAGTTTGTTGAGACGAGTCGCAGGAAAGTGCTTTTGCAGAAAAGCTTTCTTCAATTGGACCCAAGTAGTAATGCTTTCTAAGGGATAGGTAATAAAGCCAATCACTTGCAGAATCTTTCAAGGTAAAATGGAACACTCTAAACATTAATTGGTCATCGGTAAGGCCTTGGGGTCTAAGTCTATCACACACACTCACAAAGGTAACAAGGTGCTTATTTGGTTTTCCCCAGGCAATCCATGAAAGTAGGGTAAAATAGAAGACCAATTCGACTTATTCTCAAATCTGAACCCGTAGAGAGATCAGGAAGACTAATTGCAAGTGGTTGAGCACTCAAATTAGGTTTCTTTAGGTTTCTCAGGGTTCTTCTTGCCGGATCAACAACTTTGTCTGCCATCTCCTTGCTTGTATCAAACTCGAGCCTCCTTTTCAACCTAAGAGATCTTTCAATCTCAAAATCAAAAGACAAAGGCAATGAATTACAAGATCTAGTTTGAACCATACAAAGACAGAAAAGACTCAAAGTAAAGAGTAATTGAAAACGATAAAGAAAAGCAAACTCCTTTCTTCTCCTCGACAACGGCGCCAAGAATTTGATACGGGACAAACGTCGTTGGCACTTTCGCCCTTTACCAAATAGTAATAGAATCCAAACTCAAACACAAAACCAATAGATTAGGCAATGAATACTTGATAAACCAAACAGCTACTAGTATAGCGATGAAGTCCGGAGTCGAACCCGCAAGGAGAAGCGATTTTCTATTCAATAACTCTTAGCAATAACTCTTATGACAAAGCAATGATTTATAGCAAGTAACCAAGATGTAAAAATAACTAGATTTATGATTGCAAAGTATATATATATATATATATATATATATATATATATATATATATATATATATATATATATATATATATATATATATATATATATATCAAAGTCGAAAGAACATTTCACCTTTAATTTTCTGTCAATGGTTGGAATTCATAGTCCTAGGATTGATCTGTCAATTATTCATAAACATAGGTCTACTTGACTAAAGTTGAGAGATCCGCAAGGATACAATCACCTTATTCAATATCACTAAAGAATAGCATTAAGGACTCAAGTACTTAGACCAATTGGCATATTGATTCAATGCAATAAGACAAATTGGAACAACTATAATCAGCATTAATCAATGCCTCCACAACATAGATCAATTGAAATCATCCACTACAAAGACCAAGGAACATCACTATCTCAATACCTTTGTTTGCTATCAAGAAAACAACAACAAATTCATTGCTAAGATACAATTCCTAACATGGTGATCAATCATAAAAATGAACACAAATATAATCAATAAGCACAAGATGATAACTATGAATATGAATAACTAAATAGAATCAAATTCTCATAATCCAAACAACCATGTCTTCGAATCACAAACGAAACTATGAGTTTAGAAATTCATAGGCCAATTCTCTCTCTCTCTCTCTCTCTCTCTCTCTCTCTCTCTCTAATTGCGTTCATAGTCTCACAATAACTACCAATCAGCCATCACACGGCCGAATAAACTGAAATAAGCCTAATATAGACTCCCAAAGAGTCGGCAAAACCCTAGTGGAAATAGGAATAAAATAATAGGAAATAATGTCTTCGGATCCAAAATCGCAAACGCTGGCAACCGGCCCACGGTCGGCGCCGTGCAAATGGTGGCAGACGTGGCCTATGCAGCTACGGATTTCCCTCGATTGACTTCAATAATCTCCAATGTTGTGCTTCCTTGCTCCTCTCTAGCTTCCTCCTAAGCCTCCATATGCTCCAAAACAAGTCTCTAAAGCTCTTCCAAAGTCCCTTCAAGGTCGGAATGTAATTCTGTAGAATAAACACTAAAAAGGCGTTGATTCCGAACTCGAATACTTCACAAGCAATATACGAAGCTAGACCTAAACATAAGCAAAACCACTACCTAATTGCAATAAGAAATATCTATAATGACTATATGATGTATGCATTATCAATTGCATCATCTATTTCCATTCCTTCATTTTTATTTTTTTTTAAAGGATCTAACAGTGGTCTATGTTAAATTTAACCGAGAAGGGTATGAGGAAGAAAAAGAGACAACCTAAGGGGTAACGTATGAAATAGGTCAAACAGTTGTACACTCCGTGAATTAGCCCTTATCTCATGGGTAACACGTAAAATTTTCGTAAAAAGAAAAGTTAAATTGCAAATATATCCAAAAAAACAGATCCTCTATATATGATACTCCCTTCGTTAATTAAAACATTTCTTTTTAAGAAAACAAATAAAGACAAACAAAAATACATTTATACCCCTAATTATTATTTTACTTTTTCACATTATTGAAAACTATAGCTAACAAATCCCTAATCATTACAAAGGTAATTTTGGAAAGTGAATATCAAAATACCTAAAATGATATGTTTTTCTTAACTAGATTTAACTCAAAAAATGACATGTTTTTATTAATTGAAAGAGTGGGTTAATAGTATCGGATAGGACTCCTCCCCAAATGCGAATATGGGGTATTCCATTTCAAATGTTATTGCCTTTGGAAAGGTATTCTAAAAACTACTGAGTTGCAAATAATTCTCATCACTATTGAAGGTGATAACCAATGTATCCTTAATAGCCTCAACACTAGGATTTCGTGCTCGAGTGAGGTGGAAATGATCTACTTTGACTTCGTGCTATCGCTTCAAAAGTTTACGGATTTTCATATATGTCATGTCTACAGAGAGAGGAATCGTGCAGCTAACCGACTTTCTCACTTGGGATTCGATTATTCTAACTTGATTCATCCTAATGATGCGGCGCTTCTCAGTTTCATCCTTCAAGATGCTCTTGGCTAGGTTGTTTACACACTCTGCCAAATTATTTTTGTTTCAAAAAAAAATATAGTATCAGATATAATACGGAGTACCCATTACCACATTAAGCGCTCAACAACGTATGAGACAATTTAGGGCGTGTTTTCCATTGAGTTGTCAGGGGTTGTCATGTTTTTTTTTATAAAAAAAAATCCACCTTTCGGTATTTAGTAAGGGGTGGCGGAGGGTTGGCTCGTTTGGGGATGGAGGTTATCTGGGGTTATTTAGGGTTGAGAATCTTCCCCTTTCCATGCAAGGTTGTCGAGATTTTTGGGCTCAACAATCCCATTTGTGACCAGCTTGCCCCCGGTGGACCTCCCCTACAATAGTAGTGCTTCTGGGTTCGGAGGGGTCGGACTCTGGGATGTT
Source organism: Persicaria tinctoria (assembly GCA_037127255.1). Classification (NCBI taxonomy): domain Eukaryota; kingdom Viridiplantae; phylum Streptophyta; class Magnoliopsida; order Caryophyllales; family Polygonaceae; genus Persicaria; species Persicaria tinctoria. The sequence goes on along the minus strand of JBANSL010000011.1, from coordinate 23,233,464 downwards.
GATAAGTCTAGAGTTGAAGACGGGAGGGGAAGGGATGGGAGGTGGAAATCATGGTGGAGAGAGGGGAAGGGAGGAGCAGCAGAAGATAGTGTTGTGGAGGGAAATCAAGTAACGAAATATGAAATACAAATAACGAAACCAACTCCCTGTCCCAACAAATAAAATACAAGAAACCCTCTCGCTATAGTGGTAGGGTATTCAACATCGTATCCGCGCGGAAGCGTGTTAGCGCTCGCCTTTCTCGTTCCAAACCACTCCTCGAATTCGACCAGAAGAGTACTCGATATCGAGTAAAGTATTCGATATCGACCACACTGCCAAGTAAACTTGCAACTCTGCACAACAGAAGACGAAACAAGGCAATGTCGAGCACAACAGTACTCGATATCAACTAGTGGTACATGACGTCGACTAGTCTGTAGTCGATCTCGAGTAGTTTGTGCAGAATAAAAACATACCTTTGCTGTAGAAATAAAGACAAAAGCAACGCGAAATTGGGGATTTGAATTAAATGATATAAAAGCTTCCAGAATCGGGGTTTCAACACCACAACGATAACCATATAAGAGTAATGCCAAAGATATAAAAGATCATGTATTTTCATCAAATAAATTTCGTCATTAACAAATAGGAAGATAGATGCTTTCGCATAAACCCTAATTGTTACTAACCCTTTTCACATAATTAATCCAAAGTTGCATTAAGATCACTTTCGATTCAATAACACAAATAAGGATCACCTTCGACTGTCGCAGAAGAATCATGCAATTAGGGATAGAAGATTAAATCGCAATAAAGATTTTACCTTTGATGCATTACCTTACATGGTTATCGTCGGGCTCACCCCGACCCTAGAAGTTGGGTGACTACTCGCTCGTCATCATTAAAAGACAAATCAATAACATAAAGAAACTAACTTGCATTTAAATCAAACAAAAACTTAAAACTGAATAAAGCCAATCCGCTCTCGCCTCTTACAACTTCACTCGGCCACAAGCTCTCTAAACTCCTACCTTCGAATGTAAATTGTGTTCTAGAATAAAATTAGAATGCCTAAGAACCAGCCCCTAGGGCCTTATTTATAGTATTCAATCCTCGCTAATCTAGGAAAGAATAATCTATCTATATCTAAAACTGTCTATCGAAAAACTTAAGATATAACTTGGTAAATAACTTAAATAAAACAAATAAAATCCCCTTTGGGTAAATATGGGAAATATCTAATGTGGATAAATCAAACATTGACTCGATAGATCTTCGGGCCTTGCATTGGAAGTAACCTCAATCACTTGGATTTCCTCTCGACTTCAATTTGGATTGCAGCCAGCTGTACTCGACATCGACTAGAAGTAGTCAACATCGAGTAGAATTGTGTTCTGCTCGTAGAAGATAGCTCTCCTCGAATTCGGACTCGAGCTCGACTAGGATTTGGTGCTCGAGGAGTACTCAACGTCGAGTAGTTCTGTGCTCCTCGAGTGATGTTATGCTCGATCTTGTGTTCCGGAGTAGTAGTCGACCATGGTGTACTCGACATCGACCACTTCTGGTCGACGTCGACTAAATCTGTCAAATGCTTCCTTCCTTGTTTCTCCTCGATGTGTCCTGGGTCAGCTGTTGCTTGACCTTGGACTTTCTGTAGTTGACCTCGAGCTCGTCCATGGTTTTCTTCCTTCTCTGAATTGCTTGTAAAGTGTATTAATTTATGCGAAACTAAACAGAGACTAGTGTAGACCTCTATAATCGGCAAATAAGCATAAACTACATAGATTATGTATAATTCTAACCCAATGATATGAAATGCAAGCAGAAATTGATATAAAAGTTAATGTAAAACATGGAAAAATAGACGAACATCAGATAGTGAGGTCGGCAACGATGGAGAAAAGGGGGATGGTGAAGAGAGGGCGACCGAAGGACTTAAATCCAAATTTTGTAGAAAACGGAAACGCCAACGGGAATCATATGTTCATTTAAAGGTCTAAATAAAAGCAGTAAACATATCACCAAGTCATACACATAAAATGCAACATTAGGCTACAAATTGAAATGTTCAATACCGTGAACTAGGGGTGGGCATGGGACTGGACGTGACAGGATTGAGTCGGGACGGGACTCGTCCCGCAAAATTTTTACGGGACAGGATTGACACTTTTTTTCGGGACGGGATGGTGTCTGGACGGGACGGGACGGGATGGGACTTGTCCAACAAATAAAAATAATAAAATATTATATAAATTTGCAAAGTGGAAAATACTTTCAATATTCATTAATTTGTATAATATGTTGAATACAATATTCTTCTCAACTATATTATTCAATAATAATATTATTAATATTAATATTAATATTAATATTATAATACTATTATTAATTCATACAATGATTATATAATTAATTATAATGTTCAACATATTTGGCTACATTATCTTACTAGATCGGGACGGAAAGGGATTGAGACGATATTCACTAGATATTGTCTCATTATCGATTGACAGTAGGGAAGAATACCGTATATTAGCTATTTGCCTCTTGTAGCTCTAAACGGGGACGGAGTATAATAATAATAATAATAATAATAATAATAATAATAATAATAATAATAATAATAATAATAATAATAATAATAATATTATTATTATTATTATTATTACTACTACTACTACTACTACTACTACTACTACTACTTATTTTTAATGTTATTATTATAAAATAATTATACTTTACAAGAAACAAATATAATACGATATAATAATAATATTATAATATAATAATAATAATAATAATTTTATTATAAATTAATATTATTATTAAATTATATAATAATATTATTATTAAATTATATTATAATATTATATAATATTAAATTATATTATAATATTATACAATAATATTATTATTATTATTATCAATTTTTATTATAAATTAAAAATTATTATTAGAATTTTAAATAATATTTTCTCAAATAATAATAATATTATTATAAACAAATATTATTATTATTATAAATGGAAGATTATGATTATAATTATAATTATAATATTTTCTCAAAATAATAATGCTAATAATATATTATTATTATTTAATAATATTATAATATTATTATAAACATTAATATTATTATTATTATTATTATTATTATTATTATTATTATTATTATTATTATTATTATTATTATTATTATTATTATTATTATTATTATTATTATTATTATAGGCGGGACAGGACGGGATTTGCGGGATCCCATCGGGATCGTCCCGCGTTTCGTCCCGCATAATTTTTGCGGGACGGACTAGATCGGTACGGGATCAGGACGAGATCGTGACGGGATCGGGATTTACGGGATTTTTGCCCACCTCTACTGTGAACGGTCCTTACTCCTTAACAAAAGTCAATACAGACATGTCAAATATTTTAAATATCCTTACTCCTCTTCGACCCCATCAGCTGTAAAGTCAATTTATTGGCTTTATTCAACACTATGACTTCCATTAGGACTACTACTTGCATTGGAGGATGACATAGTGAGAGCCGAGAGGAAGCGAGCACTAAGCAAGTGAGAGTTTACTAGGAGAGCACAATGAGTAGAGAGAGGGTTGCCGGAAGGGAGGAGTTGAGGAAAGACCCAAAATGGAGGAAAGGAGGCGACAATGCTAGAAGGAAACAGGAATTTAAGACGGGGAGAAGGGGAAGCATGATTTAGAGTTTAATTTTTTTTTTGTTTTTCAATTATATAATTAGTGAAAACACCACCTGGTAAGGCAGAAACGTTTCTGACCAAGCCAAACAATCAAGGTATTTTCATATATATGTGAAATAATGTTTTTGTTTAAATATATTGGATAAAATCTTCGGGAATTTCGCGAGCTACCCTTATGGTATAACAATTTTCGCCGGGTATACAAAATTTTTACGAATTTCGTGTGGTAACCCTCAGGTTCAGAAGAAATTCGCGTCGTGCCCTTACCCAGTAAAACTTAACAGAGGAATAACGCTCCGTTTGTTTTTATTTTTTAAAAAAACGAAAATAGAAGAACGAAAGAGGAGAAGAACAGACGACTCAGTGAGAGCGAAATCGAAACTGAGAGAAGAAGAGGTGACTCAGGGGAGGCGACTGAGATATTGAGGAGGCGACGCTGCCCAGACATGGAGGCCGCTAACCAAGAAAGGACGGGACAGGCGGCATCGTAGTCTCGAGGAGAGGCGGAGTCGGACCGAATTGAAGAAGGTATGTAGTTGAAATTTTTTGAAAATAATGGTTTCGAATTTGGGGGGTTTCGAAGGGAAATGCCCACAACGTTGCTTTCTGCCACAACCTTTTCCTTTTCCTAATCTATAAATTTGAAGGTGCTGGAGATTTAATTTGGCTATTTGGGGTTGCAGTTGCTACTGTACGTTAATTACTTTGGCTAAGTTTGTTAAATTTCCCAATTTTATGACTTTTCTTTTGATTGTTGGAGTGAGTTTTAGCAATTGAAATCTTGAACGAGGTGGATTTGTTTCTGTTTTCGTTGGTTTACAACTTGCAATTGTGGTTGAGGAGGACTCGAGTGTTGGATGAAATTGAGTTAAGCCATACAATTCGCTATGAACTTCTGATGGTGGTCAATACAATTTCGACAGTAATGGAAATCAAATTTTGCAAAGAAAAGAGGAGAAATAGTTCACATTTTTGTAGAGTGAATCAAGATTTTACACTTTCTTCCTCTTTTTTTTACATTTCATTCTTTGTTGCCAAGATGGGATTATGTTTTCTCATGTTTGTATTCAGTTTTGACATTCAGTTTTCACTTATACAGTTCTCTTTTTAAAGAGTTGGAGGAGACAGTGGCAACTCTGGGGGATGGGTCAAGCTGAAAGCACTGCAACAGCTACTGATGACAGTTTCCAGCAATGACTCACAGCCTCCATCTATGGAGTCTCTTATTGCAGGTTAACTAAACTACTCTTCTCTTTTGGAGTTTGAAAGTTCTCCATAGCATGTATGTAGGTGAAAATGGAGGGCATACAATTGATTGATGATATACGAAGTATTTGATTTTCCAATTAGTTTGGCTAACTTTAATTTGTTAAATTTCTCAATGATTTGTTTAATTTGTTAGCTGCAGATACAATATACATAGTTATATAGAAATATCAGAAGATTCCTTAGGAGAAAGATCATCAGTAGTGGGTAAGTGGGCAACAAGATAAAAGCCAAATTAATGTTAATGGTTGAAAGGTTGATGCTAAACCACGTGAAGCCTGTCCAAGGCTCATAGCGAATCAGATTTGCCAAAGAGTTTATAAAGCAAGTCCAAGCCTGTCGAGTGGTTAAGCGGGCAAAATTAACCATAGATACACAAGCTGAGAAACGAAATTTCATTCAACTGTTGACAGTTGACACTAAGTTATTTCCAAATGCATCAATTTCGACTTAATCCCTAAATTGAGAAATGAAATTGCAATTTTATTAACAAATCGGTTTGCAATTGAGAAGCGAAATTCCAAATTCCAAATGCATCAATTTCAACCTAAACCCTAAATTTCACATCACAAAAAAAAACCCAAATGCTTCAATTTCAACCTAAATCCAAAATTTCTGTAAATTTCTAAACAAAGCTAACCTCTCTGTAGCAGCTTCTTCTCCTCCACCTCCGGTCGCTGGCCGAGGCAATGGGCCGCCACCGCCTTCGCTCTCAGGCATAACGCCTCCAGCTTCTCCTCCATGACAGACCTTCGTCTTCGCAGCTCCGACCTGGCGCAGCAGCAGTAGCTCCGACCGGCACCAGCTCCGACTTGGCGACCTTCGTCCTCTCTCCGATTTCTCTCGTGAGCTTCGTGCTCTCTCTCTCTCTCTCTGACGCGAGCCGCTGGATCGCTCTCTCCTGGCTTCTTTCTCTGTCCGTTCTTTCTTTCTTCTTTTTTTTCAATTGAAAGCTAACGGAGCATCGCCCAAAGCTATTAGATTTAACCATAAAGGGTACGAGGCGAAAAAATTCAAAACCTCAAGGGCACCACGTGAAATATGCAAAAGAACTGTATACCTCGCGAAAATTGCAATACCTTAGGGGCACCCAGCGAAATTTCCGTAAAATCTTTATATTTGTTATTTAATTAAGCTTTTTTAGTAAAAAAAAAGTATTTTTAAAAAGTAAAAAATTATATATAAAAAATACTAAGGCTAAAGGGGTTTGAACCCATGACCTTGAGGTAATAAAAATTAGGGGTATTTACTAGGATTGCCATATTGAAGCTCTTTATTAGCAAAATGTCCACCAATGTTTCAAAATTAGCAAAATGTCCACCTCCCTCCCCCTACCCCCTTTGCGCCACCCCCCCCCCCCCCCCCCCCCCCCCGCTCTCCGTGTGCCCTTTGTGCCCCCTCTCCTATTTCATCAGCTCTTTTTTTCGTGCATTGCTGAAATTGTTGTTGTAATTGCTGAAGTTAGCTTCTTGTTGTTGTTTTTTTTGCGTCAGCACTTCGACACCGGAATTGCTGAAACTGAAGTTGTTTTTTTTCCGCGTCAGCAAAAAATACGGAAATGATGAAATACTTAAATGCTGAAATGTTGAAATGTTGTCATATGCTTGTGTGTAAGATATAGTAGCTCATATAATTTTATAAGAATTAATTTCAGCATGACATATTTTGCTAATAAGAATTAATTTTAACATTTCAGGATTTCAGATCACACAAAAAATCAAGAAGCTAATAAGCAGTCCAAAAGTTTCAGCAAGGCAAAAAAAAATTGTTGAAATTGCCAATATTCAAATTCACAACAAAGCAAACTCAATCACAACAGCAAACTAACCACAAATTCATTGTTTGCTACCAACGAAAATGCTTAAAACAAATTATATTTTCAACATTTCAGGATTGCACGATTGTTGAAATCAAAGCAATAAATCTTTGTTTAATCTTCCTCTCAATCTCTCTTTCTTGTTCGAAGCAACTCGATTTCAAAATCACAATCATAACAAAATTGAAACCTAATCGATTCCAAAATCACAATCATAACAATCACTGGAAGAGAAAAACCAAATCGATTCCAAAATCATATTCAAACCTAATCGATTCATCCACCTGCAAGATATTCATCAATGAGAAACAACAATAGTGATCCTGCAAAAACTACCTATTACCTGCAGCAGAGTAGCCACCACGCCATCGACGTCTGTGACAATAAACCGAACTCTGGCATGCTTGCGGTACTGCAGAAGAAACTGGACACTATGTCGCGAATCCCAAGCCGTTCAGCTGGTCATCCCACCTACTCCATCTTCAAGATTCCCTGAAGCTTCGTCGAAGTCAATGGCAAGCACTACCAGCCCCGGATCGTCTCAATCGGACCTTTCCATCGTGGAAAGCCACATCTGGAGATGATTAAAGAGCACAAGTATTGTTACCTTTCTCTACTTCTTACCAAATCCAACTTAACGCTAAAAGCTCTCTTTCAAACCCTAGAACTGGTAGAGAATATATCAAGGGAGACCTATTCTGAGGAATCAGACCTCGAATGCCACGACTTCATCGAATTGTTGGTTGTTGATGGTTGTTTCATCATCGAGCTATTACGGAAGGTTGCACTGTTGGTTCCATTTGAGGGTGACGGTCCAGTTTGTTCGTTGTCATGGATACTGTCTTTCATGATGCGAGATTTGCTCCTGTTAGAGAACCAGATCCCGTTCTTTGTTCTCCAGAAATTGTTCGATTGCACGATGGGGCCGGAGAAGGACTCGCGGGAGTGGCGACCGAAGGAGGAATGAGAGTGAGGGGAGCACATGCGGTATGTTTTGGGGGAGATGCATAAAAACCTAATTTAATATGCTTGGTTGACACTCCCCGATAAAGGCAAAAAAAGGGCCAGTTTTGCAAATTAATTCTAAAAATCCCTTCTTGCCAACTAATTAGTTGAGCTATTTATGTAAATCTTTATTTTTTTTAAATCCTTTATTCTTAAAATTCGTAAAAATTACTAAAAAAAATTCATTAAAAAATTTCTAGATTTTTCTTTCAAACAATAGATGTCTTTTTAGGACGGAATACATGGCTTCAACAATTCTCCCTCCGTCTCAAAATACATGTCTTTTTAGGACGGAACACGGGAATTAAAAAGTAGGTTAAGTGTAATGATTAGGTGTAAAAAGTAGATTAAATGTAATGATTAGACTTGTATTTGTTTTTTTTTAATTTGTGAGGATAAGAGTAGGGGTGATGTAAAAATTAGAGTAATGATTAGATGTAAAAGTAGGTTAAGTGTAATGATTAAATCTAAAAAGACATGTATTTTTGACAAAATTATATATGCTAAAAAGACATGTATTTTGAGACGGATGGAGTATATATTAGGGATGATAATCTCCAATATGTAGATGAATATGTATTAGGGATGATAATATCACCCCACACCATATGAATATCTATTTTACCCGACTAAAAAAATGGGATAAAAATCCAATGTAATTATGTTATTAAATGAGGGATAGGTCAGAAGGGATACATACGAAAGTATTTCCCACCCGGCACACATACACCCCCACACGCGTGCGGACACACACATATACATCTCGTTTAATATATTAAATAATATGGTTTTTGCATATACTTTTATATTAAATGTTCTCATTTGTTTAATTTGATCTCGTTTATGATGCATCTCATTTGTTTTATACGATTAAGTTAATTTTAAGTTGCTAGCTAGTTGTTTAGTCATTGAAGAATTGATCATTCTATTGCATTAATTTATTTTTAAAGATATTTTGTTGAATTTGATGGGATGTGGTTTATCCGAATGATCATCTCATCTAACCAATTAACCGTTAAATGATAGATGGATGGAACAGATGACACTAAAAGTGGCTGATATGCGTCGGATCAGATGGGGGTTTAATTTGAATGGTGGATTGAGTGATAAAGCATGTCATCCACCAACTATCTAACCTATTGTCTATAAAAGAAGAGCCAAAGCCCAAAGTAACAAAATACACGTGCATAGAGTTTAATTCCCAAGTCAAATTGGAATTGGACTATAAAATGTGGATGCCGTCCTTGCAAAATAACACAAGTGAAAATGGTATAGGCGACATCAAATTGACATGCAATTAGTTCTTCATGTCAATCTGAGATTAAAATACCGCTAATTTTATTATTTTCATCGTTAATCACCGCATAGGTTGACGGTGGCTTTAATAACAGTCAACGACCCTACCGCATTTTGCGGTGAGTGGAGGGGTATACACAGGGACGGAGCCAGAAATTTATCGAAGGGGGGGCAAAGTTTTATACAAATGGTTGATTTACTTTTTGATAGATTAAACGATGATATTTTAGGTTAAGACAATGTTTTTTAGTTCAAAATACAATGTTTTTTTGTTCAAAACGGTGGTGTTTTAACTTAAAATCGTGTCATTAGTTGTTATATACTGTATTTTTTATCTTTAAACAAAAAAAAAACAATGTCATTTTTTTTCGTCTAAAAATATATCGTTTTGAAACCTACAAAGTCAATATGCAATTTCGTTTGAAACCTACAAAGTCAATATGCAATTTGTTGCTCTCTTAGCATATGCAATAAGGTGTAGCAAGATATACAAACTTTAAACTTGTATAATTTCTTATATAATTATCGAATTTAGTAATATAACATCTTGTTTCGAAGCTCTCTGGTTGAATTATATTGACAAAATATCAAATTAAGTAAAATATAATTGAATCGTGATTTATTAAAAAACATTTGAAATAATTAATATGTGCTTAACTTCAAATGGTAATATCTTTTTACTCGTTTATCGAATTCAGACTTATAATATATCGAAACGAAGCTATCGACGCGCAGAACAAATATAGGTGATTCGTCGGATGAAGGGGGGGCGTATGCTCCCGCTTGCCCCCGCCTAGATCCGTCTATGGGTATACAGGTCCACCGCCATACTTTGCTGTTTCATACCCCGTTCTGTTTCAAACCCACCGCATAGGTTGGCGGTGGGTCTTGGATAAGGCATATTTGAGGGTGGTGTCCGGTCCAAACCGTCGTCATAACAGTCTAAAATCGTCGCCATAATCCATTGTATTTGCATACAGTTTGAATCGTCACCATAACTATCCAAAACCGTCGCCATAACTTTCCATAACCGTCGCCACAATGGTGGGTTTGAACCGTCACCATAACGGTGGGTTCTTAAACGGTCATCACCTCCACCGCATGCATATGCGGTGGGTATGCCTGATATACGAGTCTATGAGCTCAAGTACGTACGTGATGTTCAAGCTCGGCTCGTTTATAAACGAGTCGAGCCCGAGCTCGAGCTCAATTTCTGTTCGAGTATATAGATGTGTTCAAGCTCGACTCGTGAGCAGGGTGTAGAACTCGAGCTCGGCTCGATGATCTCGGTTGTCACCGAGCCCGAACACGAGCTCGAGCTCGATTGGGCTCGTTACGAGCCCGAACTCGGGCTCGATGAGCTCGTTAGGGCTCGAACGCAGCAGTCACGCAAAAAGAAATCAACAGGAGAGGAGCAAATTTTACAGACGAAACAGATGAATTAAAAGACAATAGAGGAACAAAAAGGACGAAACCGATGAAACAAAAAGGATGAGAGAGGAAAAAATTTACAGACGAAACGGATGAAACAAACAATAATCAGTCACACAAAAAGAGAGAGTAAGCGAGCGACGGAGGGCGACCCAGAGGCCAGATCTGAGGACGACGAGAGGGAGAGAGGCGACTGAGATTGCAGGCGATGAGCAAGAGAGGATGAGAGAATAAGCTTGAGAGGACAGACCTGGATCTGCGGAAACGAGCTATGTCGAGACTTAGATCTGAGGAAGACGAAGAGCGATGAGCGATGGGAGGATGACGAGGTGCGGTGAGGGGCGACACCGCGACGGAGGGCTGCCCATATCTGAGGATGACGAACGGCGATTGAGATCGGAGGCGGCGAGCGAGAAACGATCAGAGATAGAGAGAGTAGGAGAGATGAGGGGTTTTCTACTTTTCAGTACATGGGAGCGTTCCTAAAAAAAGGATGGGAGCGGTAGAGCGGCTAGGTTTAGACGGAGGGAGTTAGTTTTTATACCTAGGGGTCTTCGAGCTTGCGAGCTACTCGAGCTCGAGCTCATGAATAGGCTCGAACTTGGCTCGTATATACCTTCGAGCGATCTCGAGTCGAGCTTTTTTCGAGCCGAATCCGAGTCGATCCCGAGCTACTCGGCTCATGTATCAAGCCTAGCGGTGGGCTTACGAAAACCGGATTAAGATCACCGTCAACCTATGTGGTGATTAATTAACAGTAGAAATAGTAAAAATTAGCAGTGAAAATATTCGCCCCGGATTAAAATATTTGCGATTTCATCTTCATCTATATTGCCTCTTACTATTTTCACCCAACTCTTCAATCTCAACTACGTACCTCAGTGCTACATTATTGAACCATGCAACTTCAATCTCAACTACCTTATAATATTTAATTTAATATATAAGATGAGGTAAAGATGATCTTAGTTCCACCCCAAGTTATAATAAGAGTATGTTAAGATGGAAAAAGACAAATGGCTTATCACGTTAAAAATTAGTGAAACTAAAGGCGACTAGATCAGCATGGCGGACTACTGTTTCTATAATCAACTAAATTTAAAATGGAAATCTATCGAGCTTATATGTATTGGTCTACTAATTAACGCATATACACACAATACCGATCCCACAGCATATTCAGGTCGATAGACTTTATTGGAAATGGAACAAAAATGGTTGGTTCAGTACTAAGTCTGCTATTGAAATGATACATAAACACAAAAAACATGAAATTTCAGATATAAACTGGGTATGGGGACTAGATATCCCACCAAAAATAAAATCATTCATGTGGAAAATACTAAAAAATGGGGTGCCCACTGCTGTCAGACTGGCTTCTCGACATTTTGGTATTCCAACAAACTGCCCCCACTGCGACTCTTGTTTTGAAGACCTAAACCACCTGCTTTGGAGCTGTCCTATCTCGAAGGAAACCCTGATCGCAAGTAACCCAGGTACATTTCGGAAAATTAATGGATGCTTCAATAAAGACGAGCATTTAAACAACACACTATGGGACATCAAAAATACAATTGGAACTAAAGGGATGGAAGAGCTGGCCTTTGTTTGATGGGGTATTTGGTACTTCAGAAACAAATCTCTCTTTGAAAACATAAACCCAAACATAAGAAGCATTTTATCCTTCGTAAGAGAACAGATTTTTATCTGGAAAACTTCGCATCTGAATTCACCGAACTACTGTACAAAAAACAAAACATCATCCCTACATATTGACAAACCAAGACCAATATCGAAAAGAAAGAGAACCAAATGGGAACCCCCGCCACCCGGGAATTATAAACTCAATTTCGATGGTTCTCTTCCCGGTGTAGGTTTGGGCACTTATGGATTCATCCTTCGGGATTCTGTAGGTTCCCCAATTTACACTGGCAACGGACCGTCACCAATCAATTCAGTTTGTGGCTGCGAAAGTATGGGTCTCTGGAAGGGTATTCTAGCTGCAAAAGAACTGAAAATAACTAACCTTACAATTGAAGGGGATAACCTAACAATAATAAAAAGTCTAAAAGGTTTGGGGAAGCCTACTGGAGATTCTGAAATGATTGTCTCAGACAGTCTAGTCTTGCTGGGCTTCTTTGGTTCTGTTGAGATTCGTCATGTCTTCTGTGAGGCAAATCTAGTAGTCGATCGATCACGTATCGCTTTTGCTTCAAACGGTTCCTTGACTCCTGATGACTCTCCGTTGCGTAGTCTCATCCAAAAGGATGCTCTTGGCTGATAGAGCTCTGCTCTATGACCAAATTTTTTCCGTTTCAAAAAAAAAAAAAAAATTAACGCATATGCACCTTTCGTCATAAATTACAACAGACTTTAAAATAACAGTTATGATGGCGACGTCAAAAATGAAAGGAAGGGAGGAGGTGAGGAGTACTTACCATCGTATAGGGTTAGACGGCGACAGAGGGCGGCAGAGTCGTGGTCGCAAAAGGAAGTGAGGAGGCGGAGGACTTGCGGGGAAGACGCCACTACTACAAAAATGACTTGTGGCAACATTTGATTGTAGCATTTGAGCTATTGCAACAATTAATGCAACAGTTGTACTATGTAATAATCAAGTGAAACATACTTATCTATTGTAACACGTGCTTGCAACATTTTTTTTTAAGGTAACACTTACTGCAATAGTTATGCAACATGTTTATCTATTGTAACAGGTGTTTGCAACATTTTTTTCCTAAGGTAACACCTATTGCAACAATTGATATGAATACAATACTTTTTTATTTAATTTAGTTAAATTGATTGGTTTTGTCATTTACGTAGTTTGATTTAAAAATATTTTTATTTTAAGTATATTAAAATAGTTTTGAGAGTTTTTATAGCATTTTTAAAATTGAAATAATATTAATTGTGTGGTATTTCGTAATTTAATTGAGTTGAAATTTTATAATTTAAAAAAATTAGCAGACTAATTGTCTAATTTCCTAAAAACTAACTCATATTAAAACTGAGCTTTTTTTTAGCATTTTAGGGCATTTTCAATTTAAATAAAATAATTGAGTTGTATTTTGTAAATTAATTTGAATGGATATTTACAATTATTTACAAAATAAAATCACGAAATAGTTATGTAAATTCATGTAAACCCTAGGTCTATCAAAACCCAATGAAACCAAGCCGCCGTTCACCCTATTTGCAATCTGCCTATCTCCTCAAATCCTCAATCTCTCTCGCCTGTTCCTACTCGTCCACCCTCTTGTTCCCAGATCCATTTTTGGTTCTCTTCCCTCGTCGGTCTGTGTCGCTCAATCTAACGTTTGGGTCCTCGATCTCCATTTCTGGTTCTCTTCCCTCTCGTCACGTCGCCCTCAGATCGAAATCGATGCCAACGACAACGGCAGCGCCTTGGGGCCTTGTCGACACTAGCGGCACCATAGAGGCCAAGCCCAGCTGCTCCTTGTCTCCACCATTGTTGCCCGATGCCGGCCACCGCTAGCCGGAAATGGCCGCTCGATGTCTCCGAACCATCTAGGCCTAGCCCAGCTGCTCCTCGTCTCCACCACTTTTGCCCGGCGCTAGCCACGCTAGTCGAAAATGGTCGCTTATTTGTTGGTAGTATTGGGTGGAAATGCATGCTCTTAAGTATGGTATTTCTTATCTCATCAATTGGAGTTTTTGGTTTTTTAGCTTCGAAAAATTTGAACTGTTTCTTTGACTAGGGTTTTAGAATTTGTTGTTCAATTCGTTTAGTTTTGTGTGAGTCTTTGACGAGATGAAGCCTCCTTTGGGTTGTTTTTCCTAGAAGCCAAAAAACCCTCTTAATTTATTTTGGTTATTGTTGGAATCTAGAGATGTAAATTGATTCAGATTCATGATCCAACACTTCTAATTAAGGTTGAATAATTTGAATCTGAGTTTTGATGAAACTATTTGTTATTGTGCAGAGCAAGCTGATGCTTCCATTTGGGAACTAGGATATTGATGTGTATATTGCATGCTGAACTGCTTCCATTTGTTATTTTGCACTTCCATTCTTAGAAATAATAAATGAAATAGTAGTAGATTGCTAGTTGATTCAAACTAAAATTAACTAGCTATTGATGTGTATTTCTTGTGTATGTGGAATGGTTAATGTGGGGCTGGTAAGATCTCTCTTAGCATTTGGTGTTTCTTAATGCTAAGTGTACATTGATATACTTTAATGATCCTATTAGAATCTAATAAAAGATAACAAAAATCCATTCTATAAAAAGGATCCATATTTAACTAGCCTTGTGCATTCATTTCACTGTATTACTAAAGCATATGATGTCATGAATATAAGGTAAGGGGTATGTGCAATCCCTACTTAAATCGCATTAATTTTAGTTTGAATCAAATGGCAATCTACTATTTCTTTTATTATTTCTAAGAATAACAAGTTTTAGCTCTTTAATTTTGGCATCATGGGTTCCAATGACTACTTATCAGCTTTATGTGTGAATATCTTAGTGAAGGTACCATTAGCGTGAACACTAGGAAGTTTGTGGTTGCGTTTATTTAGTGTTGATGTTTTAGGTTTATTTGTTGAGTTGTTTATCGGGTTTACAGAGAAGACGACAAATGATAAACAAGAAAATGGAAGATCTGCAGAAAGACACTTTTGCTCTTTGATTATAGGTGAGTTGTTTATCATGTTTATTACCTTGATCTTTGTGGTTAGTACCTTTTTATTGGACTCTTGGGTGACAATGATGGAGTTTAAATGAGACCTTAAAGGCTTAAAAACAATTTCTCTTTAATTATAGGACCATGCAACATGATCAAAGAATGTTAGGTGGAAGCGGCAATTTCCAGATATGTTGCCAAGCGGTTTGTTTTCTTTTCTCCACTTTGCTTTCATTCTATGATATTCATGACATGTTGCATGATCCTGTAACCTTTATGATGCTTGGAATTATTTCATTACACTATTTCCTTTAGGGTAGAATTCCATAGTTATCAGCTGGAACCAACTGGAATAAGAATAGATTTCTTTATACACTAAAATCAAGATTTCGATCCAAAATGATTTTTTTTTTATGATTCTTCTTGATCTAATTGGCTCTCCTTTTCAATGCTAAAGCAGTGGGGGCTATTTCTTACTTAGACATAGAGAAAGAGGTACTAATTTATTATAATTTGGAACAACCAGAAGATTTTATCCCCGATACGGTAGCTTCTATAGGGTATATATGTTGAATACATGTATATATTTTTGAAAAATAACTTGGCATTTTCTAGTTGTATTGTGCTATTATGCTAACATTATTGAACTGGATGTTAGTGATTGAGGTAGCAAGAAATCAATAATACATACTTTGTCTAGTATCTTTCTTCAATTGATTTTTTTCCTTCTCCTATTTTCTGGATGAAGCTAGTATGCATGTTCTGTAACAGCAAATTTCATTATGACCATTCATAAGTGTGGTCTCATTACCATTGGCAGGTTTAATTCTCAAAAGATGGCAAATATCTATATAACGGGGCCAAAAAGGTAAGAATTGCTCCACTTTTTGTCTTCACTTCCATCTAACTTTCTAGTGTTACTAGGAATCTGATTATACAACACTTCTACACTATTTAGATTTGTCCAGAGTACTTGAGATTAAAATTTGTATATTGTTGACTTGTTGATAATGATTTTAGATTGGCTGGTTGATGACAAACTCTTATTTTTTTTTGGAAAATAATGTTGTTCTATTTATCTTGTTAGTGTACTAGTGACTCTTGAACTATGATAAATTTTTACTATTTTCTTATTGATGCTCATCATAAAGGATCTATACCTTGAGAAGAAAATCTATATATGCATTTGTTGAGATGATAAATTATCTTGAACTATTATAAATATCTTTTATTTCATATTATTCATTTATCTAAATGACACCTAGATGTTGTATTGGCGCATAAATTGTTATATGGATGCATATGATTTGTTTATGTGAAAAATAATCATCTATTAAATCTACATAATAATTGCTACATAAATAATCTAACATAAGGTTGACATTTAAGTTTATATAAAAATTGATTGCTAGAAGTTGAAATTTGTTGGTAAGTTGAAAGTTTGTGTGTTACATATTTGCAAGATCATGAAGGCATGGAAGTCTTTGAGTTGGATTGAATTTTAGCAAACAAAGAGTAGGTGCAGCTCATAAACCATAGGACAATCTTTCTTATGTATATTTACATTTATTTTAGAGACTTGATGAGAGACGATCATCCATGTACTATCAATATACATGACATAATTTATAATAATATTAATGTATTTGTCATTTTATAACTTTCAAGTCATTTTTATTATTGCTTTTGTAATTTGAAAAGATTTGTAAATTTGTATATTAGTTTATATGAGGAGTGCTACAACAATTTAGAAGATTGTTGCAATAGCTTGAATTAAAATTGTTGCGTTAGGTGTGAATTGGTGATGCATTGTCTAAAAAAAGTGATATCCATGAACTGTTACATTACATACCTATTATAACTATTTTTTAGTATAATGTAACATGTTATATTTCCGATGCATAGATGTTACATTAGTTTGAAATAACTGTTACATTTGGTCTAATGCAACGTGAGCGGAAGTAGCATTTACAAAATAGCTACATTAGATCTATTGTATCATTTTTTGAGGTTTATGTAATATTTTTCACATGTTGCAATATGCTTATTATGTAGTAGTGGCGATGGCTTGGCTCTTTCGAGTTCACCGTTGCTAATCAAACAAATAGGGAGAGACACGGTTTAGTTTAAAAAAAAACGGATTTTTCGCCGCCAAATAACCCTAAGGTCTTACATATTTCGTCCGGTACTCAACTTTTTTACATATTTCTTCAAATAACCCTGAGGTTTTGTTTTTTTCGCCAAATAACCTTGTATCCAAATTATCACAAATTCACGTTTTTTTTTGTTTTTTATAATTCCTTTATTAAATAACATTTAAAAAAATAAAACTACCTACTTGGTGATTTTGGGAGATTGACCATGACAAAGAACGATCAGTACAAATCGGAAAAATAAACAAATCCAGATTTGTACTGTATTCTTGGGTGGTGGTGTTTGTTTTAGTTGTAGTTCTTATTGCACTTGTTAGACTTAGTTGGTGATTTTAGCTTATGTATTGGTTGTATCAAATACGCCCACTTTGAAAAAAAAAGAATTTTACATCTATCAAACTTCAAAACCTACTATTTGTATGTGTTTTCATTCTAAGCAAACAATAAGAAAACTTGCATCATTAGATACTTAACAGAAGCAATGATTTCTCAACATCTTAAAGCAATAAGAAATCAACCATCCGCTGCAAAATGGGCTAATGCCAAACAATATTTAGTAGGAAATCTACACAACCAAGTCAAAAGAAGGCAATCCAAATCAGTCTTAACACAAGAAAGACACAACCAAGTCAAAAGAATATACCGAATTTGAAAGAAACTATAATCTCTAGGAGCATCCCGGTTTTCTCAGCCTCTCCCAACAATTCAACTAATAAGTCTAGAATGTTGCCCTCACTCGGATCAATCTCTATCTCCACATACTCTCTATGAATATACCGAATTTTCAACAATATCTTCCCTTCCATTCTATAATTTGAAAGAAACTATAATCAGTATTAAACATGTTAAAATCCTACTATGCACCAAAGAAATCAAGACCCAACACCCACAATTTCAAATACATAAAACCTAGAATTATCAAACCCTAAGATTTGGGGATTTCACATACCTGTCGTGACGCCGCCCCTCCGACCGGCCACCGGCGTGCGGCTCTTCCCTCCGGCGTGCGCCTCTGTCTCCGCTCCCCCACTGCTGTCTCACCTTGTTCGTTGTCCGTCTTCGCTCTCTCGCCTCTCGTCTCTACTCTGTCAAAATTTAAAAAAAAAAGTGTTGTGTTGTTTTACTTAATTACTAGGTAGTTTTATTTTTTTTTAAATATTATTTAACAAAGGATTTATTAAAAAAACCGAAAAAAGTGAATTTTGGAGACAAGGTTATTTGGAGAAAAAAAAAACAAAACCTCAGGGTTATTTGGCGAAATATGTAAAAAAAGTTGGGTACCACGCGAAATATGCAAAACCTCAGGGTTACCAGGCGAAAAATCCGAAAAAAAAAAACACGGCTTTAACATGCGTTTTATGTTATTCTTTTATTTTCTTCCACTTCAATTTCAATTTTATCAGGGATTGTAAATAAAATGTCGTTTGAACCTGTGTTTTTTCTGTCTACTTAGACAAAAATGAATATTTCAGTAATAAGTTTCAATCAATGAATATTAATAAATTTTTACAATGAATATTTAGAAGAAAAAAATTCAAAACTAAGTTGGTATACAAAGTAAACAGATCCATTAAGGCTCGATCACAACATTAATCAAGATGTAGAAATAAATTTTTAAGTTATATTTAAATTGAGATTCAACTCTTTTTGTGATCAAAATTATTCTCTTATCACAACTGAAAAAACAGAAAGCTAACTCTTTTTTATAAGAGGGAAGAGCAACATTGATAAGATCTGATCTGGTAACAAAATCAAAATATATTATACAAAACTTTATGCTTCAATCCGGAATCCGTATATAAAGAAGTTGACCAGATTAACAAATGTTTCTTCTAGAATAAAGAACCTTCATTTTCACCGCTAATTGGTTGGGATAAGATAAGCAAACAAAAATGACTAGAAGGAGCAATAATCTATAAAATAAAGGACATGAACCAAGTACTGTAAATGAAACTTCTATGAAAAATATTGGCAGAACCAAGCAACCCTTGAGTCTAACTAACTAACGAAAAGTACACCTTCTATGAAAAATATTGGCAGAACCAAAGCAAAGGCACTACGTCTCGACAATAAACCAACCTCGCGGAGAATTGAAAGAAGAATTTTACGTACAGAAGACTAATATGGTAAGTAGGAAATGAAAAAGCTATCAATTTTTGGAAGGACGCTTGGCACGCTAGATGAGAAATCACTAATAGGAAGACAACATCCCAACATCCACGTCGATGGGAATGAGAAGCTAGAAATGTACATCGACAATATTACAAAATGGAAAACAAACAAATGGTTCAGTATCCTCCCTATAGACATGGTTAACAAGATCTCAAGCACCTACATACCATAAAATAATATTGAAGATATATTATATTGGAAACCAAACAACAATTGATGGTTCAAATCAGGCACCCTAACATATATCAAAGGCAAAACACAAAAAGAATCAAGTAGTATTGGTTGTATATGGAATCTATACACATTCCCAAAAGTCAAGAATTTCTTATGAAAACTTGCACTTGACAAACTCCCAACAAGGAATAGCAAACAAGGGCATTGATGTCCCTCTTACTTGCTCGATGTGCAACCAATCTAAAGAAAACTCAATCCATCTATTCATAGAGTGCACCCACACGAGACAACAACTGATTAACATAATTGACCTGAACACCTGAATGGTGGTCTAAAATATCGATACTAGAAATAAAACAATCAAACTAGTTATCTCTAACATCTTCAACTAACTTAAGAGTGACCAAAAGGAAGACTAATCACAATAAGGTGATGGATATGGACAAGCAGAAACCCAAACATTTTCGATAAATTAAACATTACAGTCATCCAAAACATGGAAACTTGTATATACTAATATCGACAACTACATCACTGATGACCTCCAAATCTATCTTCGAAGATGAGCCCTATGAGCACCATAAAAACGACAAGAACCACATAGGAGAAGAAGGAATTTGAGGTGGAGTAAACCAACTGGAGGATCCTTAAAAATAAATTTCGACGGATTTAAATTGGTTTTTTTGTGAGGCATCTATAGTTTTCATCATACGTAAACATAATGGAGCGACTATAGTGTGTGGTGGTGTTTAGTGTGAGCTTAAATACAAGTATGCTCTTTCCGTAAAAGGATTGGCCCTCAAAATAAGGTGTTGCCAAGGAGAAGACAATGAGAGTTACCAACTTCACAATTGAGGGTGGCAACCTGATTGACATCATGTGTAAACTGCAGAACTGCTCGTGGGAAATCAAGATGCTGATCTCCGACACCCTATTCCTTCTCCAACATTTTGATGGGGTGAATTTCAACCACGACTTTTGTGAGATCAATTCGATAACAGATAGAATTACGAACCTTCTTTATTTGGTATCAACACGTGATCTTCTTGTCGATTCGATTTTTACGTGTACTCATCCATAAAGATGCAGTTAAATGATGGAGGGTCCTCTCCCCCTCCCCCCGCCCCCCAAAAAAAAAATACCATTGCCTTAAAAATAATATTTTGTTAGCTCGACAAAATATATCATTTTAGAATATTAATTTTAATTAAAAATATATGTTATTATAGGTATTTTAGTATTTAATTTATGAAAATACCCTTGTAAATATTAATGGATTTTTAATTGTAGTTTTAGATAAATTAAAAAAGTAGAGTAATAAACGAGGATAAAATAATATGTTTGTTGATTTCCTTAAAAATTATGTACGAAGAAAAAATGGCATAGTGGAGTATTTAACTTTGATTTTAAGGAGTTTACAAAAATTTTCTAATATTACTATGTCACGAGCAAGAAAAGATGTTTTATGAGACGAGTAGCTTGATCTGAGCTCGACTTGAAAAAAGCTCGATTCGTTTATTTTACTAAACAAGGCAAGTACAATCATGGTATTGACATCGAGTCTAAATCCATCCCGACTTGACATCAACTCCTCTTTAAAAGAGTCTAATAGAAACAAAAAATGCTAGCTTGAAAACAATGCTAAATAAAACATTAAAACAATTCCTAATAATTCATCTAATTGAAAAATAAGTACACTTTTCCTTCACAATGACAAAAATACTCCTTATTTTTATACAAATTAAAGATGGAAATTCGGTAATTCAAAGTCTTAATCCAAAAGTGACCGAGCAAGTCAATAAATAAATGAACAAACTAAATGAGCAATTAACTACCCATCTTATATTAAGGTAAATTTGGAAGATGTTTTTTTATCAAATTAACCACGAAATTATTTTAGAATTTATTTATAATTTTATATAAATACACTCACAGGTTGCCAATGCAATCAATTATATACAGAATTGCAGTTAGTTTGCATTACAATTCATAACTTATAATACACAATATTATATTATGATATATTATAATATAATATCGTGTATTAGGATAAATCTTAGACATTCAAACGAAACTTGATGAGTGTTTTATGTTACTTTGAGTGTTTTATTTAATAAAATATCAATTTTGAAGCACAATTATAAACTTGTGAAACACACCATAATCTTTTCAGGTTTTCCCCAATTGTGTGAAAAACAAGACCAAATTGGCGGTGGATTGAGCTTTTAACCCAATTCAACTTCCTCGGTTACATCAAATATACATCTCTCATCATCTTCCACACTCCACACCTTTTTCCCCATTGTGTTTTACGAGTACTATACACACAATCTCCCTCTCCCTCTCCCTCTCCCTCTCCCACTGCAGAGTGAGAGACTAGCCAGTGCAGAGAAGCTCACAGTAAAACGGGGGATCTCTCTCTCTCTCCCCCCTCTTTGCAGAGCTCACACTGCATATATACATCTTTTGAAAAGAGGTTCTCTCTTCATTTTCATTGGGAACCCAATTTTGGTGACTTCTCACCTCCCCCTCCCCCTCCCCCTCCCACTGCAAGTAAATCAATCCCACAAAGCATAAATTCCCCTCTATTTTTGCTTTGTCTTCACTCCTCCCAACGCCAACAAAATCCAATCCCACCCCCATTAATTTTTTCAGACTCTGC
The DNA here is from genome assembly GCA_037127255.1 of Persicaria tinctoria. Taxonomy (NCBI): domain Eukaryota; kingdom Viridiplantae; phylum Streptophyta; class Magnoliopsida; order Caryophyllales; family Polygonaceae; genus Persicaria; species Persicaria tinctoria. Next base: position 23,211,142 of record JBANSL010000011.1, on the reverse strand, counting down.
ATAGTATTTGTAGTATCAAGTAGTAATTGCTTTCCCTGTTAAGTCTTCAAAAAATAAATTGGTAAAATCAATTCATAGGATTTGCTGAAAGAACCCATAAAAAAAGCCTGGCAGCCATGGTAGCTTGAATCCCGGGAGACTTTGCTATTTCCTCTCTTTAACACACACGAGCGTTACCTTTGTTTCTTGTTTTCTCTCATCTTCTCTTTCTTTAATGGAAGGCGCTGCAAACTCTTCAAGCATGGTTGGATTTGGGGTTGGAGGGGTTTGGCCATCTCCATCCCCATCTTCTTCTTCATCTCAGCACCATGGTATGATGATGATGATGATGCCTCCTCCATCATCCACTCATCATGGTCATGGTCATGGTCATAGCCATGATGATGATGATGATGATACTCCTCTTCCACCCCTACCTCCTTCCACCGCCAACTTCATGGGCGGCGTCACGGCCGCCGGAGACGGCTCTTCCGTGGCTCATTCCACAGGGTATTATTTCATGAACCCTAACACCGCCGCCGCGGCAGCTGCAGCAGCAGCAGCAGACGGCGCCACCGGCAATGCCTCCTCAATCAAGGCCAAGATCATGGGGCACCCTCACTACCCAAGGCTTCTTTCCGCTTATGTCAACTGCCAAAAGGTATTCTAATTTTTAACTAACAACTATTTTCTTGTTTTTAATCTCCAAAAATAAATTTGAATTAAAGGGGGGTGTTTTGGGGGTTTCAGGTTGGGGCGCCAGCGGAGGTTGTGAGGAGGCTGGAGGAGGCGGCGGAGGCGGTGGGGGTGGGGCGGGCGCGGGGCGGAGGGTTTATAGGGGAGGATCCGGCGTTGGATCAGTTCATGGAGGCCTACTGTGAGATGCTGACAAAGTATGAGCAGGAGTTGACAAAGCCTTTCAAGGAAGCCATGGTTTTCTTGTCTAAGATTGAGTCCCAGTTTAAGGCCCTCTCTCTCTCCACCTCCTCCTCCTCTCTCAACTCCTCTCCTTCTGGTAATTTAATTTATTTGAATTTTGGTCTGCATGCATGTACTGTGTGGACTGTCTTGCTAGGGATTTTGTAGGGTTAGGGTTTGAAGTTGGAAGTGGTAATTATAAACAATTAACAAGAGAGGTTTGAGAATTGAGATGATTGAAGTGGGTGGTGAATTAATTAATACTCCAATCAATTAGCTAGCTAGGTCATGGTTTAAGGTAGGTAAGCCAAGGGATTAGATAAACCCTAGAGTTGCTGTGGTGGTTAATTGTCTGTTTTTATAGTATATGGGATCTGGTTAGGGTTAGGCGCCCTCAACTCAGGTAGTACAAGCTACAAACTGTTTAAGTGATTTTGGATGCGCCAAAGCACTTAATTTGATTGACCGCTTTCAACAATTAAGTTCCTTTTTAACCACTGTAGGTCTCAAATTCATGTTTAATTAAGAGGTGCTGTTACTGAGTCTGAATGTGCAATTACTCGAGTCAAAGTATCGATTATGCACGGTATTTAGGCGTCTCTAGCCTATTATGTGAGGGTTACTATGGATTCATGTATATAAACATTCTTCGTGTGCTATTTTACTATATATGTTCCACATAATCGGTGAATTACTCTCTTTAAGCACTTTAGTTTCTAAATGCATGTAGTTTGAAATTCACATTCTGCTAGTTAATTTCACAGTTGTAACAAGGCTAAGTGGTTGAATTTAAACTTCTTATTCTTGAAATATCACACACCTATGTTCATTGTGCATTTGTGCACATCTAATCGATCCGCGTGTTCAGGCCAGAGAATTTGTTAAAAAGAATTGCTTCTCATTCGGAAAAATCTCAAAATTTTGTTGTGTAAGAAATTCAGAATGGTATATAGTACTCCGTAGTAATAAACTTTGCATGCAGTAACATGAATGTAAAATAAACTTTGTAGTATGTGAACTGATGCATGAGAGATCTAATCTTATGATATATGGGTAGACTATGACAGATGTGAATTAATTTCTGAAGTTTTCATTTCCCAACCTTTTGTGTGGGACATGAGGAATAAAGCTAACCCTATAGGTCTACAAAGAATCCATTTCTTCAAGGAATATGGCCTGGCTGGCCCTGCCCTGGCCCTGTCCTGGCCGGTTCTTCCCATTCCCTTTCACCTTGTGAAGTGACAGCTTCCAGACCGGGTTCACTTTATTTAATTATTATATATACTATAATACTCCTTATAATGTTTTGTCATGCAATAATTTGATTGCCATTACATAATAAAATGTATATGAAGAAGAAGATATATAATAGTATATGGTTTATGTATAGTATGTGTCGCCTTGCCTCACTCTTCTAGGGCATGTGTGATGTGCAGCCTACGGGGAGATGGTCGAGAGGAGTGGGACACCCGAGGAGGAAATCAACATGAACGCTAACTTCGTAGACCCTCAGGTGGAGGACAAGGACCTCAAGTGCCAGCTGCTGAGGAAGTATAGTGGGTACTTGGGGAGCCTCAAGCAAGAGTTCATGAAGAAGAGGAAGAAGGGCAAGCTTCCGAAAGAGGCGAGGCAGCAGCTGCTTGATTGGTGGACCAGGCATTACAAATGGCCGTACCCATCGGTATGTGCGAATCTCACCCCCTATTAAACTTAATTCTATCGTGTGTATATATATGCTTCTTAGTAGGAATGACAATATAGACAAACGGTTTCTCGTTTCTTCATCTTGTGGGGACTATGAGGAAGTTTGCATAGACGTAGGGATTGTTCGAGGGATATAACAATTATGACTTGTTTTTCAACTGGTTTTAATTCGTGTTTCCATGGATTATTGATGCGCAAATGCAACCGAGTGCAGGAGTCTCAGAAGCTGGCGCTGGCGGAAGCAACGGGGTTAGACCAGAAGCAGATAAACAACTGGTTCATCAACCAAAGGAAGAGGCACTGGAAGCCGTCGGAGGACATGCAGTTTGTGGTGATGGACGCAACGCACCACCATCCGCACCCTCACCCTCACCCTCAACCGCACATGTTCATGGAAGGCGTTCTTGGGAACCCCTACCCCATGGATATCCACCCTGCCCTCCTCTAATTTAGCTATCGGAATGTGAATGGTTTGATCATCGATCTTTTTGTACGCCCTTAACTGTAAGACCGCTAAGCTTAAAGGTAGCAGGCCGGCCAAATGGTTGTAATGTGGTTCAGTATGCAATGGAGTACTTACCTGCAGCTTAAAACTATGTTAGTTAAATACCACCGATCTCAAATTAAATTAACATTTGTATGCATTATCCCAACTACTTACCTAGCTAGAGGTTGTGTTTATTGTTTGATATTAAAGGGTAATTTTACTAACTAATCTATCATTTTTATATTAAATTATTTATATATAAAAAGTAAAGATTCATTATTTCATTTCATATGATATTTTGATGTTTATAATAAAAAGACGGTCTAGAATGGGATGGAATATTCTAGTATATATTAATATTTATAATTATAGTTGTGTAAAGAAATAGGATAGTTATTAGTATCATATATGGTTGAGAAATCGGAGGTGAGCTGAAGTCTTTTAGGGTGTGTTTGGATTCCAAAATACATTATATTTAATGTATTATTTTTACCTCGGTTTATGTGCACGTTTGGTTACATTACATATTTCATCTCGATATTTGCGAGTTTTTTAATTGTGCAACCAAACATGCACATAACTCGAGGTAAAAAAAATGCATTATAATTAATGAATTTTGGAATCCAAACACACCCTTAATCTTCTCGGATCCCTCACATCTTCTATATATGCTGATTATTAAAGAAGAGAAGGGCATCAAATAATGTAATGCACCCAAACCCTAGTGACAGCCTACAGGGGATGAACACAAGAATCTTTATAAAATGTTATACTCACACTATAATCTATCTATCAATAAACATTTACAAACTTTAATCTCTTATGTTTAATTTAATACCAACTATTTTGTGCATTTTTTTGATAGATTTATCCTTGGAGAATTATGTTTACCTTTAAACCTATATAATCTCCTTAATTAATCATATTTATATATATATGCTCTAAAAGTATTTAGGATAACTATATAAGTTGAATGTTGGTGTATATATGTTGAACAATTCTGAAAATTCTCTCATTTGTTAAATATAAAAATAAATTCGCATCCGTCGCAACAAATTGGTATATCATATCAACAATGGCTTATGGCCTGGCTCCACTATAGTAGTCTTTTTTTTTTTGAACAATAAATAATTTGAAATTCCATATGACAACGGAAATCTGGAAAATCGAGAGACCGAGAGAACAGCACAAGGACTCATCATCATGATACAACTAGGAAAAAAACAAATACAAAGAAAACCCGAATACACTAGATCTCAGCAAAGAAGGCCAACAGAGAGACAGCCGAAGGACACCAAAAGTGTAGTAGACAGTCTTGAAATGCAAATTTGTAAACTCTTGTAGGATTTAATATATATCACATTTCCCTTTTTTTTGAAAAAAAAATTCGGATTTTCTTTTCTTTCTTAAAATTATACAAATATATAACATGTGGAATTCATAAGTCAGTTTTGATTCAGCGATGGTGGATCAATTGACCTCCTGTGATTTGGCATGAAAAATAAATAAATTCAAAGCATATTATTTCCCGATTTTAAGATACAAAATTGTTGAGATGGGTTGTGAAGTTAATTAACATTCTACATTAGTAAAAAAAAAAAAAGGGAGAGAGAATTAGTGGTTTATAAAGGGTGGATGAAAGTTTTATACATTGAGTTAGGTATTGTGCTAAAATAATTTTAGGTTGTGTTAAAAGGTGGAATTTAACTCTTAGAGCACTTTTAACGGGGATGCTTGAGTGAAAAAAAAGTATACAATAATGTGGGTGGAGGTAGTTCGGATGCTTGTGTGATGCTAAAATAGGATCGATGCTTATGAGTTGCATTAATGGTTGTGTCAGATGGAATTTATTTTTTCCGAAAATTAAAGTACAAAAACGACGCCGTATCTGCTCGCAAAGGAGCAATACACCGTGTTTCGAATGGATGTGATTTAATTGAATGGACGGTCGTGATGCAATCTGACCGATTTGAATTAAATTCAAATAATGTTAATTTCGGTATGTAAAATGTAAAAAAAAAAATATTAAAAATTACCATAATACTAGATTCATTTTTCTCTACACATAGACATCAAATTTGAATATGTTTCGACGTAATTTGAAAAAAAAAATTATTTTGATATAATTATATTGTAATTTTGCTCGGTAATTTGGATCTTGGTCATTCGGTGTCCGATTGCTTATTATAAAACCTTTTCGGATAGGTAATCGCGTCACAAATAAAACTCCCGACTTTTCCGTGATCTACAGAATTTTTCAGCCATTTGGGGTTGTTTTAGAACTCAAATTAGGGTTTTACTATGTTCGAAATTTTGTGGCAATTTTCGAAACTTCATACCGAGTCCAGTTAATTTATTTTTTTGGTTGTAACACACGTCATTGAATGTTTGGAGGATGTAAAAATGTGGTCAAGTCATTTTTGACATTCGTACGTTGTAATTTAGTTTATGTATTAACTTTTGTGTAATTTTTGTTTTTAATCAATGAATTTTCTATTTTATTTTAAATCTAAATTTTATAATTACATTTTAGTAATTAAATACTAATATAATATTATAATCATATTATAAACATGTTGGAAATAATTTTTATAGAAGGGTATATTCGTAAATTGAATTAGTAAAAAAAGATGGCTTATGGGATGCTATTGTTAAACTGGAAAAAGTGAGAAAGAGATGCTATGCTGATGTGGCAGAGAGAGGTGAATAAAAAAATAGTAATTTTAGTATCTTGAATAGTAACTGATAAACATGGTCTTATACTCAAGAAAATTAACGTTTCGGCTATATACACCGCAAATTCCCACGTCCTTAAGGACGTACCCATTCCAGCAGTTCGTCGACTACCAGAGATGGGCCGGAGCCACACATGGTGATAGGAGACGGTGGATAGAGCTACCCATCATGGGTTTAGTATTTGCGACGGTATATCAGATTCCTCTCGTCGTCCTAGCTTGGCATCATCCGTTCACATGTCTCCCCATGATCTCGCCAACATCTGCTAAGAACCCTCCCCAATCAGCAACTCTTGGTGTAGCCTGCATCGGAAACCAAGACCATTTTGCCGCGGTACGACTTCAAACGTCTTTTTAATTACCTATTCATGCTTTTCATACATATGTCAATACTCTAACTCTAAATTTTTGTTCTCATAGATCTGGTTGTGTCCCAACGCTCCTCTTCCGCCGCCTCCACTAGAATGGGTCGAATATCATCATCCGAGCGTCGAAGGATGGGATGCTCCGTTTCAAGCTCAGATTGAGAGATTTAGAGCCTTGCGTGCCGAGTCCGGCCTTCCTTTACTATTTTCCTAGATTGTATTCCACAACTTTATTAAAATTATGAATGTATAGCTTTTTTTCCGTTCCTTGTAACGTTATTCGCATATTATCCGAATGAAAACCTTAACAATTCTTGTGTTCTGTTTAATTTGACCCTAAATCCATCAAATCCACTAGCTAAACACAATTTTATCAATTAACATTACAAAACCGTCGGAAAACCTAAACCCTAACCCTAAACCCTAAACCCTGCAAAACCCTAACTAGGGTTTGCACGTCCTTAACAACGTGCAAGCATTGCACGTCCTTAAGGACGTGTTTGCACATTGTTAAGGACGTGCAAGACGTTTTTAGCGGATGTGCACCGTCCCAGACTTGCACGTCCTTAAGGACGTGCTTGACGTGCAAATCCGTAATCCAGATTTGCGGTGTATATAGTGACACCCAAAATTAAAGATAAGCAAGTTATGTTATCTCTTGTAAGACGATGCAAACCCTAAAGTTTAGCTTGGGAAGCTACCTTTTTCAACCTCTGTCATGACACTTTTCCCTACAATACTTTCATCATATCTTTTATCCGTATACCTATAATCTAGGATGTAATTTTTTTTAAATACCGTGGATGTTTGAGGCTGTCTTGACTAATTCTCCACGGGCCTGAGTACTAGCATATAAATCACTCAAATTGCGAAAGTCAAGCATCAAATCGTTAAATATGCTCACCAATGAAAGCTTAAGCACCCACCTCCTAACAAATTGTAAAAAGTGAGATTTAAACCATTAACCTATAGCAAGGGAGGGGGGCCACTCTCGTATCTCTAACAAGGAATCTTTTAAGTGCTCGTTTGGTTGGCAACCAAAAAACCCAAGAAGTAGAACTTCTCGGAAAGTAGGAGAAATTCATGTGTTTGGTTGATATTTTTGAAATTAAAAAACGCAGGAATTCAACTTTCCGGGAAGTTGAATTTCCCCAAAATGGAGGAAGTTCACTTAAATAGTCCCCCAAGTAAATTCAACTTCCATCGTTTTGTATTTGAAAATCTCCAATTCCCCTTTTAATCATCTAAAATAAAAATAAAAATCAACCAAACACATTTTCACAATTCCCATTAATTGAACTTCCCGGAAATTCAATTCCCATGAAGTAACTTCCCGGAAATTTCAATTCCCACATTGAACCAAATAAACCCTAAAAGATTTGTGTTACCCGTTTTTATCATCAGAACAATGTGGAATTCAAATTAAGCAAGAATTAAGAGGTATCATCTCTCCCTACGAAAGTTACGAGGGTTGCAGTCACAAGGTTAGTATTAAAGATATATTAAGATATATTTGATATTATTATATTAGGATAGAAATACATATAGGTTTAAGTTGTCTATATCCGTAATGTTTTTATTGATCAAGAATTTACTTTATAATCTCCTTATATAAAGAGCTTAATAATAACATTCTAAATACGACATTCTCTCAGGAATTGTGTACTTTTATCTTTTCTATTATGGAGTTTCTTCTATCAATCTACGAGAATTTTAGCAACCTCTAAATTCTTCGATTAAGCATGACAAGATTCTTAGTCGATGAGATACAACTCAAATAAAAAATGTATAGCCGTAAAAGCTAGAGGCAACATTAACTCAAACATGTACTACAAAGATGCCCCAAGGTAAATCTAATCGAATCGCAAAACATACCTAAGTAACCCAAAACAAACTAATCTAGAAACTCGCTTGATTCGAGGCATACTCATTACCCACACTCGGAAAAAAAAAAAAAACCTTTTCATCTCATCAACTCATCAAGTGTTATTACTCCATGAAAATCTCAACCTAAAAAACCTGAATGACCCAAACCAAATGATTGAAACCTTTAAAATGAATACGCATGAAATAAGTTGGCGCGTGTATGTCCACGAATCAACGATGGGCCTCCTATGCATAATATATGTTGAGGGCCCAGCTCATTCCCCATTTTCTACTTAGTTTTTTTTTTTTTGATGAAATTTTCTACTTAGTGAGTATTTTTTTTAGGGAAATTTACAGAAAACGACCCCTTAAATACGTTGGTTTTCATTTAATCACCCCTTAAATTAAAAACTACAGAAAACCACCTCTTAAATGATACTCATCAACAAATCACCACCCTTTGTCTATTTTTGTTAAGTCATCCTTAAATATATTATATTTTAGGGTACATTACACATAACCACCCATAAATTATAGAACTTTTCACATAACCACCCATAAAAACTTAAATTACAGTAAACCACCCAAAAATTTGATTTGTTTTCATTTGACCACCCACACACATTAAACCTCTATTTGTTTTGTTTAAAACGACTAAAATACCCCTAATTCAAGTTTATTTGTTTGTATTTTGTAAAGGAAAGATGTTGCATGTAAAATAGACAAGGTCGTCTTTGGTAAACAAAAAAATTTAAGATAAATTAAGGGTGTGTTTGGATTCCATAATTATTTAATTATATATAATGTAATAGTTTTATCCCGGTGTATGTGATTATTTGGTTAAATTACTATTTTACCTCAGTTTTTATGAGATTTTTAGTTATATACAACCAACTGCTCACATAAACTTAAGTAAATAATTGAATTATAATTAAAATGAAATGAAATTATTTCATAAAAAAAAATGGAATGGAATTCAAACCCAACCTAAATACTCCAACCAATATATATCTAAATTGGATTTGCAGTAGCTCCTAACAGTTTCCTCTCCTTCAAATGTTGAATAAGATAGGGATATATAAGCTCTAAAATAAAACAAAATTGTTTCTTTAAAAGAAGGGTAAATTAGCTCATATCTTAAATTAAAAACCATATCATTTAAAAAATAAGCTAAGCTTATACATATCATTTGAAAAATTAGCCGAACATGAATAATTTTATTATAATTAATTTATCCTTTTTTAAAAGGGTTAAAGTAAAACCGAATTATTTAACAAATGAGAAGTCTTATGAAAATAAATCATTGCATTAAATACAAATAAGCTTGAATTAAGAGTATTTTAATCTTTTTAAACAAAATAAATAGAGGTTTAATGGGTGGGTGGTCTTATGAAAAGATAACTAATTTATGGGTGGTTTACTGTAATTTAAGTTTTTATGGGTGGTTATGTGAAAAGTACCACAATTTATGGGTGGTTATGTGTAATTTACCCTATATTTTAATATTTTTTAAACTCAAAATTTATGTATAAATATATTTAAATTTGAATTGAAGGGGTTGGATTGTATTATAGATATCATTTTTAAAAAATATATATAAATATAACTTAGAAATATCTTACGGTTTATGTCTTAAAATAATTTTGTAAACATTATTTAAATAATGTTTACAAAATTATTTTTTAAGTATAATATGATTATAAATAATAATTTCTATTTATAAAGTTAAAAATAATATTATAATTATTTATTTATATTTTAAAAATTGTCTTTCAATAATTAACCTTAAAAGAAAAATTATAATGAACCATTAAAAAAGAGGTTATTACTAACAATTAAAATAATTTAATGCATATTTTAAGTTGACAACTGTTAAAATATAATTTATTTAATGAAAACATAATGGATATTTGTGATTGGTGGTGATTTGTTAACAAAAATCATTTAAGGGGTGGTTAAGTGAAAAAAACAATATTTAAGGGGCGATTTTCTGTAAATTTCCCTTTTTTATATGTAATTAAATAATTCCTTATTTCCACCGTCACTACAAGGCCGCTTTCAAGTTTGAAACTACCCCGCTCCCACTTCCTCTTTGAATCAGATCTTGTGCGACGTCATTACGTTTAATGTGTATGGATTCGCATTATAACGTATTATATTTGATTGACATAATTTTAAATTAAATTTGAAATTACCCCGCTCCCACTTTATAACGTATTAAATACATTATAATGCAATATATATATATATATATATATATATATATATATATATATATATATATATATATATATATATATATATATATATATATATATATATATATATATATATATATATATATATATATATATGGGAATTTTCACATTCATCTATATCTATATCTATATCTATATAATACCTTAAAAGCAAAGATTTTTTTAACACGTGTCGCTCTCTCCTTCGATTTCGCATTCCTAGCCAATCAGATTATTTCTTTTTAATTACTCATTTTACCTTTTTTTTTATCCCAATCTTCACACATAGGGTTGATACTTCCTGTCCTCCGCCTAATTCACCGCCTCTCCACATCAGGCGCGACTCTTCCTCCTCCGCTTAGGTTCCGTCCCTTCCTCGCTGAGGTTCTACCGGAGGTTCATTCATCTTCCTCCTTTTCCTCCGCCGGCTTCGATATTGGCGTCGTTCGTGCCTCATGCCTTCGTCTTCCTCCTCCGCCAAAGTTATCCCGCTCGGGACTTTGTCTTCTTCCTCCGCCGAGGTTAGATCGCCTGTGCATCTCCATCTTCCTCTGCTTAGGGTTCATGCTTCATGAGGGTTTAATTTCCCCCCCTTCTTCTCAATTTGGAATGAACGGTTCCTTAGGGTTCATATTTTGCTCCGCCGACTTCGATCATGGCATCCTTAGTGCCGAGTGGGGATTCGCTGGTATCGATTGGGGATTCAGATTGCCGATTCGCTGGTATCGAGGCATTCGTCTTCCTCCTTCGCCGATGTTTCGCCTCATCCTCCTCCATCTTTCTCCGCTGGTATTGATTTCCATGAATTCGATCCTTTGAGTTTCATCATTTCTCCTGTTATTTTTGTTATTAAAAATTAGGGTTTGCCTTTGTTTTATCATTTTGATTTCGTTTCTTTGTTGAATTGTTGGATTTTCTGTGTTTCTCTGGGGTGAATTATCTTCAATGAATCCCGCTGCCTCCTTGGGCAAATTATCTCTCTACCTGTCTGATTCGGTGCAATTATTTTCTGAAATAACAGGTGTAGTTATGTGCAGACTTTGATCCGAAAATGCTGCTTCCTTTCATGTGCAACAGTCAGCACTATACGTCGGAGAAGGTTTGTATTGTTCATTGGTGGTTTGGGTAGTTTTATTTACTCTTCCAATATATAATTTTGAACTGTAACAGGTTGACTATTCTTAATCAAATTCTAGGCATATGAATACAGATCAAGGGACAAATGTCTTCACATTGTATATTTTTTTTCTTCCTCTGAATCTCTTCAAATTCCAGGCATATGAATACAGATCAAGGGACAAATGTCTTCGTCAATTTTTTGTTTACAAAACCCCTTTGAAAAGTTAGTTTTCTTTAATTTGAATAGTGTAAATTTGATTTTCAATTTAGAGATCAACTATTATACTGTTTTTTTTTTCTTCCTCTGAATCTCTTCACACTGTATATTTTTTTTGGATACAGATCAAGGGACAAATGTCCCTCATTTACTGGGTTGGAATGGTAGGACTGTATGTTATTTGAACATTATTTTCATTCACGTGCTCTTTTGGCAATTGTTTTAAGTTTGATAATGTCTATTGCTGATAAATTTTATAGCATGGCACCTTTGTTGGGCAAGGGTTGTGAGCATTGCTGGACCATTATAGTTTAACACACCTTTTTCTGTTGTTTTGGATAGGTGGGTTGTCATTGTTTTGGATAAGTTTGATAATGTTTATATCTCCCTTGATGTTTCCATCCTTGTCATGTTTGGGTGAGAAATTGCTTGCTCTCGATATACTTTAGTCATGTTTTTATCAAATTTTTAATAATAATTTACCACATCAGAAATTGCTTGCTCTCGATATACTTGAGTGAGCTTATTATATCTTACTTTTAATAAATTACAAATTCCATCGTAATTGGCCTTATTCACTTATTTGATTCGATGGATTTTTGAGCTATGAGTGCTGCTGGAATGTTTCTATGAACATTTTTTTGAGCTTCAACCGTTTATATTAACATTTTAGACAATTTTGTCCATGTTATGTGTGCTCCAGTTTGTTTATTGATGCTTCAATATTTTTTAAATTGAATTCTGAATTTGTGGATTGCAGATCGAGCAGAAGGTTAGGTTGAGAGGGGAATGCAGGTTTCAGGCAGACGGTTCAACATGTTTGTCCATGTTATGCTTACTCCCTTTTATTTGTTGGTGTTTCTACATTTTCTAAGTTCTTTCTAAATTTGTGGATTGCAGACCGAGCAGAAGTTTCAGTGATATTGAAGCTGAGCGAGGTGAATACTCATGGTACAGATTAACTCAAACGAGTTGAAATTCACCTGTTTTTTTCAACCTGTTTTTTTTCAACTATGAAATCCAATAAAAATATTTAGCAAGGTATTTATAGATCAACTATTATTCTGTTTTTTTTTCCCTTCCTCTGAATCTCTTCACGTTGTATATTTTATATCTAGATTAGGCGATCATTGATATTCAACATGAAGCTTCTTATTTGTGGGATGTTCTGTGCTAAAATTTTATATCTACTCTAGACTCTAGACTGTGGATTAGTACCTTCTGTGACTTTATTTCGTATTAACCAATTATGTCTCAATCACCTTATTGAGGCTACAAATGCTATAGTAGCACTTTAGCGCATACACTTCACTTTTTTGTAAGTACCATTGACTTTCTCATTTAATTATCTCTATATACAACAAAATAACATTCAGGGATTAGATTTATTTAGCTATATTGTGAATATTACCTAAGCTTATAACTTCCTCATCATGTTGTGAACAAATTGACTTTACTTTCTGCTGCTGACCATAGTATATGAACTTCGTTTATGTTGCTTTGTGGCATTGCCACCGATTCATCATTTTCCATTTCAACCAAGTTTATCATATTTGGCTACCTTTTTGTGTAGATCTTCTCAGATGTTGCTCCATATACCGCTGAGAATTTACGTGCTCTGTTTACGGGTAAGTTTTCCATCGAACTTGAAATCTATATTTTGCTTCTGTTTATTCCCTTTTTATTTTGATAATTTGTTGCTTATAACTCTCTAACAGTCATAGAGGAGGCCTTTATATGTTTGTTTACGGTTGTGTATCTTTGTAAGTAAGTGTTTTATTTTTAGGTGATTGTTCATTTACTAGGATCTTTGCAAATAAGTGCCCTGGGTGCCAAAATGAATTTATTTGATAGATTCGCTAGAGTTGTTAAGGTAGTAATTAAAAATCCAGCTTCATATATTACTGTTTGATACTATGATTGTAGACTCTAACATGTGGTCTTTTCCTTTGACAAGAATAGTCATATGCAAACGCTCTCATAAGCACATTTGAGGATCCGAAGAAGATCTTAGATCAAACTGTGCTTGAAATGAATGATGATTTGATTAAAATGCGACAAGCAACAGCATATGTATGTTATGCCTTTATAAATGCCAAGACCTTGCTTTTATGTCAATCATTTCCTTCCTCACCTAATCACCTTAATAGGGACATGGACCACATGGTATGGTTCTATTGTTGATCTTCAATTTCCTGGTCTCAGAAGGTTCTTGCATCTCAGAAACAACTACAGAACAAGTACAAAGCTATACAACATGCTTCAGAAAATTGGTAAGAAACTTCTCAGAATTCCGATTTCTTGGTTGTTAGTCTCGCAGTTAATTGTAGTTTGGGTAAACAGGTACAAAAGAGCTCAACTTGCTATGAGCAAAGGGAAATTGCTTGCTCTCGATATACTTTAGTCATGTTTTTATCAAATTTTTAATAATAATTTACCACATCAGAAATTGCTTGCTCTCGATATACTTGAGTGAGCTTATTATATCTTACTTTTAATAAATTACAAATTCCATCGTAATTGGCCTTATTCACTTATTTGATTCGATGGATTTTTGAGCTATGAGTGCTGCTGGAATGTTTCTATGAACATTTTTTTGAGCTTCAACCGTTTATATTAACATTTTAGACAATTTTGTCCATGTTATGTGTGCTCCAGTTTGTTTATTGATGCTTCAATATTTTTTAAATTGAATTCTGAATTTGTGGATTGCAGATCGAGCAGAAGGTTAGGTTGAGAGGGGAATGCAGGTTTCAGGCAGACGGTTCAACATGTTTGTCCATGTTATGCTTACTCCCTTTTATTTGTTGGTGTTTCTACATTTTCTAAGTTCTTTCTAAATTTGTGGATTGCAGACCGAGCAGAAGTTTCAGTGATATTGAAGCTGAGCGAGGTGAATACTCATGGTACAGATTAACTCAAACGAGTTGAAATTCACCTGTTTTTTTCAACCTGTTTTTTTTCAACTATGAAATCCAATAAAAATATTTAGCAAGGTATTTATAGATCAACTATTATTCTGTTTTTTTTTCCCTTCCTCTGAATCTCTTCACGTTGTATATTTTATATCTAGATTAGGCGATCATTGATATTCAACATGAAGCTTCTTATTTGTGGGATGTTCTGTGCTAAAATTTTATATCTACTCTAGACTCTAGACTGTGGATTAGTACCTTCTGTGACTTTATTTCGTATTAACCAATTATGTCTCAATCACCTTATTGAGGCTACAAATGCTATAGTAGCACTTTAGCGCATACACTTCACTTTTTTGTAAGTACCATTGACTTTCTCATTTAATTATCTCTATATACAACAAAATAACATTCAGGGATTAGATTTATTTAGCTATATTGTGAATATTACCTAAGCTTATAACTTCCTCATCATGTTGTGAACAAATTGACTTTACTTTCTGCTGCTGACCATAGTATATGAACTTCGTTTATGTTGCTTTGTGGCATTGCCACCGATTCATCATTTTCCATTTCAACCAAGTTTATCATATTTGGCTACCTTTTTGTGTAGATCTTCTCAGATGTTGCTCCATATACCGCTGAGAATTTACGTGCTCTGTTTACGGGTAAGTTTTCCATCGAACTTGAAATCTATATTTTGCTTCTGTTTATTCCCTTTTTATTTTGATAATTTGTTGCTTATAACTCTCTAACAGTCATAGAGGAGGCCTTTATATGTTTGTTTACGGTTGTGTATCTTTGTAAGTAAGTGTTTTATTTTTAGGTGATTGTTCATTTACTAGGATCTTTGCAAATAAGTGCCCTGGGTGCCAAAATGAATTTATTTGATAGATTCGCTAGAGTTGTTAAGGTAGTAATTAAAAATCCAGCTTCATATATTACTGTTTGATACTATGATTGTAGACTCTAACATGTGGTCTTTTCCTTTGACAAGAATAGTCATATGCAAACGCTCTCATAAGCACATTTGAGGATCCGAAGAAGATCTTAGATCAAACTGTGCTTGAAATGAATGATGATTTGATTAAAATGCGACAAGCAACAGCATATGTATGTTATGCCTTTATAAATGCCAAGACCTTGCTTTTATGTCAATCATTTCCTTCCTCACCTAATCACCTTAATAGGGACATGGACCACATGGTATGGTTCTATTGTTGATCTTCAATTTCCTGGTCTCAGAAGGTTCTTGCATCTCAGAAACAACTACAGAACAAGTACAAAGCTATACAACATGCTTCAGAAAATTGGTAAGAAACTTCTCAGAATTCCGATTTCTTGGTTGTTAGTCTCGCAGTTAATTGTAGTTTGGGTAAACAGGTACAAAAGAGCTCAACTTGCTATGAGCAAAGGGGATGAGGATCTAGCTCGTGAAGCTATAAAGAGATGTAAATCTTATGTTGTAAGCTTTTGTCGAGTTTTTTGTTGGCCTTCTGGGAAAAATTACTTGCTTTGCTTGATTTTGCTTTTCCGATTGCGTCTTCTGGGTTCTTAAGCTTAATGGATTCAAGGAAAAGAATTGTATTTAAGTTATAATAACTGGTTACATATCATTCCAAATTTTCTGCCGTATGAATAGTTTGTAAGAAAATTAAGTACCACAACAAAGTGCAAATCCTGTCCTTGAATAACTTTCTTGCATTTTCCATGATTATGGATTAACGAGAACTTCAAATTGTCACATGTAAATGTGCTGAAAATATACCTTTTATTATGTTAATGCTAGGATAGAAGAATCATGTTGGGTTGATTTTTCCAAAATCTTGGTAGACGGCAGGGAAATGCCAAAGGATCCTCATCAGGCGCTCTCTCCTTAAAAGCAAAGATTTTTTTAACACGTGTCGCTCTCTCCTTCGATTTCGCATTCCTAGCCAATCAGATTATTTCTTTTTAATTACTCATTTTACCTTTTTTTTTATCCCAATCTTCACACATAGGGTTGATACTTCCTGTCCTCCGCCTAATTCACCGCCTCTCCACATCAGGCGCGACTCTTCCTCCTCCGCTTAGGTTCCGTCCCTTCCTCGCTGAGGTTCTACCGGAGGTTCATTCATCTTCCTCCTTTTCCTCCGCCGGCTTCGATATTGGCGTCGTTCGTGCCTCATGCCTTCGTCTTCCTCCTCCGCCAAAGTTATCCCGCTCGGGACTTTGTCTTCTTCCTCCGCCGAGGTTAGATCGCCTGTGCATCTCCATCTTCCTCTGCTTAGGGTTCATGCTTCATGAGGGTTTAATTTCCCCCCCTTCTTCTCAATTTGGAATGAACGGTTCCTTAGGGTTCATATTTTGCTCCGCCGACTTCGATCATGGCATCCTTAGTGCCGAGTGGGGATTCACTGGTATCGATTGGGGATTCAGATTGCCGATTCGCTGGTATCGAGGCATTCGTCTTCCTCCTTCGCCGATGTTTCGCCTCATCCTCCTCCATCTTTCTCCGCTGGTATTGATTTCCATGAATTCGATCCTTTGAGTTTCATCATTTCTCCTGTTATTTTTGTTATTAAAAATTAGGGTTTGCCTTTGTTTTATCATTTTGATTTCGTTTCTTTGTTGAATTGTTGGATTTTCTGTGTTTCTCTGGGGTGAATTATCTTCAATGAATCCCGCTGCCTCCTTGGGCAAATTATCTCTCTACCTGTCTGATTCGGTGCAATTATTTTCTGAAATAACAGGTGTAGTTATGTGCAGACTTTGATCCGAAAATGCTGCTTCCTTTCATGTGCAACAGTCAGCACTATACGTCGGAGAAGGTTTGTATTGTTCATTGGTGGTTTGGGTAGTTTTATTTACTCTTCCAATATATAATTTTGAACTGTAACAGGTTGACTATTCTTAATCAAATTCTAGGCATATGAATACAGATCAAGGGACAAATGTCTTCACATTGTATATTTTTTTTCTTCCTCTGAATCTCTTCAAATTCCAGGCATATGAATACAGATCAAGGGACAAATGTCTTCGTCAATTTTTTGTTTACAAAACCCCTTTGAAAAGTTAGTTTTCTTTAATTTGAATAGTGTAAATTTGATTTTCAATTTAGAGATCAACTATTATACTGTTTTTTTTTTCTTCCTCTGAATCTCTTCACACTGTATATTTTTTTTGGATACAGATCAAGGGACAAATGTCCCTCATTTACTGGGTTGGAATGGTAGGACTGTATGTTATTTGAACATTATTTTCATTCACGTGCTCTTTTGGCAATTGTTTTAAGTTTGATAATGTCTATTGCTGATAAATTTTATAGCATGGCACCTTTGTTGGGCAAGGGTTGTGAGCATTGCTGGACCATTATAGTTTAACACACCTTTTTCTGTTGTTTTGGATAGGTGGGTTGTCATTGTTTTGGATAAGTTTGATAATGTTTATATCTCCCTTGATGTTTCCATCCTTGTCATGTTTGGGTGAGAAATTGCTTGCTCTCGATATACTTTAGTCATGTTTTTATCAAATTTTTAATAATAATTTACCACATCAGAAATTGCTTGCTCTCGATATACTTGAGTGAGCTTATTATATCTTACTTTTAATAAATTACAAATTCCATCGTAATTGGCCTTATTCACTTATTTGATTCGATGGATTTTTGAGCTATGAGTGCTGCTGGAATGTTTCTATGAACATTTTTTTGAGCTTCAACCGTTTATATTAACATTTTAGACAATTTTGTCCATGTTATGTGTGCTCCAGTTTGTTTATTGATGCTTCAATATTTTTTAAATTGAATTCTGAATTTGTGGATTGCAGATCGAGCAGAAGGTTAGGTTGAGAGGGGAATGCAGGTTTCAGGCAGACGGTTCAACATGTTTGTCCATGTTATGCTTACTCCCTTTTATTTGTTGGTGTTTCTACATTTTCTAAGTTCTTTCTAAATTTGTGGATTGCAGACCGAGCAGAAGTTTCAGTGATATTGAAGCTGAGCGAGGTGAATACTCATGGTACAGATTAACTCAAACGAGTTGAAATTCACCTGTTTTTTTCAACCTGTTTTTTTTCAACTATGAAATCCAATAAAAATATTTAGCAAGGTATTTATAGATCAACTATTATTCTGTTTTTTTTTCCCTTCCTCTGAATCTCTTCACGTTGTATATTTTATATCTAGATTAGGCGATCATTGATATTCAACATGAAGCTTCTTATTTGTGGGATGTTCTGTGCTAAAATTTTATATCTACTCTAGACTCTAGACTGTGGATTAGTACCTTCTGTGACTTTATTTCGTATTAACCAATTATGTCTCAATCACCTTATTGAGGCTACAAATGCTATAGTAGCACTTTAGCGCATACACTTCACTTTTTTGTAAGTACCATTGACTTTCTCATTTAATTATCTCTATATACAACAAAATAACATTCAGGGATTAGATTTATTTAGCTATATTGTGAATATTACCTAAGCTTATAACTTCCTCATCATGTTGTGAACAAATTGACTTTACTTTCTGCTGCTGACCATAGTATATGAACTTCGTTTATGTTGCTTTGTGGCATTGCCACCGATTCATCATTTTCCATTTCAACCAAGTTTATCATATTTGGCTACCTTTTTGTGTAGATCTTCTCAGATGTTGCTCCATATACCGCTGAGAATTTACGTGCTCTGTTTACGGGTAAGTTTTCCATCGAACTTGAAATCTATATTTTGCTTCTGTTTATTCCCTTTTTATTTTGATAATTTGTTGCTTATAACTCTCTAACAGTCATAGAGGAGGCCTTTATATGTTTGTTTACGGTTGTGTATCTTTGTAAGTAAGTGTTTTATTTTTAGGTGATTGTTCATTTACTAGGATCTTTGCAAATAAGTGCCCTGGGTGCCAAAATGAATTTATTTGATAGATTCGCTAGAGTTGTTAAGGTAGTAATTAAAAATCCAGCTTCATATATTACTGTTTGATACTATGATTGTAGACTCTAACATGTGGTCTTTTCCTTTGACAAGAATAGTCATATGCAAACGCTCTCATAAGCACATTTGAGGATCCGAAGAAGATCTTAGATCAAACTGTGCTTGAAATGAATGATGATTTGATTAAAATGCGACAAGCAACAGCATATGTATGTTATGCCTTTATAAATGCCAAGACCTTGCTTTTATGTCAATCATTTCCTTCCTCACCTAATCACCTTAATAGGGACATGGACCACATGGTATGGTTCTATTGTTGATCTTCAATTTCCTGGTCTCAGAAGGTTCTTGCATCTCAGAAACAACTACAGAACAAGTACAAAGCTATACAACATGCTTCAGAAAATTGGTAAGAAACTTCTCAGAATTCCGATTTCTTGGTTGTTAGTCTCGCAGTTAATTGTAGTTTGGGTAAACAGGTACAAAAGAGCTCAACTTGCTATGAGCAAAGGGGATGAGGATCTAGCTCGTGAAGCTATAAAGAGATGTAAATCTTATGTTGTAAGCTTTTGTCGAGTTTTTTGTTGGCCTTCTGGGAAAAATTACTTGCTTTGCTTGATTTTGCTTTTCCGATTGCGTCTTCTGGGTTCTTAAGCTTAATGGATTCAAGGAAAAGAATTGTATTTAAGTTATAATAACTGGTTACATATCATTCCAAATTTTCTGCCGTATGAATAGTTTGTAAGAAAATTAAGTACCACAACAAAGTGCAAATCCTGTCCTTGAATAACTTTCTTGCATTTTCCATGATTATGGATTAACGAGAACTTCAAATTGTCACATGTAAATGTGCTGAAAATATACCTTTTATTATGTTAATGCTAGGATAGAAGAATCATGTTGGGTTGATTTTTCCAAAATCTTGGTAGACGGCAGGGAAATGCCAAAGGATCAAGTTACGTGTGCTTTCACAAAATGACTTCATATTTATAAATTAATTGCATCTGGCTATCAAGATTCTTTATTGGCATATATTTTTTATTAGGAGAAGTAATTTTGAGGAAACCAAATTTAAGTGACGAATCTTTCCCCACTTTTATGCTCAAATAACTTGCACGCAATGGTTTGACAGGATAACCGATAATGCAAGTGCATTGAAGACTCAACTTGATCAACAAAAGACCATTGTTGATAATATTGTCTTGAATACTAGGGTATGTCAATTTTTTTTTTATGGGTGAACTCATCAGCCTTTATCTCTGTGATATCAGATGCATCAGTATATGGGTAGTGAATAATATATGGATAATATGTTCTTCTTGGTAGCTTTTGGAAAGCAAGATACAAGAGGCAAGATCGAAGAAAGATACCCTCAAAGCATGTGCCCAGTCTACAAATTTGATCGACTACTTATTCTTCACTAGGACTGCAACCAAAGTAACAGAGCTGCTAGGAACTGTAAACACCAGCAGTGCTCTTGGAGCCTTTGAGAAAATGAAAGAAAAGGGTAAGGATTTTGGGGATCTCTTAGAAGAAACATTGGTGAATAAATATTTCGACTAAAAAGTTTATCATTCAATATAATTAATTGATTCAACCATTCTCTTATCAGTGTTGGCCATGGAGTCACAAGCAAAGTGCTTAATCAGTTGGCAACCGATGACCTTGAAGGAAAGGTATAAATCTGAATTCATTACTTGATGGTGAGCGAAAACATGAATGAATTTTACTTTCCTGCTTTAAGTAATCTTTATATTTACCGTTTAGTTTGTATATCATTTATTATTAACCTATAAATGTTATCCATCCCATTGTATTAATTAATATTTTTTTCTCCAAGATTTGCATGGACGAAACCTATAACACCGAACTCTGTGCCTTTTCTGAACACATATGTTGTTCGAGAACAATATTGTTGTTTTAGGCTTTCCAAACATTTGTATATATTTTATTTGGTCATTCCTTCGAATAAATATTTTATATTCTCATTTACCTTTTTTTCCGTCGCAACTGCGCCATGGCGCGGGAATTCCACTAGTTCACCCCTTAGAATACATTCGTGAGACCATGTATGAACCGTCGGATAATGATGATTTGGATGGTTAGATTTAAAGGAAATAATGGAAATATTTTAAATAAAGAAATATTACATTTCTCTCTCCAAATCTCTTGTTTATCTCTAATTATTAATAATACTAACGTCAGTTCTATTCAATTGCAACGTGAATATTCAAAGTGAATATGTATTCAGATGAATAATTAATAATTTATTCATATGAATAAGTGGAGTTTATTCAAATGAATATTTATTCCGATTACAAACTAATAATATATTCAAATGAATAAGTGGACTGTATTTAAATGAATATTTAGTCGGTTGGATAACTAATAATTTATTCAGATGACTAAGTCGAATATATGCAAATGAATATTTATTCAGATGAATATGACGCCAATATTCAAATGAATATTTATTCAAATGAATATTTATTCAAATGAAGAAGTCGACTGTATTAAAGTGAATATTCATTCATATTCAAACGTAACTTACGTATTTTGTGTTTAAATGGATGTATATTAAAAGCAATTAATTTTTTTAAATTTGTAAGTTTCCATAAATTACTCTTTTTAGTCTTAACATTCATCATTACCCTTAATTCAAAATTAATCGAATGGCTTAAAATTGTTCTCCCGGATGCATTCTAAGGGATGAATGCATTGGATAGTTACTATATATATATATAGGGTGAGGTTAAAGTGAAAAAAGGGCTTAAGATGAAAATTTCTCTTAAAGTGAAAATGAGTTAAAAAACATACCCGCGTCCCAACAGTAGAAGCAGGCAAGCAGGTTGCTCTCGGACTCCCGCACCCACACCCGCGTCGAGCCACCTCCGGCCACCAGCGCCTGGCCGCGCTCGAGCCAACCCCTGGGCGCACCCCCGAGCCTTGACTAGGCTTGGTTCGAGCCAACTGTTGCCCAAGCGAGCCCAGTCAAAGCCCCACGTCGCTTCTTCTCTCATCGGCCTCCCACGCCACCCACGAGCCACCTCCGGCCACCAGCCCCCCCCCCCCCCTCAAGCTCGAACCCCCTCCCTCAAGCGCACCCCCCGAGACCGGAACCCCCATGGTTCGAGCCCAGCCAAGCCTACACCGAGCCCATCTTCCCCAACAGCGCTAATCGGTGCTTTTCGCTCGGAATACCTTCGAAATCCCGATTTTTCTCCTTGTTTCCACTCGAATTTGGTATGATTTCTAACCCTAAACTTGTTTATTACAACTATTTAGATTGTTTGAATGATTTAGGTTGAGATTGAAAACCTAGGGTTTGATTTAGGAGCGGAATTTGGGGCTTTTTGCCAAAAGCCAAATTAATTGAAATTGATGATATGGTTGTGTTGTTGGGTTGATTTTGAGCTAATTTCATGTTCATATCATTGTCAAATTGTTTATAGATCATTAGCTAATTGGATTTTGAAATTTTATATTGCGATATGTTTTATAATTTGGGGCTTTTTGCCAAAAGCCAAATTGATTGAAATTGATGATATGGTTGTGTTGTTGGGTTGATTTTGAGCTAATTTCATGTTCATATCATTGTCAAATTGTTTATGGATCATGAGCTAATTGAATTTTAGAATTTTATATTGCGATATGTTTTAGAATTTGGGGCTTTTTGCCAAAAGCTAAATTGACTGAAATTGATGATATGGTTGTGTTGTTGGGTTGATTTGGAGCTAATTTCATGTTCATAGCATTGTCAAATTGTTTATGGATCATAATCTAATTGGATTTTAGAATTTTATTGCGATATATTTTAGAATTTTGGGTTTTTTTGCCAACATCCAAATTGATTGAAATTGATTATATGGTTGTGATGTTGGGTTGATTTGGAGCTAATTTCATGTTCATAGCATTGCCAAATTGGTTGTGAATAATGAGCTAATTGAATTTTAGAATTTTGTTGCGATATGTTTTAGGTCGATTAGGTTCTTCTATTTTAGCATGAAAATCATAATTTGGCCTATTAGCTAAATTGGTAGAGCAATGTGCGTTTGCACAAAGATGTGGGTTCAAATCCCACATAGGTTACATAATAGACAAGAGCGCAACAATCGCAAATTGTTAATCATGCACATTATAATCTTAGTTATGCACAATTGTATCCTACTTTTGCACAATCCTATCTTACTTTTGCACAATTGTATTATTAGATATGCACAACATAATGTTACATTTGTAAAACATAGTGTTATATTTGCACAACTTAAAGTTATATTTTACACAATATAATGTTATATTCGCACAACATTATATTATATGTGCACAACGTAACATTATAGTATTAGATATGCACAACATAATGTTAGATTTGCAAAACATAGTGTTATATTTGCACACCTTAAAGTTATATTTGCACAATATAATGTTATATTCGCACAACATAATATTATATGTGCACAACGTAACATTATATTATTAGATATGCACAATATAATGTTACATTTGCAAAACATAGTGTTATATTTGCACAACTTAAAGTTATATTTGCACAATATAATGTTATATATGCATTATATCATCTTATTTGTGCACATTATCATTTTATTATTGCACTTTATAATCTTATTCTTGAACGGGAACACAAAAAAAGCAACCATAAATAGCTTATGCGGGATTTTGAACTCGAACCTTTGTGCATGAGCACATCACTATACCATTTTTTGAGCTGATAGGCTTTTAATGACACATGTTGCATTAAAGTACAACACTGTCATAAAATAGCGGTCCATAAAGAAAATTTTTGGTATGACACATTATGAAAATGCACATTTATTAATAATAACATTTATTGTATTATTTGTTCACTTTATATTTTGTAATCTCATCTTTTTCCCTTTTTAATATAAAGACAAAAATTGTAATGTAACATTCTTATTGTATTTTTATAATATTATAGTTGCACCTAACAATATTATTTCAAATAAAAATTACGGGCTAAAATATGTAATTTTCATAATTGAAATAAGGGCATTATTCGTATGAATGGAAAGTTTGGGGGGGGGGGGGGGGGCGTGTGAAATTTACCCCATAATTAGGGTCATTTAACCATTTTCCCATTTATTCATAAAATTAGGCCCATTTACACCAAAATTAGGCCCATTTACATCCAAATTATATATATATATATATATATATATATATAGGGAAGCTGTAAAATGTAAAAACTCCTTAACGTGTAAAATCCGCTTAATGTGTAAAATTTTATATTTTAATCATAGGGCACGACTTGATTTAAAAAAAAAAATTGAACCCGCCTCTCCCATTCCAGATCCGTCTCGCACCGCTGCCGACCGCCACTGCACTTGCAACACCATCCCGCACTCCTGCCGACCACCAGCCACAACCAGCACCTCCGTCCACTCCCATCGCCATCCACTTTCATTCCCATCGCCGTCCAGGGCTGTTTCGAGCCCAAACTCGGGGGGTTCCGACAGCGACTCCCATCGCATCCCATCGCCGTCCACTGCTGCTCGAGCCCGCACTCGCCTTTATTCGCCCGCAATCGCACTCTCGCTTCCCTCTCTACTCGCAATCTCACTTGCTTGCTTCCCAGATCTGAGATCTGAAATCGAATTAGACCCAAGCGCCGACGTTGATGTTGTCTTCCCCTTGCTTCCCTCTCTGCTCGCAATCTCCTTCTCTTCGCCAGCGCTCGCTCGCTCTCGATTTGGCCATTTACAAGCTTCGCTCCTCCATTGATTCTCGTGTGTTTGATGAAATCTTGGATCCTAAGCTCGTCGTGAAGGTTTTTACACATCTTTCCCTTTTCCCCCTAAATTAATTTTAGGTTTTTCAGCTTGATGTAAATGCATTTGCTGCTATATACATTTGTAGCTGGAAGAGAAATTGAACAGAGCTAGATGTATTATTGTTGAACAGAGCTAGATGATTTATATCTATTTCCAATTTGGGGCTTTTTGCCAAAAGCCAAATTGATTGAAATTGATGATATAGTTGTGTTGTTGGGTTGATTTTGAGCTAATTTCATGTTCATATAATTGTCAAATTGTTTATGGATCATGAGCTAATTGAATTTTAGAATTTTATATTGCGATATGTTTTAGAATTTGGGGCTTTTTGCCAAAAGATAAACTGACTGAAATTGATGATATGGTTGTGTTGTTGGGTTGATTTGGAGCTAATTTCATGTTCATAGCATTGTCAAATTGTTTATGGATCATGATCTAATTGAAGTTTGGAATTTTATATTGCGATATGCTTTAGAATTTGGGGTTTTTTGCCAACAGCCAAATTGACTGAAATTGATGATATGGTTATGTTGTTGGGTTGATTTGGAGCTTATTTCATTTTATAGCATTGTCAAATTGTTTGTGAATCATGAGCTAATTGAATTTTAGAATTTTATTGCAATATGCTTTAGGTCGATTAGGTTCTTCTATTTTAGCATAAAAATCATAATTTAGCCTATTAGCTCAATTGGTAGAGCAATGTGCGTTTGCACAAAAGATGTGGGTTCAAATCCCATACAGGTTACATAATAGACAAGAGCGCAACAATTGCAAATTGTTAATCATGCACATTATAATCTAAGTTATGCACTTTTTAACCTTAATTATGCACATTTTAATCTTATTTATGCACTTTAATTTTAAAAGCTTATAGGTAAAAAATCGATTTCAAACTTACATCTATCAACCTAAATTATCCGAGAGGTGAACCCAGACTCTCAAAAGTAAAAAATAAAATAAAATTAAGACATCGATTTCAAAAGCACATCTTTTGTCTTATTAATGCACATTATGATCTTACATTTGCACAATTGTATCTTACTTTTGCACAATTGTAGTTTAAATTTGCACAATTGTATCCTACTTTAAATTTGCACAATTGCACAATTAAAGTTGCACAAATGCACTTTACAGTTGCACAAATGCACTTCACAGTTGCACAAATGCACTCCACAGTTCCACAAATGCACTTCACAGTTGCACAAAATGTATCGAAAACGGGAAAAAGTGCATTTACCCATAAAATTAGACATATTTACCAATTTACCCATAAATTAAACATATTTCAATTATAAATTTTTATAATTGAAATATGCACATTTACCTATTTACCCCATAATGAATTATTTTGTCTGCAAAAAATAAACTTATATTTGCACAATAAGATGTTATATGTGCACAAAAGCAAGTTATACTTGCACAGCAGAAAGTGTTACCACAAAAAACAAAGTTCTGGGACAAAAAAAAAAAAAAAAAAAACGGGTCCGAGAAGGGGGGGCACATGCATGGGCAAGGGGGGCAGATATTCTACTAATGAAATTAGGCCCATTAGTAATTAAATTAGGCCCATTAGCAAATTTTACGCGATAAGCAAATTTTACACGTTAAGGAGTTTTTACATTTGAAGTAAACCATATATATATATATTGAACCGGAATAAATTTGACTGTTGGCAGAGCCAACTAGGCAAGAGTATTCTTACGGACGATACTGCTCAAGACAGCAGCTGGAGAACCCAAAATCTAGATGAGATAGTCGGTCAGCATCTTGATTGCCATCCATAAATACATGAGAGACCTCAAATTCTGGAATCATATTCAGAGCGCATAGAGTGTCGGATAGAAGCATCTCTATATCGCCACAACAAGACACACCTGCCTTGAGGCTTTTGATAATACTAAGATTATCACCTTCAATGCAGATACGCGGAATTTTTAATTCAACTGCTTTGAGTACACCTCTCCAAAGGCCAAAGCATTCAGAACCAATGGCAGAAGCGAGTGGGGAGGAGCCAGATTCAACATATCGAGCACAACCCATGCAATCCCTGATTAAGAACCCATAAGTTCCTAGTTTGTCAGAGGAGAAGGCTCCATCAAAATTTAGTTTGTACCAGTTATCTATGAGTTTTTTCCACTTTGTGATCCTTTTCCTAGTCTTTGATGGTTTGATCATTTTGTTATATGTGTCCTTATTTGTGCTTAAGTCATCCATTTTTTCTTTTTCCCAATTGGTTAATTGTTCTTTTATGAATAATGCTATTGTTTTTAGGTTGGCTTTGATTTTATCGAAAAGAGCTTTGTTCCTGAAATACCATAAACACCGTCAGGCAGTGGCAAGAAATGAGAATTCTAATTTACTTAAAGAAGCATGGAGTGCTTTCAATTATTTTTTGAGTGGTGTTATATACTATTTGGAGGGTGTTGTAAATTTTTGGGGATAGATGTTGTAGTGTGATTGATGTTGCTGGGCAATGGAATAATAAGTGATCAGTATCTTTGAAGTTCATGCCACATGAAGGGCAGTTAGTGGGAATGCCCACACCTCTAGAAGCTAGCTTAGTAGATGTTGGTAGACCATTTTTGGAGATGCACGACAAGAAATCTTTAATTTTTGGGGACACATCCAACTTCCATATCCAATAGAGCTCCGATACAGAGTGATTTTTTTTCTTTGTTTATAAGATCCATGGTCGAGGCCGTTGAGAACTACCCGTTTTTACTGGGAGCCTAGTATAACCGATCTTGTTGGATATGTTTTGGGATTGGAGTTTGTGTTATGTTTATCAGCGTTTCTCTACTGATTTGGTTGTTTAAGGTTTTCTGTAATTTGTTAGTGTCCCAGGATTGATCCTCAAATATAAAGTTTCCGACTAAAAGATTCGTGTCGATTGATTCTATTGTTGTAGCTTTTGCAAGTAGGGGGAGTCCCCAATCCACTAATCCTTCCCGAAATTTATGGATTTACCATTAGCGATGCCCCATCGTAGTCTTGTTTTTGATACGTTTGTAATCCCCGATCCTTCGCCTGTGGGCTCAAGATCAAGAATCACGCCGTATATTTGCCCGATCTTGCAATGCTCTTCCAATATCTCTTGATTGAACAATTAATTAGAAGCGACAGTTTTTAACTTATACAATTTAAATAAAACAATAGCGACGGAAGAAAGGAAAGGAGCGAGAGCCAGCGAGGGTGCGTCGGCTAGCACGAGGAGCCGAGGTGCTGAGATCGCTGGGAGCGAAGTGCCGAGATGCCGAGGATGCCGCGAGGACACACGGGAACCCTGATGGTGTTCGCTGGGAGCGATCCCGGATGCCAGCGAAGCCGAGCACGAGCGAGAGCGAGGGAGCGCGCACAAGCGAGGGAGCGCTTGGGTGCCTCGCGCTGGAGACCCCGGAGCCGATGCCCAGACGCTGGTCCTCCTTGTTGCGACGATTTTGATGATATAGGGTTTGTGTTTATTTGTGTTTGGTTTTGCCGATTGCAAAGGGATTGAAGGTGATGATGATTGTGGTGCCGAAGTTCATAGAACACAAGAGCAAGAGAGCTTTTTGGGATTGAAATCGAAGAACCCTTTAATCCATAAAGGGTTCCTCAATTCTATTCAATCTGATTAATTCAAAGAGAACTACATTGTTTAAATAGAAATTGCATAACCAATTCCACCTTGCAAGAGTGGAGGTTTGGTTTCTTAAAGATATCATTTTAAACCTAAAGATAAAAGTAAACCTAAAGAAGATATAACTTCAAAACTTGGTGGACAAGACTTCTATCTAGAGGAGATATAGTCTTCCACATTATTAATCCTAAGTACATAAAACAATAGAATTAATTAATTAACTTAAGTAACTCGGCCCAACACAAGAGGTACTCGGCCATGGGCCCTAGGCCCACTCGACATGTGTGATGTTCCACTCGACACGAGTCTGTACCGAGTGTATGCCGAGTGACGTCTTCGTGGTGGGTGATGACGAGTTTGCATGAGTTTGTTTGGGGACGGAAGCTCATCTCTTGTGTCGGTGGTGTAGTCTTGAGCAAAGTGATCCAGGGTGGCCTGAACCCTTGCTCCAAAGTTCCTTGGTAACGGACAAGAAGGGCTTTGGTTGCATCTTGAATTCTCTTGGACCTTGCACGAGTGATAGGACCATCGAATGGAACCTTCATGTTGTTCTCAATGTCACCAGGAGTCATCGAAAATTGCACTGCATCATTCTCTTCCACTTGATTTCGATTTGTCCTCAAATCGTCGTCAAAGTCATCGTTAGGCACGAACAAGGATAAATCAGCAACATTGAAGGTAGAATGAACATTGTACTTGTCGGTAGAGAGATCCAGCTTGTAAGCATTAGGACCCATCTTATGAACCACTCGAAATGGTCCATCTCCCCTGGGGTCCAGCTTAGATTTCTGTTGT
Source organism: Persicaria tinctoria (assembly GCA_037127255.1). Classification (NCBI taxonomy): domain Eukaryota; kingdom Viridiplantae; phylum Streptophyta; class Magnoliopsida; order Caryophyllales; family Polygonaceae; genus Persicaria; species Persicaria tinctoria. The sequence goes on along the minus strand of JBANSL010000011.1, from coordinate 23,181,465 downwards.
TGCGGAAACCTTTTCTTCCTGAGATGCAGCCATACCAGATCACCAACGTTGAACTGCATATCCTTACGATACTTGTCCTTCTCTGCCTTGTATTGCACAGTCGTCCATTCCAGCTGCGCCTTGGTACGCTCATCCAAGCGCTTGATGAAGTCCACTTGCTTAGCTGCATCCATGCTCTCTTTCTCCTTGAGAAGCCGTGGCATCATGTCCACTGGGGTGAGTGGATTTCGGCCATATATAACCTCAAATGGAGTCTGCTTGGTTGATGAGTGCCTAGACCTGTTATAAGCAAACTCAACAAATGGTAGGCATTCTTCCCACCTCCGGAGGTTAGTTCGCAGCATGACTCTAAGGAGAGTCCCAAGAGTTCTATTTGTAACCTCAGTTTGGCCATCAGTTTGGGGGTGACACGAAGTAGAAAATAAGACTTTTGTACCCAACTTAGACCATAAAGTTTTTCAAAAACAGCTCAAGAATTTAGAGTCACGATCTGAAATGATAGATAATGGCAATCCATGTAAGCGAACAACATCCTTAAGGAATAAATGAGCAACATGAATAGCATCATCAATTTTGTGACATGGTATGAAATGAGCCATTTTGGAGAATCTGTCTACAACAACAAAAATATAATCATGACCCTTAGAAGTTCTAGGCAAACCAACAATGAAATCCATAGATACATCTTCCCAGTGTGCATTTGAAATAGGTAAAGGTTGATATAGACCATTTGCATGAGATTTCGATTTAGCATTAGCACATGTGACACAACTTTTGACAAATCTAAGCACAAAATTAGACATTTTAGGCCAAAAGTAATGTTCATTTAGTCCAGCTAGTGTTTTTTCGAAACCTCCACGCCCTCTAGACTCATGAATTTCTTGAGTTAAAAATCGTCAAATAGAAGAAGATAGGATACAAAGCTTGCCCATCTTAAACAAATAACCATTATCAAGAAAATATGAATCAACTTCACATTTGGACACACATTGAGCATATATAGTTTTAAAGAAACCATCAGAAGCATACAATTCATTTATCAAAGCAAAACCCAAAACATGTGCATCCATATGGTTTAGGAGGACATACCTGTGTGATAGCGCGTCAGCTACCACATTATCCTTTCCCTTCTTGTGGTGAACCACATAGGAAAATGTCTCCAGAAACTCCACCCATCAAGCAAGTCGCCTGCTGAGCACTGCTTGTCCCTTGAGGTACTTCAGAGCTTCATGATCCGAATGAATCACAAACTCCTTAGGCCATAGATAGTGCTGCCATGTCTGTAAGTAGCGAACCAGCGCGAACAACTCCTTGTCGTAGGTAGAATATTTGAGCTCTGTAGGGCCTAACTTCTCGCTAAAATAGGCAATGGGGTGCCTATTTTGAAGCAGAACTCCACCAATGCCAGTGCCAGAAGTAGGGCTGGGCAACCGGTCTGGACCGGACCGGACCGGATATTCCGGTCCCGGTCCGATCCGATGGACCGGAAACTTTGGGGACATGGACCGCGGATCGGACCGGGACCGGGATATATGGTCCCGGGTTTTCCGGTCCGCGGACCGTTTGGACCATTTGGACCGTAATTTTCTATAGCTCTGTTTGAACTTTAATAAAAAAAAACAGTTTTGCAATTAGCAGTATGCACAGACCTAATTCAAGTGAAAATACATGATCCCTCGATTCATCGTTTCATCCATATCCCTTTTCAAGAAAAATCACAAATTGAACAAATCCACAAAAAGTAAAATGGTTCAACTTAGATATGAAAATCAATAAAGTACAAATTGAAACCTAGATCTGAAAAATTGAATCTAGAGTACAAATTGAAAAAAAAAATTGGGACGAGATAGACTAAAACTAAACCTAGATCTGAAATTCCCTATAATCGGGACAAGATAGGCTGAAATCGACATTACAAAGGTACAAATCGGGACAAGATAGACTAAAAGAGAGGGGAGAGGGATTGATGCCTACTGGATGGTGAAGGTCGGTGACCGATAGTGATGCAGGGCAAAGGACGGCGGTGGCGAAGGACAGCGGTGAAGAGCGACGGTGACTAAACGTGAGTGAGCGGCTAGTGTGAGGACGACTGCGAGTGCGAGCGTCGAGCTTGACTGATGATCGAAGATGGAAGAGAATAGAGTCTGAGAGAGTACTGGAGGAGAGAGATGAGAGAGATGAGAGAGATGAGAGGCTGCGTTAGTGTAGTTAGGGCTAAAACTAAGAGAGACAGCGTACCGCGTACGTACTCCTATTTTTTTTCTTCTTTTTTTTAATAAAAACCCCAAATCCGGTCCTATTCCGGTCCGACCTGGAAATTCCGGTCTGGTCCCGGGTTTGGACCGGAAACCGGAATTGAAAAATTCTTGGACCGTGGACCAGACCGTAATACTTCCGGTCCGATCCAAGACCGTAATTTCTGGTCTGGTCCCTGTCCGATCCAATCTTTTCCCAGCCCTAGCCAGAAGCATCACACTCGAGCTCGACTGGTTATGCAAAGTCAGGTAATTGCAGCACAGGGGCATGGGTGAGGCGGTCCTTGAGAGCATCGAACGCCCTCTGATGTGAGTCTGCCCAAAGAAAAGTCACATCCTTCTTAGTCAGCTCATGAAGGAGGGGGGGGGGGGGGGGGGGGGGGGAGGGCGGCAATGGTGCCGAAGTCCTTGACGGAGCGTCGATAGAAGCCAGCAAGGCCCAGAAATGAGCGGACGTGAGTTGAGGTAAGCGGTTGAGCCCACTCTTGTATAGCACGAACCTTCTCCTCATCTACCTTCAGTCCAGATGCAGACACTACACTACTAGAATACTACAATTATACATTATATGATTTAAGTCTGTTAAAAAATATCATATGTTAAAATTAGTCTGTTATATCGGTCTTTAAATTTGCGATGTTGAAAAATAATTAGACATCAGTTAAATTTTTTGACAGATGTAAAATTATTTATTCTAAAAAAATTAACAAGCGCGGTTTTAAATTTGAAACGCGCGGAGAAACACTTAAAAAAAAAAATTGGACACCCGCGCCCATACTTGAAAAAAATAATTTGAACACCCGCCCATTGTCATACTTAGAATAATTTCAACCCTCACCCATACTTCAAAAAATAATTGCACATATCCTCTGTAACACTCACTCTTAGCCTCACGATTCTCATCTCCTCTCATACGGTCATCTCCTCGTCCATTCATCTCCTCTCCCGCGGTCATCCTCACCACCGTCACTGCCACCACTGTTGCCGACACTGCCACCACCACATCCACCGCCACCGCCGCCGCCGCTTCTCCTATCCCTCCAGATATGAGATCTCCTCTTTCCATGTTCTCCCGAAACCCTAAACGACTGAAGCCACCGGCGACTCACTCCACCTCCTCCTCGCCGACGTCTCCATCCCTCCTAAAACCTATTTCCGGATCTCTCAGGATTCCAAACCCCCTCGTCCACTCATTGATCTCCTCTCCCGCGGTCATCCTCACCACCGCCACTGCCACCATTGTTGCCGACACCGCCCCCATCACAGCCACCTCCACCGCCTCCACCACCACCGCCGTTGCCGCTTCTCCTATCCCTCCAAATCTGAGATCTCCTCTTTCCATGTTCTCTCGAAACCCTAAATGACTGAAGCCACCAGGGACTCACTGCACCTCCTCCTCGCCGGCGTCTCCATCCCTCCACCTCAACACCTCCTCCTTGCGGCGTCTCCATCCCTCCACCTCATACTCAGCGATTGACCTATTTCTAGATCTTTGCGCGTGGTTTTCCTCTCTCGTCCCGCCTCCTGTTGCACTGTTGTCGGAGCTTCCTCCTCCGTCCATCCATTTTGTCGCCGAAGTCTCTCTTGCAACGCCTAAGGTAAGCTTCTTTAGCATCAATTTGTCATTCAATTTCTCTCTCAATTAGGCTTTCTTACAGCTCCAATTCTAGGGTTTTAAAAATGTTCTCTTTATTTTTTTCTATGAAGAAACTTGTTTATGTAAAGCTTGAAGAGATGCCTAAAAGCCTCGTGTCTGTGAAACTTGAGTTGGGACTTGATGGAAAGCAGGTAGTTGAGTCGACAACATCTTGATTGGTGATGGTTTTGATGAATTTCGGGTGGTTTCAATTGCCCACTGTATTGAATTCTCTAGTTTTTTTTTTCAGACCAAGATGAATTACAATTTACAAGGCAAGGTTCCAACTTCTAGGCTTTCGATATGCATCAGCAGGTACTGTCTAGTCCTTTTGGCTTATTCTCATCATTCTAGGTGTTTTGAAAATGAATCTTTACTACAAAAAAAACCTATATAACCATCTAATCTGGAAGTTCATGTGATTTTTGGTTAACGCACTCTATCGAGTTTGAATTGATGTATCGTTTCATCTATTTCTAGGCATGACTTAGAATTCTATTCATAGTGTCCTTTTATTGCAATTAAGAGAATGGATTTGCTTTTTTATGATCTATTATTAGTGATTCTAAAGAATAAAATGTGTCTTTGTATAATACTATAATTGTATATGGAATATATTGGTGTAATTTGTTTGTTGTTCAAGTGTAATTGTGGAGTTGAGATTTATTTTGATATCGTTAGAGCTAAAGTTCAAACTCAGGATTCTTGACATAATTTGGTTTTTTTATCAGTTCTTGATATAATTTGTTTGTTTGCTATCTTTGAATCAAAGATCATTGATGCTTATTGCTGGTTTTGTGTTGGATTGTTTGTGTGTTTTGGAATAACAAGGGATATTGTTGCATTACAGTGGGTGCTGAGGCTGATGATGACAGAACTGAGTTGCTTTTGATTCAAGTGAGGAAGAAGGAGAACACTGAGCTCATTGCACCTGGTAGCGAGTATGGAGTCCCCATTTCTGAAATAAGTATCTTTTTATCCTTTTTTAATCTTCTAATACAGTATTTCACCATGTGTATTATGTTGATTCTTTATTGCAAGATAACCATGCAAAAAAAAAACCCATCATTAGACTGAAAGTAGGGTTGAACCTAGTATATAAGAGGAGTAGAATGGTAGACTAATTTATAGTCGTTCTGTTCTAGTGAATGTTTAACTATTTTTGCATAGTGTTGCCTGCATATTTATTCATCCCAGCCTTCTAATTATAAATATTCTTTCAGAATCTTCAATCTTGGTACCACCTTCCAAACGGGAGCTGGGAGCTTGCTAGAACTTTATCCACTTTGGGGTCTGAAAGCACCATTTCACTGCCTGACCGAAAGGTTAGTATCCTCGTATTGATAGCATCCTTGCACACTTCTCTCATGAAAACATGTTCTAATCACCTGATCCATTTTCAGGTTATATAGGTGCAAGCTGATTGTTTAATACTAGCAAATCTTGATATCCTTGATGGTGTGGATGATTTGATGCAACTTAGTTATCTAAATGAGTGATCCGTCTTGTACATCCTTCAATATAGAATGAACCAAGATACAATTTACGTATGTCCTACCATTTTCAACCAATTTTTTTTACAAGTCACGTAAAACCATGTTTGAAGTTGACTTGATCACCCTTTTCTTTTTATGATCTATAGACTAAAGCTGGACTAGTGGTGGTTGCCATCTATAGACTAAACCTGGATTGTTTTGGGGCATGAACATTAAAAAATAGGAAGAACCTTTCGATGTTTGACTGCCAATACCCTGGCCAAGCTGTTTCATTTTCTTTCACTAGAGCTAGATAATGTGGATAAAGCAATATTTTAGATTAGAATTATCAAAGAACTCATCCTTTCGATAGAGTAAACATGTGTCATATTATCGATTCTATTGGTATCTCTTATTATTTTTATTAAGGAATTAAATCATATATTGATAGTTACTTGGATAATTACAAGTTCTACGGTTTTGAGGTTTGTTTTAAGGTGCTTCTTACTTTTCCCAGTAATCAGTTGTTCTCTGACACCTATCTTTAACTCTTGTATGTTTTTTTCTCCTGTGATGTATACCTGATTCTGATTCCATCCCAACTCTTGAAGAAGATTTTATGCAAGCATTATCGATTTTTAATAGTGATAAACAAATAGTATATAATTTTTTAGGTGTTCAGGTACCTGCTTTCATTCAGCAGCTCTGTTGGCTTTCTAAAGGAGCTTGATTCATCTTTATCTAGGATCCAATCCGGTTTTTCCACAGGTTCTAGTATCCCCCCCCCCCCCATCAGATCTAATCTTTATGGGCTTTTCTTTATTCTCATAAAGATTCATTATTGTTATTACTTTTCATGATGCAGGAAGTTCTCATACATTCTTGAAAAAAGAACAATTTAGCTGGTATCAGGTGCTAGCTTGATTTTTTATGCTCCTATGACATGGTGGACCCACTTTTTGAATCAGCTTGCTTCTTCTTCAGAAGCTGGTGATACAAATCTACTTGAAATCTTGGTATGTTGAATCTATTATATTACTTTTGCTGTTAGAATATTTTAGGGCTCGAGCCTGTGCTGAATTTTGTAACATCAATCACATGTTCTCATTGCAGTGTAGCCCATAACATCAACTCTGCTTGAAATCTTGGGCTGCCATTTATTTCCCCTTTTAAATCATTCTCCATCTATCTCAATAAGATTTAAACAGAATCTCTCTCTTTCCCCCTATTGTCATCTCCTGATAACCTTCTGCAAGATTATCTTAATTTGAGTCAGCAGCTGAGTTGGTCTCTGAATGTCCGCATGAAATCATGCTACTAGGATGTATTTCAAGGCTTCTAGCCAATGGGATTGCATTGTTCAACACCTTACTACAGTTTCATGTGATTCTCTTACCACCTTGAAGCATTACCTTGACCTCTGCAACTCATTGCAAGGAAGGTCTCAAAATTTCATGAGGAGATGGAAAGAGTGGATTCCAAGGTATGTAGTGCATTCTGACTTACACACTAGCTGCAACCATCTTGTCATGAAAAAAAAAATAATTTACTAGTTTGTTGCCACTTAATTTATCTGTCAGAAGTTGGTTACATCCAGGGAAAAAATCAGAGTGGGCTTCTACTTATTATATATAATCTGGCCAATATAACACTTGATATAGCTTACAGCATATTTTCAGTGCTTTTGAAGTGTCAGGCACCACAATTTCTATTGCTTGCATCATACATATCTCACATAATTTCTCAGTGATTCTCAATTGAAACAACTATGGAAGCTACCTCTTATCCTCTCCGTCAATGAATTTGCCTGATTTCACAGCATGCTTGAATTTCCTTTTTTGTCAATGAATTTGCTTTTGCAGATGGCACTCCACTGGTATCTTTGATGTGTTGACAAAGACTGGTGGTGTATTTGAGAGTCTGAGGCTCTAGGAAGAGTTGGCTCATGATGCCAACAATGGGCTCGACATCACAAATCACACATCGCATTTCGGTGGTTGGAACCTATCACGGAACGATTTCACAACATGATACGTTGAGTTCCACTAGGTTTATAGCATATCATTGAGTTTTTCATATTATTTGTAAAAACCAATTGTAAAGCCCATTTTGTTGAATGTTGATGTCTCTTTTATATAATGTACATGTTCATTAAATTACACATCAGATTCCAAATAAAAAAAATGTAGTGCTATCATAGCTTTGAAATTAGTTCACTACGTGAAAACAAATGCTAGTAACATTATAGACATCATCCTATCAACTTAAATCATTGTCTAATACATGTTTTTATATTATATTGCTAATATAAAATGATACATATAGATAACAATAACATTGTCATAAATAGCTAAAACAATGTTGAATAATGCAAACGCATCATTTTTATTAAAAATAAACCGATGTGAATAGGAATAACAACATCGTTTATATACACATACCACACAATGTATTATTTTAAAATAATATAATGTCACAAAATATAAACATAAAATGAATATACACATAATGAATATTATAATAATGATGTCTATATAATGTTAATACACTGGTTATTTTAAAAAAAAAGTGATATGAATATCAAATTTTGGCTTAGTGCGAACATCTTCAAAAGCTTATAAATGAAAAATAACGAGGGTTTAATAATAGTTGAACATGTAAGAAATAAAATTGAGGGGTTGATTTATATCTAGATTCAAAACAAAATAGATGTTTTAACCAATAAAAGAGATATGCTTAAAACCGATGTGAAAAGTTTTGATCTTTTACTACACGCACATAGAGATCGGAAATTTTTTTGAAAGACATTTGTTGACAACAGATGTTTAATTGCATTTTTCTAGTAGTGCTACAAAAGCAAAAAAAAATGGTAGACTCGGGTGCAAAAGAACATTTCTTTAAATTGGCATACAATTTCTCTTTTCAAAGACAATCAAATACCAATTTTAAGTGACTAAGGTGATCATGCATATTCTTGCTATAAATTAAGATATCGTCAAAATATACAACGACAAATTTTCCTAAGCAACGTCTAAGCACACGGTTTTCATAAGCCTCATAAAAACAAAAGAGGCATTTGTTAAACCAAAAGACATTACTACCAAAATTTCATACCTTACCTCTACATTCCCTCTTATATAGAAACAAACGAGCCCTAAGTTTATAATGCAATTGATTACTAGCAAAATACTCTTTGTTAATTAAAGCTTGTCGTTTTAGAAAAGAAATATTGTTAAGAAAAACTTGTCATTTTAGATATTTTGTCATCCACTTTACAAAATTGCCCTTGTAATGATTAGACGGCGAATCGTCTAACATACAACCGGAAAATACAGAAAGCCAAACAACAAGTGAAATGAACCAAGCAGCAAAAACACTACAATAAGACGAACCTAGAAGACCAACTCAAAAAAAGCTGAGGAAGCCGACGAAGAACGAAGCCAAGCACCACTGGAAGGTGACACCGCGGGCCAGCGGTACAGCAGGACTTTATCTCTTGTGGGTAATGCAGGTGAACTCCAAGGAAACTCATTCCCGGATACGGAGTCGCCCCTGAGCGCACTACCACGACCCCAGCCAGTCCCGACTCCAAACTACACCCCCACCCCCCCCCCCCCCCCCCAACCAAGCAGAAGACCACCTAGAAACATCGAAAGCAGAGTCGAAAGCTACTCGAACAAAACGCCAGTCAGATTTAACCTGCAAGAAAATCATCAAAACCCTTACGGGATTTGGTCATACCCTTTCGGGTGGGTTTACTCAGACCCTTTTGGACTTTTTTTCGAACAAATATATATATATATATATATATATATATATATATATATATATATATATATATATATATTTAAAATTATAAATATATATATAATATTTTTTATTTTTTGGATGAAAGCCTTGGCGTGCAAGACCGAAATATTGCCTTGCACCCCAAGGAGGATATCAGCCTGTCAGGCTGGGCAACCAAAGCGTGCAGACTAAGCCAAACCCGCCCGGAGACGGCAAGGTAGGAGGGGAACAGTGCAAGGTAGGACATCGGGCACAGACAGCAATGAAGCCCCAGTGATCGATAGCCTAAACACCACACTACAACACCAAGAACCAGATAACCAGGCCACCGAAGACATAGTAGTCGATGGGGGAAGAGGACGAAACAGGTGCACCTTAGGAACACTGAATTCGGCCAAGGAGATAGAAAAAAGCTAGATCCAAACCAAAATTGAAAAGAACAACCACCAAAACCCAAAACCGAGAAGAGACTCGAAAGAGTTTGAAGGGACGATTGACGAAGCAAAAAGCCCCAAAACGATTGTACACAGAAAATCCAAACCACCCCGCCGACCACAAAAAGGGGACAAAGGGCGGAGGGCACGGAGGACCTTCGACCAGCCCAGAACGAAGACCAGTAGTGACAACGACATGGAAATCGGGAAAACACATCGATCATAAGCAGGGGCGAGATGCGAAGGTCGCCGAAGCGAAAAGGGGAGGCTCCAGCGAAGATGGGAGGATGAAAGCGTCGAGGTCGTCGTCGGAGATCCAAAAGACGAAATACTGGACCTCGAAACGGCGAACGAAGGAAACAATGAGAGATTGCAGATGGATTATGCTCGTCGGGGAACTAGTCGTCGGTTGCCGAGGAGGAGGAGGAGGAGGGCAAAGACCCAACTCCATTTTGACGGGAGAAGTAGCGCGTGAAAGCGCGTACTCCTGGTTTCTCAAGGGGGTTTTAAAGTTGTTTCAATTAATTTTATTTTCCCTTGTAATGATTAGATAGTTGTTGGTTGTAGTTTTTTAGAAAGTAAAAAAGTAGAGTAATAATTAGGGGTATAAGTGTATTTTTGTTTGTTTTCTTAATAAGAGCATGAGCAACCATAAGGTAACCTATTTCTCTTTTAAATTTTTATTCACTTATCATCATTTAACACTTCATTTATTTTTTTCTTTAAATAATTTTGTACTTTTTCTACCTCTTCCTAAGAGGTTTACCTTACAACCATGGGGTAACCTTGTTCCATCACTTTTTCCATCTCATTAGTTTTATTTATAAATAAAATTAAAAAAGTGTTTGGTATTAATATTCTTTTTATTACATTAGATGAAAAATAAAAAAAATATAATAACATTATATTATAAGCAAATAACAAAAATAATTACAATAGTGTATGAGAATGGAATATGAAAAAGAAGTGCAAACAATATAATAGATCAAAATGAGTATATATAGGAAAAAATTATACTCAAATTATGAAGAAAAATAAAATAAAATAAATGGTATAATTATTATTTGAAAATAATAATAATAATAATAAATATATATTATAAATACATTTGAATAATTAATACATCAAATAAATATAAGTAGTAAAAGGGTGAGATCACTTGTGGTGGAAGAGGTTACCTTAGTAGTAAGAGGTAACTCCTTCCAACCTCTTCCCTTATGGTTTGGCTTGCAACCATGGGTTTACCTTTTAAGACATATATTGTAAGTAAAACCCATGGCGCACATGGTCTAAGTGTGTAGATTTCTAAAATGATAAATTTTAATTAACGGAGAGAGTACTTTTTTTGTCTTAGTTTAATTGGATTAATCAACCAATCACTTTCCACTTGAATAAGATATTATATGGCTCCGAGAGGGTTCAAATTTAAATACCTTGTGCCATAAGCATTATACTAACTTATGATTGATATTTTAGTGGTTAAAGATATGCGCTCTTCATCAAGACGCACCTAATAATTGTTTTTAAAATAAAAGTTTGTGGAGAAATTTATTGTATAGTGCAGTAATTGCACAAGAGTTAACTCTCAAATGTATCGGAGGAAGGACAAAAAATTAAAGCAACTGACTAGAGATCGAGAAAGCGTAAGTGGAAAAATAAAACTATTAGAGCATTCCCGACAAATTCTCTATTTTGGAGAATTTTGGGCTTTTGGAGAATATTGAACTCTTTTTCAATCCAACATGTTTCTCAACCAATTCTTCATAATGGAGACATTGAATGAAAAGTAGGGTGTCTTCCCTATTTTTGCAGCAAATGCTAAATTTTTTGCCAACTAATTTCCTCCTAGTGGCATTCATCGTTGTGGCTTCCACACCCGTGCTGATTCCACTGCCCTCTCTTCCTTCACCATTTCTCCATCCCTATCAAGCATTTGCGCCTCTTGTTAGGGTGAGCTTTTGTCTTTTGCACAAGTTCCCTTTTATATGCCCAGACATATCGAATACCCCGCAGCAGACATACCTTTTTTTCGCCACCAAGTCACTGGGAACCCAATTGAGAGATGGGAATTTGGGTCGGGATATCGAAGCCCCATAACATTTTCCGAGAGTACGATACGAGGAGGTTGGGTGGTGCAGAACGAACGTCGTTGACACTTTCACCCTTTGCCAAATAGTAATAATATCCAAACTTAAACACACAACCGATAGAGTAGGCAACCAATCACTTGATAAACCAAATAACTACTAGTATAGCAATGAAGTCCGGTGTCGAACCCACTTGGAGAAGCGATTTGCTATTCAATAACTCTAAACAAACACTCTTATGGTAAAGCAATGATTCTTGACAAGTAGCAAATATGTAAAAGTAACCAGATTGCAAATCACAAAGCAAATAGATATCCAATTAGAAAGAACATTTCACCTGTAATTCTTTGACAATGGTTGGAATTCATGGTCCTCGGATTTATCTATCAATTATTCATATTCCTAAGTCCACTTGAATAAAGTTGAGGGATCCGCAGAGATTCACTCATCTTATTCAATAACACTAAAGAATAGCATTAAGAACACAAGTAATCAAGACCAATTGGAACATTGACTCTACACAATTAAGACTAATAGGCGCATATCGAACTTAACCCTAATCGAATATCCTCAACATAGATCAATTGAAATTATCCATTACAAAGACAAAGAGACATCACTATCATCAATACCTTTGTTTGCTATCGAGAAAACAACAAAGAACTCATAGCTAGAGATGCAATTCCTAACATGTTGATTAGGCGTATAAAGGAATACAAATATAAATTAAGCACAAGACGATAACTAAGAACATCAATAATCAAATAGAATCAAATCCTCACAATCCAAACAACCATGTCTTCGAATCACAGGCGAAACTATGAGTTTAGCAACTCATAGGCCAATTCTCTCTCTCTCTCTCTCTCTCTCTCTCTCTCTCTCTCTCTCTCCCTCTCTCTCTCTAATTGTGTTCATAGTCTCACAATAACAACACGTCTCTCCTCAAAAGAACTGAAAAACAACTAATAAAGCCTCCCAAAGGGCGGCGGTCGTCGTCTTGGCAGTGTCCGACGTTTCTCAATTTCCTTCAACGGATTCCAATGTCGTGCCCTTCTTGCTCTTTCTTAGCTCCTACATAGACTCTATATGCTCCAAAACATGCTTCTTAAGCCCTTCCCAAAGTCCATCCAAGGTCGGAATGTAATTCTGCAGAATAAACACTAAAAACGTATAGATTCCGAACTCGAATACTTCACAAGCAACATACGGAACTAGACTCAAACAATAGAAAAAATACTAGCTAAATGCAATAAGAAACACCTATAATGCCTATATAAACAACGAGGGTTTTGATGTAATTTGACCTTGATGTTCTAGGTTTTGATGTAATTTGCTTCTAGGTGACTTCTTCTTCCTTGGTTGGGGGAGAACAACGAGGGTTTTTTTTCCCTGAGAGAGCGCTCCATCTTATCTAATGCAATGCATTTATGAATGAGGTGAGCTCAACGAACAACCACATAATTAAGCTTTGTGAAAAAAATTAGTATTTTTTAATAACTTAAATTAATTGGACTGCAATATTATTGGAAATGTTTTTTGGATGGAGGTGAGTGATGGCCTAGTGTCGTCCACACTTAGATCCATCCCTGGACCCAATTGAGATATTTATTCTTCAGTATATGCTAGTCTTGATATCTACACTAGATTAAAAATTGTTGTCGTGAAATGTTTGGAATTTTCTTTTTTCCTACAATGTCTTCAATCTAATTGAACAAAATTGATCAAGAAACTTCATTATGTTAACATTGGATTGGGCTTATTCCAAATAAACCAAGAGAGAAGAGAGAAACTCTCTTTGAAAACCTTTTTCCCGATCAAAATTGCGAGAGAACCAAACCTTAGATTCCCCTCTTGTGTAAACCACCATGAATTGATTCCAAATATGTAAATTTGGTTTAGTGACTTCAATCTTCCTCCCTTAATTATAGATCTATGTCGGTTTCGTTGCTTAACCACCGCTATCCCTTTATTCGGGGTCCCTTTTTTCGACTTCTGTCGCCTATGGTTGCCTTTTGTCCGTCGTCGACGACAGTTGTGTTTGACGTTTAGCTACCTTCGGATTCCCCTTACATTGGCTTTCGTTGTAACTTCCTCCGGTGTAGCACATGTTTGGCTCACCCTCATCGGCAGGTTGTGGTCTTTCCGCCTCTTCTGGTCGCTTTTTGGCCGATTCAGGCCCTGCCGTGCGGGTTCTCTTGTCATCTCCTCCATTTCTTCTTCGTCCTGTCCGGTGCCGACTTCGGCCTTGTGTTTCTCTGTCTGATTCAGGACCCGCCAATGTTCCAAAAAACGCTTGGTGGGTACTTGGCGGTAGGGCAGGATCAAGGGTCTAGGCGGATTTCATGGCAGGTCTTTGCAGTCTAGGCGGGTTTTGACGACCTTGACGGTGGGGCGAGTTCAAGGGTTTAGGCGGGTCTTGAAGGGTTTTTTAGAACAGTAGGACCCGCCGCGTGGGTTCTCTTGTCATCGTGTGCTTCTTATTTTGAATGAATGATGGCACCTAGTGCTTCCTATGTATACCCTTTCATTCGATTTCCTCACAATTAACACGATTTGAGCATTCGTAGTCGCACTTATTGCGAAGGTTTTCATAATCGTCGCCATTTCATTTCTCATGGTTTTGGGATCCGTAGCTGGCCAAATTACTACGATTTTCGGATTCACAATTGCCACCGTGTATTTGACGATAAATTGACCGTGTGGATTGTCTCCCCCATATACACAACTCCCGATTATAAATCTCATGGCTATAAATTTGAGCTTACAATTGTTACTTGTCAAAGCATATTGACTTCATCTCTTACTCTTAAAACATACCTAATCACGTGATCTAAAAAAAAAACATACCAAATCACCATACGACTTTTTTTTTATTAGGAAAGAATTCGGGCGAGCGAGCTCTACCCGATGGCATCCTTAAGGATGAGGTCTAGAAGAACAGAATCATTGTTAATATCGACACCCCAGGCAGAGTGGCAAAGGTGTGCAACCTTATCAGCCACTCTATTGCCTAATCGGGGAACATGAAAGAAGGAAACTTCTTTCAAAGTCGATAGTAGAAATTTAACATCTGATAAAATCAGTTCGATTTCCCAAGGACAGGTAGATCTTTTATTTATGTGGTTTATGATTATCATGGAGTCACCTTCAATGTGGAGTTTATTGATACGGAGTTGTAGAGCCCTATGAAGTTCCAATCAACTCTATCGTACGCTTTCTCCAAGTCAAGTTTAATTGCCAACCATCCCTCCCGACCCTTGCGCGATCTGAATGAGTGGAAGATTTCGTGCGCTATTAGGACATTGTCTTGGATGGCCTTGCCCGACACAAAGGCACCTTGTAATGGGTGAATTAGTTTACCGATAATTGTTTTGATTCTTTCTGTCAAAATTTTTGAAATGATTTTGTATAAAATAGAACATAAACTGATTGGGCGGTATTGACTGGTATTTGTAGGTTTATTTGTTTGAGAATTTTTCCAGAGTGGAAAAAACTTTTTACAGCTCTAAAGATAGATAAGCCAACAATGTCCTAGTATTTCTTAAAGAATTCGGCTGTAAAACCATCTGGGTCTGGGGATTTGTTGTTGCCAAGGCTGAAAACAGCTGTCTTAATTTCATTATTAGATGGGTGTCGAATAAGGTAATTATTTTTGTCAGGGGTAATTGAAGGATGGATTAGATTCAACATTTCTTGTAGGAGCCTATCATCAATCGACTCCTTTTTTAATCTTTTTTCAAAATCACTCTTAATTTCATTTCTAATATTTTCTTCTCCTATTATCAAGGTTCCTTCAACAGAAGTTATATTGCGGATTTGTTTCCTATGTCTCCGACCCGAAGCAACTCGATGAAAATAAGTTGTGTTCGAATCAGAGAGTTTAAGATGCTTTGTCTTGGCTCTTTGGTTCCAAAAAGTTTTTTGGTAAAGAAGTAGTTTTTCCTTTTTTGTAATGAGAAGCGTTTCTCTATTGTTAGTTAACATGTTGTTACCTCCCGAAACCGAAGCTTGAATCTTGAGAAGTTCAGTTTCCACCTCATTTAATTGGCGGAAAATATTTCCGAAGGTTCGTTTATTCCATTCCTTAGCATTTTCCTTTAGAATTCTATGTTTGAACATTAGCTGATACACAGTCGAGCCCAGACAATTTGCTCGCCAAGATTGTTTAACTATGTTTTTGAAATCATTCCGCTGAAACCAAGCATTCTCAAACTTGAACGGAGACGCTTTGAAAACCGAGCCACACTCAAGAGATATTGAAATGGGGCAGTGTTCAGATGATGAGAAGGCTCCGTTATGAGTTATTAGGTTAGAGAATTTCTGAATGATCTGGTGATGAACAAGCACACGGTCAAGTTTTTCGTGAATGGTGTTTTCGTCATCTGGGTTTTTTCTCCAAGTGAATGGGTTCTCGAAAGTAGGTAAATCCAGCAGAGCGCAGTCATTTTTAAATTGTAGGAGTCTAGTGAATCGAGCGGAACGAAGGTTAGCACCACCCAGCTTGTCTTCACTACATAGAATTTCATTCAAGTCACCCAGAACAATGCAAGGAATGGACGAATCCCTCACGATGGATGTTAAGGTTTCCCAAAATGAGTCCTTCTCTTGAGAGCCCGGCGGCGCGTATACAAACAATAATAAAGTCATGAATCTATCATTAATATTCTCGTATCTAAGCCCTATAATTCGGGGTAGTTGAATTTCTACTGTAATGATTTCATTTGTTAATTGGAAGGACTTCCAAAGGACACCGAGACCACCCGATCGACCGAAAACAGGTAACCAAATACCCTCGTCAAAACCAGCTGTTTTCCAAATTTTGTCTTCAGGGATGGTTTCTGATTTAGTTTCCGCTAATGCCATTATTTAAATATGTTCGTTTTTGCACTTGCTATCAATTTCCGTCCAAAAAGTTATTTTCTTAATACCTCTGCAATTCCAGTAAGTGATTTTCATATATAACTGTCAGGGGTGTGAGGCCAAAGGTTTAAAGGACCTCACACCAAAAATCACCATACGACTTTAGCCAAACCTCATTTGAATGTTTCTATATTTAAGTATTACATTTATATATCTTTATATTTTAAAATAAATATAAAATGTTTTTTAAGCCAATAAAATATATTAACTAAACAATATTCAAACATTTATATCTCTAGTTACAATACTCCCTCCGTTCCAAAATACACGGGTTTTGACTTTTCGGCACGTTTTTTAAGGAACGAAAAACTATATAAAATATTTTTTTTTAATGAATTTTTTTACATAATTTGATACTTATTACTAATAAGTATTAAATTATATAAAAATTTAATTAAAAAAATAATATTTTATAGAGTTTTCGCTCCTTAAAAAACGTGCCGAAAACTAAAAACTCATGTATTTTGGAACGGAGGTAGTATATTGGAATCGAAACAGGCCATAGTGGACAAAAATAAATTATTTGTACGAGTAATATTTAAATAGTAGGATTTTCTGTTTATTGTGTTTTTCGAAAAATAATTGACGTTATTTAATTTTGTGTACATCATAAACTACCGTGTATTTATACGGAGTACATCCATCCAACTTTTTTAATCTTAGTCCAATTCGATCGACTTAGTCGCTCTACAAGTGACTTTATTTCCAAGGAGATTCGCACTTTGAACCTCTTAACATGAGATGTAGCCCCACAACCATTACACCAACTGATTAGGAGGACACCCACCCAACTGAAAATAGAAGGAAATAAAAGTGTCAATTAACACCATTGTTCTCACTGGAAAGTTCCAAGAAATAATGTTACCGTTATAAAGTCACTCGTCACTAAAATTACACGAACCATATCGTTACACGTAATTCCCGAATGTAAAAAGGAACGGAGAGTTGACATGTATTTCATGAAAATCTCTAACATAGATTTCATGAAGATAAGCGGATTTCATAACAAACAAAAAATTGAATCAATGGACTAAATTTTCACTTTAAGGATCTATAAACGGTTTAAAATTAAGATCGGTATCTATTTAAACTCTTAAAGCATAAGAGCTTTGACTAATATATCAGAATCACATAGAGTTGTTATTCGAATCGAGCGAACTATGTATTACTTGTTTATATTTAGTACATTGACAAACGAGTCGAGTGTAAAATTTGACTCGACCTTTAAAATGTACTCATATTTAGCTATTTTAGGAAATGAACAAGAAGGAATAAAGCTTTTATCGAATCGAGCCCGAGCCGGGTCGAGGTTGAGCTATTTGGCTCATATAACAGTCCTAAAATCACGTTATTTTAAGGAGTTCATCTAATTAGATTTTTTTGTGGAAGTTCCGATTGGTACCCCTGAGGTTTTGGATATTCCGGATGATGTCCCATAGTTTTTTTCTTTTCCGAATGGTGCCTCTAAGGTTTTTTAAAAATTTGTTTGATGTCCAAAATCAATACTTTCACTTTTTTATAGGATCGCTTCTAACATAAGATCAAAGAAAAAACTCTCATAGAAAAAACCCTAGCTGCCCCAAAAAACAACCAAAACCTCATCTTTCATCTCTGGCTCCGGCGCCAATCCAACAACTCAACCTACTGGTGTCGGCCCCGGCACCGCCCCCACTCCTCCACCAGATCCTCGTTCCCCACTCTTCCGATGCAGGCACTATGGTGGTCATCTATGGCGGCGACTCCCTCCCTGCTCCAACAAGCCGGCCCGATTCTGCTGGGATCCCATCGCAGCGTCCCCTCCGACGATTGGCGCCACTAGACTTTATCTGTCGGTGCCGCTTTTTCCTCAATCGCCGTCCTTCTCTACTTCTACACCATCTACATGTCTTTCTACAAGTGCTCTGCTCTCCGCCGCTCCTCGTCTGTCAGGAGTTCGACCCTGTCGTCGTCGACCTTCTCCTCTCCAGCATCCTCCTCTATCTTCTCTCCCTCCCCTTATCCACATTTCCCTCCTCAAACCCCTCTCAGACGAGCTGCTAGGCGCCGACCGCTAGATTTGGAACTTGCAATAACATCTCTCCCGCCTCAAGTCCCCGCCATCCTATTAAACCCCTCGTCCCCTTGTCAGTGCTCTTCTTTTGATCCCCCTTTTGGGACCTCAAACACCCCTACCGCCCACCAGCAGATCTGAAATCTCCTATAAAAAGAAGAAAAACAATCAAACACCATGATCCAACTGGCATACTCAACACGCAAACCCAAATCTCCATTAACAAATCTATTTTTATCCGTAGATCCATTAAATCAAATAACTCAAATCTAATTTTATCCCCCACCTCCCTCTTCTTACCAGTTTGATAAACCCATAAAAAAAATCAAAAACCCACAAAATTGCAAAACCCAAAATAACGCGTTGATGATGCTCTGATTTATGACTCGTGGGTCTAGAACCGGCATCACCATCACCTTAGAATCATGACTATGGTTGTGCAAATATCAAGTTTTCGAGTCCAGCCCCACATGCAACAATATTATTAAGCGCGCCCCAACCCTTTGCAAGCTATCACCTTCCGGGCAAATAAATGAGTGTCAACTACCCCTCTTTTAAGAAAATATGTTAATATCAATAAATAAATAAAAGTTAGTGACTATATGATAAATGGAAAATGGTGGATTGGGTGACTAAACCAAGATTTTGATAATACAATTGTGAAGGAAATAACAGATATTCCCCTCCCCTATGACAACTCGATTATCCCAAAGGGGCGTTCTTGTCCCAACCCTTTGTAAGCTATGTAACCACCATTTTGAAAATGAAGCACATCTTTTTATTGAATGTTATTTGACAAAATATTCATCTTTGCAGATATAGTCAATCCAAAATATCGCACCCAGCATACTAAGCAACATAAGAGTTATTAAAATAATCATGAGCACATTAGGAGACAAACTCAATACGAGAAAGAATGAACCACTAGGGCTTAAATGGTGGACCATTTGATTTTACAGGAATCAGATTACCTTCCGGGATGACTATATACCATTAATCATATAAACACAACTTTTCTTAAAAACACCGTGTGAGAATTGGGAAAAAGCTTACAAACTATGGGAGGATATAAGAATAGAAAATACAAAGGGCAAGCCAAGTCGGAAAAATAAGAAGAATAAAAATAAATTGGAGAAAATCGACTAAGGGGGTCATGAATTGAAAATAAATTTCAATAGATCATCTCCAAACATGGGAGAAAGTACCACAGGGTCTCCGGGTTATATTATCAGGGATTGGGAGGGAAAACCCATTACCTTGGGACACACACACACGCACACGCACACACGCACACGCGCGCGCACACACACACACACATATATATATATATATACATATATATATATATATATATATATATATATGTGTATATATATACATACATACATACATACATACATACATACATACATACATACATACATACATATATATATATATATATATATATATATATATATATATATATATATTATAATACTAAAGGAGAAGTCGCCTACGACATGTGGCGGCTTCTCCTTTAATGTAGGTTTTTTTAATTAGATTAATTAATTTATGTAGCTTTAAAGGAGATTAATTGGTTAACAAATCTTATCTAATTTAAAGGATAAAATAAAATCTTAACTAATTAGAAAATATTATTAATCTAATTTTGAGGATAAAATCAAATCTTAACTCCTTAGAAAATATTATTAATTAACTACCTTACCTAAATTATTATTTGTTAGCTTTTTTATTTATTTAAGATTAATAATAAAAAAGAATTAGATTTAAAAATTAAATTACTAATTAACCTAATTGATATGCCATATCTAAAATAACTAACTAACCAAAACGTAATCTTATTGTTTGCATTATGATATATGCAAATCCAGAATCTATAAACTTACGCAGATCTTATCACTTTTTTTTTAATCACCAATCTTATCACTTTGTAATGTAACCTCTTACTGTATCTATTGCAATCTTATCACTAAAATAATTTTTTTTTTAAAAAATCAGATTAGTCTATTCCAAGTTTCATATGGTTATTAATCAGATTATTCAATTTTTATTTTTATTTACAATTATTTATTAATTCAAAGTAGATATCTAAAATCAATGATCTCTGATTTGGTTAAAATTTTGAATTTTGAAATCAGTTTTTGTTTTTCCAATTCTTTAGATCAACTAATCTGATTTGGTTACAATTTTGAAATTTGAAATTTAAAAAAAAAAGTATTCAGATCGCCAAAATCGTAGTACTACACTACTACTGTTATAAATACTACCCTAACTCTTCCTGATTCAATTGTTCACATTTTTACGGAGTATATTCATTTGCTTTTGTGTTGCTGTGTTGCTTTTATATCTTAATCTAACATAATCATATTTGCAGATGCAGGTTATTGATTGTACCCTAATTTACTTGATTTTAATCACAACCCTACTTCCCTCTCTTATTGTCCTTCTCAGTTTATCCGATTTATTACGATTCCATTGATTCTACTTGGAATTATGTCCAGTTGTGCTTAACTACTCGGAAAATTGATGTGAAATCGATCGACTTTGTGTTGCTGCGTGGAATCCTTAGTCAAGATGTACGTGAAATCATTCAACGTAACACTAAATATTTCCAATTCGATTTGATTTGAAGTTATCTAATTAATCTTTTGGTTTCATCTTATAAATATAGGGGCAAGCTAATGCGGATTTCCTTTTTTTTATTTATGGTTTTAGTTAATTAGCTGCATTCGTTCAAACATACACCGTATATTCTCATGGTTATATAATTAAATTTATGGAAAATTTTGCTAATTAATCTTTTGAACCACTTTTTAATCAATAAATTTTATATTTTCAATTATAATTTAGTCATGATTATAAAATTAAATTTATGGAAGATTTTGCTAAACAAATCACTTAAGATATGATTTGTTTGTTAGTTTAGATATTCACTGGATAAGATCAAATAAAATCATATTTATCTCAAAAAAATCAAATTTGATTACATTATAACTTGCCATTTGTTCAAGAAAATATTTGATTCTATTTTTTTTGTTATATTTTTTATTCCACAAATTACTATAGAATATTTCGGTTTTAGTTTTAATTTCTATTTTTTTAGATAAATAACTCAAAATTGATTCATTCATTTAATTTTGAACCATATGTATTTTAATTAAAAGATAAAACCAAATCTCATAGGTTCTATTGTTTAGGTAATGTATCTTTAATTATTTTTATTTATTTCTTGTTCTTATCAGTTTGCTAGAGAAAATACATCTGTGACTCTTTTTTATACGGATGTTTTCCACCACATGTTATATACAATAATTCAAATCCCTATTCATTTTTGTATGTAAGATTATTATCTCCATATGTATGTTGGATGGTTACAAGTAATGCTTACAGGTTTTGGTATCGATGAAGAAATGATAAATGAAATTATATAAACACATATTTTTAAAAAAGATCCGTGCAATGCACGGGGTACTAAGCTAGTATATATATATATATATATATATATATATATATATATATATATATATATATATATATATATATATATATATATATATATATATATATATATATATATATATATACATATATATATATATATACATATATACATATATACATATATATATATATACATAGATATATATATACATATATATATATATACATATATATATACATATATATATATATACATATATATATACATATATATATATATATATATATATATATATATATATATATATACATATATATATATATATACATATATATATATATACATACATACATATACATATAAATACATATATATATACATACATATAAATACATATATATATATATATCTATATACATACTTATATACATACAACGCGCAGACAACACCATTCAATGTCAGAAGCACTCGCCCTCAGAGAAGGAATACTTAAAACTAGAGAACATCATATCAGAAAACTCGTGATTGAGGTGGGGGACTCACATATCATCAATAACTATCTAGCACATAAAGGAAAATGTCTATGAGATATCGAATTGACGATGGGAGATATTAAAACAATTCTTCAATACTTTGAAGAAGTATTCTTCTCGCATGTCCTCCGCAATGGGAATAAAGTGGCAGATAAGGTTGCACACCTTATCCGCTCTTTGTAGGGACAAACACTTGCAACAAATCCAAGTCCGCTAGGCCTCATTCGACAGGATGCGATCGGCTAGGTCTCAACCAGCCGAATTCGTACCTTATCAAAAAAAAAAACTATGAGATCTCATAGAATCCATTTAAGAGCATGATCCTTCTAATATACAATGCCTCCTTATATGCCACTAGAGAGATACAAACACGAATCATTGAGTATTTGAACACAGATATACTTACCCATGTTTATTTTTATAGACAAAGGTAATGGTTTACTTTCATGAATCTAGTCCACAATTAAATTAAGATTCATTAGTCAATATTCTAACAATTACCCTCCTTCTCCCATTTTTCATACAAAATTTACATACCTTTCCTGATAGTTTGGGATACCCGATCCTTCGCCTGTGGGCTCAAGATCAAGCCACGCTGTATATTTTCCCGATCTTGCAATGCTCTTCCAATATCTCCTGATTAACAAATTAACTAAACTAATTAAGAAACTAATTAAAGTGATAGAATTAAACTTAGACAATTTAAATCAAACAAGTAGCGACGAAAAGGGAAAACGAGGTAATCCTGGGCACGCGGCACTTGGTGTGCGAGCGCTGGGAGCGATCGCTGGAGCGAGACCAGGGAGTCCAGAAGTGAGAGCGAGTGCCACGAGCGAAGACGCCAAGGTGCCGGGACGCACGAGCGCTTGCGAGGATGAGGTGCCGAGGGTGCCGAGCGCTTGCGAGGATGAGGTGTCGAGGGTGTCGAGCGCTTGCGGGAGAAGACGTCGGCGCCTAGGCGCACGAGGCCGCGAGAAAACAAGGTACACTATTCAGTAATCTTACATGGACACAAAATTTTGCAATGTTGAAGATATCAAGTACAGATCAAATTGCAAAAGAAATCAGCCACAAGTCGGATAGCAAGGATAGCAAGTATAAACAAGCGGCTAATGTGTATAGAATAAAATATACAATGTGATGCTCGAAAATATATGAATATGTAGCAATAGACACGATGCAATCACAAGGGTAGACAAGTGCACACACTCCGTCAACAATTATCTGACGGTTGCAATACGGTTCAGAAAGAGAGGGGTGTGACCAAGGCTCCTATGTCGACACAACACAAAATCACACAAAGGGGTTCTTTTGTAATGCTTAAAACCAATCAGATCATCTAACAAGTAGCAAATAAAGAAAGAACAATAAGCAATGAGTTACTAACTCAAACAAAGGTAAGATGAATGTATTTTTTTTTTTGAAGCTCTCGACTTTTTTTTTTATACTAAAACCGTTGTTGTAAAGCTTAAGGAATGGCAACAAAACAACAATAAAAAAAATAAACTAAGCTACGATGATCCAAAAGTAAGCGAAAATACGGAAAATAAAGAAAATAGGCTAGACACTGGAAAAATTAGGGTTTTTTAGTGGTGCAAGTTCATATAATGCTTTAATCCAAGAATCACATTCATATGCATGATATATAGCAAAAAGGAATAAAAGATCAAAACTTGCAATCAAGAACTCAATATCTTCCAAATTAATGATCCAAACAAGAAAATAACTAAAATAACGTTCCAATTTTTAGGGTGAATAATAAAGATCTAAAATTTATGCAGCGGGAATGGTGAAAAACATGGCACGAAAATAAATCACTCAATTAAAGAATCAAGAAAGTAAAGAACTTGCATAAACCTGAGAATCCGATACCACTTGATACATTTGGGATACCCGATCCTTCGCATGTGGACTCAAGATCAAGAACAACGCCGTATATTTGCCCGATCTTGCAATGCTCTTCCAATATCTCTTGATTAACAAATTTACCAAACTAATTAAGAAACTAATTAAAGAAACATAATTAAACTTGGACAATTTAAATCAAACAAGTAGCGACGAAAAGGGAAAACGAGGGAATCTTGGGCGCGCGACACTTGGTGTGCGAGCGCTGGGAGCGATCGCCGGAGCGAGACCAGGGAGGCCGGGAGCGAGAGCGAGCGCCGCGAGCGAAGACGCCAAGCTGCCCAAGATGCACGAGCGCTTGCGAGGATGAGGTGCCGAGGGTGCCGAGCGCTTGCGGGAGAAGACGTCGACGCCTAGGCGCGCGAGGCCGCGAGACAGCGCCAAAGAGTCTGGTTCCTTTTCTTGCGACGGTTTAGGTTTTAGGGTTTGTGTTTGGTTTATGGCTGCCAATTGTGATCAAGGTGTTGGTGATGGTTGTGAAGGTGCCGAAGTAACAAGAACACAAGAGCAAGATAGTTTTTGGGATTGGAATCGAAGAACCCTTTAATCCATAAAGGGGTTCCTCAATTCTATTCAATCTAAGTAATTCAATGGAAGGTACAATGTTTAAATAGAAAAGCTAACAACCAATTCAAATCATGCAAGATAGAATTTAAGTTGAGGTTGATAAAAGATATAATTAAAACCCTAAAGATAAAGTAAACCTAAGTAAGATAAAAGTTGCATAACTTAGTGGACAAGAATTAATCTAGATGAGATATAATTCTTCCACTTTATTATATCTAATTATATAAAATAACAAACTAATTAATTAAGTAGATAGCCCGTCCCAAGCACAAGAGAAACTCGGCATGGGCCTCTATCCACTCGACACTTCCTTGGCCCACTCGACATGAGGTGGTCTCAAGTGACCCATGTTGATGCCGAGCGTAGTCCTGTCATGGAGGGTGTTGACGGGTCTTCATAAGCTCCATTTGTGAACGCAAGCTCATTTCTTGTGCCGACGGTGTAGTCCTGAGCAAAGTGATCCAAAGTGGCCTAAACCCTTGCTCCAATGTTCCTTGGTAACGGACAAGAAGGGCTTTGGTTGCATCTTGAATTCTCTTGGCCATTTCACGAGTGATAGGACCGTTAAATGGAACCTTCATGTTGTCTTCAATGTCACCAGGAGTCATCGACAATTGTACTGCATCATTTCCCCACATTTTATTCCTAATTTTAGAGAGGGTAACTACTTTTCCTATAATGCTTTAATCATTTCCTTCATCCCCTCCTCAATCTAGGCTCATTGAAAATGATAATCATGTGTATTTTATATGTATTTTTTCCCTTTCTATTATCTCATCTAGAAAAAAACGAACCCTTAATTTCATCTGGTTTAATATGGGATAATCTTTATATAATTTTACATGATAACCCCACACAACAAAAGCACGTGTGCCACTAATTTTTCTTATTTGTTTGCCCATTAACAATGCATATACAATGGTTATCCTTATCTCCTTCCATAATGTAGCATTGTAAGAGCATATTCAACAACTTTGGTATAAAAAATCTCTAAAAGTTTTACATTTCAACTCATAAAGTTCTCTATTTTACATATTTTACACTTATTACTTTAAACATTCATTGGTTCAAATTCAACTCTAGGTGTTTATTAATAAAAAAAACTCCCTCCATGGGCTATGAAATATGTGCAAGGAAAAGCCCCACGCGTCCCCAAATCTTCCCTGCAAACCCTTCTGCAGTCACTAGTCCAGAGAGCGATCTCCCCTATCTGCTCACCCACGAATTCTTCTCGACAATCTCCAAGCCAGTTTTGACTCTCGGTACCACTCATACACCGTCCAAGGGTGTGGTGTGCTCTCCCCGACCGGCCTATGCTCCACTGTGTCAAATCCGATCATCCCTCCCGATCATGGTATGTTCCATCCGGATTCCCGCCTCGTCTATTGGGGTTGTTCTGGTGTCGTGATTTGTTCCCCTTCGCACTTAAAAATCATTGTTTCTCGAAACCAAGTTCGAATTTGTGGCCGCTTTTGGGTCGTAGGTTGGCTCGCCGGCCTACTGGTTCGTCGCAGCTTGGCCTCTCCTTCATCTTCGTCTCCGTCTCCTCCGACCTTAGTCTCTCTGCCGAGGTCGGCGTCGGGCTGGGTGTTCGTCGAAACCCCTTTCCATTGGGTTTCCTCATCTCTATCTACTTTCGGTTCCGGATCTGGCCGTGTTCACCGCTAGTCCTCCTGAGTCACTAGTGTTGGGACTCTTTTCTCGGCGTGCTCGACCTCCTCTCGCTTCCCCTTCTGTCGGGTGATAATGCATGATTTGTATAGCTAATTTAGGTCATTCTTAAGTCATTTAGGCTGCATTTAGTTATGCTTTTTTGTTATGGAAAAAATATGAATATTCGATTTATGTTTCGAAGGTTGGATACCTTCATTCGGATCTTGCTATCCAGGTACGGGTCGAGGTTTCAAATCCAAAAATTTAGTCTTTGAAAAACGGGATTACGAACCCCAAAATACGCGAAGGCCCGTTGGGTACCCAGAACCTGTCCTACTGACTAAGTCGCTCGAAAACCATTTCAAGTTCCAAAGCATGTAAAAGCGAAAAACATAGTACAACTTGCTATGAAAGAGCCGAGTCAAAACCAAAATACGGAAACATGAGTACAAAATCATCCAAGTCTAAAGGATGGTGAAAGTCAGTCTCTCAGTCGATAGTGCGCCAAAAAGTTAACCTGCCATGGAAGCATAGAGCACTCAAGAATCTACAATCATACCTTAAAAATAATACAGGGAATGGGATCATCGGGCTCACACTTGGGACTTGGTCCCACTGCGATCACATCATACACGCTAAACCTAAAGAAGATGCTTCTAATGCAAGATGGAATTTAAACACACAAGTCATGCTTATCAGGATATATAATATGCAAAAAGTACGGTAAATGGCCCAAAGAATGCCAAGTGGCATATCTCTCTCTCCTACCTCTGCCCTCATTCCCGTTAGGGCAGACACTGGCCAATCCGATACTATAGCATAACCAATCAATCATAATATATATGCGCGTCAATAATCATGCTCATCAATCATCAAATTAATCTCGTCATCATACTCATATCGTAAATCATGCTCATCATAAATCAAGCTCATATAATGAATCAGGCTCATCTCATATCTCGTGACATAATGACTCGATGAGAACAAACCCGATGGGGTTGGGCTGTGCTATGACCCTAGTAAAGACCCTATGACTCATAGATAATGATTGTTCTGTTTCCAAATACATTGAGTAAACAGATGCTCATTCAAGTGTGCAAACCTGAGCAGGATACTACATGAATCATGCGATTATATGCACATGCAACACCTACTATATCATGTGACTGCATGCATATGAGAATCAATCTGAGTAAGCTCCATGGAGGAACTTACCTGCAAGGTCGAACATCAAAAGCAATAGCAGGTAACAGAAGTCCAAGCAAGTCAATAAGCACCTAAAATATATAGTTAATAAAGATGTGATAAGTCTACATCCTTAGTAACTAACCACAAAGAGAACGCACACTCAAAAGCATTTCCAAAATCATCCGGTAAGTCAAACCATTCAAACCACTCGAAATACGAGAAAACATCCGAAAGCCGAGATATCTAAAGATTACTATTTCATACCAATTCTCATACTCATCATCATTCATACGTCCAATCTCAATCTCAATGTCCAGTCCAATCATATAACAGTCCATCAGTTCAGTCAAGTCTTAAGGCAAGGTCCACGTCAAGTTCAGTTAAACAGTCCAACAAAATCCAGTTAAAAGAGGTCCAAAAGTTCGGTAGGTTATATTAGTCATTTAAACAAGGTCCGTGAAATACAGTTAATACAAGGTCATTCGCAAATCATTAAGTCTAGTTGATTAGTCGAAATCATCGTTAAAGGAATCCCGATATCTCAATTTGAAAACATACAACCTTTCACAAGCTTTTCGAAATACAAGTTCTAAGGATCGTTAAACATTTGAATAACAACTAGGGGTTCAAACCTTTCGAGATATTTCAAAATAACCAAAGCATCTCAAAACATTTAAATCACCACTAACAAAGCACATCCATTTCTTTAAAACCATTTTTAAAATGTATAAAAATCCCTTAAAATGAATATATTCACCACCAGACGACGAAGATCCACTACAGGACGACGTGGATGGCAGGAAGAAGTCTTTGAGACACAAGAAGCACAGGAAGCCCGATGGTAAGGAACGAAACGTCTGGAAAACCCAATCGGGGTTGAGACAGAGAGATCGAAGTTTTCATTGAGTACGAAGAAGCCGATTTGCAAAGGAAGAGTCGAATTAGGACACGAAATCAAAAAGCCCTAATTCGATTGTACGAACGGGGATTCGACTCGCTGAACCAGGGCCAGTGACCGACCCGGGCGGAAAACAACACAGGCAAAGTCGAGCGTGGACCAACACACCCCGAGCAGCCAGATTGGAGCAAGGAGGAGGCACGGTGAAGGTAGAAGTGGCCAAAGCCAAGTTTATTCACGCCAAGAGGAAGATTTGTGGCTCTCGGAGGAGATTTATGGGCTCTTGGAGGAGAGGTTTTCCAAAGGGCCAAAGCCCCGGTGGTCTATAGAACGAGAAAGCCGGATGAGCAAGAAGATAGACACCGTAATTGAACCTCTAGAACAATTGCTAAGAGTTCCAAAAACACTATCACCAAAGGCAGCAGAGCCCCGCAAATCTCCGAACATCGCTACTCGACACCACAACTTCTACAAATTACAGAATGTGAGATTCAACATAAAAAGGACCATTTAAGATTTGGCTAATTTATGATGAGGGAAAGTATAGTAGACAGATTAGAAAAGAGTTTCAAATTGAAGAAACGCTATTTTGGTGCAGATTGAAAGCTGGTTGGGGATTAAAGTTTTTGGGGACTCTCTCCCTCTCTCTAGAAAATCTAGAGAGAGGACACTAGACTTTTTTTTTTTGAACCGAAAATAATTCTCCCAGACTTCAGTTACGAGAGGCCGAAAGAAATCGGCAGACGGACTAGCCGTCATAATACAACTAGAAAAAACAAAATATAAAAGAAAACCCGAAAACACAAGATCTTAGCAAGAATACCAAAAGAGACACAGTCGAAGAACTCCGAGTGGAAGCTGTGAATGTCGAGAACATGGGAAAGTCGATGGACTGACACGACGTCTCGATGTCGGGGAGACAGATGCAAAAACCCATCGGAAAAGGCGTCACCTGGGGAAGTGTGGATCAACGACGTTCCCCCCACCTAGATAAGAGATCTTCGGGAATCACGAACACTGTCACGGTCAACTCGAACAATAGGGCGCCCGAGACTGCACTTCATCCGGAACTAAACGAAACCGCACCCAAGAAACGACTCCACTGTAACGGGAAAAATAAGCCAAGATCAAATGAAACGGGTTAAGGGTAAAAGCAATTAAGTCGGTTGAAAAGGCTTAAGTTAGCATGGATATATTTATATTTATTGTCCACGGTGCTGGAGTGTTTATATAAATATAAAATATTTAAATATAAACACTACAATATTTTTTATTTATTTATTTTTTTTTTATTTGGGTAATTTGACATTGGCGTGCAAGGGTTAACCCTTGCACGCCAAGGAATGTCAAAGGCGGAGAATCAAAGGTTGGAGGCAAAAGTGAGTCGGGGAGATGGAGCCGGGGCGTATAGCATCGACGACGGGTGGAGGAGGATCAGAGGTCGGAGGTCGGAATCGGGTGGCGGCGCAAGGCTACGCCGAGAGGAATCCGGAGCCCCAAAGCAAGGAGAGATAAATCAGTGCGCTAAGCAGCACTAATCTAGGCCAAAGCTCGGAGGACCAGAAAGCTATGGTGGAGGGAAGTGTTGTGGTGACGGCGGCACCGACGTACGAGCCTTAGAGGGTGGTGGATCAGGGCCTAGAGGACCGCCGACGCCAAGGTGGAGCAGTGGGGTGAAGAGTGGATCTGGTCGGAACTGGGAGGCCAGTTGATTGAAAGTACGGGGTGGAACCACCCTCCGAACCACACATGAAGAAGGATAAAGAGGGAGGCCGGAGGATTGAAAGGATCGACTCTTGAAGAAGGGTGATAGGAGGTCGGATTTGACAGGGTCAGCGGAAGACAGGGTTACAGGGATGAGGAGTAGGAGACGGAGGTACTGCATTGGGGGCTTCCCGTCGGATAAGCGAGGGCGGCGCTGGAGGCAACCCCGCCGACAAAGAAGACTGAAGGACGTTGAAAGAGGGTGGGTAAAGAGAGGGTTGGGATTATATAAAAAAAATACTACTTCATATAATCACATTTGTTGTAAATCCTTTTTGGATTTGGAGTTTATGGTGTGTGATGGAGATGAGATTGCAATCGAGTGGTGATGCTGCTTGTTGATTAGAGATGGTGATGAACTAATGTTGGTGCCAAGGGGGTTTCCCTTTGTTGATTAGATATGGTGTTGAACTGGTGTTGGTGGATTGCCTCTGCCTAGGGGGTTTCCCTTTTTCACTCTCTAGGGTTAACGAGAGAGAGGGCAGAGGAATTTTTTTTCTTTTTTTTTTTTGTTATTAAAACTTCTGGAGTCTAGAGATAAAACTCTACGTGGTTCTCCATTTTTATTTTGCTTAATCAAACACAACTCCAACCAGAAAATGGATAAAGAAGAAGAAGGATGAAGCAAGCCTTCCTTGTTATTGTTGCTTGTTATTTGGATGATGTTGGTGTTTTTAGGACACACTAATTGAATATGGATAAACACATTTCTACACTATTTGTCTAACAAAAACATGTTTTCTTAAAGTGTTAATTTTACTTGAATTTTTTTATCTTAGTTCAGTTCGAACAACTCAGCCGCTCAATATTTGGATCAGATACGGTGTAACTCATTTAAATGGTTGAAAATATAAAACATAATCTAAATCTAACTACGGTTCAAGATTTTCTATAACACTTTTTTTTTTCTCCCTTTCCTATATCACAAAAATATTTAAGGAACGACACAAGTTTTTTTTTTTTTTTTTTAAAAATGAATGACATAAATTTGTACCAAACAGGCCCTTAAGTTATACATTGACGGAAACGCAGCAGCAGAACATCACCCCCTTACTCACTCTTCACTTCTCCGTCAAAGTCTCACCGGGGATTCAGCTAGGGTTTTTGCCCATCCCCTAAATCCACGGCTTTCACCCACAATCTCCATTTCACATCCCTCAATTCTACCACAACCGCAGATCAGTCCACTATTTCTCCCTTCAATTAGCTCCCTACATTTCCTCTCTCCCCCTTTCTCGAACCACTGGAAACCCAGACACCCGCAAAACGACATTAATGGCGAAAACCAGGCCGGGCAAGCGGGATTTGGACACCTACACCATTAAAGGAACCAACAAGGTCGTTCGAGGTATTTTTTTTGCTGGAAAGATCCTTATTTTTTTTTTGTTTCGCCTTCCAATTTACTTCCGAAGAGGTGAAAAGATCGAACTTTTTGAGTTTTGAGGGTGTTTTTTTTTAATGATGCGTTCTCAGCCGGAGACTGCGTCATGATGCGGCCATCCGACGTCGGGAAGCCGTCGTACGTGGCGCGCGTGGAGAAGCTCGAGGCCGACGCCCGCAACAATGTGAAGGTGCGGGTGAGGTGGTACTACCGGCCTGAGGAGTCGCTCGGCGGCCGGAGGCAGTTTCACGGCGCCAAGGAGCTCTTCCTCTCCGACCACTTCGATGTCCAGAGCGCTCACACAATTGAAGGGAAGTGCACTGTCCATTCATTCAAGAACTACACGAAGCTTGAGAATGTCAGCGCCGACGATTATTTTTGCAGATTTGAGTACAAGGCCTCCACTGGGGCTTTCACCCCTGATAGGGTCGCTGTGTGAGTTTTGAATGGGGTTGATTCGGTGAATCTTATTTTTTATTCGTGTCTTTTTCTCAATGTTTGACGTGTTGCTTGAATTTCGCAGCTACTGCAAGTGTGAAATGCCTTATAATCCGGATGATTTAATGGTTCAATGTGAGGGGTGCAAGGACTGGTAAGCTCATTAATTTGTGTGTTGAGTTTTTCGGTCTTGATGGTTGAATGTTTCATCTGTTATTCTGCAACTTGAGGTAGTTAAAACGTCTTGCGGGTTGTGATGCTCCTGTTGGAAGGTTTTAGACAATGTTATGTTAGTGTTACCTGCTAGCTTGCAAGACGACCAGGTAGGGTTTGTTGTTGCAGAACGGTTTTTTTGGTTGGCTAAAAAGGAGATAAAAGTGCTTTAATCACATCAGGAAACTATTGCTCAGAAGTGAGCTAGCTGGTGAAGAAGTGCATACATGTTTTTTGGAAGGTAAAAACAATGTAGCATTGGAGAATGAAAAATAGGAAGCTGTAAAAGAAAATCTCTCTCAAACCCCGGGATCGTCCTTATAAAACCTTAAGGAAAACAAGACTTTGGTCTTTTGCTTGTTGGTTTGCTTTTGTGTTCTTATACCTCTCCTCTTGTTCCACCTAAATTGGCTGAGTGAAAACTGGAATGCAATAACGGGTAAAGCCTTCTTAGTTCTTGCCATTCTCCTTTCGATGTAAAATTGAGAAGAGTATCAGCTCCTATTGTCCTCATTCTGCTCACTTCTGTCGCCTGTAAGAAAACAATGATCTTTGTAATTTATACATGTAATTATTTTCTCTGGAAATATGCTCTTGCACAACCTTCTAGTCGAGGAGCTTTTGTTTTGTAAATCATTGAAACCCATTGGGATAATTAAACAGGATTAGCCTATTGTGACTGTGCCTAGGTTTCTTAGATTATTATTTGGCCTTGAGCCTCTATTTTTACCTAAAAAGATTATCCCAGTTCTTTTTTCTTTGTTTATTAACTTGCATTAGGGGGGAAAGAGTTTCGGACAATAACTGTGAGATGATTTACGTCACTGAAAGCATGGAGAGATGGCCATTAAAATAAAATTTGTAGCTCTGTCAAGTTTTTGTCAATCCTTTTCCATGACTTTTTGAAAAATGTAGTTATATTTGTTTGTTTTAATGGTGCATATACAATGTCTTTCTCATATTCACATGTTCTTGATCTTCTTATGATGGCCTTTGTTGTTTTACTTCTAAATGATTTCAAGTGGTTATTGATTGATTTAGGTTTCATCCTTCATGTATGAGAATGACCATCGAAGAAGCAAAAAAGTTGGATCACTTCCTATGCTCTGACTGTATTGAGGTGGATGCCGACAAGGACAACAACTTCTCTGTGTCCCCGGAGGGAAAGGTCAGGCTTTACTCTAACATTATCTTGATCACTGCATAGAGTACTCCCATCTCTCTTTAATTAGCTAATAACACTTGCCTGGTCAATTAAAAAATTTCATTTAATTGTTCAAGAAATTATGAATTCCTATGTTAGATAGTTTTCTCCATTGGCATGGAAAGTTTTCACCTTTATGAGGATTAAATATGTTTCCAATTTTACATCTTCAGCGTACGATGTAATTTAATTCGATGAATCTGAGATCTGCAGTGTTCTTTTCTCTTAACATTTTAGTAGATTATGTATTAATCTTATTCAATCCGTTTCAAATGGAAACTTTGTCTCTTGCTTTGCCACCATTTCATCTTCTTCAAGAATTTTTATGGTTCATTTATGTGTAATGGTTTGAAGATCATGTTTTGTCTCCAAAAAAGAATTGACTTTTAAACATCAGTTTGAGTTATGGAAGATCTTACTTGGTATCACTTGAAACCTAAGTTTTCTTTTGATGAATAAAACGAGGTAAAGAATTAAATTTGTACAGAGAAGATGTTATTTCCTTTTCTAATTCCGACCCACCATAGGTTCCTTGAAGCATATCTTGATTGCGGTTAAACAATTTTGATGCGAATCTTCTACATGCACGACTGCCCGATATTAGGTTGGTGGATCTCTTTTCTACGCATCCTACTGCTTGCTAGCCTTTATATTCATCTTCTGTAATTCCTACCCGAAGATAGTGTATGATGTGCATGCTAGATAAGTCATTGTTGTATACAGCTCACGCTGATGCCCTCTTAAATGGCTTTTATGCCGCTATTCAGTAGTCACTAGTAATTGCTCTCTAAAGTTTAGATCTTGAAACAGTCACAAGAGGATAAAATATCCCGGGCTTAATGCATTTCTCTGGTAACTGGTATGGTTAAGTGGGATTAAATTAACAGGCCTGTGAAACCCTGACTGATGTGCAGGGGGACAACAAGCGCCGGAAGAGATGAATTGAAGCCGAAACAGATGGTGTCGTGGGACAGCTGGTTGATGTAGCCACCATCTCGAGAATGAAAAGTGTACTTGTAGACCTTTTAGCTGTGGACAAAGTTAATGTAGGGAACTTATTGACATGGTATTGTGTGCCAATGTGTGTGTATTGTACAGATATTGAGTGACTGGTGTTGGGTGTGGCTTTGCTTAGACTAATTTGACCGAGGAGCTTAGCCAGGTAGTATGTTTGCTGCTGTTTTCTGTCATAGGATAGTTCCACTTTGTGCCTGCCTTTAAATTATTTTCTAATTATTTCATCATTTTTATCGTGTTATTGTTGCTATCTCTATCTTCTTTTTTTCTTCTGTTCAACACCATTTTAGCAGGTAGCACAAGGGGCATCCATTTTGGATGAGTACCAGGCTAACTGTTTGTCGTTATGGTAAGAAAAATAACCTCATTTTTGACGGTGGTAAATATATTTTGAAAAAGGTTGCAAGGAAAAAAACGAAAGAAGTGGTAAAATGTATTTTAAAATTTCAATGGTAAGGAAAAGTTAGATTTGAAAAAGGTTGTAAAAAAGTAATCTCTTTTGGGCAAAAAACACTGCCATCCTAAATTCTTATCCATTAGGGAAACGAACTTTGGTAACTGTAGCTGAATAGGTAGCTAAAGCTGAATGGTTTATTGTATAAAATATATTAAATTGAGCTATTACTGTGTTTGGTAACCTTAGCTGAATGTGTAGCTGATAAAAGAGGAGATTTGTGTATATAAAAAGAAAAGCTCCGAAAAGTTGGGGTGGGTATCCGATGGAAATTCAATTCCAAAATGCTAATTAACTAATAATGTTAGCTTTATTTAATTTGAAACTATATAATATTAAAACAAAAAGCACTAAAACGCTACTTGTGTTGTTAAACACACCCTTAATTCCAAAACGCTAATTAACTAATAATCTTACTCTGTAAGATTTTAATTCCGTATGAGATTACAATGTTGTGTGTCTTGTTGATTGAAGAGATTGTGACAATATTTGTGACTTCTAAAGATTCTTCATTAAGATGGGGAAATGTTGTTAGTCCATGCTTCTCTAGGAGACGTCAGTTTTTTGTGTTTTTGTTGTCATCTCCTCGGTAATAAGACGTCATAGAAATTTATTAACTCCCTTTATTCTCGCTATTCGCAGTTCGCTCTCGAGTCTTCCTTGACTTCTTCGTGTGTCGGTTTTTTTTTTTATTATTATTATTATCATGCTCAATTAGGGTCTATGACTCTATATAGCCTTGTCTTTCGTCCTACTTTGCATTTGCATTTGTTTGCTTGTAATGTGAGAGTTAGTCTCGTTGACGATTTTTTTTTACTTCTTCGATTTACCTAATTATGTCATATATTTCAAATCCTCACCTTATTAAAAAATATTAAGATTTCAATTACTTTAATCGGATTTAAGATGGCAAAAACCGTAAAAAAAAAAAAAAAAAATTCTTCAGGGGTTCAGTTTGTTTAAAATTATGAAACTAGAAAAGAAAATTGAGATAATATATCTAGTAAAAATATTGTACAAGTGCGAAGTTTTTCGAGTCTAGTAAATAATTTACAATTAATAAAATAATAGAATAGTATAGGTTAAAAACATAAAATTCAATAATATCAGAGGGGAATAATTGATTTAAAAATATATATATATGATTAATGATGATGGGTCAAAACTCAAAAGTGGAGAAATTAAATTAAATTTGTTTTCTTTGGTTTCATAATAATCAACCAAACGACACTTAATTGAGATTGGATAGATTGAATATCGCAGTTTACCTCCATGATTTAAAGCACTAATACAGTAATTCCAATGGTACTGCAAATATGAATTTCGGCCGAGCCAAATAGAATCAATATTTTATGTGTTTTAACTGCTCAAATATTCAGTTGAAACATAAATTTACAGGTACACGATAATCTGGCAGTATAAATATTTTTCTCACTACGAGCAAATATATCATCCAAATCGTCAATATACGATCCTCATTAATTAGTGCATTTTAATACTTTCTCCGTTAATTAAATTTGACATTTTATTAATGTACTCATTTTTAGGTATTAATAATATATAAAATATTTGGTGCATGCATGACAATACTGGAGCATTGTTATCTGAGGGGTTGAGATGCACGCACCCATTATGAATACAATCAAAATGGAAGAATAAAATCCGCGATTATTAGGGCTGAAGTTGTAAGGATTTAACATAGCTTGGGATTATCGTCTCATTCGGATGTGTTGACTACGTACATGTATATCCTAAGTGAAGGCTAACTGTGTCTATGGCTTGTTGTACAACAACAGGTGTATACAATATACTTCACTCGAACAGTCGAACGGACCTATTCAGCGACACACATGCACTGCTTACAACGAGGATGCCGGTAGATGCTCCTCGCGGTAGGCCTACTGTGAACCTCTTTAGTTTGCCTCACTGCCTTCCTCACTTTCTGCTCAAACACTCTCCATTCGATTGTCGCGTTCTTTTGGAATATCCCCGACAGCCTCCGTTTGTTTGGCCTTATCGTAGGCATCTCTCCTCCTCCATAGTACATCCGATACCCTGATGCTAGAGCCGACAACTGGCTCCCCGAGTCTGTCATTGCGAATGCGCTTGCAGCTGTGCACCCTATGAAATCCAGTGCAGCCAACTGCATACAAATTAGGAATCCAGTGATTCTGTTGCAGCTAGCCGAAAGATACTACTCCTATATGCGAATGAGACTGTTACCTGTGAGGAAAAGTTGAGAAACGGTTTGATTTCAGATGGCGAAAGCAAGCTTTCTTTGGTGACTAGATTCGGGTACAGCCTGCTCAAAGATGCCAATCTTGACCTCCCTCCGTAGATTTGAGCACCTGCGAGGAATATCTGCGTGTTGCGGTTGAATCCAAGAGCTGCTAGCATGAGCACTGCCTCTTCCGGTGTCAGCGGACAGAGGCCTTCTTTTCTGAGTGAAGCCGGAGAGGGCAGCCTACACGACA
The DNA here is from genome assembly GCA_037127255.1 of Persicaria tinctoria. Classification (NCBI taxonomy): domain Eukaryota; kingdom Viridiplantae; phylum Streptophyta; class Magnoliopsida; order Caryophyllales; family Polygonaceae; genus Persicaria; species Persicaria tinctoria. The sequence goes on along the minus strand of JBANSL010000011.1, from coordinate 23,143,685 downwards.
CATTAGTGATCCTTATCATAGAACAACACGGCATGTTCATCGTCTTTATGAAATTTAGCCACATTGAATTCAAGCAAGGATATACATACTGACTGGTTGTTATAAGATTGGTCAATGCAGGGAAGTGAATGCGACGATATGCTTCCAGTTCATGCCTCTCCTCTTCACCACCACCGAATTCACATAACGAATGAGCCACCATATCAATCTCAAACCTTAGGTGCAGAGCTAGATATCTTGAGATTTGTTCAGTGTGGTCGCTCCTTCCTTCTTCGGTATCTGCTTGAGCGTGTGGGCCAACAAGGTGATGATCCAAGGGTCCAAGATATGAGGAATTTCTCCGTAATCTATTAAGGATAAGGGCACCGACTTGTTGAATTTTCGGGACAAATTGAAGAGCGTAAAAGTTGCATCTGCATCGAAGTCCCTAGATGATAAATTCGGAGTCAAACAGTGTATGAAGTTGGAAAGGAAGACACAATTTAGTAAAACAAAAATAGTTACCTGCAACTGAAATGGGATTGGATCAAATGTCAGCCGATTTGCGAATCCAACAAAATGGACAACTCTATTCTTCAACAAAATAGGAAGAATTCGGTTCAAGTAGAAACTAGGCTTGGCTTCTTTCATTATCTTATCATCTGTCAGCTGACATGAAACTTTGAATCAGAAAACAGTAATGTAAGCAAGCAATTGACATTTGACAGCAACATTTCAAGAATTTTACCAAACTTCCAATCGCCTCTAAGTCAAGTGATCTCAGTTCTTCGGGCAGTTCCTTTACTATCCGAATATCTGGTTTCAAGTAATTGATGAAATGCTCCTCCTGATAGATATCCCCGAATTGACTAAGAATTGTGGAATATATGAAAGTCACTCTTCCACTTAAAACACTTCCAATTGTATGGAAGAAATTCCTCAACACTATCAACAAGGATAATCTTGCATTACAGTACACTATTATGGTTCACAGAAAGTTAAAATACAACCAATTGTAAATGTGTAGTTTTCGGAAAACTAGAGTTATGTAAGAGGGCGAGTCACATACCTAACATCTCTCCAGACACTGCTATACATAAATTTGGGGATAACAAGTGTGGAATTCAGCAACCGAGCAACTGCAACTGCATTACAAACCTGCAGAATTTCCATATCATGAAGCAAGAAATGGATTTCAAGATTGTGAAAATGTCTAGTAAAACAGTAACCATAAGTACCGCGACTCTCTGCTGATTCAATCCACCATTAGCAGTAACCATGACATAGCCATTACCCCCCTCTGATAAAGATTCAGTACAAACCCAAAGGAGTTAGTGAGTTACCACTAACTAAGCTGCTGACAGTAACAATTGTCACAGAGATCATAGAGTTTAAAGAAGTGGTACCACTAGGCTCCCATTCGCAGTGATCAGCGCAGGGTTTCCAACCGGAAGCAAGCCCAAACGGCTCCTCCCATAATCCGTTTGGTTCGGGTTTATTTTGTCCCTGATAGTAGTTGGCAAATCCAAACGTTTAAAGCGCGATCAATACATGAGTTTTTCAATTTATCTTTGATGATCAAACATCACATAACCTAAGATCAAGAGTACACCTCAGCTAAGGTATGTGCAGCTACGGCCAACAATCTTCCAAACATGGCCTTATGGTTATGGAGACCTATCACCTCACCCTGATTTTCCTGTATTCATCACAGATTGTGAAAGAGATCTTCCTGCATTCACCAGTGAGAAAAAAGATCCAAACTTTCGTACCTGAACGAGCACATTTGGGACCGAATAGCTTTTATTTTCGGAGGAGATGGATTTCTGGGTGAAGTCAACGGGGATAATCCGGCAAAGCATCCACCAATCGACCATGAAGAACAAGCTCACCAATCCAATGATAAGGATCAAGCCTCTAAACCTCCGGCAGTAAGGAACTCTAGCGCAATTCTTTTTCCTCAGATCGTGCTTCCCCTTCCTCCGGGGAGATGTCGGAGCTTTCGACAGCACGAACAAGCTGTTGGATTTCTGGAATCCGGGTAACAGCTTAGGGTTTGAGTAGGATCCGGCGCCGGCGAAGTCCGGGACGCTGTAAGTGGCCGAGATTGGTGGAGACACTTCAGGATCCTCCAATGTACTCGATTTATGGATTGAATCGGGAAAGAGATCGTCACGAGATGAGCTCATGGTATTAAAATTCTGGAAAAGTTCGGATTTTTCCTAATTTGTTTTTGAAAAAAATTCCCGAAATCGATACTAGTAGTATAATAATCGCGAATCAATGGTGGATGTTCACAGCAGAAGCTTCCAAAAGAAGCGGCCATGGAAGGAGCTCGGGTGGCTCGGAGAGTTTCCAATTTGGGGATTGGGAGGCGCGGAATCGGCAGACGAACCCGCAATGAGCGGCGGCGCCCCCCTCTCTCCACACTCTGTGGAGAAAAGTTTCCATTTTAATCACTTTCTATTTTTGGCAATTCAAAAAAGTAAGCGGTGTTCTTGCCTTCTTTGTCAAACAGACGAAGACACAATGACCCGGCTCTGACCTGCTGTAACTCAACGAGAATCAACGAGAATTTTCGAGTTGGCTGGATAGAGTTGAGGTTATTTTCGAGTTTTAGTTCGTTGTATTTTCAGGTAAAAATTTCAAAGTGGCGAGCTACCATGGGCAGTTTTATCGGATAAAAACTGTGTATCGATAGTACAAAATTTAATATTAATAATTTGCAACAGTGCTTAGTGCAATACTACAACGATGTTTGAAAAATGAAGAGAGAAAATCCCCAAACCACTGAAAACCCTAAATCAGCACTCCAAATCCGTCGCCGCCAACGCCGCCTGAAGAGCGCAGATCCGCCCATAAGATGTAACATGGATTTCCTAGGTCGGAGTATAGGCTAATATTAGATAGTTTCATTTGAATATATGTTTGGGCTTAGCCCACAGTGTGTTAGTTTGGGTTCCGGTTTGTGGCAACCCGGTTTAGGTTTTATATTTTATTAGCTCCCAAACCCATCTTCTATATCAGTTCCTGTGTCGAGCAAAGGTAATCAAATACAAAATCAATTCTCAAACCCCTAAATTCTCTCAAATCAAATCTCCGTTCTAGTGTTCTTCGGATTGATTCTTCTTCCTCAATCTCTAGACCTAGTTCACTCACCTTCGAACTCATCAATGAGTTTCTAGGCTGAGATCTATCCCCACATTATCAATCGGTCAATTCAATTTCATCAATGGAGTTGAAGAACGGAAATCCCGTCTCAATGGTATCAGAGCATCAATCCTCGGCGGGGCTAGACATGGATTCGGTATAAGGCAGTCGCAATTGGAAGACGACAGTCTCGGATCTGAGGAAGCAAGTCCATCAGTACTGCAGATCTTGGTTCTCGGAATTGGCTACTCTTGAAGACGAGGTAAGAGATCGGTCCATTTTGGTTAAAGTTTGTTCTGATCAATATATGAGTGAGTTGAAAGTACATGGAGAGTTTTCTAAAGTTGGACGAATCGAGCAGTTCAAATATATGCCAGTAGAGAGCGGTTTTGATTACCGAATTTCTTTTCGAGATGAGAACGCAGCTAGTTATGTACTCAATTTTTATAATGAGAGATTCCTCTTCCAGAGTATTCGATTTGAGGTAGCTCTTGTGAATGAGGTGATTTCTTCTCATGTTAAGAAGACGTTCGATGAGTTTTATCGCACCATACATAAGGAGACACCTAAGGCTGATGAGATCTCGAAGCAACCGGAAGAGATAGCTAAGAAACATGAAGTAGAAGAATCCAAGGAAGCAAGCGAACACAAGCAGGATGAAGAAGTACCTCAATTTGAGGTAGAAGATGAACCAACAACTGCAGAAAAGAGCTCTGACTTGACTGTCTACCAAGTGTTCAAAAAAATGTCAAGAGTCATGGAGAAGGGAATTGCAATGTCATGTGCGTTTCAAAAGGAAATTATCTTATCTCAGAATATATGTGCCCAAATGAAGAGCAAGGTGCCCTGAGTTTTGATCCCGGAGGGCCAATGAAGCTTGTGGACAACTCTCGTAACCGGATAGATGATGATGTTCAGCAGAAAATTGACTCAGGAAGTGGAGATGATCCGACTGATTTACATAATTTGCATCATGGTTTTTATCCTATAATCACAACCAAGGGAGTTAATGAGTTCATTCATCTTTTAGAGAAAGCAAGTGTTCCACTCACACACTCAATGCTAGGTAACTCTTCTGATGATGTCGATACCCCTCTTATGCTTGCCTTGGAAGCATTTGGAATCACTAGAGTTATGGCTTATGGTTGTGATGAGATGTTGTGCTTTGATCCCGAAGGTGAACTGATGCTAAAGAGTTGAGTACTATTGTTCAAGAGCAAGGATGAGCTGACCAAGAATGATGGTTTGAGGCTGATTGCTCTACGTGCAGCCATCGGCACCCCACCAAATGTAGACATCAGTGATGTTTTGAAGGATCTACTCTGTAAGTGCTCGATGTTGCAAGTTGGGAAGTTCGAGCAAGCTTTGGGAGTCACTCATGCTATGGCCTATGGTGGAAATGAAGTGACATCTTTCGCCCCGGGGGAAATATATTATAATGATCACCACAGATTTTTCGAGCATCAATTAGCACCTTCAAAGCTATTAAGCGATAGTAAAGAGGCACCAACAAGCACTGATACAGGTTTAGCAGGGTCCCAAAAACTTGGGAGCTCATTTGAATTGTTGATTCTTGATGTTAGCCGTCTCTCTAGTTACCAACCTCTGTTTAGAGTTGTTGGGTTGCTAGAAATCATTCCAGATGTTGCGGCATGTATCGAGCCATTGTCTTTTGATTCTGGTGGTGCACATATGATATTTGATGGTGGTGTTTTCTTTGGGTATTTGACATTGCTTGATGTGGCCGATCTGCTAGAAAACTCCCAAGTTCATGAAGAGTGTATTGAATTACCGATGTTTGATCCAGGAGGAAATTCATATGTGAGTAAAGCCCTTCAATCACCCATTGTTATTGCTGATTTTATTGCTCTACATCTGGTTGCATGTTTGAAGGGTGATGGACACTATATTTCTGCGCATCTTCCTGTCAATTTTTGCAATCACAAGGTAGAGGTAAGTCCCCAGTTAGTGCCACTAGCACTAAACACTCGTGTTATTGATAATGCTAGGCAATATGGAGATACTCTTGCTCTTTAGAAATTGACTGAGTATCAATCATACGAGCGAATATATGTGTTGATTTTTTACCCTGGGGGTAAGGGACTTGTGCTTAATGATCGCGAGTTCTACTTGTTAGATGAGAGCAGAGATAATCTTCATGCTTATATGACCACTCAATTTGGGGTTGCAGTGCTGCAAGAAGTTTGAGGTCTTTGTCGTTTTGATTTTAGAAAGTTGAAATTCAGATGGAGTGTTATTGCTAAAACACATGTTTGTCAAATGAAAATTTTACGCTTTGACTTGGCAAGTGGAGGTCTAGATTTGTTGCTATAGGGATCTGGTCAACTAAACCAGGTGTTGCGACCCATTGGTATACATTTAAAAGATCAAAGAGCAAACTTTCATAATGACAACTATAGGGTGGTACTTTCTCTTGCTGAAGATCGAAGTCCCATGGATAGCCCACTACCATTGTTATTAATTGCCGAGGGCATAACTCATCAGCCGGAGACAATTTATGTTTTTTACCCCGGCGGAAGATCCGTCAAGTTTGCTGCTGGAGCTCATCGATACAAGTCGCATGTTTGAGCTGATCAAAGTGCAGTTGATTGATCTTTGAGGACAAGGATCATTTCAACAAGGGAGATCTGTAACAAGGATTTCCTAGGTCTGAGTATAGGCTAATATCATATAGTTTCATTTGAATATATGTTTGGGCTTAGCCCTTGTTAATTAGGTAGTAGGCCCACAATGTGTTAGTTTGGGTCCCGGTTTGTGGCAACCCGGTTCAGGTTTTATATTTTATTAGCTCCCAAACCCATCTTTTATATGTACCCAGTTCATATGTCGAGCAAAGGTAATCAAATACAAAATCAATTCCCAAACCCCTAAATTCTCTCAAATCAAATCTCCGTTGTAGTTTCGGATTGATTCTTCTTCCTTGATCTCTAGACGTAGTTCATTCACCTTTGAACCCATCAATGAGTTTCTAGATTGAGATCTATCCCCAAATTATCAATTGGTCAATTCAATTTCATCAATGGAGTTGAAGAACGGAAATCCCGTCTCATAAGAAGATTTGCAGCCTCAAGATACCTGATAGTGTGAACCCCTCCAAAAGAAAATTCTCTAGTACGAAGCTTCAAAGCGGGGAAAAATGATAAAGAAGACAAAACCCAAAGACGAGCACATATCGGGATTGGCCTGCCCAAAGTCTTCCCATCCAGTTTCGAAGGGAGAAGGGTTAAAGAAGACGAAGCTTAATTTTGAGGAAAGAAGGGCGAAATCTCAAGACCGTTTGAAAAGCGATGTTTGTTGGCGGCGACTCTGGTGGATTGGTGGCGGGTTTCTCCCCCCTTTCTCCCCTTCTTGGTGGCCCGGATCTGATGGGTACGGCGACTCTTTAGAGTCGGCCTCAAGTCCTGTCCCCTGTTTGATGGTCGGTCCTCCCAGGTTTTCTCTCTCCCTTGAAATCATCTACTACATTAGATCGATTTGATGTCTTGGCCATGAACCTTCGATTGAGCGTAGCTTAATCAAAATCTTTGAAATCAGTTGTGCAACCGAGAACAATTCTGACGCCTTTGCATCCTTTATTCACTGTTGGGTGATTTGCATTAATTCTGTCTCTTGGTTCTGCCTTTTAGTGAATGCAGTTTTGCTGATGTCGAAAATTTCTCCTTGCTTGAACTTGTGTTATGTCCAGTTAATGACCAATGCCATGGTGGTACTCTATAATTGCTGGAACCATGAACCTCTGCTGAAAATAGTCATGAAAACCCTTAAAAATGTGAGCAATGACAGCAAAACACAGAAAAGGAGAAAAAACCATTATCAAGCAGGAAAAAAGAATTACAATAGAGAGCAATGCACCAGAAGATGTGAACCCATGAAAATTTTGAACAATGATAAAGTGATTGAATGGAAATTATGCTTCATGATCATCGATGGACTCTCAAAGACCTCATCTGAAGGCAAAGAAAAAAACAAGATTGCAGAGATCGATGCTCCTGCAAACGTCCGAGTAACGATGAAAAACACAAACCAGTACACCTCTCCCTTGAACCTCTATTTCAACTGTCCTGTTTGTCTACCAAATTTTCGAAAAGTTGAGAAATTGACTATGACAAATTGCCCTGAATTTACATCTGATTTCCTTGCACCTCTCAACAAATGATACATAAATATATTTTTCTCATTGACCATGATGGTTTTACTGTGAGTGAATCTCCTTGCATTTATTTAAGCATCTTTAAATCTATGGAAATGAACATACTTGACTATGATGCCTTAACCATGTGTGAAGCTTATTCCTCCTTTGAATAAAATGCATCTTGCTGCTTGAATTGTCTCAACATGAGAGCTATAATCTCTCATAAAACTGTCCAGGTTTTGACTTATTGGAAAATGTATACTAAGATTTCCCCATTAGACGCTCCTTTAGAGGAGGAAAACTTTGCAAAGAGTTTCTACTGTTTAGAAGACTTAACCCCTGGACCCATTCAACTAGAAAGCCTAGGTATTTGGTTTTGTTCTAGTATGCTGTTGTTTCTTGTTATCTTGTTGTATTGTTTGATGCTCCTCTCAGCGCAGCAGCTGAGATTTAGGTTTCGGAACATGTTGAATCCACATGATCCCTCTCAACAACATCTTGAACAAAGGAAAATTGAAAAGGAGGAAGTTATCAATAAAAGGATTACCAAGGTAACACGAAAAATGATTCAGGAGAGTGAAATGACTAGTATTCGTTTGGTGTGTTGTTACGACATTTTCTTGCTATTGGTTTGGTCTTTCCGTTTGCCTTTGTTTTTTCGTGTGTATCCCTTTTGTTGGCTTGACCCTTGTGGCTTTGTAGGGCTGGTCGGGTTCTATGAGGGCAGTTTGTTTCTCGCAGTTTCCTAGTGGCTCTCTTGCACAAGCCTTGAACTCAATTTGAACCCACTGAAAAAGCACCCGAAGAACAGTTGGAGCATTAAACTGAAATTGACTCTCCTCACCTTTTTCTTGAGGTGGGGGATGATCATATGGACCCAATGTAATATAAGAACAAACGATGGTCACAAAGCCTCATGTATTGATCACAACAATGGTGAACCAACATGCTTTTGTACAAAGGACATTGAGATGTTGAAAGTGAGTCTTAATAGGACTTGTGGCAAACAAGTCTATTTACTCCTTTGTGTTTTTAATTCATTTCAATTTGAAGCCCAAATCGTTGTCTGCTTTCCGCTCTTCTTTAACTTTGTGTTTGAGAGGAGCTTCTGGGCAGATTATTGACTCCAATTTTGTACAAACTAGACAAGGAAATAGAAAAAAAGCAAGAAAAACAAGATGCACATGCTGTTGATGCTATGTCAGGTTGCTCTTTAAATGGAGGGAGTTGAAATCCCACTAGCACAAAAAAAAAAAAACAGAAAAATCTCACTCATTGAAACAATGATACAAATGAGATCAACTACAGTGAAAACAAAAAGAAAAGACCAAAGAAATGATTACACTAAATGCAATCTGAAAACCTGGACAAAATTTAAATGGTATGCCATTCAAAAAGTAAAGACCAAAGAAAATGGGAAACGACCAAATCAGACAAAAGTCCTTTCTCTATGTCAAAAATGAAAATATGCTCATGGAATTGTTGTGGAATTAAAAACAGAAACAGATGGACATATATTGAAACATTATGTAAAATGGAGAGCATTCAAATCATATCTCTATTAGAAACCAAAGCAGAGTCCCAGCCCCCAGATGCTCTTTGGAAGAGTTCTGGGTTTGACGCTATCTACTTCAGGTTGGGGGATCTGCGTGCTGTGGAAAAACTACGTTATGCGAGATTGTTTAGTCTCTGTCATGAGTAAAGAAGAGTGTTTCATTACCTTGAAAATTGAAAACACTAGAAAAGGAACAACATTTGCAGTTTGTTTTTTCTATGCTCCTCCCCATGAGTCATCTAAGGCATCTTTCTAGCAACTATTAACGACTCATATCCAGAATCTGACAATTCCTGTCATTTTGATGGGTGACCTTAATGAGATCCAAAGTACAAGTGAAAAGAGTGGTGGTAATGATCCACACCCCTCCCGATTTGAGCGTTTACTATTATTCAAAGACCAATGCAACCTATTTGACATTTCAACATTTGGTAATGAATTTACTTGGAGGAAAAACAAAACTGATGTGAATAACATTTATGAGAAACTTGATAGAACCCTGGTCCAAGACCAAATAATCCAATGGTATCCAAACATAGCAACAAGCAACCATGCCTTCTCGACATCAGACCATCGCCCAATCTCTGTACAACTCGAAGTAGATGATAGGAAAAAGGCACGACCTTTCAAATTTGAAAAAAATGTGGCTAACGAGGAAAGACTACAAGAACTTAGTGACTCTAGAAGGGGGGTTGAATAGAGTATGCCGGGTTTTCGCAGATAATCTCAAGACTTTTGAAGCGCTCGCAAAACCCTTTGAAATTAGACTTAATCTTTTCCTTCTGGAAAACCTGAATCAAAATAGAGTTATACAATTCAAAACAAGTGCGGAAATATGGTAAAGCAATAAGTAAAGGAAGCAACAAATTGTTAACAAGGTTCGGCATGAACTTGGCCTACGTCCCCGCCTAGGGTTCTTCCACAACCCTAGGATTCAACCGACTTTTATTGATTCACAAGACTTAGGATCCTAATAGCTTACCGAGAAGCCTCTCTCCTATACAATTGCAATCTAGTCAACTCACGTTCCCTTGGAGTCCTAGACCAATCTAGAAGAGCCCCACCTCTCTCAGCTATCTAGTACAATCCTCTTACACTTAGTGAATCAATCGCCTAGTGTCCACTTCCTGAGTTATAAACTCTCGAGTATAACACTCTCTCTGAATATATCCTATAAGCTCACTGTGTAACTCTCAAATGCTTTGAAACAAAATATAAGACTCTTAAGAACAAGCAGAGAGAACACGCTGAAGAGAGATCATAATCTTGAGGGGTGATTGTGCAATGATATTCGTGAATGTACGTCAGTCCTCTCTCTCTTCTTCATCTCCTTTATATAGTGAAGATCATTGGCGCCACTTTAGGAAGGAATCTTCTCCCACAGCTAACTTGGATTATGGCTTGCGGGTGGATCTTTGAGATCTTCTATTCTTGGAAATTCTGAAGCCATAATCTCCGATTTTATTCTCCACGTTATTCAGCTCAAGGAAGAAGATATAATTCGAAAAGCTTCCTGAAATGTTAGTGCATATATAATAATATTCGGAAGCATATAATAACATATAATAATATTCGGACATAATATAATAAAGTCCAGGTTTTGTGTTTCATCAACACAGCTGTATCTTCAAGACTTTTGACACAAACAGTGTATCGAAGCCTTTGAAACTAATTTCGACTTTCATCAAAGGGAGTGGAGTTATCAATCTCCCCCTTGATGAAAGACAAAACCTGTGCATCCCTGCAACTTAGTCAAGCAATTATATCATAAGCAAAATCGGACTAAGTACCTGCATGGGTTAGACAAATGTTGGATCATAATTTTATCATGAAAAACATCCAACCAAAAACAAAACAAGGTTTTCCAAGACCTTTGGTTCACAACAGTTTCAAAGTCTAAACCATCAAACCATCTCCCCCTTTTTGTCTTTCAACAAAGGGAGGAGCGTGAAAATAGTCTCCAAAATCAGACTTACCAAAACAATTCAAAATTCAAAAAGATCCTTTCAATTTTTAAAGGCAAGACAAGATTTATCCGATTTTAAAATAATTTCCACAAATAAACCAAATCAGATAAAATAAAAGGATTTTTCGAAAATAAAATAGGTAACATATAAAGAAGGTTAAAATCCATTAAAACCATATTTGATCAAATATATAATAAGATATCAACCAAATATCTGATCCGTTATATGTACTCTATTGTTCAATTTACAACCTTTGAAATGAGGTTCAAGGATCTTGACACTGAGTAGAATTTATCTTTTGTAAAGGGAAAGCTCTCCCTACGAAAGTGCATCCTTGTTAAGCATTCCAATCTCACGTCTAATGAAGGTGAACCTGTCCTCTGCCAAAGGCTTAGTGAAAATGTCAACACATTGATCATCGGTAGAAATAAAAGATATGGACACATCACCTTTTTCCGCATAATCTCTAATGAAGTGATGCCTTACATCAATATGTTTGGTCCTTGAATGCTGGACATGATTCTTCGTGATTGATATGGCACTTGTGTTGTCACACTTAATGGGAATACCTTTGAGGTTGATGCAAGATCTCTCATTTGTTGAGCTATCTAAAGGATTTGGGAGCAACATGCTCTAGCTGCTATGTATTCGGCTTCAGCAGTGGATAGAGAAACTGAGTTTTGTTTCTTTGAATGCTAACTGATCAAGGATGCTCCTAAGAATTGGCAACATCCCGGCGTGCTCTTTCTATCCACTTTATAGCCTGCAAAATATGCATCAGAATACCCGATTAATGTAAAGTCTTTTTGCTTTGGGTACCATAAGCCAAGCTCCTTAGTGCCATTGAGATATCGAAAGATCCTCTTCACAGCCACGAGGTGAGATTCCTTAGGATCAGCTTGAAACCTAGCACACATGCAAACACTAAACATGATGTCAGGTCTATTGGTTGTAAGATATAGTAAAGATCCAATCATTCCTCGATACTCCTTTTGATTGACACTCTTCCCAGTCTTGTCTTGATCTAGAGATAATGTTGAGCTCATGGGTGTCTTGGCTGCTTTGGATTGATCCATCTTGAACTTCTTCAAGAGATCCTTAGTGCACTTGCTTTGGTTGACAAAGATCCCTTTCTTGAATTGATGAACTTGTAATCCCAAAAAGAAGTTGACTTCACCCATCAAGCTCATCTCAAATTCACTGCACATAATGTCAGAAAATTCCTTGCACAAAGATGTGTTAGTGGCACCAAACAATATATCATCAACATATATTTGAATAACCAAAATGTCCTTTCCTTTGGTCTTGATAAAAAGAGTCTTGTCGATCAACCCCCTTTTTAAAATCATTTTCTAAAAGATATTTTGACAATCGCTCGTACCAAGCTCTTGGGGCTTGTTTCAAACCATAAATCTCTTTGTCTAGTTTATAAACATGATTGGGAAATTCCAAACTTTCAAAACCTAGAGGTTGAGCCACATAAACTTCTTCCTCTAAGAAACCATTAAGAAAAGCACACTTGACATCCATTTGATATAACTTTATGCCCATGAAAGATGCAAATGCTAATAATATGCGAATGGTTGCAAGCCTGGCTACGGGAGCAAAGGTCTCCTCGTAGGCAATACCTTCCTCTTGATTGTAGCCTTGAGCAACAAGCCTTGCTTTGTTCCTCACGATCTTACAATTCTCATCTAGCTTGTTTCGAAATACCCATCGTGTGTCAATAACTGATTGATGCTTTGGCCTAGGCTTCAAGGTCCAGACTTTGTTCTATTCAAATTCTTTAAGCTCACTTTGCATAGCAATGATCCAGTCTGGCTCTTGAAGGGCCTCATCTACCTTCTTTGGTTCTATAAGAGAAACAAACGCGTGAAAAGCACAAAGATCTTTAAGTTTAGAACGAGTTTGAACACTAGATGTAGGGTCAGAAATGATATCCTTTAATGAGTGTGATGAGGAGTATTTGAATTTTCTTTTGCTAGTCTCAGCTCTTTGATTCATCACACCAACAAGATTGATTTGTGATACATCTGACTCCATGGATCTGTTAGGTTCAGTTACAGCAGTTTCTGACGTGTCAACACTGTTGGATTGGACACCAAGGGCTTTGGACGAATCTTCAACACCTTAGGACAATTCTTCAGTGTTGAGAATATGTTCCTGTATGTTCCTTTTCTCTGTGTTCTTGGTAGCAGCATCATCGCCATCCTCGTTCTCTGTATGGATGTTAAGATCTAAATCTGCAACACTTTCACTCAAAGAACCGCCATTGCATTCATCAAATATAACATGTATACTTTTTACCATTGGGAGATTTGACTCGCATAGGACCACATAAACCCATATGTAAACGTTCAAGGGGTCTAGAAGTACTTACAACCTTTTGGGTTTGAAAGAGCTACGTGTTTGTTTACCTCGTGTGCATGCTTTGCACATCTCAATACCTTTGAAGTCCATCTCATGTAGTCCTCTTACAAGCCCTTTAGACACAAGCTTTTGTAATGTATGTGGGCTCACATGACCGAGTCTCCTGTGCCAGAGCTTTGGATTGTTTGTCAAAGCCTTTAGACAGGTTAAGCTTCCTTGTGCCACTTGCTCAGCATTCACAGCAAGATGTTGTTACAACGATAGGTAGTTAGAACTATTTCACATGTATCTTCTCTGCGCACTAGACACCTTTTCTTGTTAAATCCAACATCATTACCACTATCACATAGTTGAGAAACACTAAGAAAAATATACTTCAAACCATTAACATGATAAACATTTTAAATGCTATAGTTAGGATCACTCCCAACACTACCAGTACCAACGATGTCACACTTTCTTTTGTCACCAAGAGTGATTGTTCCAGTGGATTGCTTCTTTAGATCATGAAAGAGAGAACTCTTCCCATTCATATGCCTCGAGCATCCACTATCAATAATCCATTTTTGCTCCTTCACCTTGGTGATCTCCTGCAAAACAAACATCAACCTTTGTGGCTAGACCAGTGAGCAAATTTAGATCCTTTATTGGGATAAACCATATTTGGTAAAATAGTGCCTTTGGGGACCCAAACTTGCGTTATCCGTTCTTTTCTCAAGTGAATAGGAAATGTATTGCGAATAATATGAGGATCCTTTCTTCTATAGGGGCAGGTCTCTCTTACATGTGCCTTTCTCGCACAGTGGTGACATATAGGAGAGGTTCTGCTTCCTTTTGCCTTCACAAAAGTGGTAATGTGTTGCTTCTTTAAAAACCTCGGGTTGTAACCAATACCACTTCTGTTTAGAGAACTTTGTTGCTCACCCAACATCCTATCAAGAGTGCCCTTTGACTTGGTAAAACTTATGAGGGCTGTCTATTGGTCTTGAATTTTATTATTCAGGGAGATCTTCTCGTTCTCTAAGTCATGATGTTCACTTCTCAGAGATGAGAGATCTTGGTTGAGTTCAGATTTCTCTGAGTCAAGAGTCTTGACTTTAATGTCAAGACCTGAATAAGAAGTTTCAAGACTTTTGACTCGCCTAGACAGTTCCTCAATAGTTCTTTCCTGGTCCACGGTTTTCTTGATAAGAGTGTTAGTTTGGGCAATAAGTTTCTCTTCATTGGCAATCATATTAAAAAGGAATTCCGATAGTAGCTCTTTTGGACTTGCCATCAGCTCTCTTACAGTTACCTCGAGTTGCTCATCATGGGATTCATCTCCTGTGGCCATGAGACAAAGGTTGGCCTTTTCATCATCGGAATTTGAGTCACCTGAGTCGGAATCACTCCAAGATGCCACCATGGCTTTCTTTTTCCATCTATCACCTTTCTTTAACTGGCTCTTCATCTTTTGAGGGCACCACATTCAAAACAAGACAAAGGTTTAGTTTTCTTGTCATATTTGTTGTATTGAGACTTACCTCGAAATTTAGAAGACTCTGATCCATCTTTGTTGTTGAATTGCTTCTTCATCTTGAGGATTCGAGAAAGACCCCTTGTAATGAGATTAAAGGGATCATCCTCATCATCGTCCTCATCATCAGAATCATACACATCTTTGGGCTCATCCTTCTTAGACTTGAGCGCCAAGTTCTTAGTGCTTGCTGGGAGTTCTCCATCGTCTTCATTGAGAATCATCTCATGTCTGATCAGCTTCCCAAGCAAGTCATCAAGGGGCAGAGTGGTGAGATCTTGGGCTTCCTCTATGGCTGTCACTTTCGGGCCCCATTTGTCTTTTGGGAGGCACCTCAATATCTTCCTCACTTTCTCAACATTCTCAAAGGTCTTGCCGAGAGAGTCAAGGTTGTTCGTGATTTCGGTGAACCGTGTGAACATGGCCTTAATGGACTCATCAGGCTTCATTTTGAAGAGTTCATACTTTCGAAGGAAGATGCTGATCTTGGTGTCCTTCACTTGACTGGTTCCTTCGTAGGTGACGACCAGCTTGTCCCAAATCTCTTTAGCTGGCCTACAAGATGAAATACGGTTAAACTCATCAGTACTAAGACCACAATATAGTAAGTTGATAGCCCTGTAGTTTTTGGAGACGAGTTCAAGATCCGCTTGGATGTATTCAGACTCCTTCTTCGCAATTTTGGTTACATTTGGTCCGTCTTTCTTTGGAACCTTTGGAATCTATAATGTTCCAAAGTTCCAGATCTTGATCTATAATGAACATCTTCATCAATGATCTCCAGTGGACAAAGTTGTTTCCTACAAAGAGTGGTGGTCTAATGGTATAACTCCCTTGTGCAAATCCTCCGCTTGCTTCACCAGACATGATCAAAACTCATAAGTTTGTTAGATCAAAAGCAGTGAGTAAAACTCTGATACCAATTGAAGGTTCGATAATGTATAACAAAGTAATATAAAGATACTCTAGAAGGGGGGTTGAATAGAGTATGCCGGTTTTTCGCAGATAATCTCAAGACTTTTAAAGCGCTCACAAAACCCTTTGAGATTATACTTAATCTTTTCCTTCTGGAAAACCTGAATCACAACAGAGTTATACAATTCGAAACAAGTGCGGAAATATGGTAAAGCAATAAGTAAATGACGCAACGAATTGTTAACGAGGTTCGGAACGAACTTGGCCTACATCCCCGCCTAGGGTTCTTCCACAACCCTAGGATTCAACCGGCTTTTATTGATTCACAAGACTTAGGATCCTAATAGCTCACCGAGAAGCCTCTCTCCTATACAATTGCAATCTAGTCAACTCACGTTCCCTTGGAGTCCTAGACCAATCTAGAAGAGCCCCACCTCTCTCATCTATCTAGTACAATCCTCTTACACTTGGTGAATCAATCGCCTAGTGTCCACTTCCTGAGTGATAAACTCTCGAGTATAATACTCTCTCTGAATATATCCTATAAGCTCACTGTGTAACTCTCAAATGCTTTGAAACAAAATATAAGACTCTTAAGAACAAGCTGAGAGAACACGCTGAAGAGAGATCGTAATCTTGAGGGCTGATTGTGCAATGATATTCGTGAATGTACGTCAGTCCTCTCTCTCTTCTTCATCTCCTTTATATAGTGAAGATCATCGGCACCACTTTAGAAAGGAATCTTCTCCAACGGCTAACTTGGATTATGGCTTGCAGGTGGATCTTTGAGATCTTCTATTCTTGGAAATTCTGAAGCCATAATCTTCGATTTTATTCTCCACGTTATTCAGCTCAAGGAAGGAGATATAATTCGAAAAGCTTCCTGAAATGTTAGTGCATATATAATAATATTCGGAAGCATATAATAACATATAATAATATTCGAACATAATATAATAAAGTCCAGGTTTTGTGTTTCATCAGCACAGCTGTAGCTTCAAGACTTTTGACACAAACAGTGTATCGAAGCCTTTGAAACTAATTTCGATTTTCATCAAAGGGAGTGGAGTTATCAGATGTACTAGATCTGCCACTGGGTTTAATGCTAGTCTGATGGTTTTCGTCCCTGCTCTTAGTATTTGTTTTGTAAAGGTATCCATAATTTGAATTGATGTAGCGTTACTGTGGTAAAAAAAATCTTTCTATTTCTATTTATCGACAAGTACCACCACGTTGTGGTCAAATATCTTTCTATTTTCCTTGACGTTCTTGTTATTGGGTATGGAAGCGTGTCCGGGGTAATCCAAGAGTCTAATGACAAACATACACCAATTCGACTACACAAGAAAATAGCACCAACACAAATTAAAACTGCACAAATCAAGAACCAAATCCAGAAAACATCCAAGCAACGCAAACAACAAAACAAGCACAGATAATCAACATAAGATTTACGTGGGAAAAACCCTCTCTAATCAAATGAGCATAAAACTCACCTCCCGCCCGCCAGAGCAATCAATCAACTAATCAACAAATAAGTACAAGTGTTAACAATTCAGTCGCACACCGAGACAAATAAACATGGAGATCTTAAACATTAATTTAAATGCAACCCAATCTAGATGGATTTCTTTCCAAACTCTCTAAACACATGCTCAGGAGATTAGAGATTCCAAAAGAGAAACATACTAGAAACAATTCATCAAGGAAAGAGACAGAAAACCCGCTTTAATCTCTTTCTCCCTCTCCCCCTTTCTCCTTCTTTATCCCTCCTCTATCTTTTCCTCCTAGTTCTTGGTGGCTACTCATGCAGCCGGTTCTTCGCGCTGCCACATATCTTTTATATTATAAAAAATGCTAAAACCTAGCATTTTATCACTTCCTTTGGCTGGATCCAAAAGGGAACTCAAGCCCAACACTCGTTGCTTATATCCATATATAGGAGGATTTGCTTAAATGATGGGTCTATTTTCCTTATAAATTCTATCGTGTGGTTGCATTTGATAAAGAGGTGATTTAAAGTTTTCTCTTTTTAGTGGCACAATTCACAACTTGTATGTATTGTTAGTTTCATTAGTTTCATTTTTAATTTTTTTGAATTTCGGTAAATTGAGTTATTTTGGTTTGAGTGAAATAGAATTTGAGTTTCAGTTATTTCGGTTCGGATCATTTTTAGTATGTTTTGGGGTTGTGTGTGTGTGTGTGTTTTTTTTTTTGGTTGAAAAGTTGTGTGTGTTTTTGGTTCATATGGTTTTCAAGTTTGGGTATGATTTGATTCAGATCTGTTTTGGGTTTCAGACTACTTGGGTTTGGATCGAATCAGTGTTAGATAATTAATTTCGATAAAATTTGGGGTTATTTGGATTCGGACTGGATCGGTTTTAGCAGAGGTGGCAATAAAGTGGATTGGGTCAAGTTTGGGATGATGTAATTTTAGATAATTTGATCATTCGGTTTTGATTGGGTTTATGCTGATTTTGGGCTTAGATTGTCTCAAATTTAAGTTGTTTTGGGTTTCAGTTGTATAAGTTCAAGTTTTGGTTATAGCGGATAAAGAGCTTTATTGGATTTTGTCGGTTGAATCAAATTTGATTCATTTTGAGTTATCATCTAGGATTCAGGTCAGTCGGTCTTGGGAGATCCAATATGAGTAATTCACAATGAGAGTAGTTCATAAACCGTACACTCTTTAATTTCTTTCCTTCAATTTGGATGTGAAACAGAGTAAGCAACACAGTTGACAGTAGAAAAGTAGACGCTATAAAGAGAAAATGCAGGCCCTATGTAGTAGTAGTAAGTAGTACAGTAGTAGTGTGAAGTATTCATTTATTGAAAGTAGCACTTTAAATTTACCATAATTTTGAACAATGTACGGAGTATGATACAACAGTTCTTGGAAAGAAGAGAAAATCAAATGCTATCTTCATGAAAACACTAAACTTGCTTTGTCTACTGCCAATGCTCCTGTAAGTTGGCCCTCTCCCCAAGTTTTTATTCCTCCTCCATTTTCACTTGTGGGAGTCTCATCACTTTTCACCCAGCTTGCACAAGTGACCTTTAAGAACAAACCATTGAAATTAAAAACTAATAATCACATTTGGAAAACTGTGGCCTCAGTCAAATTATATATACCCTCAACATAGAAATTGCATAATTACAACAACACAATCCATCTTGTTTTTGAAGTAGGTGTGACTGAAGTCCCCCTTTTCTCAATCTTTCAAGTTTAAAATGACATGTCAATGACGTCGTGATCTGGAGTCTTGTACCCAAAACCCGATTCCTCGCTCGGTCTTCTCTTTGCGACGCTTGCCCTTTGCACCAGTCGAACTAGGGCTTGCACGACTTCTGACATTGGTGGTCGGAACTCTGGCTCAGGCTGCCGAGGAATATGGATTTGTTACAAAATGTCAGAACAATGTTGTACAATGCACATATTCATTTTCTGGCAACTTATATGATGTGAATAGTGCCTAACTTTAGAAACATCATATAATTTACCTGAACACAGAGGGCAATGACATCGGCAAAGCGTGATAGAGACTTTGCAGGATACATCCCATTGAGGGTGGGGTCAACCATCTTCGCCAAAGCATCTATGTCATGGAGTTGAGGAGTGGCCCACATAACAAGTGACTGCTCCGCTCTTGGCCTGGAGCTGCAAAGCGGAGACAACACTAATGATGAAATGGCTAGAACACTCAGATAGTTGGGCAGTCAAAAATTGAGAAAGGAATTTACCTATCTAGGGGTTTACGGCCAGTCAAAAGCTCCAACATCACTACACCAAAGCTATACACATCACTTTTTACCGTGTATATCCCTGACAAGGCAAACTCAGGCGCACTGTAACCAAATGAACCAACCATCTGGTGCGAAACCTGTAAAGAGTTGAGGTTTACCAGGGTCAGAGAACAAATATTGTTACTTTATACACCATATATCAATCTAAACAATTTTTATAAAGCAATTAAGAGTCCGCTTGCAGGACCTTATAAGGTCTTATTTTCTATCAGGATGTCTTTTTTACCTTACAAGTATCTTATAGCACAAGTACCTTATCAGCAGCACATCACAACAAATGAAGAAAGGGTATGCATAAGCTAACAGATTCACTGAGACCTAAAATATATATTTAGCAAGGAAATAGAAATGGACCAATGGTATGTCTGGAGAAGGGAAACTCATTAACCTGTCTCTCTGTATTTGGTGTCAAAGCAGCAAGACCACAATCGGAAAGATGGGGATTGAACTCTTCGTCAAGTAGTATGTTTGCTGATTTGAAATTCCTATGAACGACTGAAGGCAAGCACACCTCATGCAAGTACCTGACATAATAGATTGAGTTCAAGGTTAAGTATCCAAGCAGTAGTATGGATGGAAAGAAGAAAGGACTTCAGATATCATACTCAAGTGCACGGGCGGTGCCAAGTGCAACCTTGACCCTGGCATTCCACGACAATCTTTGTCCGCCATCTTCAGAAAAATGTAGCATGTCATGCAGATTCCCGTTACCAACATATTCATAAACCAGGAGCCTTTGTCCATGCTCTGCACAATATCCTACCAATGGGACGGCATTAGGATGCCTTAGGCGTGATATATTTGAAATGGCCTCAAGGAAATTATCCTCCTCTTGCAATGATAATGCTGAGTTATCAATCTTCTTTATAGCGACGATCTAGAATATGAGAATAGCTCAGTATATCAATGCTCAGTTAGAGTAGCAGAACCTATCTATACGACATTCAGAAAAGGTTACAAAACATTATAGAATAAAACATGTGTGGAGGTGAATAGTCAATTCTTTATATATAGAGAATGAATAGAAAAGAAGCACAACGCTATAGGAATCCAGACTACTGATCACAAAGTAGGCAAGTAGAGGAGCAATTTATTAAAAAACTTTCTGCTAGTTCTACTGATGAATATGGTCTGAAATTTTCTGACTTGAATTTACCTTGCCATTAGGAAACTCCGCCTTGTAAACACGGCCAAGAGAACCTTCACCAATTATATTCTCTTGACTAAAGCTGTTTGTTGCAGATTGAAGAGAAGCAACTGTGTAGGAAGTGGCAGTAATCGGGGATTTCACTCTCTTCATAGATCCATTTTTCACCATAAATCTATCAACCACCAGTTTTTCTGCTGGGAGAGGTTTCAGATCAGTCACAACAGCTGTGCTTTTCACCCTTTGCTCTTGCAATTCTGTGTTCATTGCGTAAAAAAAATAATGTCCAAATGTTTTAATGAATTCTCGCCTCAAACTCAGTTCTGCAGAAACCATGAAAAGCGAGGACACAAAATTTACCTCTATCTGCATTAGTAGAGATATTTCCCAAAGAAGTTCTACCCACAATTTCATTCTTTTTCCGTTTCCTTGTGCACAAAATTAGAGCGAGTATACCAAACATAACTAACAAAGAAGCTGCCAATATAATGCCAATAACAGCACCAATAGATAACCCACTTCTTTTGGTATCAGATGACTGGCTATTAGGACTCCCATGTGAGTGAGGAGATGAATGTGAATGGTTTCTACTAGATGATTTTCCAGGTGGAGGAGCAGTATATGGTGGAGGAGGAGGAGCAGGACCATTGTCAAATGAATTACCATTGTAGCTGTTTGAATGTTACCAGTGATTAGATATATAGTCGGAAACCAATAAATGAAATGAAGAAAGGGTGAATGATTATAAACAATCCACAGAAGCTTACACAAAATTTGGGATTGAAAGTAGCTCCTTTGGCACCCATCCTGAGAAATTATTGTTGGCAACATTTCTGCAAAACACTCGTACAACATAAAAACAATCATTGTGAAATGATGTAATAAATTATATATAGAGTATAGAATTCAATTTACTAGGGACTTACACATCAGTCAAAGGAAGAGCTGTGAGAACATCTAGAGGACCAGTTAATCCATTGTTCTGTATGTGGCTGCAACCAATTTATGTATCAGGAGATGTCAGAAAAAGTAATTGTAGTAACACATTGAGGTCAAAGGATCAGGCATTAGTTCACATACAGGATAGAAAGATTGGACAAAGAATTGAAAGAAGTGGGCAATCCTCCAGAGAAGTTATTGAATGAAAGATCACTGCAACAAACAGCATCACACCAAGATGGTGCTTAGAAGCCAGTTATCAAAAGGTCAAATAGAGCAACAATAACAACAACAACCCAGTAAAAGGTGAAATACAGCAATGTGACATATTTATAAAATGATTGTATTGAAACTGCTAATTAGAAAGTATAGTCCCTGGCTACCCACACTCTAGGAAGGGAACAAAACTCCTCTATTCTGTTCTCTCCCCAAGTAAAACCTAGTAAAAATGGTTCTGTATTGGCATCGCCCAATTTAGATGCACATGATAAATCTTGGAAGTAAATAAACCTTTCTAAATCAAAATTAGAATACCAACAAGAAGGCAATGCCCCATTAGGTTTCTTACATTGTTGCAAGATCAGAGTGATTAGTGAACATATCTCCGATCGATTGAGAGAATGAATTGTGGCTGATATTCCTAGAATTCAAAACCCACAATTAGATATAAAGAAAACTTGTAAAGAGTTACAGATTAAAATAACAATGAGTAGGAGAAAATCACCAACTTACAACGTATTAAGTGCCACCATACCGGCAATGGAATAGGGAAGGTTACCTGTCAAGTTGTTGTTCGCAAGGTTTCTGCATCTCAGACCAAAAACAAAACAAAGAAAATAATGAGCATCAACACAACTCTCCAATAAGTGAACCATGATACAAGTATACAGCCAATCCTTACAGATTTGTCAGATTAGGCGGTAGCTGATATGGAACTGTATCATGAATATAATTGTCACTCAAATCCCTGTCACAAGAAAACAAACAGTTTATAAACTTTAAACATACAGAAGAAACACCAAATAGTCTCGCACAATCTCAACATTCTTAAGAATAAAGAGTGAACAATTCTCACAATGTCTTAAGTGAAGCAAGGTTTGAAAGCAAATATCCCATAGTTCCATTGAGTCCTAATCCAGATACGTCGCTGTTAAGCCAGCAAGTTATCTGAGTCAGCCAACTAGTTGAGAGAAAAAAAATATTTTCTTCTAAGAAGGTTCTAATGGTAAGAATAACCATACACGGACACGACGGCTGAACCGTCACATGTAATCCCCGTCCATGATTCTCCACAAGGATCCCCACCACTTGATTTCCAACCAGACAACTGAGAAGGATTGTTGAAAGCGCTGAAGAGTACTTGAAGACCTTGTACTGCTCAAAAGTGAATTTCACTATTTTTGAATAGGAAAGTAAACAGGTTCATAACAAAATAAGCCAATGCAGCTACTTAATCAGCCAGGCACACAAAGGCAGATAACAGTAAATAACCTTTCGTTTTCGACCACCTAAAGAAAGCTAGATTACACATTCAATATTTCTATAGATTTCCAACCCTGGATCAAGAAAAGGACGAAACTTTTCTGAATGGGACCATCAAACAATGTGAAATCAACCCTTGAATTATAACAAATGTAGTTTCAATTCAGCTTCCAAAAACACTTTGGATTTAACAATAGTTTTCAGTCGCAACAAAGAACAAAAACTAGGTCTATAAAACCTAGAACATAGCCTTTTTTAGCACTTGAACCAAACTGGTCCAGATTGTTGGAAGTATCCTCAAACAGAACACAAACATCCAAAATGGCGATGAGCTCTCATAAATACAATCCTAAGAAAGAACCCTAGCAAAATTCAAGAGCCGCAACAGCCAATTTTGGTTCTGATATTTAGTACTTGTCTGAAATCAAATGAGAAACAGACAAATCCACATATGACCAACCAACAACTCAAGCAAAGCCCCAAGATTTGAACATGCATTTGATCTCAACCCTCAAATTAAACCAATCGAACACCAAAACCAACATCAACAAACCGAATGAAACGCAACATCCCTAAAAAATGACCAAAATAAAGAAAGAGACAGTTCAATTACCATCAGAAGGATCAGTGGTCCCGAGTACAAAAGGCGGCGCGATCACCGCAAAGGCGAAACAGGAGGAAAGGAGGAGAGAGAGGGGAAAGGAGGCCATCTGAGGTGATCTTGCAGAGATACAATGGGAGAAATCGAATGAGGAGCGAAGACCTCGAGTTCACAGCGAGTGAAAATTACAAAAAGAGCGCGGAGGAGAGGCCATTGAAGGAAAAGAAGAAGCAGAGGTGGTGGGAGGAGGGAAGGAGAGTTGGACAGAAAGTGAGCCGTGAAGGCTCCGCCATTAAAGAGGAAGAGGTGGAGATTCGAAGCTTGGGGGAGTAATGAGGAGAGAGAAAGAGAAGGGGGAAGAGCTGCAGAGAAGTGAGTGAAAAGGGGCGAGAGAGTGTAAAGGCAGTATCTGTCGGCGAGAACCAGTAAAAAAAAAAAGGGCGTCATTTAGAAAATTAAATTTAAAACATGCAAAAATATATTATATGTATAAATAAAATAGAGAGCATATAAAAGAAATAAAAAGGGTTTGGAAGGAAGAAAAAATGCACAAAAAGGGGATTACAATTTTGTTGGATTTTTGGAGGGTATGTAAAGAAGACGTGTTGCTTTTATTTTTGCTTTTGCTTTCTTCTACTTGGTTGATGCTTTTCTTTCTTTTCTCACATTCCATATGTCAACATAACACTTTACACTTATGGTAACAAATCTACGTCCACAATTAACCATAGTTTCGATTAACTGAAAATATGTAAATTGTTGTATTTTGATTAGTGATTTCGATAATTGTATTTTATTTTTTGGTTCGATAATTGCAATTGTGACTATTTGATTGGTTAATCCTACATGCTTTAAAAAAATAATTAAAAATCACACTATACGTTAATTAAAACTTATCATTTTAGAAAGTAAATTTTGTTAAGAAAAACTTATTATTTTAGGTCTTTTATCATATTCTTTACGAAATTGCCCTTATAATGATTAGATAATTGTGACTATTTTTGTTTGTTTTCTTGATAAGTGTGTAGATTTCTAAAATGACAAGTTTTAATTAATGGAGTAAGTATATATTAATATTTTTTTATTAATTTTTTAAAATATAATTTCAAACTTTATATAAAAAATGAAAGTAGTTCGATCAATCAGTCGTCCCCGACACAGCAAAAGCCCCATCCTTGTTGTGTCGGGGGCTGCGCCGCTAGTCGTCGTGGGATCCTCCTCCGTCGGCTCTTGGCTAAACTTGGGTATTCCTCTCTGCCCACGACCATGGTGCTCTTTCTTTCCGGCTGTCTTTGGACCCAAGGTTATGCCTTGGGCCCAAGGCATCCCGAACCTGGCCCCATTAGATAAAATAAAATAAAATAAAAAGAAAAAATAATAAAAAAATAAAATAAAATGTCAAGTCTATCCTACATGGTTTTGGCTTGATTCATGCGCCCTCTACACCCTGACTCATCCCAGATGGCCTTTCTTCGGGTTTGCCTTGGGCCCTAAGGTGGCCCAGACTTGGAGTAATCATCTTTTGGGCTTTCTTGGGTCCAAAGCCTTGCTTTGGGTCATGTTGGCCCATGAAATTATAAGGGCTAATTATTAATTATAATAATATCGGAAATAATAAAAAATAACCATCAATAAATCATTCCCTTTGGGGTTTGCATAAATCCCGTTTGGGTTTCTGGTGCATTTGGTTCAAGTGTTGTGTGACTTTAGGTTTGGCGTGACTGGATTTTCTTCTCTGTTTGATGGGGTTCTGGCAATCGAAGTCGGGATAGGTTGGGGTCGTGGTAGTGTGTATCGAGGCGTCTCCTTTCTCCGGAAGAATGGTTCCTTGGAGGTTCGTCTTCACTGCCCAGAGGTGACTCCTGATGTGTCACTGGCCTACGGTCCTTCTTCAGGGTGGTGATTGGCTACATATTTCGTCTATGTCCTCAGCTTGTTTCGGTTTAGTTGTATTTAGTTTCGCCTGTGTAAAGTTCTCGCCTGTATTTTACACCATCTTTGTATTTTTCTATTTGCCTAGACGGTTATCCATCTGTCGACTTGTCTGCCATCAAGGTTCAGGTTTGTCTAACCTCGAATTTTTATCTAATAAAAAAAAATCAGTCATCTGATATGGTGAGAGATTGAAAGACATACGAATGGACTATTATGTAATGATGAATAACAAAAGATAAAAAAAAAAAAAATAGTGAATCCAAGGAAAACAAATAACATCCCGATTTCTAGAATAGTATAACTCTCACCTTTCTCTAGAATATTTTCTAGAGAGAGAGGCAACCACCACCACCACCCCTTTGACTATCGAGCCACGTCCACCCCTCTAACGACCAACCCATCACCACCTCTCCGATAAGGACAAAACGCATCATGCCATATCTTGACCACCACTAGAGCCGTCAAAACCAACACGACCCAACCCGAACACCCAAAATATTTTGGGTCAAAACCCATAAATTTAGACCCGAAATTATTTTTTACATGATCTCGAAAACCCGGCATTTTTTCGAGTCAACTAGGTTTTGACCCGGTTTGTTAAAACAAAACTTTAAGCAATTAAAAGCTAAGAAAATCCCAAAGCCATATTATGGTAACTTTAGCAATTAGTATATTATTAAAATTAACTGATTTATAATTATATATTTGGAGATTCTAATTTATTACGTTTTATAATTAAAAACACTTTATCTTTCTTTTTCAAATAAACTTTTATATGTATTTCTATTGTATACTACTTTATTTGATCTATAATATTTAATTTTTTATTTTTCAACACGTTTTTTTAAAAAGATGAAAAAAAACTCTATAAATATTAAAATTTGAATTAAATTTTAAAAATAAATTTATACTAATTACTAATCGGTGTGAAATAATTTAAAAATTAATTAAAATTTTGATAATTTATAGAGTCTTAAATTTTATTAGAAATCATGAGTAATAGTAAACATCAAATATTTTAGATCAGAGGTAGTATATAATTACAAGCGCTTGAACATAGGTTGACATCTTCTAATAAGTATGGGGCCCAAAAAAAAAACTTAGTAACATCTCTAACTTTAGCATTTTGAAGTCATCGCAAAGTTATCAAAATACGATTTGTTATTTAAAAAAAATTGACAAACCCAAAATTGACCTAAAACTGGGTCAAACTTGAGTTTAAGTTAACTCGAATCTACCAAGACTCATTTTACCAAAAATCTGAAATGAGCTGACCGGATTGATATGTCTAACCACTTCTAATCCCTTTCGCTAAAAACCTAGTGGCTAAATCTGACCACCCCCTCGACCCCCATCTAACACCATCCTCGAGGTTCCTCCTACCACTGATCTCATTTGTTGAGGGCCAAGGAGAGGCCATTAGAGGCAAAGGAGAGGGAAAAAAATTCCTTGGGAGAGGAAATTTGGTGCGTGAACGAACGTGTTGAGGAATGGTTTGTCTTAGTTGTTCAGTCATGATTATCTTCCTCTAGTGTGGAGTCGTTCCTTGGTATGGTTGGTTTAGTTCTAAATAAGGTTGCAATATCGAGCACCCTATTTGAATGAGTATTGTGGAAGTGTTCGTAGTTTTCGATCCCTCATTTAGGTGAAGGGAACATCGTTGATCCGCACTTCTTTAGGTGTTGTCCTTTCCGGTGGTGAGTTACTAATATCCATCTCCTTAGTGTTGAGGTGTCATGTGATATCTTTGCATTCTCCCGTGTTCTTGAAATTCACAACCTTACAAGGGTCTTCCATGAGGGACGACGCTTGCTTTGTATTTTAATGATATTTGATTCATTTTTCTTGTTAATTTGCATTGGTTGGTGTTGTATCATGACGGTTAGTCCATCTGCTTATTCGTCACCCTCTCAAGTTCTCAGTTAGTATGTTGCTAGTATATTGAATCTTTTTCTTTATATAAAAAGTCACACCCTAAGGTATACTGAAATAAGAGAAGAGATTATGACAACTATCGAAAGAGTATGGAAAGATACGAGATGATAAGAACTATCACATTGTCTTGTTGCTGAGAAGCAGAGCAACAAAAACCCACGCATGAGGAAAGTGATATTTTATTACTAATAATACGATACTTAGTAGTAATAATTATGAAATGAAAAAATTTAACAAATAATTGATACTCCCTCCATCTTGAAATATAAGTTATTTTAGAAATTTACACGGTTATTAAGTGTTGAAGGAGAAAATCGAGTCTAAATAAATATAAATGTATAAATAAAACCGAATCCCAGTCCACGCAAATAAAATATAAGACTTCCTTCCGCTATAGTGGTAGGAGTCAGGATCGATCCATGACGAAGCATGTAAGCACTCGTCGATCTAGTCTCGTAAAAACAACCCTCTGTGTCGACCAGAAGCTCACTCGATATCGATTGGACCAGCCGATGTCGAGTCAAAACCAGTCGATTCCTAGTGCTCACTTGAAAAATCACTAAAACACACTCGACGTCGAGTACAAAACACTCGATGTCGACTCAGTACACTTGATATCGACTGGTAAGAGTCGATCTCGAGTCATAGTGTTGTGAGCCTAATTCGTCATGTTTTATAGTTACTTTTATATCGATTTCTGCATGCATTTCATGCATTTGGGTTAGAATAATACATAATTTGTGTAGTTTATGTTTATTTGCAATATATGGAGGTCTACACAAGTTTTTGTTATATTTCGCAGAAATCGGACGCACTTTGGAGCTTAAAGGAACTCATGGAGAAGCTAAGAATGGTGCAGCTAGAGAAAATTCCATTTTTCGGTATTCATCATTCTGAATCAAGCTTTGATGTCTTCATGAGAGTTGTAGCCCTCGAAAAGAGCTTTCCAACGCATGGTCATATGCGTCAATCTGACAAACGAGGACTCTGGAAAGTGCGTTTCAAGAATAGAGCAGAAGGCTAAGAGATCTACTCGATCGATATTGAGGACCTTTACTCGATATCGACCAAAGCCCAGATCGAGTAGCCGAATATGTTACTCGATATCGAGGAAATCTACTCGATATCGAGTAAAACCCAAGTCGACATGCGTTCTGGAGGCCGGAATCGAGTTGCTGAGCGGAAGACGAGAAAGCGCTAGTCGATATCGAGGAGTCCTAGTCGATATCGAGTAAATCCCGGGAGCCGACGCTGAGCAGTCCGAGATTCTTGTTAAGGTTCTATCCCGAAGTCAATGGTGATATTTTCGAGACCAAATTCTATCCACATCTATCAAGAGCTATCAAGTTGGAGAAGATATTTATCCACATTAGATATAGTCCTAGTTGATTTAATTATTTATTTCCATTATTTAATCTTTAGATAAAAGATAGATAGAATTAGATATAGATATAGTTTTCTTTCCTAGATTAGCTTGAAATGAAGGCTATAAATAAAGCCCTAGGGGGCTGATTTTCATTCATTCAAGTCAAGTCGTTTTAGGGCGCAAGGAGAGAGGAGAGAGGAGAAGAAGAGAGGAGAGAGAGAGAGAGAGAGAGAGGAGGAACGTTTGGAAGGTTTTGTAAGTTTTAATTTATTTTATGTTAAAGTTAATTTCTTTTATTATGGTTTATTTCTAATTTCCTTCTTCTAGGGTTGGGGTGATCCCAACATAGATATGTGTGTTTGATTTATAAATCCATGAATTTATATGTCTTTATCATCATCTACCTATGTGCTTGATCCTTTGCGAGAGTTGAGGAAATTCCTTATTCATGATATTGAAGCGAAAGTGATCTTATTATGAATTGGATAGTAATTAGGGTTTATTTGCGAGAGCCGACTAATCCTAATTAAGAAAAGGTAGAAACAAATTAGGTTTTTATGCGAGAGCCTCTATCACCTAAATTGTTGGAATTTGCGAAAGTCGATTCTTTGATATAAAGCATGCATTTTATGTGATTTATGATCTGCGCATATGTTTATTGTTGTGGTGATCCCTAACCTTGGAAGTTTGCATCTTTATTCATTTTATTTCATTATTTTTATCCTGCAAAGTTACCCGACACCGACCACCTCTTCTTCTATCATTCCCTTGACATCGACCAAGTCTTAGTCGACATCGACAGCAACCTCCCCACATTTTCCCGCTATCCCTGAACCCCAAAACACACTAAACCTAGAACCGCTGACTTCTCTCCTGAGGACGAACCTGACTCCCCTATACTATAGCGGGGGTCTTGACTATAAATTTATTTGGTCGAGAAACCCTCTCGTCACATAGTAACAGAAAACAGAAGTTAAAATAACGGTCGGAAAAGAACGTCCGAAGAGTAATAGGATGGAATAGAAAGATGAACAGTAATATCACAGGTTTGTTAATATCAATAAACTAAAGAACTTATAAAGCCGGGGAATTTGCCACAACGATAACCATATAATTATTATGCCTTGAATTCGTAAATAAAGAGCGGTCGTCCGGGGTTCGAACCGGGGACCTTTGGGTACTACCTGCAAGTCTTTTCCAGTGAGTCATTCCGGAATGGTTATATAATTATCATGCCAAATTCATGAAAGATGCATGTTTTTCACAAATAAATTTTGCCATTAACAAATAGGAATATAGAGGCTCTCGCATAAACCATAAGTGTTACTACCCTTTTTCATAATTAATCCAAATTCATAATAAGATCACTTTCGCTTCAATATCATAAATATGGAGTTACCTACTACTTTCGTAGACGAATTATGTATATAGGATAGAAGATGAAAATCATATAAAAATCATACCTTTAAGCATACTTACATGGCTATCGCCGAACTCACCCCGACCCTAGAAGTAGGACAACTACTCACTCTTCATCATAACAAACATCATCATAATTGACATAAAATAACTAACTTGTATTTAAACACTAGTACAAAAAAGCACATTAACAACGGTTTTTTATTGGGAAGCATAGGGGTTTTCAAAGCGTTGTTAAGTGTTAACGGAAGCGCTGACAACATTATTGAAAGCGGTATTTAAAAAGCGCTATTAGAAAATACAAGCACATTGCTTTTTTGAAACAACCGCTATTAGTTTTAATTTTGTAAAAAAAAAAAAATGAAAATCAATACTGCAGGTTGTTTAATAGGGACGATTCTCGCAGTACCCCCACCTCTACCTACAACAACCATATCTAATCCTACTTTGATCTGATCCAATACCTTACACATAAACTCCATCAAACCAAACCTAAAACATAAATTGATCAAAACATTGAAGGCTATATATCATTAGAGAGAAATTACAGTAGTACATGAACTTATATAAAAAAAAATGGAACTGAAGAAATTGTACAACGAATCATCAAAAATCAGTTTACTTTATTGAACAAAAATAGCCATATAGAACTTCAACTGTACAAAACACATAATCAGATACAAACCCTAAAAATGAAAAAAAAAAAAAATCCTAAAATCAAAAATTCCTAAAATCGATCTGCGCACAGTGTTGTTGAAGATGGATTTCGATCTTCTAGATCTGGCAATTTGCACAACGAATAAGGCACTATTGAAGGCGTCGGCGCGGAGGAAGGTATTGTTGGCGTCGGAGCAGATGGAAGGAGGAGGAGGACCTGAGGAGGAGAGATTGATGAGATCTGCTGTTGGTGCCGGCGCAGATGGAAGGAGGAGGAGGAGCCGAGGAGATTGTACATGCGGTGGTAGGTGCAGGCGGCGTTGGCGCGAATGGAAGGAGGAGTCGAGGAGGCGGTGGCGGATGGTGTTGAAGAATGGATCTGTTGGGAGCCTGACTTGTTGGTACACCGGCCGGAAGCGGAAGAGGCTGGCTCGGCGGCGCCGGTCCGAGGATGGAGACCGGAGGATCTGGTGGGAGGAGTGGGAGGTTTGTAAAGAATGGGAAATGGAGGCGTCGTTTTAGCTTTTATTTAGCTTTTAGGTTTTTATTTCGCGTTTTAGCTTTTAGGCTTTTCTTTCCTTTTTGTTTTTTTTTACTAAATTTAATTATCAATGACAACACTTTATTTAGAAAAACGCTATCATTGTTCTACATGCATAGCGGTTTTCTTTTAAAATCGGTGTTGTATGTAGTAAATTGCGGTTATTTAATAAAAGCGCTATGCTTCCCATTTATTCACTGCTTAAGGAGCCTGCTGGATCTGGTTCGTCTGCGTTTGAAGGTGCGATTGACAGTACAACCGAGGATAGTGCTCCCTCTAATGCCCATCGTCCGACGAGTGCTAGGGGACCTGACTCTCCTAACAAGGCAGCTGGGTTTATCAGATCGTTTGCTAGTCTGTTCCAATCGAATCGCAACATTAGCTGTGTCGAGAAACTAGTTGTCTTTGAAGATGTGGAGAAAGGTCGAGTGAAGATCCGAAAGGAAGACCTAGCTGAGAAGAGGGCAGAATGGAGTTTTGTCCTGATTGGTGTGGTTACAGGCAATGCTGTCCCGTATAACAGAGTGAAAGCGTTCGTTGAGCAAGAATGGAAGGAAGCTGAGCCTATGGTTTATCAGAAGAACAACGGGGTGTTCATGTTCAAATTTAAGAGCGAAGATCAGCGGGACTGGGTTCTTCGCAATGGACCCTGGCATATTGGTGGGTCTCGACCCCTAATCCTGAAGCAATGGAGCCCTGGTGAACCTGTTGCCTGGTGTAGCTTCTCGAGTATACCGAGTTGGGTGTGCCTTCCCAACCTAGATCCTACCTACTTTAATTTCAACACTTTGAGTCGCATTGGTTGTGCAGTTGGACGCCCCATCTGCCTGGATGAGCGTACTGCCAGGGGAGAAGGAATTTCGTATGCAAGGATGCTTGTGGAAGTTAACGCTGAGGAAGCCAACAGAAGGAGCATCATTATTGAAGATGATTGTGGAGTTGAGAAAGTACAGGAGGTGATTTTTGAATGGTTGCCAAAGCTGTGTGTTATCTGCAAACAATTCGGCCACGAGACGTCTCACTGCTCGGAGTTTGTTGAGCGCTCAAATGGTTATGACAGGTCTGGTAAACATTTGGGTGTTAGACAAGTTTGGATGCCCAAGAACCTGAACAGGGAGCAAGCTGTGCCTGATGCTGCTGTTCTTAACGATTCATCTGTCAAAAATCCTTCTTTGGATCAGGATTCGGTGGTGATTCCCAATGTTCAGATGGGTACTAATTCTACTGGTGGCTTCGTCTCTCCAGAAGGCACTAATTCTGATTGTATCAATGCTGATGAGGCTAAGTTCAGCGATGCAACTGCTCAAGGTATGTCTGCCATCATTGCTTCTGAACGTGGGCAGGTGGAGAAAGCTGGAGTATTTGCTGAGAGTGTTCCGAATGTTATTTTAGCTGTGAATGGTAGTGCTGCCAAGGTTGATAGCAACATCAGTGTGAATGCCTTTAACAACAGTGCTTCTCCTAATGTCCTAGAGAGGGATATTTGTGAGTTTGAATTGCAAATCAGCTCCACTTCGAGGAGAGCAATCGAGAGTTTTGAAACTCGTCTTAGTGAGCAAGATTTTACCAACGACGGCTGGTCTACTCCCTCCAAAAGAAAAGTGATAAAAGTATCCCCAGTTATTATGGTCAGTAAGGAGAATGACTTGAATGACAGTCGAGGGCAGGAAATCAGGCAGTGTCAAAATCGATTTGTGCAGCTCCAAGATGCTGTAGGTGATTCTAGTGACAGATGTGAGGGTAGCACTCACGCAATGCCGGGTAATGGATAGATTGAAAATTGCTTCCTGGAACATTACGGGCTTAAAGGACCCGATTAAAAATAGTTTAATTAATTCCTTATGTTTCGAGAATGATATTGGTATGATTGGGCTCTTGGAGACTAAAATGTTGCATAGAAACATCGAAGAGGTAAAGAAGAGATTAATGAAAGGCTGGTTATGTTGTATGAATGGGGATATCAATGTGAAGGGCAGAATTTGGCTCACCTGGAACCCCGACATCTATTTGGTTCATATTCTGAGGATTCATGATCAATTCATCCAATGCCTTGTCGAGTCTAGAGATAACGCTTTCCGGTTTGCTGCTACCTTTGTATATGCTTGCAGTTTCAAGGCAGAAAGGGAACCATTGTGGGCTGAGGTGAGAAACATTGCAGCTTCTACGTCTATCCCCTGGGTAATTTTAGGCGATCTGAACTGCGTTCTGAACTATGAGGATACGTGGCCCCCTAGACTTGCTCGTTTTGATGAGTTTGCTGAACTAAGGATGGTCCTAGAGGATTGTGGACTTCAGGATTTGAACTATACTGGTGCAACTCTTACGTGGAACAACAAACATTCTGGGGAAGCTAGGATTGAGAGGAAAATCGATCGCATCCTTGTGAATGAAAGTTGGCTGGACAGATTTGAAGGGACGAAGGGTTTCTTTGGAACTCCGTTATTCTCCGATCACTCTCCGGCAGTGGTAATTCTCAGAAGCAGGGCATCCAATAAGAGGTATCCTTTCAAATATAAGAATTTCTGGGGTAAGGAAAAAGAGTTCAGTGATTTAGTGAAGGCGGCATGGGTTGTTGATAGTGGTGGATCGAAATAATTCAAGTTGGTTCAAAAGCTCAAGAGTGTCAAAGATGTGCTTAAGCCATGGGATAGAGCTCGATTCCCGGAATTGCAAGCGCAAATTACTCTAAACAAGGGGTCTTTACAGGAACTACAACTTCAGTTACAAGAAGACATGGGCAATGAGGAGCTACTTCAGCGTGTGAAAGAGGCTGATGATTTATTGAGAAAGAATGTTGCAAGATTAATCAGCCTCACTGCTCAAAAGGCCAAACTTCACTGGCTCACCATGGGAGAAGAGACTTCTTTGTTATTCTATAGAAGCGTTAAAGAAAGGCGTTCGGTTAATGCCATCGTTGTTATGAATGATGATCGTGGAAGGGCTATAGAGGATGATAATGAAATTCGAGCTCATATTGTGCGTTTTTTCAAACAGCTGTTATCGTCCTCGGTGGCTACTGAACCCTTTCCTCGCCTTCCTTCTGGACAGCAGTTGGATTCTGATCAGCTGGGATTACTTGCTAGCATCCCGAGTTTTGATGAAATTAGAAAAAGCATTTGGAGCATTGGCGGGAATAAATCCCCGGGCCCTGATGGCTTTGGTAGCCAATTCTTCAAGGATGCGTGGGCCATTGTGGGCAAGGATACTTGTGAAGCTGTCCGGGAAATCTTTCGGAATGGAAAGATTCTCAAACAACTCAATGCCACCTTTATCTCCCTCCTTCCAAAAGTGCAGAATCCGACCACTGTCAGAGACCTCCGTCCTATCTCTTGCTGTAGTACTGTGTTGAAAGCGATTACAAAAATCATTGTTGCACGGTTAAAGAGCAAGCTAAGTGATTTGATTTCTAACAGTCAGGGTGCCTTCATCCCTGGACGTTCGATTGCTCACAATAGTGCCGTGGCACTTGAAGTGGTGAATGGTTATGGAACAAAGCGAGTCTCTCCTAGATGCACCATCAAGGTTGATCTGCAGAAAGCCTATGATTATCTGAGTTGGGATTTCATAAAGGCTACGCTTGAGTACTTGAACTTCCCCAGAAAGTTGATTGAGCTCATTATGGAATGTGTAAGCACGACATCCTTCTCCATTCTCATCAATGGGGCGCCGGAAGGGTTCTTTACATGTAGGCGTGGGCTCAGACAAGGGGACCCTCTGTCTCCCTACTTATTTGTACTGTGTATGGAGGTCCTAAGCAGAATGATCCAGGAGGCTACTGCTGTACATGGATTCAAGTACCATCCGAGATGCAAAGGCTTGAAGCTCACTCACCTTGCATTTGCAGATGACTTGCTTCTGTTCTGTCATGCTGATCCAGCTTCGGTTCAGATCCTAAAATCTTGCCTTGATAATTTCTTTGCGGTGTCTGGGCTAAGGGCTAACGGTGAAAAAAGCACGGTTTTCATCTCTGGAGTGTCAGAAACCATGGCTGAAGCATTAGTGCAGCAGACATGCTTTGTTCGTGGCAGACTCCCTATCAAATATCTTGGGATTCCGCTGCATTCCAAGACAGTGGCCATCCATGAATATGGGGACTTATATGGGAAATTTCAGAAACTGATCTGCTCATGGGAGACGAGGAAACTGTCCTACGCTGGGAGATTGCAACTCCTGAAAGCTGTTTGCAGTGGAATCAACACATTATGGTGCCAAGTTCTTATATTGCCTAAAGGGGTTGTGCACAAGATTGAGGGCATGTGCAAACGATTCCTCTGGAATGGTAGTAATGATGGTCACAAGTTCCTTGTTGCTTGGGAAAATGTTACCAAACCATTCGCAGAAGGTGGAATTGATATCAAGGAAACACTAGCATGGAACAGAAGTGTACAGGCCAAACTCATAGGCGACCTTGCCTTGCAGACTCCCAGTATCTGGCATCCCTGGTGCGTTCAGAATCATTTAAGGGGGAGAGAAATTTGGGATGTCGAGCCTAAGGTGGATGATTGCTAGTTATGGAAGAGCATCCTGGAAACGAGGGACGAACTAGTCAGGACCTTGTTTCCAGGGAGCTCTACACCATACCAACTAGATCACGTGAGGAACCATGGAGGAAACATCTCTTGTGCAAAGATCTATGAGTTGCTCAGAATCAAAGGACCTGATACAGATTGGGGTGGAATGATATGGAGAAAACTGCAATGCAGAAAATGGTCCTTCATTGTTTGGTTGGCCGTCAGAAATTGCCTCCAAACGGGCAGACGTATTAAACACTGGAAAGGTGCTGAAGCTGGCTTGTGCGCTCTTTGTAAACAAGAGGAGGAGAGTGAATTTCACCTTTGGTTCGTTTGTCCAGCTGTCATTGAAGTGCAATCACTCGTTTTGCGGTGGGCTGGGATTGGTTGCCGATTTTAGACACTTGAAGATTGGTTGCACTGGTTTGCTAGGGAACCAGATTACAGACAGAAGTCTCTCCAATTCCAGGTTAAGCTTCTGGCTCTGCAAGCCTTGGTCTACTACACGTGGATGGCAAGGAACAAGGTAGTATTTAGCAATGAAACTTTCAATCCTAGAATTTATGCTACTCTTGTAATAGAAAGTTGTAAAGTTAGGATCTCTGTGAAGTGGAAGTGCAAGTCACTCACAAATGCTAATTGGAAGAAGTGGATATTAGGTAGGAGTATAGATGCTTGAGGCCGAGTTGAGTAGATAGTAGGGACATGAGTTACTTAGAGTAGAAGTTGGAGATGCTGTTTTTTGTCTTTTGGAGGGCATAGAGGGGCTTACAGGGTATACAGATTTCCCTTTTGGTTTTACATGAGACTTTTAGTATGGTCTCATATTTTTGTAATCTGGTGTTTGTCACCATATCTCTATATTTACCTTTTCAGGCTATGCTTCCCATTAATTAACAGCGTTTTTTAATAAACGTTTTTAAATTTCCACTATTAATCTACACATTTGTACTAGTGAAATAAAAGAGAATTTATAGCCAAACAAAGCCAAACCATCTCTTTCTATGCTCCCTCGGCCTAAACTCTCTCTCTCTCTCTACTCTATGTAAACACAATTGCTTGTGTGATGGAATGAATAAAAACCAGCCACAAGGGCTTTATTTATAGGCTTCAATCCTTGCTAGCCAAGGAAAGAAAATATCTATCTAGTTCCTAAGATAAAAGATTCCTAATAAATAAAATATAAAATAATTAAAAATCCCTAGGGTAAAATAGAGTTTAACCCATTAGGATAGATGTTCATCAAGGAGGATAAAAGATCTTCATCTTCGTGGCTAAGCAATCCCCCTTAAATCCAGACTTCAAAAAATGCATTGTAACACTTTGCAACTTCACTCGATATCAAGTGAATGAGTCAATATTGAGTCATCATGGGGGTCTCGAGTGCTTCGGTCAATCTCGGCTCTAAGTGTGGCTCATGTGACTCGACGTCAAGTGACTTTCTGTAGATGTCGAGTGAACTTCATTAGATTTCCTTGCTCCAACACTTAGCCAAATTCTAACTTTACTCCAGTAGATGTCGAATGGATAAGTAGACATCGAGTGAAAGTCCAACTTGGTTCCTTCCTTGCTCCAACACTTAGCCAAATTCTACCTTGTTGAAGGAGAACTTGATTTCTGCGAAATTAAACAGAAACTTGTGTAGATCTTCCTAACTCGTGAATAAACATAAACTACACAAATCTCATACTTTCCTAACCCAAAAGTATAAAATATGGACAAAAATCGAAATAAAAGCAAAAGTAAAACATGGAAAAATAGGTGCACATCAACACCCCATACTTAAGCTTGCTTGTTCTCAAACAATACTTTTAATGGTCATCCAGGGGAAGAAACCAAACTCTCAACATATAGATTCATTCTTATATAACCCTGCAATCAATTACCATCCTCACAAAGGTACTAATGTCATCAACTCCATGCATGTGAACAAAAGCAACATCTCACACAAAATGAGGGTTATGCAAAAACAATTTTACAGGACAAAGCATTAATAATCAAGAGGACTTTTGTACACATGGTGAAGAAAAGGTAAAAGGTATATTGATGAGATATATTTTTGGCAATCTGGTGCTAAATCCAGGGAGAAATCTTCAAACCTTCTCTTTAATGCACTTTCTCCCATCAAATGATATTTTCACATCCCTCATCCTCTCATAAATCACTCTTTGCTTTTTTCACTATTTATACTTTTACCTCTCTAACCTTCGCACTGCCTTCTTGCGAGTTACAAACATGGGTGTTGTTGTAAGGAGGAAATCGAGTTCAAAATATAATAAAATAGATCAAACCAGATTCGTGCCCACACAAATAATTACAAGACCTCCTCCTGATGCAGCAGTGGGAAGTCAGGATCGATCATCGAGGAAGCGTGTCAGCGGATCTCAGGCAGCGACAAATCTCACAGACAGACAGAAATAACAGAGAAAAGCAGAAAAGAAAGCAAAGCACAGAAAACTGGTCGATATCGACTACTGTTACTCGATATCGACTAAGCAAATCGACCAACAGTGCACGGAATCGACTCAACAAAAAGCAAAACCAAGCAAACTCAACTTGACCTCAACAAATCAACTCGACATCGACCAAATTTCTCGATGTCGACCAAATCTTCTCGAAATCGACTTGTGCAGAAACTTAAAATTCTCACCTTTTCGAATGGAAATGAATGCAAACTTGAAATTAACTCAATAAACTAAAGACTTCCAAAATCAGGGTTTCA
This sequence comes from Persicaria tinctoria, assembly GCA_037127255.1. NCBI lineage: Eukaryota > Viridiplantae > Streptophyta > Magnoliopsida > Caryophyllales > Polygonaceae > Persicaria > Persicaria tinctoria. The sequence goes on along the minus strand of JBANSL010000011.1, from coordinate 23,105,021 downwards.
ACACCACAACGATAACCATGTAAAATAACACATAAAGGCATAAAAGATCATGCTTTTCATCAAATAACTTTCGTTATTTAAAAATAGGGATATAGAGGCTTTCGCATAAACACTAATTGTTACTAACCCTTTTCACATAATTAATCCAAGTTGTATTAAGATCACTTTCGCTTGAATAACACAAACAAGGATCACCTTCAACTTTCGCAAAAGAATCATGCTTTCAGGGATAGAAGATGAATTGCATAAAAAGATTAAACCTTTACCGCATCACCTCACATGGCTGCCGTCGGGCTCACCCCGACCCTAGAAGTGGGTGGACTACTCGCTCTTCATCATGAATAAACTCATCAAAGATTTCAGGAAAATAAATTGCATTAAAAATAACCAAAACTTACAACTGATCGAAGCCAAAACCGCTTTCGCAAACTCCAACTCCTCTCGGTTACAAGCTCTCTCTCTTCTCTACTTACTACCTCTTCTCTTTCTCTAGAATTGAATTGAATGATTGAATTAATAAAAACCAGCCATATAGGCTTTATTTATAGCCTTCATTGCCTCTCTAATTAGGAAAGAAAACTATATCTAAATCTATATCTATCTATCTTTTATTTAAATATCAAGACATGGAAATAAAGAAATAAATCCAAAAAGGAATTATATCTAAAGTAGGTAAATATCTTTTCCTCTTGATAGCACTTGATAGATTTTGATGGAATTTGATCTCGAAAATATCTCCATCGGATTCGGGATAGAACTTTAACAAGAACCGGACTACTCGATTTCGGCTTCTAGGGGTCAACTTGATATCGAGTAGTTTCCTCGATATCGACCAAGGTTTCTCCGTCTTCAGCTTCTTCATCAAACTCAGCTCTAGGAAGACATATCGACTTGGTTTTTACTCGATATCGAGTAGAGTTCCTCGATATCGACTTGCATGTTCCAGCTCCAGCTTCTTGACTCGATTCCGGGGCGTTGACTCGATGTTGGTTACTCGATATCGACTAGATGAAGTCGATATCGACAACTCTCCTCAGCTTGCTCGATTCTGGTCAACTCAGTGGAAATCGACTTGACCTTACTCGATATCGACTTGTAGTACTCGATATCGAGTTGTGTGTTTTGACTCGGTTTTCTTCTTTCCAGCTCGATTTGTCCTGGTTCTGCTGCTCATTGACCTCGAACTTCTGTAGTTGACTTCGAGCTTTTCTCCTTTCTTAGAACTGCTGTAAATTGCTTCGATTTCTGCAAAATTAAACAGAAACTGTTGTAGATTCCATCATTTGGCAAATAAACATAAACTACATAGATTCTGTATTATTCTAGCCCAAATGTATGAAATGCATGTAGAAAACGACATAAAAGTAACTATAAAACATCGCGAATTAGGCTCACATCAAACACCCCATACTTAAGCTTGCTTGTCCTCGAGCAATACTTTTAATTGTCATTCATGGGAAGAAATCAAAACTCTCAACATATTAGATTCATTGTCATATGTCCCTACAATCAATTACCATCCTCGAAAAGGTATTAGTGTCACAAATCCATGCATGTGCAATTAAAAAGCAACATCTACTCACAAAAGGAGGGTTATGCAAAACAATTCACATGTGACAAAACATTAATAATCAAGAGGACTTTAATTTATCTCAATAAGGAGTAGATTGGTAAAAGGCTAAAGGTGGGCAATTTTTGGCAATGTGGTGCTAATGATCCGAGAAAATGGAGTATTTCCAAACTTTCTTTAACCACATTCCTTCTTCATAAGATTCATCACATTCCATAATGCTTTTTTCAATAATAATGCTTTTTTACCTCTCTAACCTCAGCACCGCCTTCTCGCGAATCGCAAACATGGGTGTCATGAATGGCCCCGAATACTTAGTTCTTTGGACTCCTCACCTGTGTGTCCAATCTCACTGAACTATTATCTCAATAAGCAGAGTCGATCAGCCTTTATCTCCTGAGGTGATCGGATTTTCTTTCACTCATTAAATTTTCCATATATTTTTTTTTCAATTCACAAACACCATATAAAATCTCCATAATGTAACATCATTATCAACATAATCCCCGGATAGGAAATAAGGTAAAAAATGGCAATATTTAGATCACGTGGAGCAATAATGGAAATAAGGCATAATATGGCTTTTGTGATGCATAAGCAAAGGTAAGGGCTAGGATATAACAATATGAGGATTATATGGAAATGTAAAGTCCTCCATCCTCTTATCATGCAACATGTCAAAAGCAATATCAAATTTTACCTCCTTTCATGGTTTTCACGAAATAATGCACTTCATTGTGACTTCCCTTTACTAGGCAATTTCATGCTATATCTCTAATGAATCCAATTTTGCATCGTCGAGTTCAATTAAAGCTTCCATGACATTAATCAAAATTTTCAATGGGGGTCATTTTTCAAACTTTGAAAAACATGCATTTAAGCACATAAATCAATATGGATTACAAAATAGCCATGTATAAGTAATTCAAGAAATAAGCCAAAAATATGCACATATATGTCAAATAAAGCAAATATGCATAAAGTAAGCCCTTCCCCCACCCCATATTTAAACATTACAATGTCCTCACTGTATAAAAACAAGGGTAAAGAAAGAAACTCACTAGACAGGTGTGCTAATTGTCAGAATCGAGAGTTATGCTGCTGGGCCTAGTCCGATTTTAGCTTGCTTCTATCCCCATGGACCTGAAAAATGTAGAAGAGAAATACCCACAATAGAAAACCTAAAAGTTCAAAACTAAAAACAAACAAAAGCAACAATCTCCAAAAGTCCCAAAAATAAATGTCTATTTACAAGCTTTAGATTTTATAGTCGCTAGGCCGACTTTCTCCATGAAGCTCAAGGTGGCATTTGCAGGGCCCATGTAGCTTGGGCTTCAAATAGGACTCCATTCTTGTCCATCAGCTGCAGTCCGCCTGAATGGATCTTGTTTACCATGAAGGGCCTCATCTTCTTCTTGTTGAACTTGTTAGGAAACCAATGATCATTTGATTTGGCAACATAGACTTTTTCACCAACTTCATACTCTTTGGGCTCATCATTGGAAATCCTACATAAGCGCACATACCAAGGCAAACCTCTCCCATGTATAGATAAATCATTAATGGAAATAGGAGAAAAAAGATTTATACCTTGGCTTACCTTCGCATAATTGGATTCGGGGACCTCCTGTTTTGGTCGATTTCGAGTAAGATTACTCGATATCGAGTTGAGCTGCTCTTCTGGTGGAATCTCATTCGATATAGAGGAATTTTTGTCGATTTGGGTTGATCGATATCGACTAGGGGTGGTCGATATCGAGTTGTGTTTCTCAGAATCGGCTGGTAGTGGCTCGACAGGGGAAATCGACTCGGCAAAAATTGGTCGATATCTACCAGTATTGGTCGATATCGAGTTATCCTGCTCGATATTGCCTGACTCGATTCTTCGTGGGGTCAGCTCGACATAGGTAGGTCGATATCGACTTGATGTACTCGATATCGAGTTGTTTTCTAGGCCCGTCGATTTCTCCTGGTCGATATTGACCCCATACTTAAGACCTGGCAAGGCATCCGAAAAGTAGTTAGTCCAAATCGACTTACCTGGGTCTATGTCGATTGGATTTTCTACTTCTTTGTTCAGGATGGCCATGATCTCTTCCACCTAGGCTTCTATATCCCTCTTTTCTAGCTCTTCGGGAGTCATATTTCTTACCTTAGGCTCCCCACAAGTAATGTAACCAGCTGATATAGATTTTATCTCTTCCATAAGACCTGTATGGCTTCCAGTTTTATTAAAGGAATACTCAATTACCTCATCGCTGATGTTGAAAGTGAGCACTCCCTTCCTTACGCTTATATTGGCATCCACCGTCGCCAAGAAGGGTCTTCCTAGAATAATTGGACAAGCAGAGTCCTCCGCCATATCAATAACTAGAAAATCAGCAGGGACAAAGAACTTACCTACTTGTACTGGCACATTGTCCACCATGCCTGTTGGGATGACCACCGTGTTGTTTGCCATATAAAGCTTAACATCCACAGGCTCTAGGGCACTTATCTTAATCTTGGACCATATTAACAGAGGCATTATACTTACACTATCTCCAAGATCACATAATGCATTAAATTTGTATTGACTAAATCCAATGGTTATAACAAACTTACCTGGATCTGGCCTTTTCTCAAGTATGTCTATATGGTTGCACTCCTCTGCGATCTCAGCCATTGATCGCTTTTTTCTTAGGATCTCCTTAAGGAACTTGACATATGATGACATTTCATTAAGAGCTTCTGTGAAGGGTATGGTGACATTGAGCATCTGAAGCGTCTTGATGAAGCGCTGTAATTTCTTTTCTGCTGGATCCTTTGGAGATCTCGTCGGGAAAGACAACTTTTTTTTTCCGCTTCGGAGCCAGAACAGATGTAGGAGGTGTTGCAGCGTCCTCGATGTCGACTTGATTCTTCTCGACGTCGACTTGATGTTGCTCGACATCGACCAGTTTCCTCGATGTCGAGTTGGCGTGCTGTGCAGACGAATCTTGGCCAAGCTTTTGCTCAATTTCGACTTGATGTTGCTCGACATCGTCCAAATTTTGGTCGACATCGACTTGCTGCTGGTCGATATCGAGTTGTTCTTCAGCTTCGTCTTGCTGCTTTCCGACGTGTCCGGTCTTCCCCTTAGGATTGGTCTCAGAAGATCCAGGGAGCGTACCTGACTGTCTGGGAATGCCTGCTGCTAGCTGGTTAATCTGTGTGTCAATCGATTTCCTCTAGACGTCGATTTCTCCAAGCCTAGCGTTGACACCATGTATCTGAGTATAGATGGAATTGAAGGACTGCTTGGTGTCTGAATGGTTCCTCCGCATTTCCTCAAGGATGGTCTGTAGGTCATCCTTCTTCTGGTCCCTTTTCGGATGTCTTGGAGCTCTATATGGCGGGGGGTTCCTAGGGGCACCTTGGTTCCATTGTGGTTGCTGAAACCTTTGGTCCCCCATATAGCGATTGGGACCCCCTGCGTAAGCTACCTCTTCGTGGGTTTCTGCCATCCCGACTTGCTCTGAGTGTGGGCACTCAGTAGTGGTGTGCCGTTGTGAGCCGCATTCGATGCAGGGCTGATTGACAGAAAGATACTTGACTTGCTTGAGGATCTTGCGATTCCGATCTCTGTAGTATTGCTCCTTGACATCCGGGTCAATTTCCTTAGAAGGCTCATAGAGGGGCATGGATGGGGTTGGCCTGGCATAGGCATTTTCATCATAGTTTGTTGGAGTCCCATACTTATTTTCGTAGTTGGTAAGCTTGTCGAGGGTAGCCTATGCGTCAGTTGGTGGCATCGTCAGATACTCATAATGAGTATACTGGTTGATCATATCCTTAGGGGCCAGATCAAGAGAATTGAAGATGATCTCCTGAACGATGTAGGATGGTTGTCCATGTGTAGGGCAGGATCACAGTAGATCCTTATATCGTTCCTATGCTTTTGCTAGCGGCTCCCCAGGCTTCTGTTTGAAAGATGTAATCTTCTGGCGGAGGAACGCTGTCTTGGCAGGAGGAAAGAATTTGTTGAGAAATTCCTGCTTTACTTCAGCCCATGTTGTTAGGGATCGTGAGGGGAGACCTTCAAGCCACTTCAATGCTAGACCGGCTAGAGACCATAAAAAATCTTTCATCTTGACATATTCCAGAGTAGTTCTTTCAGTAAGAGTATGACACATGTCAGAAAAATTGGTAATATGTTCAAGAGGGCATTCATTAAATTTTCCAAAGAAGGCATTCTTTTTAATCTCAATCAGGAAAGGAGTGCGAATTTCAAAATTATTTTCAGGGATTAGAATGGCCGATTCAGGCACAGCGAGAGTCGGGTGCATGTAATCATCTGCAGTGGTAGGGTATTGGGCAAGCTCAACTTCCACCTGCCTCCTTCGCTCAGCTTCCTATGTAGTGCGTGCTCTCTCAGCGGTGAGAGCAATATCCTTGGCGGCTAGTTTTGTCCTAAGCATCTGTATCAGCTGTTCCTGTGTTTCTGCGGCCTCCATGGCTTTTTTAAATTTAGCGTGGATGTGTATAAGGCATTCCGGGTTGTCCAAGGCGTCAAACTCAGGTTGTTGACCAGAACGGCGCATACACTACAAAATCAAAAACTTACAAAAAGTGAGATCTAACTACCTAAGGCGCGAATGATTGCTTCCCCGGCAACAACACCAATTTTTTGTAAGGAGGAAATTGAGTTCAAAATATAATAAAATAGATCAAACCAGATTCGTGCCCACGCAAATAATTACAAGACCTCTTCCTGATGCATCAGTGGGAAGTCAGGATCGATCCTCGAGGAAGCATGTCAGCGGATCTTAGGTAGCGGCAAATCTCACACACAGACAGAAATAATAGAGAAAAGCAGAAAAGAAAACAAAGAACAGAAAACTGGTCGATATCGACTACTGTTACTCGATATCGACTAAGAAAATCGACCAACAGTGCACGAAATCGACTCAACAGAAAGCAAAACCAAGCAAACTCAACTCGACCTCGACAAATCAACTCGACATCGACCAAAGTTCTCGATGTTAACCAAATCTTCTCGAAATCGACTTGTGCAGAAACTTAAAATTCTCACCTTTTCGAATGGAAACGAATGCAAACTTTAAATTAACTCAATGCACTAAAGACTTCCAAGATCAGGGTTTCAACACCAAACCAATAACCATGTAAAATAACACATACATGCATAAAAGATCATGCTTTTCATCAAATCACTTTCGTTATTAACAAATAGGAATATAGAGGCTTTCGCGTAAACCCTAATTGTTACTAACCCTTTTCACATAATTAATCCAAGTTGTATTAAGATCACTTTCGCTTCAATAACACAAACAAGGACCACCTTCAACTTTCGCAAAAGAATCATGCTTTCAGGGATAGAAGACGAATTGAATAAAAAGATCAAACCTTTACCGCATCACCTCACATGGCTATCGTCGGGCTCACCCCAACCCTAGAAGTGGGTGGACTACTTGCTCTTCATCATGAATAAACTCATCAAATATTTCAGGAAAATAAATTGGATTAAAAATAACCAAAACTTACAACCAATCGAAGCCAAAACCGCTTTCGCAAACTCCAACTCCTCTCGACTACAAGCTCTCTCTCTTCTCTACTTACTACATCTTCTCTTTCTCTAGAATTGAATTGAATGATTGAATTAATAAAAACCAGCCATATACACTTTATTTATAATCTTCATTGCCTCCCTAATTAGGAAAGAAAACTATATCTAAATCTATATCTATCTATCTTTTATCTAAATATTAAGACATGGAAATAAAGAAATAAATCCAAAAAGGAATTATATCTAAAGTAGGTAAATATCTTTTCCTCTTGTTAGCACTTGATAGATTTTGATGGAATTTGATCTCGAAAATATCTCAATCGGATTCGGGATAGAACCTTAACAAGATTCGGACTACTCGATTTCGGCTTCTGGGGGTCAACTCGATATCGAGTAGTTTCCTCGATATCGACCAAAGTTTCTTCGTCGATCTCGGCTCCAGGAAGACATATCGACTTGGTTTTTACTCGATATCGAGTAGAGTTCCTCGATATCGACTTGCATGTTCCAGCTCCAGCTTCTTGACTCGATTCCGGGGCGTTGACTCGATGTTGGTTACTCGATATCAAATAGATGCAGTCGATATCGACCAAATCTCCTTAGCTTGTTCGATTCTGGTCAACTCAGTGGAAATCGACTTGACCTTACTCGATATCGACTTGCACTACTCGATATCGAGTTGTGTGTTTTGACTCGGTTTTCTTCTTTTCAGCTCGATTTGTCCTGGTTCCGCTGCTCCTTGACCTCGGACTTCTGTAGTTGACTTCGAGCTTTTCTCCTTTCTCAGAACTGCTGTAAATTGCTTCGATTTCTGTGAAATTAAACAGAAACTAGTGTAGATTCCATAATTTTGCAAATAAAGATAAACTATATAGATTCTATATTATTCTAGCCCAAATGTATGAAATGCATGCAGAAAATGATATAAAAGTAACTATAAAACATGGCAAATTAGGCTCACATCAGGTGTCATGAATGGCCCCGAATACTTAGTGCTTCAGACTCCTCACCTTGGTGTCTCTTCTCGCTGAACTAACATCTCAACGAGAAGGGTCGATCTACCTTTATCTCCTAGGTGATCAGATTTTCTTTCACTCATTAAATTTTCCATTAAATAATCATCATCCTGCCAAAATTCAAAAGTAATAATGACAACACAACAACCATATAACCATCTCCAAAATATGACATCAATTTCTCAATATACTCACCAGATGGGTCATAATGGTAAAGAAATAAGTAATATATAGTTCATGTGGAGCAAATATGAAATAAGGCATAATATGGCTTTGTGATATAGGTAAGGATAGGATATAGAATAAGAAAGCTCATATGGAAAATTAAGTCATCCATCCTTTTATCATGCATATGTCAAAAGTAACTTCAAATTTTACCTCCTTTCATGGTTTTCAAGAAAATAATGCACTTCATTTTGACTTCCTTTTACTAGGCAATATCATGCTATATCTCTAATGAATCTAATTTTGCATCGTTGAGTTCAATTAAAACTTCAATGACACTAATAAAAAAATATTCAATGGGGGTGATAAAAATAAACTTTTGATAAAAACATGAAGCATATAGATAAATAGATCATATTCAAAAGACCATGTAAAGAGAAATTTGAAGAAATAATGAAAATATAAACATGAGTAAGCCTTTCCCCCACCCCCATACTTAAACATTATAGTGTCCTCACTGTATAAAAACTAGGGTAAAGGAAGAAACTTACTAGACATGTGCATAGAGTCTTGAAATAGGTGCTGAATGTGGCTGGCAAGAGTCGACGTGTAGTAAACATGAGTCGATGTCGACTGCAACCTTTAGTTCCAAGGGCATCGAGTGGAATGTTGTAGATGACTCGATGGACTCACTCGACGTTGACCGATTCATTCAATATCGAGTGATATTCCAGTGTCCTTGATTTCTCCGTTGTTGTTCGGGCACCTATATATGTTAGAACATAAAAACAAAAAACAAAAGAAAAACAAAATAAAACAAAGTTTAAAACAAATCCAAAATATCCAAAACCCTAAAAACTAATAGTTTTGTTACAAGCTCTAAACTTTATAGTCGCTAGACCAACTTCTTCTTTGCTTGATCAAGGGGGCATCTGCAAAGCCCACGTGGCTCGAGCCTCGAACATGACTCCATTTTTGTCCTTCGGTTGCATTCCTCCAGAGTGGATCTTATGGACCTTGAATGGTCCCACCTTCTTCTCTTTGAATTTCTTTGGGAACCAATTACTCTTATACTTGGAGACATACACCTTATCTCCAACTTCATACTCCTTTGGATCATCATTGGAAAACCTACATAATCTCACAAAAAAGGCAAACCTCTTCCATTTGTTACAGATAAATCATGAATTGAAATAGGGGAAGAGAGATCCATACCTCGGCTTACCACTGCTTCGTCTTTCTCCTTCTGTAAGTCCACTTGATGTCGATTGGGGTCATTTGACGTTGAGTCAGTTTTGGCTTCTGGAGTGTCAATCGATGGAAGAGTTGAGTCGACAGGGATGACTCGATGTCGAGTCAAGGGACTCGATGTCGATTGGATGATGCTTGTTGGTGTCTCAGTCGATGGAGGTGCTGATGATGGGTCGATGTCGAGTGAATCACTCGATGTCGAGGGAAGTGAGCCGATGTTGACCCCATACTTAGGCTATGACACATCTTCTGGCTCCTCAAGTTCAGTCGATATCGAGTCAGTTGAGTAGACGTCATCTGGGTTCTTATTGTGTTGATTCCAGATTGCCACGATCTCCTCCAATTGGGCTTCCATAGCCCTCTTCTCTAGCTCTTCCAAGGTCAAAGTTCTCGTTTTTGGTTCCCCAAAAGAGAAGTAGCTTCCCTTGATAGACTTGTCCTTTATTATGTCGAGCTTCACCATGGTCTTGTTGAAGAAGAACTCGATCATTTCATCACCAATTGTAAATGTCAGTACCCCCTTCCTCATGCTGATGTTGGCGTCGGTAGTGGCTAAGAACGGCCTACCAAGGATGATAGAACATGCATGATCCTCCGCCATGTCGAGAACAATAAAGTCCGTGGGCACAAAGAACTTGCCCACCTTCACAGGGACATCATCAATGACTCCAGTAGGTGTGATGTAATTGTTGTCGGCCATATACAATCTCATATCCACAAGCTCCAAAGCTCCGACCTTTACCTTTTTCCAGATGGACAGAGGAATATTGAGGCTTACACTAGTCCCTAGGTCATAGAGAGTCTTGTAGCGATGTTGGCCTATTCCGATGGTGATGGCGAATTTCCCTAGAGACGCTAAGGATGGTACAGCCGGAGAAAATGCGTTTCAAGAATGGAGCAGAATGCTGAAAGCGTTTAAAGAACGAGGACTCGGGAAAGTGTGTTTCACGAATGGAGCAGAATGCTGAAAGCCGAAAGATGTATTCGACGTCGACCAATTTGCTCGATATTTGGTCCAGAGGACGAGATCGAGCACGAGCTGAGCATAGGACCACTCGAGACAACGAATTCTACTCGACGTCGAGGAACTTGGTCGACGTCGAGGAACATTCCAGAAGCATATCGAGTCCGAGATCGAGTTGTGTCCAAGAAGATAGAGTTACTTGCAAGCCAAGATTTGAGATATTCTATCAAGAGACATCAAGTTCTATGAAGAGAAGAGAGATCTATCCACTTTAGATATAGTTTCCTTGTTGATTTATTTGTTTTATTTCCAAATTTAATCATTAAGCTTTAGATAGATAAATTTAGATATGGATAAATAGTTCCTTCCTAGAATAGCTTGGATTGGAGCCTATAAATAAAGCCCTAGGGGGCTGATTTTCATATATTCAAGCCAAGTCGTCTCCGAGCGCAAGGAGAGAAGGGAGGGAGAGAGAGAGAGAGAGAGAGAGAGAGAGAGAGAGAGAGAGAGAACGCAAGGAGGAGGAGGAGAGAGAGAGAAGGAACGTTTGGAAGGTTTTGTAAGTTTAAGTTTTATTTTTAATGTTAAAGTTAGTTTCTTTTATGATGTTTGCTTTCTAATTTCTTTCTTCTATGGTCGAGGTGAGCCCGCCGATAGTCATGCACACTTGAGGTAAGATTTTGATATTTATTATGTTTTGATCATCCACTGCCTTTTATATGTTTATTGCCTACTCGAAAGAATAGAGATTCATGTTAACAACTTGAATTATAAACATAAAATTGGTAGATACAATTAGGGTTACTTGAAAGGGTTATCTAATGGTTGGAAAAGGCGAAAGCTTACTCCTTTGATGTGATTACATAACTATTCTATCTTATCTTTTGTGTGTTTGATTATTGTTGCGGTGATCCCTTACCTGGGAAGTTTGCACCTTTATTACTTTATTTCTTTATTTACATTCTGCACAGATTTTACCCGACACCAACCTCTTCTCCTACCATCCCCTCGACATCGACCAAGTCTTAGTCGACGTCGACAGCAACCATACACCTTTTCCCGCTATTCCCGAACCCTTAAACACACTAAACCTAGAACCGATGACTTCTCTCCTGAGGACGAACCTGACTCCATTATCCAATAGCGGGGTCTTGACTATAAATTTATTTGGTCGAGAAACCCTCTCATCACGTTGAGCCCTTGAAGAATCTTCATGAAACGTTGGAACTTCTTATCGGTGGGGTCCTTCAAAGATTTGGTGGGGAACGACAACATTTTTTTTCTTCGTAGCTAGTGAATTCGAGTGAGTTGACTCGACATCGACTAGTGTAGAGTCGACATCGAGTGGAGCATGAGGCTTCTGGGGTTGTTGAGTGGTTGACTCGACATCGAGTGATGGGATCTCAATATCGAGTGAGTTTGGGTCGATGTTGCATGGTGGTGACTCGATGTTGACTGAAAATCTAGTAGCTTCGTCCTCCGTGAATTGCTCCCTCACGTCAGTGTCGATGTCGAGTGTTGGTTGTTGGTGAGGAACTTTACTTGTTTTTGTAGCCGCCGCACTTGATTCTTCGTGAACTGCTCCCTCACGTCAGGATCAATCTTTTTCGATGGTTTATAGTGTGGCCTAGATGGGGCAGACCTCGCGTCAGAGACCTCAGGAGTCCCATAGGTGTTGTCGAAGTTGAGCAACCTCTCTAAGGTATCCCAAGCACGTTGTGGTGTGTACTCAAGATACCTATAAGATGTATAAATGTTGATCCGCTCCTTTGTAGGCACGTCCAGGGAGTTGTAGATGATTTCCTAGATCACATATGGTGGTTGCCCATGTGTAGGGAAAGATCTGAGTAGGCGTTTGTAGCGTTCCCAGACTTGTGCGAGTGTCTCCCTTGACTTTTGCTTGAATGTCATGATCTTTTGCCTGAGTTGCGTCATCTTTGCTGGTGGGAAGAACTTGTTGAGAAACAAGTCCTTGAGTTATCCCCACGTGTGGATGGATTGCGGGGCCAAACCTTCTAGGCAATGTAAAGCCTTGTCTGCAAACGACCAACGAAAAGCCTTTAAGTTAACATATTCTAGATTAGGGCAATTAGCAATAGTTTCACATAAATCTAGATATGTGGTGATATGTTCCATAGGGCATTCATTAGTCTTTCTTTCATGTTGATTCCTCTTAATTTCAGAAATAAAAGAAGGTTTAATTTCAAAAGAGATGCGAGGAAGAATAATAGGAGATTATGAAACTGCCAGAGTAGCGTGCAAGTATTCTTTCGCATTATGAAGGATATTCTATAGTTGTTCCTCGAGCTTTCTTCTGGCTTGGGCATCACGATCCGCCCTCGCCTCCCACCTTTGCTGATTCCGTGTATATTCAGCCTACTTCCTGGTGTATTCCGTTTGCTTGGTGGTGAGCTCCTCTACTTGCTTGCGGAGCTTCTCGAGCTCCTGCTCCTTGGTAAGTTCTGCTTCCTCGTTGTCAAACATGAGTATTTTCCTTAGCCTTTCCTGAAGACGAAAGAAGCGTTCCGGTTTGAGTAATGGTTCAAACTCCGGTGTGCGATCAACGCATCGCATACACCTATAAAACAAACACTAGAAAAAGGGCGTAAATGACTGATTTTGGAGCATAGGGAAGGCTAAGAAAGGAGCTTCAAGGGAGCACAACATCAAAGTTAATGAAGGATTGCGCATCCTAAAGAGCGGCGCCCTCCACTATTCCACCGACGCCCGTCGATCTTCCTTGTCAGCGATTTCCGAATTAAGTCCAAAGATTCTATTCTATTATTATCTTATTCTTTAGGGTTTTGTACGACTCTATTTAGGTTTTATTCATCTTATTTCAACCGTGTGTTATTGTGTGCTACTTTGAGAGAGACGTTTGAGAGATATGAGCGTTCTTTTGGCTATGAGTTGCTAAACTCATAGTTTCGCCAGTGATTCGAAGACATGGTTTAATGAATTATGAGAATTTGATTTCAATTAGTTATTTATGAGTGTATTTATCATCTTTTTCTTATTGATATGTATTTGTGTTCCTTTCTATGCTTGATCACCATGTTAGGAATTGCATCTATGCTATGGATTCGTTGTTGGTTTCTAGATAGCAAACGAAGTAATTGATTTAGTGATATTTCTATGCCTTTGTAGTGGATGATAACAATTGATCTATGTCGAGTAGATGTTCTTAGGGCCGAGTGGGTTGTTCCCTCGCTTTCTAATTGCATTGAATCGCGTGCCAATTGGTCTTAAGTACTCGAATTGTTAATGCTGTTCTTTAGTAATATTGAATAAGATATTATATCTTTGCGGAAGAATCATTATTAGGTTAGTCGACAAAAACTTTATAAATAATATTGAAATCAATCCTAGGATCTTGAACCTCAACCATTGTCGAGAATTACAAGTGAAATACTTTTCTATCTTATTATCAATACTTTGCAGTCATTACTCTATTTATTTTATTTTGCTATTTCATTAAGTTGCCATAATCTACTTGTTATTGTCATAAGAAATCATCGATAGAACTGTATAAGTGAAACATTTTCTCCTGTGGGTTCGACATCTGGACTTTATTGTTATACTAATCTTTTGTTTTGAGCATTCAGTTAGGATGTTATTACTATTTGAAAAAGGGCGAAAAGCGAACGACGTTCACCCAGCACTAGGGTCGACGAATGGATCCTCGTACTCATGGGACTACTCATGGATCATCTTACCACTTACTGTTTTCTTTGTTTCATTTAGGATCCTACCAACATTGTGTTTTTAGCATACCAACAATGTAACTATATCTTATAAATAGTGTAAAGTTAGCATGTCAATCTAGTTTTTTTGGTGAACAACCTATATAAAGCAACCCGAACTAAGGTGGAAAGCTAAAATCATGTGGACTTAGGTGCCACTAAGGAATATTTGGGTTTCTTTTACGATCCTAGTTAATGACAAATTTTCATTAGTGCATTGTTAATTAGGTGTTGATTTGCTATATGGAGCCCCCTCTGTGTGAATCTTCTGTCCCACTTTCCCGCCCCACATAATTATTTTGTCATTAAATTAATATTTAAAAAATTAAAAGAAAAATATATTTAGCTTCTACATACTCAGAATAACATATTTGAATAAAAAATTCTTAAAAAAACAACTTACAAAAATTATAATAATTCAGAAGAGATAGAAAGATTTTTAAAGTTTTAAAAAGATGTTGTTTTACTATATATTTTTTTAAAAAAATTATAATTCGTTTTTTTAAGATTTTTTTTTCAAATATACTATACTAAGTATATAAAATCTAAATATATTTTTTTTAAATTTTTTTAACATTAATTTATTAACAAAATAATTATGTGGGGCGGAGTTACGGGGCGGGGGAGTGGGGCAGAAGATTCACACAGCCTCTCAAGACACCAAAGAGCCAGAGACTGGACTGCAGTTAGTGTGGGGGCTCAGTCCCGAGGACCCCAACTTGATACTGACTACTTTTCTGCTGGACACAACACAACACAAGGTGTCACAGTTGGAATTTAGAGTTTGTATTTTTGTCCTGAAGGAGAAGATAACTAATTATAAGGTTAAAGTTTGAATAACTTATTCCATACATAACAATATCTAACCTGTCACAAATAACGTGATTGGTGGGCAGTTTATTGAGAAAGAAGGCAGTCTAAATTGATTTCACATTTTTTTGTTTTGATTTGTTAAACTATATATTTGAGGGCTATTAGCGCACAATTTAAATCCACTAATCTTCGGTATTGATAAATATTTTTATCTAAAAAATAACTGGTCCATATGAAAAGTTGGTGTAGACAAGTAATATATTCCTAATGTTTTTTTAACAAACGTTTTTTCATATAACTAAAAACTATATAAAAATATTACTCCATTTATTTGTAAATAAGCGACTTTTGAAAGTCGCTTATTTACAAATAATATATAAAATATTAATTTTTAAATCAATTTTTTAAAAACAACATTGTATTTATTAATAATAAGTATGATATTATTTTAAAAAATAATTAAAATTTAATATTTTATATAGTTTTTTAGCATCCTAAAGAA
Source organism: Persicaria tinctoria (assembly GCA_037127255.1). NCBI lineage: Eukaryota > Viridiplantae > Streptophyta > Magnoliopsida > Caryophyllales > Polygonaceae > Persicaria > Persicaria tinctoria. The sequence continues at coordinate 23,089,452 of JBANSL010000011.1, read as the reverse complement.
GCGTGTATGATTTGAAAAAGTCACTTTTTACAAACGAATAGAGTAACTTTTTTAATATTTTTTAATAATTTCATACCCTTACTAGTAATAGGACTAAAATTATTTTAAAAATGAATTATTTTTTTTATATTTTAATTAGTTTTTATTATTTTGAAAAATTATGTATAAATTTTAAATGTCAAATAAACGTGAATGAATTAAAATTTATTTATGAATTAGAAAAGCCGGATTGATTCCATATTGTATGGGTGTAGTGTATCATGATTAAATGGATTTGTTAGGTTAGAATTTGAGATTTGAGGTTTGAAATATTAATTGAAGGGTAAATATTAATACACTTTATTGAACTGATTTGTTAAAAGGTTGAATTGATTTAGAGAATTGAAATGGATTTGTTAGGTTAGGGTTTAAGGTTTGAAATATGAATTGGGGGTTAATGTTTATACACTTTATTGAATTGATTTGTTAAAATGCCGAATTGATTTGGAGAATTGAAATGAAATTTTTATGTCGGGTTTTGTGATTTGAGGTTTTAAATATGCATTGGGGGTTAATGTTTATACACTTTATTGAATTAATTTGTTAAAATATTGAATTGATTTAGAGAATTGAAATTAATTTATTATGATAGGGTTTGAGATTTGAGGTCTGAAATATGAATTGGGGTTTTTTTGTTCATTTTATTATTTTTTTATTATTAGGAATAAGGATATATATTTTGCTCAGATTAACAAATTGTGAAGTGTTGGTTCATCTACTGCTCGTAATGTTAATAATGTGGATGTGATAAAACCGCTTTTGAAAGGTGGACCCCCCACGTCCCCATGGAGGGGGTGAGCCACGTGTACTGATTTTACTAGTCAACGGTCTTACCTGAAGTTTCTCCCCTTATGAACGATCTTATAGTACTACTAACCGAGGGGGGAGAACCTCTACCTGTGCCGGGGTGACCATGTCTTTCGAGACGGGCTTACTCAGGCTTGAGCACTCGCGGTCTGCGGATGATAAAAGACTGGTGCCGCCGAGCCTTCTCCGCGGCTCGTTCTACCCTTCGGGCGTCGATGTCATCAAGACCCTTCGGATAGGATGAGTTCTCGTTCTAGAGCAGAGTGAAAGGGTGGATTCGGGGCACCAGATTCAGATAACCTCTCAATTCTAATACCTGGATGCTCGCCTTCCCGATGATTTCGGTGCGTGCGCGATGATTATGCAGATAACTCCGTATTCTCTTGTTGATCTCTACTCCCTTCTCTGCGTAGCTCAAGATCCTCCTTTTGGTTTTCCGAAAAAGTCTCGATCTCAGAGTGCCTCTTCGTTTATATAGTGTATGCCCACATCCCTCCCAAAACGGGGCGTTCCTTCCTTTTTGCCACTTGTCGCAGCATGGCTGCCACGCGTTCTGTAGAGGAGGGCGCGTGGGTGGTGGGCATGTTTGACATCTGTCCGATTTGCATGTGACTTATATCCGCGGATTGTTTGCTTATTTCGTCCGTGTTGGCCCATTTTTCTTGCTTTTTTCCTTTTCCCCCTTTTCCGTTGTTTCTTAGCATCATCACAGCTCCTCGAACCATGGGGGGATCTGAAGGATCGTACCGCGGTTCAAAATCATCCTACTGATCCCATCGCCTCCAGCGTTTCTTAGGGTAGGATCTGGGGAAAAAGGGCCTTGTTGGGCCTAAATGGGCTTTCTAGGCTTGTTCCTACTAGGCCCGTTTATTTGATTGATGTGCGTCAGGAGTCGGACACGTGCGTTGACGTGGGAGACGAAACGTCGCGCGACGGAGGGCTATAAACAGGGGCCCTTTTCCACTCTCATTTTTTACCGTTCTCTGTTTTTTACAGCCCTCGTCTCTACTCAACCGGTTAAGGTAAAATTGCTTTCCTTTACTTTCTTTTCGCGTCTCTCTTTTTTGTTTTATTCTTAGTCTTTATTTTACTTTTATTGACCGCGGATTCGGCGTGGGTCCTTTCGGGCATATTTTTTTATTTCCCGTTGGTCAGTAGGTTTCCTCTTTAATCACCCCTTCTTAGCAATCCCCAAGCCATCCTCGTCATGTCGACCTCCCAAAGTAGTTCTGGCAGCGTTCATGCCATCGACAAAACCCCGCCCCCGGGAAAATCGGAGGGCAAGCTTCTTATGGGCGGCATAGTCGTTCCTGAAGAGGTCACAATTCGCTAGCCGAAGACCTCAGTGGATCCTTCTTTTTATTCCTCTCCGGGTCGAGTACGCGACGAGCCCTCTTCTCCTACAGATTCTTCCTCATCTCAGTCGGGCGAAGGTGCTTCGACGCTGGTATCTGACTCAATACTGGAGTCCCCCGAGTCCCAGCATTCTTACAAAGATTGGGATTCCCGTACTGACCTGCCGACTGGTCGTGTCTTTCTACCGGACGAGCGCTGTTCTTCGTCTGTACTGGGGAATTTTCGCCCGGTCCTATATGATGAAGGTGTGTTAGCGGCGTGTCTTTTTAGAAGGGATTTCCAACCCTCTCCTGCGGGTTCTATCCCAACTGTTCTATCGCAGAGGGTGATTCCCATCGCCCCACCCAATGCTTAGGACCGCGAAGGAGGGACCTTTACTACTCTAGATGACCTGGGTGTGATTGCTAGGGTTTTCCCCTGGCCGGAGGGAGTGATGTTGTGCTTTCCTGCGGAGGGCGGAGGAAGCCTGGATGCTTATCTAGGGTGCTTAGTTGTTTATATTGAGAGCCTGGTTCAGAGGTTCCGACTCCCTCTTCATAACCTATTTAAGCGCTATCTGAAAGCTTGTGGCTTGAGCCCCGCCCAACTGGTGCCGAACAGTTGGCTCTTTTTTACTTCTTTCGTCATACGCTGCTTGGAGGTTGGGGTTCAACCTACCTTAAGCCTTCTTTGCAACATGCTTACTCTGGGTCACAGAGGTACCCACAAGAATTTTTACTTGGCAAAGCTCAGCGTCTCGATAGTGGACCGGAACACCAGCAAATCAGAGTGGAGGCATAAGTGGTTTCTAGTCCGGTATCCTTCTGGTCAAATTCTGAACTTCCACACCGAGCCGCGCCTTTATACGCGTGTGAAAAGAAAAGCAGTGGCAGATCTGAAAGAGATTGAGAGGAGGTTCGCGGTGGGAACGAAGCCCTCGTGGAGGGACGTGGTGTCTCCTTTGGGGCTGGAGATGGCAGGCCTGAGTCTTCCCCACCCGCGGATAGGTTGTAGTCTATTTGTGAAACACTTTTTGTTTTCGCTTTTTTCTGTGTTGTTTGTTTTGTACTGAGGCTTACTTCTTTTTTATTCTTTTCCAAATGCTCTAGAGTTGAAGACGATGGTGGATGCCACGAAGATATCCTCTGCTCCCTCCTCGTCTGTTAAGAGTCAGATATCTACTGACGTGATGAGGGCCCTGAAGCGCCCTAAAACGCCCGTTCCCAAGCCCAAAAGCAAGAAAGCGACGAAGGAAAAAACCGCGATTGTAGCCTCTTCCTCTCCTGTTCTTCCGACGGAGCCCGAGCCACCAGTGATAGATGTAGAGGCTTCCCTTGTCGCCGAAGTTCGTCCTCTCTCCCTGGCGGCCCCAGTGGTGCCCCGACCCACTTCTCATTCCGAGGCGGGAACTTCCAAAGTTCGTCCGAAGAAGAAGAGGTCGCGTCCTTTCCCTGCTTGGGAGGGAGTCGACTGGGACGTGCCGGTTTTTCATGTAGACGCCCACAACCGCCCGGCTTACAGGATGCCCGGCTTTGACTCGGAGGTTCTCAACAAGTTGGCCTTTCCCCCGGAGCTCGGGGTGGCGGAGCTACAATACCTGGACCAGTTGACTGACGAGCAGTTCACGATGGAGAAAGAACGTTGGTGTAATTGGGTAAGTGAGCCGTGCTCAATGACTTTCATTATTTGGTGGCTCTGTGCTTACATTTTGAAAACCTTCCTTCCCCTTCTTTTCTTTTTGCACTCAGGGATGCGTCTTTACTCATAGCGGTTGGGGGAGATATTTACGCCTGATCCAATATGCTTGCGACCTAGAGGAGAACCTAGAGCGGATGAAGGACAAGCTACTAGAGGCAGAGACGCTGCGGAAGGAGGTTGAATTCCTTCGTCAACGGTTGGAAGAGGGGGAAAAGAGCCTGTCCGCGAAGAAGGGGAAGAGCAGCAAGCTGTCCGAGGATTTGGAGATGGTGCGCGTTCAGCTTGAGTCTTCTCAGCAATCCCTGTCTTCCTTTCAGTCTAGTGCCGCGGCAGAAACTGCCGAGCTAGAGACTAAGCTGGCCGTGGCGAATGAGGAGCGGAGCAAGGCAGCCATGGAATCTAATCGCCGCGCAATCGAGCTGGAGAGATACCGGGCCCGGACGGACGGGGATATCGTTCTGTCTTGGTTGGACGTTGCGCACAACCAAACCAAGCTTGTAGATGACTGTGTGAAGACCCTGAACGACCTGGACTTCATGCGGAGCGCGGTTCCGGAATGGCTGAACGAGGATGTTAGGCAGGAGTTCATTCAGGACAGGTACAGGGACTGCTTCTTCATGGGCATGAAGGCAGGGATTCACCGGAGTGTGCAAAAGTCCGCGGAAAACCCTGGCGTTCCTCTCCAGCCCTTACCCCCGAGTGAAAATAGGGAGGATTGGAATTTGGAGGAGGACGAGAACGCGGATATAAGCGGTGATGGTTTGTGAACTTTGTTTCAAAACATTAGCTTACCTATTATCGTTCCTTCGGGCGAAAGAACATGGGCACTATTTTTTGTGCTTTATTTTGGTTTGTGATAACTTATTCGTGGCAGGATCGCGTGAAAACTTGTTCGTGGTGGCTTTTGTGCCCGCGTACTTTATTTTGCTCAAAGAAAACAGACTGCAAAGTTTCCGCTTAGGGATAAAGTTTTTTTAACTTCCATAAGCGCTTGCTTTTTTGCGGAACAGTTTTTAAAACAAAGTTACTACGCGTCATGGTGACTAATTTCCTTTCAAGCGGGTACTCTCGCTGTCCTCGTCTTCGGAGGTTCCAACGTCTTCTGGTGGTAGTACGTGAACTTGGAAGTGTGAGTTGCCAAGGTAGTGGAATGTCACGACTTCTCCTATTTGGATGCTCCTTGATCTTGCGAAAGTACTCCACCCTTGTGTGAGCTAGAGCACCCTGGCGTCGTCTCGTTCCACTCGAACGCTCGTTCCCCGTCTTCCTCGTCCATTGGTTAGCGAGATCCTTTCGACGCCTGCCAGCCCAAACTCCGCCTCGAAGCAGGCCGGTAGCGGCTGCACCTGAGAAAATCTCCTCGTATTTTAATATAGGTTATGGAATATAGGTTATGGAATATAGGTTCGGAGAGAAAATCTCCTCGTATTTTAATATAGATTCGGAAAGAAGGGCTTACCATTCTCTGTGTGAACGTAACGTTCTGCACCCATCGGAGGAAATCTCTTGGGCCCCTACCTGTGACTGAGAAAAGGGGCTCGGGTGTGTTGCCGGCAACCATTTCATCTTTTTCAGGCGAGAAGATTTCGTTGTCTTTTAAGAGAGAGGTGTTTCGTTTGAGATTCTTCTATGGCCTTATTTATAGAGGGAGTTCCTACCTTCCTTAGGTGGCGATTCACTTCCCTTTATTCGAAGATTCTCGTCTCTTTTTTCCTTTACATATATTTTACTTTATTACTATCGCATTTTTTCATTTTTCCGTTTCAAGGAAAAAACCTCGGGAAGGAGGATATCTGAAAAAGGGATCTCGTCTGGTCTATTCCATGATTGGGAGCTTTTACAATTTCTCTGGAAAATGAGAAAAGTTACATCAAAATAATTTATTCTTGTCGGTTGCATTCAATTTAAGAAGTGAGAGAGAGCCGCACGGTGTGCTTCTTTGCTTTCTGCCAGCCGGTTTCGTCACCTTGGTTGCCTCCTACTTCTGGGAGTCCCTCCTTTGCCGAGTCGTACCGCTCTCCACGGTTGGAGCGGATCCGGGTATGACACATATACCTCGAAGTGTGAGTTGCCCTCGTAGACGAAGAGGAGCGCGAATCCGACGTGTACTTGGTTAGAGAGTGTGAAATTCTCCCACCCTCTCGTATACCCGTACGTTCCCTCGTTGTCTATTTTGACACCGACCTCGCAATCTTGGCATGAGGTTGACCAAAGGTGGACGAGCTCATGAGCCTCTCCCCCTAATCGTCCGTATGATTGGGGCAGCTGTAGTCTCCGCAACTACTCCCCCTGGGTGATGAACCGATAGAAAGCCCTCGGAGGGTCTTCGGTTCCCATGGTTATTCTTCTTGGGTGCTGATTGCCTTGTGTGGGCTTCCATGGCCCCCGGTTCTTCTTATAATACTTACCGTTACAAGGGTGTCTCGCACACGCGGCCTTTGGCCAGGTGATTCCGCTCTATGTGGATGTTGTATTGGTTCCACGTCTGAGTTCAATGGTTCTGTGACCTTACTGGGCTAGCCTATGTTGGAAAAAACCTGCCCATCTCCTTTTTTTCTAGGTTTTGGGGAAAAGATTCTTACGATACAGATCAGGGGTAAATGCTATCTTTATTTCGAAATAAATAAAGTTGGTGAGGAAAATCCTTTTACATCTTCTCAAAACTGAGACGCGGTCCAGTTAATCTACGCGGATGGGGGAAAGTCCTGCATACTCCGGATCTGGGTCAACCACGGAAAACTCGTATTCGGCTCTTTCTTTTTCATTGGTGAACTTAAGGACGGCTCCCACCCGTACGCGATTAGCGTTGACGAAATTCTCCCATCCTTCGGTCAGCCAGTAGATCTCATCCCTATCTCAACCGACCTTGACACTGTGTTCTTGGAATGATCGTGATCGAAGGATGACCTTCCCTTGGGCATCCTCATGGGCCAGCTCGTATGCTAAGGGAAGTCGGAGCCGCAGTAGTTGATCAATTTGGAGGATCACTCTGTAAAACGCGGTTCGAGATGGATCTGATTCCCTTTGGTCACGGGAGGAGTGACGCTTCCTGGGCCGAGGGTTCATTCCTCCCCCCTTCTTTATTTCGGTAGGTTTTCGTCTTTTCAGCCGCGATCGTAACGAGTTCACGCTCACCTTTCTACTGCTGGGGGTACATGGCGAGGTCAGTTTATTTTTGTACTTTTCCCGAGGCGCAATCCTCGTACAGTGGAAGGGCAAACCTTTTCGAACATGTGTCCCTCATGCCTAGCCTCGAGTAGGCCATGTTTGGCTTTCCTATATTTGTCTTTTTTTTCGAGACGCAGTCGCTACATCACTCGGGATGAGATTCCTTCGGACAGGTGTCCTCTATGCCCAGTCTTGGGCAGATCGTGTTCGTCCTTTCACATCGGTCTAGTGGTCTGCCGATGGCCCAAATGGTTCGCTCAGGGGTGGTTCCTGTGTGGCCCGTGACCCCTGGGGCGCTTCTTTAAAGAGAGGCCCTCTTCGCCTCTTCTTTTTCACCTGAACCTCTCTGCTTTCAAAATGTCTGCTTTGGGGCGAACCAACTGAGCGTTCTTTCAAACTATCGATTTCCCGGAGCAGCTGCATCGCCTAGTAAGTTCCTTGACTTGTCTTTCTACCTTTCTGGATTAGTTTTCCATCTTAACTCTGGTTCCCTTGTGCCGTTTACTTCGGATAGATGCCGCCTTTGCGTTTCGAAGACGAGTATGGCCAGGTTCTTCCCGAGAGGGTCCTCCTATCGACTCGGATTCTGAAGGATTTTCCTGTGGCAGTAGTTCGCCGTGAGTATGACGTTCCTTACCTCTGCCATGGGAGGAACCACTTCGTTTGCACAGATAGTGTGGACATAGGCTCTTCCTTGACCTTCCTTCAAAAAGGGGGAACCCGATTCGTCGTTCACATCCTGACTTCTGGAGGGGATGAGTTTGACGGGGAGTGGGAGGAGCCACACCCTGAGGGTCCCCTTCCTAATGGGGCTCGTCTGAGCGAGGATAGAACTCAGATGGTTTTTGGTAGGCCGAGAGCGGGGTGCGCTGGTTGGACAAAGCTGAGTTTTTCATTTCTCGAGGCTTTGTGTTTTGACTGTTTTTCGAATGCTTTGTGAACCTGGTCATGCACCCTATTGGGGGGGGGGGGGTGTCCCTGGCCATTCCTATGCTTCTTTTTTGTCTATTGCTCTCTTTATTTTAGTGCTTCTAAGATTTCCAGTTCTTTTATACGCTTAAATCATTTGGTAAAGGAGTGGGCCCCACGTCTCCAGGGGTTTTTTATTTTCTGGGTTATGCGACATAGCAAATGCCGAGGTTTGGGAGATTATTGCCCTGGCTGAGGATATGACGCGGGGCAGGCTCCAACATCCTGGGTTTCGACCAAGGCTTCGTTCCGAGAGGTAATGTCCCCAATTGGATGCCCGACGCAGAGCAAGCTCTAGCGTCCTAGGACTTTAACGAGTGCTTCGATCTGGGAGACCAGAATCCCAACCGGATGCTTGAAGCGGAGCAAGCTCAATCTTCCTGGAACTTAGCAGACGCTTTGATCCGGAAGATCAGGGCTTCAACCGGATGCCTGACGCGGAGCAAGCTCCAGCGTCCTGGAACTTAGAAAATGCTTCGATCCGGGAGATCAGGGCTCTAACCGGATGCCCGACGCGGAGAAAGCTCCAACGTCATGGAACTTAGCAAATGCTTCGATCCGGGAGATCAGGGCTCCAATCGGATGCCCGACGCGGAGCAAGCTCCAGCATCCTGGGACTTAGCAAACGCTTCGATTCGGGAGATCAAGGCTCCTATCGGATGCCTGACGCTAGAACTTTCCGGGAGATCATGGCTCCAACTGGATGCCCGACGCGGAGCAAGCTCCAGCGTCCTGAGACTTAGCAGACGCTTCGATCCGAAAGATCAGGGCTCCAACCGAATGCCCGACGCGGAGCAAGCTCTTGCGTCCTAGGACTTAGCAAATGCTTCGATCCGGGAGATTAGGGCTCCAACCGAATGCTTGATGCGGAGCAAGCTCAAGCGTTCTAGGACTTAGCAAATGCTTCGATCCGGGAGATCAGGGCTCCAACCGGATTCCTGACGCGGAGCAAGCTCTGTCGTCTTGGGACTTAGCAGATGCTTCGATCCGGGAGATCATGGCTCCAACCGGATGACCGACGCGGATCAAGCTCCAGCGTCATGGGACTTAGCAGACGCTTAGATCCGGAAGATCAGGGCTCCAACCGGATGCCCGACGCGGAGCAAGCTCCAGCGTCATGGGACTTAGGAAATGCTTCGATCCGGAAGATCAGGGCTCCAACCGGATGCCCGACGCGTAGCAAGCTCCAGCGTCCTGGGACTTAGCAAATGCTTCGATCTGGAAGATCAGGGCTCCAACCGGATGCCTGACGCGGAGCAAGCTCCAGCGTCCTAGGACTTAGCAGATGCTTCAATCCAAGAGATCAGGGCTTCAACCGGATGCCCGACGCGGAGCAAGCTCCAGCGTCCTGGGACTTAGCAGACGCTTCGATCCGGGAGATCAGGGCTCCAACCGGATGCCCGGCGCAGAGCAAGCTCCGCGTCATGGGGTGTAGTTTTGTCAGAAACGGGCGACAGACAGCTTGACACAGAGTGATTTAGCACCCACTAACCGCCTTCATTTATTTACATTCAACGGGGGTTACTTAAGATATGTTTCGAATCATCAGACGATTACACATAGTACTTTTTCAGGTGCTCTGCATTCAATGTTTTGTTGAGGACTACGCCTTCTGGTGTTTAGAGTTTGTAGGCTCTAGTGTGTATGCATTCAAACACCACTTACGGTCCTTCCTATTTTGCATCTAACTTGCCACCTGTTAGGGTCAACCGGAGAACTAGATCTCCTTTCTCGAATCGGCGGGGGATAAGGCGTTGGTTGCGGTATTTCTCCGTCTCCTCTTATACTCTCGTGCTTTCAAGGCGGCCAACCTTCTCCTTTCTTCTCGGAGGTGCAATTCCACCTCTAAGGCCTCATCATTGGCCTTGGACTCATAAGCGAGGACTCGGGGCGAAGGGACTAGCCTCTCGACTGGTATGACCGCGTTTGATCCGAATACCAGCGCGAAGGGGGTCTCTCACGTGGGGGTTTTGGCCATCGTCCGATATGACCACAGTACCAGCGGGAGCAACTCCGCCCATCGTCCCTTTGCGGTCTTTCCCAGTTTCTTCTTTATTCCCTCGAGGATTTGGCGATTGGTAATTTCTGCTTGTCCATTGGTTTGTGGATGCGCGACGGATGAGAAGTTTAGTGCTATCCCCAACCCCTCACAAAAGTCTCGGATTCCCTCGCAGTCGAACTGCGTTCCATGGTCCGTGATGATGGCCTCAGGAACCCTGAAGCGACACACCAGATGAAGTAGTCTACTACAACAAGGATGTATTTCAACTGTCCTAGAGCCGTGAGGAATGGCCTCAAGATGTCCATTCACCATAAAGCAAAGGGGCACGCCCCAAAAATACTTTGAAGCGGCTCGGCGGGCGCCACTCAGACGTTCCCATGTCTTTGGCATGCGTCGCAGCTTTGTACGTGACTTTGTACGTCTACTCTCATGGTTGGCCAGTAGTACCCTAACCTCATGATCTTCGCGGTCAGGGATCTCCACCCCTGTTGGTGTGCACATAATCCGGCGTGCAACTCTTTGACAATGATTTTCCCCTCGTCCTCGGTTACACAAAGCAGATCGGGGAAGTTAAAACCTTTCTTGTACGGCCTGCCTTCACGGATTGTGAATCAGGTCGCCTAGTAGTTCATTTTCTTAGCCTCCGCCTTTCCTTAAGGAATGAATCCCTTTCCTCGGTACTCTCCTATTCGGGTGCGCCAATCTCCCGACCCTTCGGTTTGGACCGTGTAGATTTCTTGGATGAATCCTCGTTGCTCCTTTTTTCTAAACACGAAATTCCCCTCGACTTCTTGGGGTATGGTTGCCCCAATCCGGGCCAGAAGATCTGCTGACTCGTTCATCTCTCGGGGTACTGTTTCCAAACTGAAATGTAGAAATGATTGTTTCAGTCCCATAACTTTCCGCAAATAGTCCGGCAGGAGACCAGTCTTGGCCTCGTATGTTCCATCCACCTGTCTCATGACCACTTCCGAGTCGGTGTAGATGGCAATTGTCCTGACTCTGCGGGCTAACGCGATTTTCAGTCCAGCGATTAGGGCTTCATACTCTGCTTTGTTGTTGGTTACTTGGAAATCCAGCCTATGAGCAAAGCACGACTGCTCACCTTCGGGAGTAGTGAGCATAATTCCCGTCCCACTGCCATTTGCATTCACGGCTCCGTCTACCCTAAGGACCCATTTGCTCTAGTCGTCTCCTCCATCATTTTCAAAGCACGTTTCGCAGATGAAATCGGTAAGGACCTAAGCAAGAGCCACTTTACGAGGTGCATATGTTATTTCAAACTCAGAGAACTTTGTCAGCCGTCCTGAAAGGCTGGGTGAATGAAGGATCTGTCTCAGTGGGAGGTCCGTCAGTACTTCGATCACGTGATCTTGGAAGTAAAGCCGGAAACTTCTGGCCGCGAAGACTAAATAGAATATTACCTTCTCCATCGGTTCATATCTGGTCTCCACGTCGTGCAACACCCTGCTTACATAGTACACAGAGTATCAGCCTTCTCGAGTGAGGACCGCACTGAGGGTGGTGCCTTTGGTGGCTAGGTAGTACTGCATATTCTCTAACTTTTAAGGTTGGTGTAATGTGCGCAAGCGTTGCAGGAAGGCTTTCAATTCTTCGAAGGCGTGATGGAGTTCTGGGGTTCACTATATTGGCCCCTTCTTCTTTAGTAACGCAAAGAAAGGCAGCGACTTATCAACTAAGCATGAGAAAAACCGCCCCAAGTAGTTCACTGCGCCATTTAGGGACTGTACATCTTTGATAGTATGTGACGGCCGCAATTATTGTATTGCAGTAATTTTTACTGGGTTCATGTCTATCCCACGCTGGCCGACCATAAAACCTAGAAAATTACCGGAGTCGACACCGAATACGCACTTTTCTGCATTTAAGTTGAGCCCCCCTCGTCTTAAAGAGTCAAAAGTTTCTTGCAGATCCATCGCATGATTCTCTACCTTGCGACTCCTCAGGCCGAATGGTTCTCTAGAAAGTGGCCCCAACATTCCTCAGGTCGAACGACATCACTCGATAGTAAAAGATTCCCTGATTAGTGATGAAAGTGGTTGCTTTTTTGTCCAGCGGATCTGGTTGTACCCAGAGTAGGCGTCCAAGAAGCTCAAAGCTTCGTTCCCAGCGGTGATATCTACCAATTCGTCGATCGATGGCATGGGGTAGCTGTCATTTGGGCATGACTTGTTCAAGTCGGAGAAGTCTACGCACATTCTCCACTTCCCGTTTGCTTTCTTGACCAAGAAGACGTTTGAGAGCCAGTCGGAGTTTTCCACTTCTTCTATAAAACCCGCTTCTAGTAGTTTCTCTACTTCTTCCTTTGTGGCGCGGGACCACTCAGGGGCCATTTTTCTCTTCTTCTGAGTTGCCGGTCGAGCGTCATGGCGGATTCTGAGGGTGTGGATTGCTATGGACGTGGGGACCCCCACAAGGTCCTTAGGTGACCATGCAAACACGTCGCGGGACTGTTGGATGATGTTCAAAACACGATCTTTGTCCTCTGTTCCCTGAGATTGACCCATATAGATCCTTTCCTCGGGGTTGGAGAAAGGTTGATGGACCGCCCTCTGGTCCGCGATCGGGACCTCTCGTTCTTCTGGTCTGACCTCGAGGTCGGCTTCTTGAGTTCTTTCTTCCGGGCTTCCTGGCCCTTCACCCCCCGCTAAGGGGTTTTCATCCGCCCCTCGACTTCGCTCTGTGCGGTATCATAGAGACACATTACTTCCTTCTTTTTTCGAAGGGAAGTCATATAACAGCTTCTACTCTCTGGCTGTTGGCCACAGAGTTGCCCCGTTCCTCCTCCAGGTATTAGGAACTTCCCTTTAAAGTGGTATATGGACACCACCATTTGGAATTTGTAAAGAGATACCCTACCGAGGAGTGCATTGTAAGTAGTTGGTATTCTGACGATTGTGAAAACTATGTTTTCTATTCGGCGCCTGGGGGCTGTCCCTAACACCACTGCTAATTATATGGTACCTGCCACCTACGCTTCATCTCTAGAAAAAGTCACCAGGGTTCCGTGGTAGGGCTTCAAGGCTGACGCGGACATACCTATCTGGGAGAAAGCTTCCCAAGAGAGAATGTCCACAGACAATCTTGGTGGTGATCTGGGCATGTATTACCAATGGGTCCGCGTGCGGCATGCGGACACCCTCATCATCCTTCGCATCGAAGATCACCTCGGCATGATTTTGTGAAGCAATCCTTTGGCTCACCGAAGAGGGGGGTTTCTTCGCCTCTCTCTCATAATTTTTCCTATCCCGTCGGCTAGCCCCTGAAAGTGATGGCCCTCCCGCCAACGTGTCGATGAAGCCTTCAGGCTTGGGGATCCGGTTGGTCCGAGTTCTCTCATGGCGGTCCTCATTTCTAGGAGCTTGGTTAACTGATCGCTGTGCCGGCTGGGCCTTGCCCTTTCAGCCATCTCGCCATCTTCAGCCCCACCCCTTGCCGTGGTTGTGAGGAGGATAATGCGGTTAATCATCCCGTTCCCCCTGTCGCCGCGGATATTCTTCCCTCGGAGCCTGTCGAAGACCCCTTTGATATTCCGCGTATTGCTCTTCTCTTGGGTCATGGGGGCCGCGATGGGGCCGCCAATAGTCACACCGCCCTTCGTCTCTCCGGGAGGGGTTGCGTTCTTTGTTGCGTCGTGCCCCTTGACCGCGTTCGTTCTGATCTACAACTGGGTTCCTCTTCTCATCATTGAGGTGTACTTCATCCTGCCGAGATGCGGGTCGGTGATCTGCGGAGTATTGCCTCCTCTGCTTCCCGACCCCCTTATCTTTGCATGACTTTCCAGCGATTTTCCTGAAAAAACCTTGTTGTCCCTCATTTGCCGTCGAACTGGAGGCCGCGACCTCTTCTGCTTCGATCTGGGTGGACACCATGTCTCTCCGCGTGTCGTAACTCTTGGGTTTCTTTCTGAATAAGCGAGTCTTGAAATCCCCCTCTGCTAGGTTCCCCACGAGGTTGATGACGGCTGACTCGTGGTTGAAATTCGGGATCTGTACCACTACACTGGTGAATCGTGCGAAAAATTGTCCCAAGGTCTCATGTATCCCCTGTCTGATGGAATTTAGGTCTAGCATGGTCTTCTTGCGCGACTGAGAGCTCCCAAAGTATGATTTGAATACTTGGAAAAGTTGCGCAAAACTGGTAATGGAGTTCTACGGTAAGTGGGTGAACCATGTCAAGGCTATGTTGGTCAAAGTCGAAGGAAAATTGCGGCAGAGCATTGCATCGTTGTATTCAATTATCCCCATAGCCGTTACGAAGTGACATATGTGGTCGTCTGTGTCGGTGGTGCCATCATACTTCATGAGATTAACATCCCTTCATCGCTTGGGGAATGGGGCTCGACAAATTTTTCTAGAAAAGACCGAAGGTATGAGGTCTGGTGCCTCTATCCGCGCATGAAATGAGTCGGACCTGTTGGACATGGAGATATCAGAGGACCGCTCTCCGCGGTGGAACTTGCTAGCCTGTTGGTTTCCGTAATGGAAATGCTGACCAGGGTATTCAAATCCCCCTACTGGTGATGCTCTTGCCGAGCGTTGCTATATTCGTTTCCGTAGAAACCATTGCGAGCGTTCTCCTGCTGGGGCGTTTGGAAACCATCATGCCCGTAGAAAAAGAAATGTTCAGAGTTTGGTGGGGGGAAATAGTAGCCTCCGTTTGCCCCACCACCCTTCCAAAGATGTTCGGGATTCAGAGGGGGGAAAAATGGTTCCCATTGACCCCTCCCCACCCTGCCCGAAGTGCTGAGGGATGTACGATGAGAAAACAGGGTCGTGATGGGCTCCCGAAGGGTTTGGAGAAGCATCGTGCGGAGCAGACCCTGCCGACCCCTCTGCGTCGTGACTCATCATGTTGGACGCATCTTCCATATTATTGCTCATCTTCCTTTATCCTGGAAAATTCATAGTTAGTTGTTAGAGAAAGTCAATGCTAGTCAATTAGCATAACCTTTCTCAAAACCTCTTAGCGTGAGACTGTTCCCATGGACGGCGCCAGTGATAAAACCGCTTTTGAAAGGTGGGCCGATTTTACGTACGTGTACTGATTTTACTGGTCACGTACGTGTACTGATTTTACTGGTCAACGGTCTTACCTAAAGTTTCTTCCCTTATGAACGATCTTATAGTACTACTAACCTAGGGGAGAGAACCTCTACCTGTACCAGGGTGACCATGTGTTTTGAGACGGGCTTACCCAGGCTTGAGCACTCGCGGTCTGTGGATGACAAAAGACTGGCGCCGCCAAGCCTTGTCCGCAGCTCGTTCTACCCTTCGGGCGTCGATTTCATCAAGACCCTTCGGATAGGATGAGTTCTCGTTCTAGAGCAGAGTGAAAGGGTGGAATCGGGGCAGCAGATTCGGATAACCTCTCAAATCTAATACCTGGATGCTCGCCTTTCCGGCGATTTCGGTGCGTGTGTGATGATTATGCAGATAACTTTGTTGATCTCCGCTCCCTTCTCTGCGTAGCTCAAGACCCTCCTTTTGGTTTTCCGAAAAAGCCTCGATCTCACAGTGCCTCTTCGTTTATATAGTGTATGCCCACATCCCTCCCAAAATGGGGCGTTCTTTCCTTTTTGCCACTTGTCGCAGCATGGCTGCCACGCATTCTGTAGAGGAGGGCGCATGGGTGGTGGACATGTTTGACATCTGTCCGAGTTGCATGTGACTTATATCCACGGACCGTGTTCTTATTTCATCCGCGTTGGCCCATTTTCCCCTTTTCTGTTATTTCCGAGCATCATAAGGATGATATTACTCAAAATGTTACGATCGATGAAGTTGATATTGATGTTGAAATTGTTAGAGAGGGTAATGTTGAAGTTGATCGATGCTAGTGATGAGGTTGTTAGAGATGATGCTACAAGTCGGGAAAAAGCTCGACTTGATGAAAGCCTATCATTATGAACCTTCAGTTAGGGATATAGTAAGAAGAGAATATGTGGCTAAACTTATACTCCTTATTATGTACTATTAAATCGCTCAATATGCAATTTATTTCCATATTTAAACTTATTTGTAGACTTGTATTGTGTGGTATTTTATGGTAATGAACAAATTTGTTTTAATTAGCGGATTGGGGTACTTATACTTGTAAGTGTTAATTCCGTCCCCTCTAGCGATTCCTGTTGTTGTTGCGCGCTATATACTAATATAACATATTCTTTTAAAAATGACCCAAATTATTTAGGAAGAAATTTGGCACAAAGGCCACTCCCAAAAGCCTATTTACAATCATGAATTCCGTTTAGCATAGGGTATTTATTCCTTTTAGCGCATGGACATATGGTGGCAACGACCAAAACCAAGTTTGGTCGCAATGACCACAACCAAGTATGGTGGCAACGACCGGGGGTTTATAGCTCGGGTCTTTAAAGAACCGAGCTAAAAACTAAAATTTGTGCTTCTGGATCAAAGCTTTTTATTCCGGTTCTAACTGCAACCGGACTAAAAATGCTAATTATAAATTAAAAGAGAGAGAGAGAAGAACAGAGAAGCGTCTTCTCCCCCTAACTCCATTCGTCCTCTCTACGACTCCGTCTTCGACAACCCTTCCCTCTCACCAATGGGCAAGGGGCGAGAGAGACGATGGCATTATGTGTAAATTTTATGAATTAAAAGGTTAATTAAAATTTGCTATAAAAAGGTATTAAATGGGGTCTGTTGTTTAGAACAGGTTAAAAATATTTTTTTAGAGCAAATTTTAATTAACCTTCTAATTCATAAAATTTACACATAATGTCCTCGTCTCTCTCGCCCCTTTCCCAAACTCCTAAATGGTTGAACAAGAGACAGTGGCGTACTGGCCTTCCTCCCATCCCGTGTTTGAAATTTTCACAATTGGATTTGAAAATTAGCCTTCCTCCCAGATTAATTAATTTCAAAATTGATTAATTGGTTGGAAAATTGATCTCATATCTCAAATTCAAGTGGTCGATGCTCTCTCTTCTTCTATAAAGGGTTTCGTATTAACATGTTCAATTTCTGCCTTTCTGCTATGCAATTATTGAAATTGATGTTAGAATTCAATTAATTTCAAACCCAATTGTGAAATATTGGGTGCAATATTGCTGAGAAAGAGACACCGACATCATGATATCCTCGTCGGCATATTACAAAATTTGCAGTTGTTTTCGAGTGAGAGATCGGAGGAGAGCAAGGTGAATGATGAGCGATAGATGTGGCTGATTCGATTTTGATGAGATTTTGAGCAATAATTGGTGAGAGAGAAGGGTTGTCAAAGACGGAGTCGCATAGAGGACGAATGGAGTTTGGGAGAGAAGACGCTTCTCTGTTCTTCTCTCTCTTTTAATTTATAATTAACTTTTTTAGTCCGGTTGCAGTTAGAACTGGGATAAAAAGCTTTGATCCAGAAGCACAAAATTTAGTTTTTAGCTCGGTTCTTTAAAGACCTGAGCTATAAACCCCTGGTCGTTGCGACCATACTTGGTTGTGTTCATTGTGACCAAACTCTTTTTTGGTCGTTGCGACCATATGTTGATGCGCTAAAAGGAAAAAATACCCCGCGCTAAACGAAATTTAGGTAAATTTATCCATTTTTTCAATCCAAACAAATATAAAGTTAATGTTTATGGATATATAAAATTAAATTATATTTAAATATATATTTTTTAAAGAAATTATTTAATTTAAACACTACAATCGGATTTTAATGTTTATAAAATAACAAAAATACTTTTCTCTTTGATTTTTGGTCTTGGAAGGCGAGCCACAGAGCCATAGCCTCTCCTACAAGCTGCATCTTCGCTTAACAATTGGAAAAATCTACACTTACATCCCCTATGCATGATATCAAGTCACTACTATTGAACCAATAACCCTTACCTAGTAAGGGAAATGCAACTTTTACAAGAGATTAAGGGTTTAAATCTCATTCTTTACATATTATGTATAAGTAGTGGGTGCTCACTGCTTAAGTCTTCAATAGCTTGGGTGAACCTGCTTGGTGGCTTGTCGCCTAGCTTATTGGATCGCGTCCTTTGCAAACTAGGATTTGGACCCCTGAGGAATTAGTCGACAACCTCAAAACCCTACACTAAAAGAAGAAGAAGTCCCTACTTATTGAAATATCATGTAGCTTGATAATAATAAATGTATCCACCTATTTTAACTTCCCTTAAAAATATAAACATAGTTTATCTTAATTTCTTTTCCCTTTTAATTTCCAACATAATATTAAAATTTAAAAATATAATTATAAATATAATCTTCAATATTCAGTATTTAACTTAATATTTAACGCAGTTTTTTCCGCACACTACATTTTTTTAGGCAAAATTACAGAAAACCACCCTTTAAATATGAGTGTTTTCACTTAACCACCCCTTAAATTCAAAATTACATAAAACCACCCTTTAAATGGTATTTGTTTACAACTCACCACCCATTCAACTATTTTCGTTACTTTATCATTAAATATATTATATTTTAATATTTTTAAACTCAAATTTGATTGTAAATATATTCAAATTTTGAATTTAAGGGGTTGATCATATTTTAGGGATTATTTTATTTATTTTAAAAAAATAAAATAAATATAGCCTAGAATTATTATCTTAATTTATGGTTGAAAATGTTTATAGAATTTTAAAATATTATGGAAATTACTCTTATTTATTTATATTTTAAATAAGAGTATTTTACATAATGTTTTAAACATTTATAAACATTTTCAAACATAAATTAAGATAATAATTTTTGGCTTTATTGATTATTATTTTTAAAAATAAATGCAATGATCCCTAAAATATAATTGGGCCCTGAAATTCAAAATTTGAATATATTTACAATCAAATTTGAGTTTAAAAATATTAAAATATAATATATTTAATGATAAAGTAACGAAAATAGTTGAATGTGTGGTGAGTTGTAAACAAATACCATTTAAAGGGTGGTTTTATGTAATTTTGAAAGTGAAAATACCCATATTTAAAGGGTGGTTTTCTGTAATTTTGCTTTTTTTTTTTTAATACTAACACTACTATTGCTTTCATCCTTTTTTTTTCTTAGTTTGATCACAATAATAATTTGAACCCGAAATTATTTGACTGGATAATATAAGTCATACCTGAGTTTATTCGACAACGATCAAAACCAACATATAATAACACTAATTAATTTTTAACCAGTATTAAAAATGAATCGATCCGAATTCGACTTGATCGAGTTACCACCTCTATAATCTATTAGTCCTATTATATAGCATGTGATTAGCCTCATAATTGCTCATCTATGTTTTCCCTTTATGGATATAAAGAATGCCTTTCTTGCTCTGATGATTGTCATTTGCAAAATTGTATACCAACGTGCTTAAAAATGGTGCAAGTTTTTACCCTATTTCTATCGGGGTAAATTATTTTAACCACATCTTCATTAATCTGTGTTTCCACGCTTTGCAGGGTGTTGGGGTGTCCAACAAATCATGTGAGAAAATCTCTTGATAAAAATTGTGTAATCTTAAACTACATTCATTCATCCTAATTTTTCAGTGTCTCTTTTGGACCTTATACAAATGTATGTTACCGTAGGAATACATGCATATATATTAGTTTTGTAGGCTTTGGTCATCACGGGTAGTTTATAAGTAGTTGAACATGAGGTGAGACGGCTTATAGTGTGACAGTTTCGTTTCTTGTTTTTACTGTTCTTCGTTTCTCTATTTTACGAGCGGGTTAGCGATGGCTGGAAAGAGGAGCTGCTACACCTCAAACGCAAGGATATGGTAAAAATCCGGGGGGGGGAGGGGGGCGAGCTCGATTTTATTGTCGCAATTATATATATAAACACGTTCTCTATATACAACGCAAATACTTCGTCGGATGAACGTTGTAGCAACGTTGGATTCGACGTTGCTACAACGTCCGATCCGATGTATTTTGTGGTGTAGTTGCCTTAGGGAAAACAAATCTGCACTACTAGAATACTGCAATTAGATATCATGTAATTTAAGTCAGTCAAATAATTAACAGATGTAAAATTATTCAATTACATCAATTTTTTTTTCGTGATGTGTAAAACAATTTACACAATTGTCAAATATAAGGACAAATGTGAAATTCTATGTCATGAAAATAGTAAGATGCGTGCGATTAGGGAAAAGTGAGCGCGAGATGAAAAAAGTTAGAAAAAAAATTGAAGCGTGCTTTGGAGGCAAGATTTCACTTAAAAAAAAAATTTTCTTTCTTTTTTTAAAGTAGATGAACACTTCAATAAAATTCCAACCCACTTTTCTGAAGCTTCTTCAAATCTCCATCTATATCTTCTTTTAATTTCTCTCTCCCCTCACATTTCATCCTCGTTATATCTTCTTCCCAGACCTGAGCCCCCAAATCCCAACCCAATATTCACCTCTCCAGATCCGACCTTCCTCTAGCTAGCTCCGGCGACCCTCATCCTTGGCTCAGTGCTTTCTTCTTCCTCCGGTTATCAGCTCTCTGAAGCCCATCCCGACGACCCAGTCGCTACGAAAAAGGATGGGAGTTGAAGAACCCTAAATCGCTGACTCCCTTAGGTATTGGCCTCCTTCTCAGCTCTATATTCTTCCGGCACCGACTTCCTTCCTCCGAATCCGACCTCCTTCTATTGGGTTTGCTCTCGTTCTCACTTCACCGCCTTCATGCTTCTTTCAATGTTTTCAACCCTAACAGGTCGACATTCTCTCTTGTGAAAACCCAATCCATGCTCTTTTTTTGTTTTGCTTAATTGTTTTACAGACTATATTTCTAAGGTTCTTAGGTTTCGTTTTCTTTCATTTCAGTGTCTGAATTTAGGGGTTCCGCCATGGATGTCGAACACCAGATCTTGGAGAATTTAGGGGTACCGCCATGGATGTTGAGCACATCATAAGGGTTGTGTTATGGCGATGGCCTAGGTCGAGGTTCTTGTTGTTGTAAGGTATGTCTCTCTCCATTTCTATTGTTTTTCTCTGTTTACAAGGTGGTGGAGGGTGTAGATCTAGTATGTTGAATCACTAGTGTTGATCTATTTTTACAACTACACGATTCGCCAGAAGCATTTATTTTATCTATTTTCATCACTAGTGTTGATATGTTTTGCTTCCTTGCATGGTGGCCATATTTTCATTTTTACACTTGCCTGCCTTGAAGCCGGAGTTAGAATTTTGGATTGTGAAATATGGTGTCTGTGTAACATTGATGCGCAACGTTTATGGAATGCCCATCATTGTTTAACAGTCCTCATTGCTTTGAAATCTCTTAAGATGTACCACTAGCTGATTGTAGGTTGTGTATGAAGCACAGGAGTTTAAAGGTATGCATTTGTTCCAGCAAGCAAAAAGCCTATAATATTTTATATTGTGGGGATTTTAGGAAGGCCATCCAAGAATGGGCATGGAAAAATATGATGCAGTGTGTTGTGTTTGCTTCATTCTTATCACCTAGACCTTTCTTCCCCCTTAAATAAGGCAAAGAAACATTGTAGATGATGTAGAATGTTGTGATTGTCCCTTTTCTTCTAGGTTTTGTACTTGGTCTATCTTTACAGTCTTTAGTGTCTTCCATGCCCTATCCATCAAGTATTTCTTTGAAAATTTAAATTTTTTCTTCTCTACTGCTTCCTTATTCAGATCTTTTATGACACTTGTCTTATAATATAATATCCTTGGTTAGTCTATTAACAGGTACAAGAGTCCAGTGGTTTCTGCTGAAAGTTATGAGTTAGATAACGAACTTGTTGGGTATATCCATCTAAGCAAGGTTTATTACCCATTTTTTTAGTTCCATTATATGTTGCCCTTTTTTTTAATATCTTAATTTAGAGATTGATCATGCTATTTTTGTGATAAAAAATCTGAAATTTGTATAATCTGATTTTTTTATGCGACTTTGTTTGCATTTCTCTTGCTTTTGTTGGTGGTGGGATGAAATGTCGTGTGTTTCACCTCGCCAAAGATAATGATTCCCAAACTAACAAACTAACTAGTAAACTAGTATAGCGGATAACTAAGGGGTCGAACCCATAGATAAACAAGTATTCCAATGCAATGTGTATTTATCAATTTGCAAGTAAAGAGAAGATTTGACTGTAAATAGGCAATAAGAGAAATAGATGAAGTATGATGAATGTTAGTAAGAGCGAATAAAAGATAGAAGAAGAGTGTGGTTTCATCTACAATTCGCAACAATGATTGGTTTACTCGATCTTTAACTCAATTCTCAATTATTCAATCTTTATTCCGATTTTAGTGTATAGGGATTGACTTTCCTCGCGGAGATGACAATCCTTAATTATCGGCAGAAAGGTCGCCCAAACTGTCATTATCCTACACAATCAAGATCATCCTCGCGGAATCTCCCAATTATGCTTGCTACAAATAGGTTTAATTATTCTCGCAAAACAATAGAAACCCTAGCATGATGCAACTCTACAAAGACGCAAAAATCAAAGTAAAACTAACAACATAAATCAGCGCAAGGACAATGAAATAAACATGGTAATAATATAGAAATCAAGTCTTACGAACCAACCAAGTCTTGAATTGAAGACAAAACCACGAGAAACCTAGGTATTCATGACGTACCTTGGATCTTTCAACCTCAAATCCTCTAAAGAGTTCTTAATCTAAAGTTGTGAATTAATTAGATTCTCAAAACCTACTGAGAAATATGTCTAATATAGGCCAAAGGTGTCGGCCAAAAAACCCTAGAAAAGATAGATAAAAAGTTCCCATAAAGATAGACTGGGCCGCGTATCGCAAATCCAGATCTGACGAGGCGACGGGCGTCGTCACAGTGCTGACAACTTCTACAAACTGAACTTGTAACGCACTTTCTGGAGTCATCCTTTGTCCGATTGACGCATATGAATATGCGTTGGAAAGCTCTTTTCAAGAACTACGATTCTCATGAAGACCTCAAAAGCTAATTCCAACTTATCAAAACCTTAAAGATGAGATTTCTCCATGTTGTCTATTTCCGCTCTTGTTTCTTAGCTCTCCTTAGTCCATTTTGCTCCATTCTTTCTCCACATTTCGAGTCCGAATCATAAGACCTACAAATAAACACTAAAAACTGTAGATTCCTAACTTCGAATACCAAATGATCAAGAATATGAATAAGCTTATTAAGCACACAATATGAATACTTAATGCACCTAAGACTACATATAAATGACCATATAAAATATGCATTATCAAACTCCCCCACACTTAAGCTTCGCTAGTCCTCTGGCGAACTAAATTATAGCATAGAGATGGAGAATTCTTCATGTCTAAACAAAATTTTTTTTATACCATAACAAGAGCAAATTAAACATGAAAGAAGCAAACAAATTGTCCTAACTCCAACTCCCCCATACTTAAATCTTTGCTTGCCCTCCAGCAATGAAAAACATAGCAATAACTAAACACTCCACAAACATATTCATCATGTATTCGCCTCATCAAAAGCAACATCATGTATTTAGTGATTAAAGCATAGAAGTAGAAATCATCCAACCTCACCAGAAATATGTGTTTAACTCATGCTCTCATGTGTTTAGGCTTTGAAGTTCAACTCTCAACTCAATCCAAAATGCAACTAAGCTCATAGAAATTGACAACAATATCACCAAATCTCCACCGAAATGCCATTACTTGCGGAAAAACAATAAAGATAAACAATTTGGCTCTAGATCTCTCCTTTTTTTCTCTCTTTTTTTATTTTTTTTTTTTCGGTTTTTTTTTTATTTTTTTTCTTTTTCTTGTTTCGCTTTCTTTCAGCCTTGGTGTATTTCTTACGCGAGTCGCAAACATGGGTGTCATGAATGGCCTCAGTCTATAAACACCTCAATTTACTTGAATAAAGTCCACTTGAAAATCTTTTGACGCGAGTTGCAAACATGGGTGTCATGAAAGAACCCAGTTGCTCAATGATCAAGCACATGTTTTGACATTACAATGTTATATAAACTGATATATATTGATAACAATAACATCGTTGTAGAAAGCTAAAATGATGTTGAATAATAAAAAGACATCACTTTTCCAAAAATAAATCGATATCAATATGAATAACAATATTAGTTTTATACACATACCACATAGTGCATTACTTTAAAACAATATAGAATTTTAAATTATACATATGAAATTAATACGCACATAATAAATACAATAAAAAAGATGTCTATTTTGTTTTAACACATTGGTTATTTAAAAAATAGTGATGTAAATGTTAAATTTTGGCTTGGTGTGGACATCTTTATAAGCTTTTAAATGAAAAATAACAGGGGTTGAACGACGTACAAGTGAATATGTCATAAACAAATTCGAGGGGTTGATTTATATCTATATTCGAAATAAAACAGATGTTTTAACCAAGAAAAGACATCAGCTTAAAACCGATGTGAAAAAGATTGATCTATTACTACACGCACAAAGAGATCGGAATTTCTTTTTGAAAGATATCTATTCACAACAGTTCTCTAATCATATTTTTCTAGTAGTGCTGATGTTGTAACAACGTCGGATTCAACGTTGTAGCCTGGAACCCCAACGGGCTCGGTCGGGCTTAGCAACGTCCATTTGGATTTTGTAACAACGTGGAATCCGAAGTTGTTACTATGTCCACATTTTCTCCAAAGGCAAAATAATGGTTTAAGCACAATGTCGGATTTGATGTTGTTACAATGTGAAATTTGACATTATATGTGATGCAGTGCAACTATCGATGCCTCCTGGTGACATTGAGGACAATATGAAGGTTCCATTCGATGGTCCTATCACTCGTGCAAGGTCCAAGAGAATTCAAGATGCAACAAAAGCCCTTCTTGTCCGTTACTAAGGAACGATGGAGCAAGGGTACGGTTCAGGCCACCCTGGATCACGTTGCTCAAGACTACACCGCCAGTTAAAGAGATGAGCTTCCGTCCCCAAATCAAGCTCATGCAGACTCGTCACCACCATCCTTGAACTCGACATGTACTCGACACACACTCGACATGGGCCCTTGTCGAGTGGATCATCACATGTGTCGAGTTGGCCTTGGGCTTGGCCGAGTACCTCTTGTGGGCCGAGTTATATTATTTACATAATTAATGAAATTGTTATTTTATGTAAGTAGAATTAATAAGTTACAAGAATTATATCTCTTCTAGATTAATTCTTGTACATCAAGTTATTAAATTTCTATCTTGATTAGGAATTACTTATCATATGGTTGTTTTAATTATCGTTAGATAAATTAGATCTATCCAAACCCATTTCCTTTGCAATGAAGGATTGGTTAGATTTTCCATAGCTTTTCTATTTAATCAAACTCATATACTCTGAATTTCTTAGATTGAATAGAATTGAGGAACCCCTTTATGGATTAAAGGGTTCTTTGATTTCAATCCCAAAAGCCTTTATG
This sequence comes from Persicaria tinctoria, assembly GCA_037127255.1. NCBI lineage: Eukaryota > Viridiplantae > Streptophyta > Magnoliopsida > Caryophyllales > Polygonaceae > Persicaria > Persicaria tinctoria. The sequence continues at coordinate 23,064,043 of JBANSL010000011.1, read as the reverse complement.
TTCTTGTGTTCTATCCCCCTTCGGCACTCAATCACCATCTCCATCACCATCCCTTGGTTCATCAACACCGAACCTAGACACAGCCCTAACATCAAAATTGTCGCAAGAAGAGAAGCCCCGGTGATGTGAGCCTATTTTGCCATGTTTTACATGTACTTTTATAACGATTTCTGCATGCATTTTATGCATTTGGGTTAGAATAGTACAGAATTTGTGTAGTTTATGTTTATTTGCAATATATGGAGGTCTACACAAGTTTTTGTTATATTTCGCAGAAATCGGACGCATTTTGGAGCTTAAAGGAAAGTCATGAAGAAGCTAATTAGGATGGTGCAGCCGGAAGAAATCCCACTTTTCACCATCATCGTTCTAAATCAAGCTTTTATGTCTTCCTGAGAGTTGTAGCCCTCGAAAACAGCTTTCCAACGCATGCTCATATGCTTCAATCCGACGAACGAGGACTCGGAAAAGTGCGTTTCAAGAACAGAGCAGAATGCTGGAAAATACAGAAGAGGTCGATTTCGACCGGACTTGGTTGATATCATTTTGGTCAAAAATTCTCCTGGAGGCCAGAAATCGATCCAGGAATTTTGGTCAAAAATTCTCCTAGAGGCCAGATATCGACCCAATTTGGTCGATATCGAGTCAAAGCCAGGTCAAAAATCGTCCCAGAGGTCAATATCGAGTGTCAGGAAGCAAAGCTGAGAAGACGAGGTCAAAAGCGACCTATGTTGGTCGATATCGACCGATACACAGTGGCCGAAATCGAGCAGTCCGAGTTCCGAGTGCTGAGCTGGATTTCTTCCACATGAAGCAAGAGATATTCTATTTACTCAAGAGAAGATTTATCAAGTTCTATCAAGATGGAAGGGATTTATCTACTTTAGATATAGTTTCCTTGTTGATTTATTTCTTTTATTTCCATAATTTAATCTTTAAGTATTAGATAGATAAATTTAGATATAGATAGAGTTTCTTTCCTAGATTATCTAGGGAATGAACACTATAAATAAGGCCTTAGGGGCTGAGTTTTAGGTATCTTATTCCAATTCAATCTTAGACACAATATCAAGTAAGTAGGATAGAGAGAAGGCTTGTGGCCGAGTGGAGCAAGAGAGTCAAGAGCGGATTTGGCTTTGTTCGGTTGTAAGTCTTGTTTAAGTTTATTTAATGCAATTTAGTTTCCTTTTATTATTGATGTCTTTCTTGATGATGAAGAGCGAGTAGTTACCCAACTTCTAGGGTCGGGGTGAGCCCGACGGTAGCCATGTGAGGTGATGCGGTAAAGGTACAATCTTTGAATGCGAATTCGTCTTCTATCCCTGCGAGCATGATTCTTTTGCGAAAGTTGAAGGTGATCCTTGTTTGTGTTATTGAAGCGAAAGTGATATTAATACAACTTGAGTTAATTTTGTGAAAAAGGGTTAGTAACAATTAGGGTTCATGCGAAAGCCTCTATATTCCTATTTGTTAATAACGAAAGTTATTTGATGAAAAGCATGATCTTTTATGCCTTTATTTGTTACTTTACATGGTTATCGTTGTGGTGTTGAAACCCTGATCTTAGGAGTATTTTATTTTACTAATTTATTTCACAAATTTTGAGTTTTTAGTTTCTGTTTTAAGTCGAAATTAAGTTACTGTCAGTCGATATTTTAGGTCGATTTTGAGTCATCTAGTCGATATCGACCAGTTCAGTTTTCTGCTATGTTTCTTCTTTTCTCTGTGTTACTGTTACAGTCGACAGTGTGGTCGATATCGACTAGACATGTCGATATTGAGCGCTCTTCTGGTCAAAAATTTGCTGAGTTTAGAACTGAAAAGGCGGGCGCTGACACGCTTCCTCGTGGATCGATTCTGACCGCCTTCTACTACAACGAGAGGAAGTCTTGTATTTATTTGCTGAGACAGGGAGTCAGTTTGCTTTATATTTTATTTATATTTCATACTTGACCATCCTCCTGCAACAACAAATTGGCGCCGTTGCTGGGGAAGCCATTAATTGCGCCCTTTTTAGTTATATATATATATATATATATATATATATATATATATATATATATATATATATATATATATATATATATTTAGTTTCTTTTCATTTATATTTTTCAGGTGTATGCGAAGAACTGATCGCACGCCTATCGATCCGCTTCTAGAACGAGAGGGATACTTCCACCTTTGACAAAGGTTCAAGAGGATGTTGCAAATCAACGATGAGAATGCGGTCCCGCCCACACCTGCACAGGAGCTTGAGCAACTCCGCCAACAAATTGAGGCGTTCACCACCAGAGAAGCAGAACACGCCCGACGAGAGGCGGAATATGCACAGAACCAGCAGCGGTGAGAAGCAACGGTAGATCGCGAGGTCAATGCAAGAAGGGAACTTGAGGAGCAGATTAGGCATATCCCAGCCAACGCAAAGGAGTATCTGCATCATACTCTGGAAGTTCCAGAATCGCCGATCGTTCTTCCCACTATTAATTTTGAAATTCGTCCTTCTTTTATTTCTGAAATTAGAAGGAGTCAATTTAGGGGTAGAATCAGTGAATGTCCCTTAGAGCATATCACCACTTTTTATAGATTTATGTAAAGCTATAGCTGATGGTATTAATCTTGAATACTTAAAACTAAAGGCTTTTCGTTGGTCCCTTGCAGGAATAGCACAACAATGGCTGGAAGGATTGCCTGCACGATCAATTCACACATGTAACGAACTATCGGACATGTTCCTTAACAAGTTCTTTCCTCCTGCAAAGACATCTTCCCTCGGACAACAAATCGCGGCTTTCAAACAAAAGTCAGGGGAACCATTAGCACAAGTCTAAGAGCGCTATAAGAGGCTTCTGAAATCCTGTCCTACGCATGGACAGTCACCCTACGTCATCCAAGAGATCATCTTCAACTGCCTTGATGCACCTACTAAGGATAGGATCAACAACTACACCGCCTATGGGTATCTCGGATACACAACACGCCGTGCTTGGGAGGTGTTTGAGACGTTGGCCAACTACGAAAACACATATGGGACTTCTGCGGCTGCTTCTGACGAAAGGTATGAAAGGCTTGCTCCATCTATGTCGTTGTATGTGCCTCCCAAAGAAGTTGATCCAGATGTCAGGGAGCAATTCCACAACGATCAGGTACGCCGTCTCACCAAACAAGTTAAGTTTCTGTCTAAAGATAAACCTTGCTTGGAATGTGGGTCTGTGAGGCACAACACTACTACGTGCCCACACGTTGATCAAGTACAGCAAGGAGAGACCCACGAGGAGGTGAGGTATGCGGGGGGACACTACTCCGGGCCACATCAAAACCAGAACTGGAGCTACTATCGCCAACCCCAACATCAGAATCCCCCTCTCTACAGAGCTCCTGGTCACCCTGACAGAGAAGGTAAGAAGGATGACCTACAGACCATTCTTGAGGAGATGCAGAGGAATCATTCAAACACCAAGCAGTCTATCAATTCCATCTACACTCAGATGCATGGTGTCAACTCTAGGCTTGGGGAAATCGATATCTGGGAGAAATCGATTGACGTACAGATTGGCCAGCTGGCAACATCCATCCCCAAACAATCAGGTACGCTCCTTGGAACCTCTGAACCTAACCCTAAGGGTAAATCTACAGGTCAGGTAGCAGCCATGAACCTAAGGAGTGGGCGATAGATGCAAACACCGGAGCAAACGACGGAGGAAAAGGGCATTGGAGATCAGTCAATATCGACCAACCCAGTCGATATCGACCAGTCCTCAGTCGATATCGACCCTCCTCTCCCCCCCCTCGAAATGGACCCAATTCCTCCACAAATCCCGAGGCCAGCCCATCCAATCAATATCGACCAGACACAGGTCCATATCGACCCAATGTCACTCGATATCGACCCCCTCCACTCAACATCAACACCTCCGCCGAAGAAAAAGCTGGCTTTCTCGACAAAATCTCCAAAGGATCCTGCAGAGAAGAAGTTCCAGCGTTTCATCAAGATGCTTCAAAGGCTCAACGTCACAATACCCTTCACAGAAGCTCTTAGTGAGATGTCATCCTACGTCAAGTTCAGGACAAGGAGATTTTGAGCAAAAAGCGGTCAATGGCTGAGATTTCAGATGAGTGCAGCCAAATGGACGTACTTGAGAAAAGGCCAGATCCAGGTAAGTTTGCTATAACCATTAGATTTGGTCAATACAAATTTAATTCTTTTGTGACTTGGGAGCTAGTGTGAGTATAATGCCTTTATCAATCTGGTCCAAGATTAAGATAGGTGTTCTAGAGTCTGTGGATGCTAAACTTTACATGGCGAACAACACGGTGGTCCCAACAGGCTTGGTGGACAATGTGCCAGTACAAGTAGGTAAGTTCTTTGTCCCTGCTGATTTCTTAGTTATTGATATGGCGGAGGACCCTGCTTGTCCAATTATTCTAGGAAGGCTCTTCTTGGCGACGGTGGATGCCAACATAAGTGTAAGAAAGGGAGTGCTCACTTTCAGCATCAGCGATGAGGTAATTGAGTATTCCTTTAATAAAACTGAAAGGCATACAAGTCCTATGGAAGAGGTAAAGTCCATATCAGTCGGGTACATTACTTGCGGGGAGCTTAAGGTAAGAAATATGACCCTCGAGGAGCTAGAAAAGAGGGATATGGAGGCCCAAGTGGAGGAGATCATGGCTATCGTAAAAGAGGGATATGTTTCCAAGTCAAACGATCATTGGTTCCCCAACTAGTTCAAAAAGAAGAAGATGGGCCCCTTCACGGCGAACAAGATCCATTCTGGAGGACTACAGTTAATGGACAAGAATGGAATCCTGTTTGAAGCCCAAGCTATATGGGCCCTGCAAATGCCACATTGAGCTTAATGGAGAAGTCGGCCTAGCGACTATAAAATCTAGAGCTTGTAAATAGACATTTAGTTTTTGAGATTTTTGGACATTGTTGCTTTTGCTTTTGGTTTTGGACATTATTTATAAGTTTTTCTATTGTGGGTATTTCTCTTCTAAACACTTTTTGCAGGAATAAAGAAGGAAGAAGCACTCGATTTCGAGTACAGTTAGGTCGATATCGACCTTAGCCACTCGAAATCGACTAGCCCTACAGCAGCATAGCACTCAATTCCGACGATTCGTACGCCTATCTAGTGAGTTTCTTTCTGTACCCTTATTTTTTATACAGTGAGGACACTGTAATGTTTAAGTATGGGGTGGGGGAAGGACTTACTTTATGCATATTTGACCATATTTGACATTATGTGTGCATATTTCTAGTTATTGAATTGCTTATACATGGCTACTTTGGAATTATCATTTATCTATGTGCTTATATGCATGTTTTCAAAAGTTTATAAAAATCACCCCCATTGAAAATTTTGATAAGTGTCATGGAAGCTTTAATTGAACTCGACGATGCAATATTAGATTCATTAGAGATATAGCATGAAATTACCTAGTAAAGGGAAGTCACAATGAAATGCATATTTTATTGAAAACCATGAAAGGAGGAAAAATTGAAATTGCTTTTGACATGTTGCATGATAAAAGAATGGAGGACTTTATATTTTCCATATATGCTCAAATTGTTATATCCTAGTCTTTATCTATGCTTATGCATCACAAAAGCCATATTAAGCCTTATTTCATATTATGCTCCACATGATCTAAACATGTCCATTTTCTACCTTATTTCCTATCCGGGGATTATGTTGAGAATGATGTTACATTATGGAGATATTATATGGTGTTTGTGTTGTTGTTATTGCTATTATTGGAGTTGGGCAGGAAATTGAAAAATTATGGAAAATTTATTGAGTGAAAGAAAATTCGGTCACCTCAGGAGATAAAGGTAGATCGACCCTGCTCACTGAGATAATAGTTCGGTGAGATGGGACACACAGGTGAGGAGTCCAAAGCACTAAGTATCCGGGGCCATTCATGACACCCATGTTTGCGACTCGCGAGAAGGCACTGCTGAGGTTAGAGAGGTAAAAACATAATATTGAAAAAAAAGCAATGAGCGAATGAGCGGAAGGTGAGAAATCAAAGGAAGAAGGAATGTGGTATGAAAGTTTGGAAAATACTCCATTTTCCACGGATCATTAGCACCACATGGCCAAAAATTGCTCACCCTTAGCCTTTTACCAATCTACTCCTTATTGAGCTTAAATTAAAGTCATCTTGATTATTAATGCTTTGTCACGAATAAATGTTTTGCATAACCCTCTTTTTGTGAGTAGATCTTGCTTTGTATTGCACATGCAATGATTTGTGACACTAGTACCTTTTCGAGGATGGTAATTGATTGCAGGGTTATATGACAATGAATCTAAGATGTTGAGAGTTTGAATTCTTCCCCTGAATGACCATTTAAAGTATTGCTTGAGGACAAGCAAGCTTAAGTATGGGGTGTTTGCTGTGAGCCTATTTTGCCAAGTTGTACATGTACTTTTACAACGATTTCTGCATGCATTTTATGCATTTGGGTTAGAATAGTACGCACTTTGGAGCTTAAAGGAATGTCATGAAGAAGCTAAGGATGGTGGAGCTGGAGGAAATCCCACTTTTCCCCATTCGTCGTCCCGAATCAAGCTTTGATGTCTTCATGAGATTTGTAGCCCTCGAAAAGAGCTTTCCAACGCATGCTCATATGCGTCAATCCGACAAACGAGGACTCGGAAAGGTGCGTTTCAAGAACAGAGCATAATGCTGGAAAATATAGAAGAGGTCGGTTTCGACCAGACTTGGTAGATATCGACCTGATTTTGGTCGAAAATTCTCCTGGAGGCCAGAAATCGATCCAGGACGCTGGAAGAGGAAGGCACAGGTCAATATCGACCCAATTTGGTCGATGTCGAGTCAAAGCCAGGTCAAAAATCGTCCTAGAGGTCAATATCGAGTGTCCGGAAGCAAAGCTGAGAAGACGAGGTCAATATCAACATATGTTGGTCGATATCGACTGATACACAATGGCCGAAATAGAGCAGTCTGAGTTCCGAGTGTTGAGCTGGATTTCTTCCACATGAAGCAAGAGATATTCTATCTACTCAAGAGAAGATTTATCAAGTTCGATCAAGATGGAAGGGAGTTATCTACTTTAGATATAGTTTCCTTGTTGATTTATTTCTTTTATTTTCATAATTTTATCTTTAAGTATTAGATAGATAGATTTAGATATAGATAGAGTTTCTTTCCTAGATTATCTAGGGAATGAACACTATAAATAAGGCCTTAGGGGCTGAGTTTTAAGTATCTTATTCCAATTCAGTCTTAGACACAACATCGAGTGAGTAGGAGAGAGAGAAGGCTTGTGGCCGAGTGGAGCAAGAGAGGCAAGAGCGGATTTGGCTTTGTTCGGTTGTAAGTCTTGTTTGAGTTTATTTAATGCAATTTAGTTTCCTTTTATTATTGATGTCTTTCCTGATGATGAAGAGCGAGTAGTCACCCAACTTTTAGGGTCGGGGTGAGCCCGATGGTAGCCATGTGAGGTGATGCGGTAAAGGTACAATCTTTGGATGTGAATTCGTCTTCTATTGCGAGCATGATTCTTTTGCGAAAGTTGAAGATAATCCTTTTTTGTGTTATTGAAGCGAAAGTGATCTTAATACAACTTGGGTTAATTATGTGAAAAATGGTTAGTAACAATTAGGGTTTATGGAAAAGCCTCTATATTCCTATTTGTTAATAACGAAAGTTATTTGATGAAAAGCATGATCTTTTATGCCTTTATGTGTTACTTTACATTGTTATCGTTGTGGTGTTGAAACCCTGATCCTGGAGGTATTTTATTTTACTGATTTATTTCACAAATTTTGAGTTTTTAGTTTTTGTTATAAGTCAAAATTGAGTTACCGTCAGTCGATATTTTAGGTCGATTTCGAGTCATGAGGTCGATATCGACCAGTTCTGTTTTCTACTTTGTTTATGCTTTTCTCTGTGTTACTGTTACAGTCGATAGTGTGGTCGATATCGACTAGACAAGTCGATATTGAGCGCTCTTCTGGTCGAAAATCTGTTGAGTTTGGAACTGAAAAGGCGGTTGCTGACATGCTTGCTCGTGGATCGATCCTGACTGTCTTCTACTACAACTGGAGGAAGTCTTGTAATTATTTGCTGAGACAGGGAGTCAGTTTGCTTTATATTTTATTTATATTTCATACTTGACCATCCTCCTGCAACAACACCCGACCCTTGGTGAGACTCGCGACATCACTCGATCACAGCGAGCATTGTGCTCTCGGCACCTCGGCTCTCGCTCTCGCACTTCCTTCGCTCCAGCGGCATCACCCTCGGGTCTCTAGGTTCTCGCTTGTGCAAGCCGACGTCTTCGGAGTCTCGCCCTCGCTCGTTGTCACGGTCTCGCTCGCCAGCACCCTTGCTCCTAGCGAGCGCACCCCAGATCGTCCTCTGCGATCTCGCCCGCCTTGAGGCCCAGTGCATGCATGTCCGAGATCCTCCGCGCGCGCTACTGCTTTCCCTCTTTTTCCCTTTCGTCGTTGTTTGTTTTATTTAAATTACCTATGTTTAGATATTCGCTATAATTAGTTTTCTAATTAGTTTAATTAATTGTTCAATCAGGAGATATTGAAAGAGCATTGCAAGATCGGGCAAATATACAGCGTGGTTCTTGATCTTGAGCCCACATGCGAAGGATCGGGTATCCAAAACGTATCAAGTGGTATCAGATTTCAGGTGTATGCAAGCTCTTTACTCTTTTGATTCTTTAATTGAGTGATTTATTTTCGTGCCTTATTTTTTACCATTCCCGCTGCATAAAAGTTGAATCTTTATTATTCACCCTATAAAATTGGCACTTTATTTTAGTTCTTTCTTGTTTAGATCTTTAATTTGGAAGATATTGAGTTTTTGATTGCAAGTTTTGATATTTTATTCCTTGTTGCTAGATATCATGCCTATGAATGTGATTCTTAGATTTAAGCATTATATGAACTTGCACCACTAAAGAACCCTAATTTCTCCAATTTCTAGCCTATTTCCCTTATTTCTTTATTTTTGCTTACTTTTAGATCATCGTAGCGTAATTTTATTTTTTATTTTTGTCTTTTCTTGGCATTTCTGTTATTGTGCATCACAGAAAAGTCGAGAGCAATTCAAAAAAAAAAATTAGCATACGTTCTTTGTTTGAGTTAGTAACTCATTACATCTTGTTATTTCTTTTCTTTGCTACTTGTTAGATGATCTATTTGGTTTAAAGCATTACAAAAGGACCCCTTTGTGTGATTTTTTGTTGTGCCGACACAAGAGCCTTGGTCACACCCCTTTATTTCTGAACCGTGTTGCAACCGTCAGATAATAATTGATGGAGTGTGCACACTTGCTTACCCTTGTGATTGTATTGCTTATACCATCATCTTGATCTATTATTTTGCATCACATTGTATTCTTTTTCTTCTTCTTTAGCCGCTTGTTTATACTTGCTTTCCTTGATATCCGGCTTGTGGTTGATTTAATTTGCAATTTTGATCTTTATTTGCTATCTTCAATATTGCAAAATTCTGTGTCCAGTGGAATTGCTTGAATATAGTGCCTTGTTTTTCTCGCCTCTTTGATTTCTAAAACTGAATCACTCTTAGGATTCTCTAGGGCTTGCATTTCTTGGTTTCTGGTCTTGAGATTGTGGTTGCAGAGGGTCCGAAATTGGGGCTATTCATTAACATTAAAAAAAATGAACTATTTTGGCCGACTGAAGATCCGAGGAGTTTTGAAGTTGGTTTGTTCCCGTCTGACATTTCTATACCCAAATTGGGTGTGATGTTTTTAGGCGGACCAGCCAGCATCAGTGATACATTCTGCAGTACCTTGGTTATGAAAAGGGTTGACAAGTCAATAGAGGTTTTAAAGGTTGTGCGAAAGCTAGAGGATCCCCAGTGTGAGTTACTCCTTCTAAGAAATTGTATCGGGGTCTCAAGGTTGATGTTTGCCCTTCGAACTTGTCGCCCTTATGCCCTCCCTGGTGTTATTAGTTGTTTTGATGATGAGCTTCGGGCCTCGCTTGAGCATGTTATTACTACAGGGGGCCTGGGTTTGGTACATGGCAGTGACCGCAAGCCACTCTTCCCCTAAAGCTTGGAGGTTTTGGTGTGCTCACGGCTCATGATGTTAGTCAGTATGCTTTCATCGCATCTCATCTCCAAACGGCTGAGCTTCAAGCATCTGTTTTGGGCAATTTAGTGTCATCACCATCTAGACGATCTGACATTTGTCCGGACAGTGTTCTCACCCAATCCATCTCGAGGTATGTCACTTGTGTTGGTTCGGATATTGATGATTTGTTTTTATCCCCCCCCCCCAAAAAGTTTATGTCAGTATTGGCGGATCGATACTTCAAGTTCATTGATGACACCTTAGTGTCCACACACAATCCGACGCCAAGATAGTTACACATTTTGCAAGCGGGGAGAGAGGAAAGAGCACATGATTTTTTGTTGGCTACTCCCATTGAGGGCCTTGCTCAAACCATGTCATCCATACAGTTTCGTTATGTCCTCCAATACCATCTCTCGATCCCTATGTTTAGTGGCTATCCGACTTGTCCCAGTTGTGAGCTTGACAGGATGGACCCATTTGGAGATCATGCTCTACATTGTAGTCGAGGAATTGGGGCCAAGCACCGACACAACATGGTCCGAGATGTTTTGGCAGACATATGCTATAAAGCGGGCATTGCAGTTCAAAATGAAGCACATACATGTATGAGCAGCGACGATGGTGTTGAGCTGAGGCCGGGTGATCTATTGGTTTATGGGTGGGATAGGGGTAGAGATACTTGTGTTGATGTAGTTGGGGCTTCGCCATTCACAACTAGAGCCAATGACTCCTTTTTACCAGGCAAGGCAGTCTCTCAAGCCACGGAAAGGAAGGAGAAGAAGTACGCAGATATTTGTGCTGCTAAGTGGTATTGCTTCATGGCATTTGTGTTTTCTACTTCGGGGGAATTGGGAGATAAGGCTATTGGTTTTTTGAAGCGGGTTCAGTTGGTTACGAAAAGTCATGGTACGGGGTTTTCTAACGGCGATTTTGTTTTTCATAGAGTTGGTTTCACTATTCAAAAAGGCGTTGGAGCCCAATTTGTTACGAGGCTTCCAACCAACTTTATGTAAAAAAAAAAAATTAAAATAATAATAATAATAATAATAAGCTTCTCCAACATACTAATGTCACAACATCTAGATATGCCTTCGATGATGTCGTGTGAGTAATCCATGTGAGATCGCTGCCCCCAAACTAATGAAGAAACTGGCAGACATATATTTCACATGGATTACAAAAGATACAGAGAATACTTTTTCTTTGTCACCGCGTCAGATGGCTTTGTGGAGTTCTTAGTGTGGAGATCATGCTACTGAATGGCTTAGGGTTGTCCCGATCTCAGGGTTGAGCCAAACTATGAATGGTAAGACATATCGTTGTGTCTTGTGCTATCGATTGGGCATCCCTTTGTTTTCCATTTCAGAACCCTGTTATCAGTGGCAGATCTAGGATATTTGGCAAGGGGGGGCTGAAAAATGCGTATGGAAAGTTGCAAATCGAGATCAATGTTAATATCAAAATCAAATTTAGTAGAGCCTTTTTTGTTCTTTGCACGTAAAGAGTCATATACTTCTGTCATTACATTATGTGTAAAATTTATCAGATGTCTCCGAATAAACATTATATTTTAAACAATTGATATTCATGAAATACCTAACACAATCACATATAATTTCTTTTTTAATATATACATAAAACAGATAGATGTAGACGCACAGTTCAATCAAGTCATCAGTAGCACCGCTATAGTCTTTCATTATTTCATTTTTCATTCTGATCATGTCCACTTCATATCATGTATTATGTCCAGAAAGATGAATCTTTAGTTAACTTTTGGCCACCTTATAAGGCATTATCAATATGTTTTTTCAATTATTCTTTAACCTAAACAGAGATATACAAGAAACCTTATTATGAGTAAAAACAACATATCAGCGGAACAAGCAAATAGATCCTCCATGGTGGATGGTTTAACCCTGACCCTCGTAAAATTACAAACCTTAATCTAAATTAACCCCATACTGATTCTCAAATCCACAAATTCTAATCTAAATTGTTTCTTATCTCAACAAATTAAACTTAAAACAATGAAATTAAAAAGTAGAGGAACAAACCCTAATCAAAATTTATCCCAAATTGATTTCCAAATCCACAAATTTTAATCTAAATTGATTATCATCTAACCATTTGAAATTAAAATTAAAAAGTAGAGGAACAAACCCTAATCAAAATTTACCCCAAATTGATTTTCAAATCCACAAATTCTAATCTAAATTGATTTTCATCTCAAGAATTGAATTTAAACACAACCTAATTAAAAGGCAGAGGAACAAAACTAACCTTGATAGAGTTGGACTTGATAAGATTAAAAATTTAGAAGAACAATAACAGATAGTGAACGATGAAGGTTGGCTGCACTGCGGGGGTTCGCCGCCGAGGAGCTGGGAAGATGTGGATGCGGTTGCGGATGTGGAGGTCGGCACCGGTGCCAGAAGCCTCGGCCAGCCCGGAGGTGGAGGTTCTCGCTTCCGGCGGTTGTCTTTGGTTTCGGGAGGGAGTTCGGACATGCCTAAAAAAAATCAATTGTAAATGGACTTTTGATGTTCTAAAAAAAAGATGAAAAAGGAGGAAAATGGGGAGTCGAATCTTGGTCTGTAGACTCACCCAAAAACATTTATGCCATCCCTTGCCAGTGAGCCAACGCGTTTTCCTTGTTATCTTATTCACTTACTTAATTTTATTACAAAAACAACAGATATATATCGGGATATATATATAGGGTGAAGTTAAAGTGAAAAAGAGGCTTAAGATGAAAAATTTGCTTAAAGTGAAAATGGGGTCTAAAACACGCGCGTCCCGGTTTTTTTTTTTTAAAAAAACCTGAACCGGTGTGAACCGGAAAAAAGAGAAAAAAGAAAAGAAGCGGACCGACCCCAAAAAAACCCATTCTTCCTCTTCCTCTTCTCGCCTGCAACGCGTCTTCTCAGACCTTCCTCTGTTACTCCTCCAGCCGCCGTCCCTACGACCTCTCCAGCCACCGCCGACAAGTTCCCAAGCCCCGACCTCCGATCCCAAGAAGACTCCGACCTCTCTCGCCAGCAGCAGCAGCAGCGAGTGCTTCCGGAGTGTCGAGCAGCCATCGGTGGCGCTGACAGCCTCCTTCCGAGCCAGGGAAATAGAGCCCGGCCTCCGACCAGAGCACCGACGGTACTCTTCGATCAGCCTCTCCACCTCGTCTCCTCCTTGAATCCACAAGGTAAGTTTCTAATAAAACCCCAATATCTAGGTTTTGCTAAACTGAATAAATTTGTAGAATCTTGTAATTGAATGAGTGAAATTGAAACTTATTTATAATGATTCGTTGTTGAATTAGATTGATTGAGAGTTTTTTTACTTGGATTTGAGATAATAAAACTCACGATTAACACATCTGTTGCTAATTTGGTGCCCCTACTACGCATTCATGCATTACAATTTCTCGAGCTCTTTCTTCTTGCGCTCCTTCTTTGACAGCTATTTCTCATTCTCCTTAGGTGGTAAAGGAGTTTCAGCCACTTTGTGGAACAAATGAAGTTTTACAAGTTCATAAACTTCATTCTTGCTTGCTTTTACCTTAGTAGGTAATTGTAAGTTTCTTCGGTTGCTAAGTTGGAATTGGCATCTCCTTGGTGCATTCATCGATGCATGTTGTAAAGAAGAGCTAAAATAATTGCCTTGGTCAAAGTAGAAAGTATGAAGTTATACATGTCTGGCATTGTTATTGTATATAAATCCTCATATAAAAGCTAAAAAAATGCTTCTTCTTGAACATAAATTCATTTATATATAAAAAGTTGATGATTGAGCACTTTGCTTACAAGTTTACTTAGGCATGATGTTTTGAGATTTGAAGTACTGCAACTATCAGTAGTTGACCTTATCAAGGTTTTTATCTAAAGCAGTGAGGTTGTCACTGTGCAGGCTCTCTTGCTAGATTCAACTCATCGACTTTGCAATTTGTAAATATCTCATCTAATGCACTACAAGGATCACTGCCTTCTTCTATGGGAGGATGTTTAGTTGTGGACTTTAGCAGATACATGATCTCTGGTGATATATCCATATTGAAGAACTGGGGATCTGCTCTAAAGGTGCTGGATTTGAGTTCAAACAGTTTGAATGGAAGCCTTCCAAAGCTGGGTTCGATATTTCAAGGGTTAACCTTTCTTAGAATTAGTCATAATTCTCTAGCAAGCAACTTGCCTCTTGAATGGAACTCCTTTTCTACACTTATGACTGTTGACCTGAGTGCGAGTTTGAAGACTCTGATTATTTTTTCTACTATTATAACTCTTTGTCCTTGGAAAATTCTGTGATTTGATTCTCAGGGAAGGGGGAAATTGTTGTATATCCTAACTTGTTCATATGTTGACATAAAATTATTTCCCCTTAACATCTTGTTGCATTATTTAGAATTGTTCTGTAGTTGAGGTGCATATTGTCACATGTGCTACCTTGCTATTAGCACCTCTAAGTTGTTCAAAAACTCCTAGTTACATGAAACTTGGCTGACATTGTCGATAAGGCATTTGGCATCTGATTTTGTGTTTGTGGTGCAGTTTGTTGGTTGTGCTTGTCTTTTCTGTTGGTTATAATATGAACATTAGATAGCTTATTTTACTCAGAATGAATTTGTATTAATTTGGTTATAATGTGAATATAATCTGTAATCTGAAAATTGTTAATTTGAAATTCTGCAATATGAAATTATAAAAATTTGTAATATGAAATTATAATTAGTTGTTGGTTCAAACAGGAAGTGTGGAATCTGGAAGTGTGGAATCTGGATATGATGTGTTTAGGGGAGCTAGTTGCCTGCAACTAGCCAGTTTAATTTCTCAATGGACCAAGCAAAATTGCTCCTTCATTGAATGCTATCAGCTGAATGAATACAATATGCAACTTGGCATGTTGGCTTCTCTTTCTGCCAAGTTATGTCATTTTTAGAGTTCTGATGCATGTGAGTTTGCTGGATTCTTTTGATGTGTGAAGTTACTTATAAAGTCTCCAAGAATCATTTCTACTGATCAGGGAACCACATATATATAAGGAGATTCCATAATCTATACATAATATACATCACACAAGCACCTTAGTTGCTGACATCGTTGGCCAGATGGATTTCCTTTGAAGGCCAAACCAAATCTGACCGTTTCGCTTACTCAGGCTCCTTTGTAAAAGGATGTTGTCTTGTATTTATCTTTGCACTCTTACCCTCTAAAATTGCACTAATATAGTATTATTTTTGCACTTTTGAATGCTATATAATATTTTTTTTGGTCGACTGAATGTTATATAATATGGTGGAAGTATTTAATTCTTATCTCTACTCTTGTACTTAATAAGCTTTAAAAGCCTATTAGCTCAATGGTAGAGCAATGTGCTTATGCGCAGAGATGTGGGTTCAACTCCTACATAGGCTAATTTGCTCAATTTTAATAGTTTGTATTTGCACAATTGTATCTTACTTTTGCACAATTGTATTCTAAATATGCACAATTGTATCTTACTTTTGCACAATTGTATTCTAAATGTGCATAATTGTATTCTAAATCTGCACAATTGTATCTTACTTTTGCACAATTGTTTTCTAAATGTGCACAATTGTATTCTAAATCTGCACAATTGTATCTTACTTTTGCACAATTGTTTTCTAAATGTGCACAATTGTATTCTAAATCTGCACAATTGTATCTTACTTTTGCACAATTGTATTCTAAATGTGCACAATTGTATCTTATTTTTGCACACTTGTATTCTAAATGTGCACAATTGTATTATAAATCTGCACAATTGTATCTTACTTTTACACAATTGATTGAGATAATACCCGAAAAATTCCTTCACTCTTTTTTAGTAATTGTTTTTTGCACATTTTTATTCTAAATCTGCATAATTTAATCTTACTTTTGCACGTTATAATATTAATAATTCTTATATGCACACTTGTATTCTAAATGTGCACAATTGTATTCTAAATCTGCACAATTGTATCTTATTTTTGCACAATAGAACAATCAATCAACTTAACTACATGAATCACACAAACCATTTTTTGCACTTTATGAACGGAAAGAAAAGAAGAAAAAACCATAGATAGCCTAGGTGGGATTTGAACCCACACCTTTGTGTATTCTAAATGTGTACAATTGTATTCTAAATCTGCACAATTGTATCTTATTTTTGCACAATAGAACAATCAATCAACTTAACTACATGAATCACACAAACCATATTTTTGCACTTTATGAACGGAAAGAAAAGAAGAAAAAACCATAGATAGCCTAGGTGGGATTTGAACCCACACCTTTGTGTATAAACACATTGCTTTATCATTTTGAGCTAATAGACTTTTAAAGCTTATAAGTAAAAAAATATATGGATCATACGATTACGCCCAACTGGCCTAAAGAAAGGCCTCAGCAGTATCAGTCATTTGACACTAAACTGCAATGTTTTAAAAAAGTGTGGGAGGAGGGGGGATTAAATAGGTAACTACAAAATATATAAACCTATATAAACCTATCGAACAACCCTAACGAGCAGAGGTAAAAAGACAATGACAAGAAATTGCAATATTTTTTATGCTTTATGAACGTATCATCGCAAAAAAAAAGTTGATATGAGATATAAGTAAAAAGAGATGCATAATAAGCTATCAAGGTGAATGGCCAACAGAAAACAATGCCATAGTCATCATGAAGGACAACTATCAGGTAAAGTCAAGGGGTGGACCCTATTGGGGACATGGATATACCTATGTCAGGGTGTCTCAGTTCCAATGAGTACAGATATAAATGCATACATGCATCAACTACTCAACAAAGCAATTTGTAGTTCAACAGGTCACAAAGGATCCTGAAGTTTGTTGAGTTCCATCCCTCTTGCACAATATAGTGATAAGCGAATACTCTAGTACTGACCAGATAGAGTTACATAGTATAATGATGGTACAATTTACAGAAGAACTGAAGTGTACAGAAGGTCTGAAAGTAAAGAGATTAAAAAGGACTTCAGACCTATCAGATTTAAAAACATTAATAGCTTTGTTAAAAGTGAGATGCATGATAACACCAATTCTATACATCATGCTTCAGCAATGATTCCAATCAATAAAGAGATGAAATTGTCAAAGAATTGGGAGATCCATTATACTTACATAATCACAAGATCCGGACATTTTCAATGACTCTAGCACCTATATTATATAACCAGAAGGCAATGGACAACATAAATACTCCAAGTTTTGCCATACAAAATAAGGATAAACATCAGTTGAACAAACAATGTAATAAATTTCGAGAAACTCTTACCCTAATGCCATTTTTGTTACATAAGACTGAAACAGAAAGTGAACAGTTGTGTGGAGTACTTCTGCTTGTCATCTTAATGGTTACACCCAAATCCCAAATCACAAATCCCCAATTTCCCCCAATCGATTCCATCCAAACCCTAACAATTGAAATTTCCCAAATTATATAGGCAATATCAATGTGTGGTAAAAATCAAAGTAAGGATACATACCGTAATTGTGAAGCACGAGGGTAAGAGGAAGAATAGGGGTTGAGCACTCAAAGGTAAAGGAGGAAGAAGGGTAGTGGTCGGGCTGGTGTGGCGTGCTGGGCGAGGAAGAGCCACTGGCAACGCAGGGGTAGGCTCCGGGGCTGCTGGCGAGCGCGAAGTTGGCGCGGGAGCTGCTGCAGGCCGGATCTTCTGGCGGTGATGAACGCCGGAGAGGTTGATCGAAGAGCGAGCGAGCGGAAGAAGAGAACGACGAGTGCGAGAGAAAGTAAGATGGTTTATTTGTCTGAAAACGGGTCGGGCCATTTACCCGTGAACAGGATCTGCGCTCCAAACTGTTTAATTTGGCCTATTTTCACTTTAAGAACAATTTTCATCTTAAGCCCCTTTTTCATTTGAACCTTTACCTATATATATATATATATATATATATATATATATATAGGTAATCCTCTCGCTCTCTCCAGTCTCCATCAATATCAATTATAGCTTCTCTAATGGTTGCCTGCTCTTTATCTCGAATTCACAAGCGTCATCATCCCTTTGCTTCTTCTAGCCGATGCCGAGGAGGAAGGTTGGTAGCAATCGTCGTTGGAGGAGACGGCCGATCGTAGGAGGCGACCGCTGCTAAAGGGAGTAATCAACTACTGGGTTGGTAGCAATCGTCGTCGTCTTCTCGTAGCCTTGTTTACCGGACATAGCCTTGAATCCTTTATTGCTCGATCTTCTGTAATTGATTCCCTAAATTAATTAAGGATCATATATTGGCATTGACCACAACCCTCGATCGTCACTCGCAACAATCCCTCGATCGCCACTCGCAACTAGTTTTGTTCGGATATGTGATTTCATCTCTTTGTATTGTAACATTAATTGAATCAAAATTGTGTAGATTAATTTATCTTAAATTGAACTTAGTGCTCACATCACTAAAGTATTTTACTGAGTTAAACCCTAAATCAATTAACTAAGTTGTAGGGAATCCATGGAATTAAAAGAAGATAATTTCAACCATGATTGGTAGAAGGATTGCCTATGAAAAAAAAATCGATTGGTGAAATTGTAGAAGAATAGGGGTTTGTAACTATGTAAATTAATTTTACCACTAATTAATATTAGATATTTAAACTGAACCGTTGATTTTTTTCCAATGGTTTAGGTTGTTTTTTCCAATGGGTTACTATTGCGGGAGGGACATTGTGGAATGTGTCACCTTTCTACGTAACACTCTTGATATAATCTTACTTTTTTTTTACACCTTGGTTTTAGGTCATTATCTGTATATTTACCGTTTGAAGGAATATGTGTTGCGTTTCATGATGTTTCTGTAGATGGAATCTGAAGCACCATTATGGGATCTGATTTGTTGCTATATCCGATTTCTGAAGCACCATTGCTTTTTTGGGCTGCGTTTTACTCCCTCGCGTTTTACTCCCTCTCCCTCTGTTCAAATATGTAAGATCATTTATTTTTTGGCACGTAGTTTAAGGAGCTAAATATTATATAAAATATTAATTTTTTTAAAATTATTTTTTTACATTTGAATACTTATTAATAAAAAGTGTTATATTGTAAAAAATTAATTTTAAAAAAATTAATATTTTATATAGTATTTAGCTCCTTAATCTACGTGCCAAAAAAGTAAAAGATTTTATATTTCCGAACGGAGAGAGTATGATTTATTTCTCATTGCGTTTTTTTTTATCTAATTTCTCCAAACTAGTACTGCTAAGATTGGTCCTTCAGAAACTAGTACTGCTGCGATTGCATATGGTTTCGTTTGATCTTCAAACTAGTACTGCTACCATTGCTTATTTTTTTTGATCTGATTTCGTTTTAGGGCTATCAAAAACGAAATCAGATCTTGTGGGAGTCTTTGCCCTATGGGATTTGCATCGTCCTCTACCTCACCCCTGCAATGGAGTCGTCGTGCGTGAAGTGTAAGAGAGAGCAAACGAGGTGGGGTACAATACGACTAATTTTTTTACATTTGGGGTATATATAGTTACCTAATTAAGGTTATTAAAAAGTATACTATTCCAAATTTCCTCTATATAAAATATAACTTTCAACCAAGAAAAAAGAAGTTATATATATTTAAAAAAATTAACTTTTGTTTATATTTAACACTATATATAACTGTTCTTGGACAAGAAGAGGAGGCAAGGGATGGATCTTAAAATGCTAAAGTGAAAAAATGAATTGAAGGGGAATGTGCTGTCGACTTACATACGTACTTGTCATTTTCTTCGAATCCAAGCAATGATTTCTGGAATTTATGCACCTTTAGTTAGATAGATGTACTTTAATAATGAATTAATGTACATGTTATCTTCAAGAGAATTTCGTAATATTCCATTTTCCATGTATTATATTACTAACGTTTAATTTGTTTGCTTAAATTCAGTTCTATAAGACCATGTGCAACAGAGAGTCACACAACTCTTAACTCATTTCAGCCACATCACCAACTATTCCTGTCACGTCAGCTTTCCACTAACTTTTCAGTTTTTTACAATTTTCATTCACAGCAGAGAATCGCGCGACTCTTATTTCACTTTACACTTTTTTTATTTATTAAGCTAAATGTTGATTTATTTGACTTAAATTTTTTTGTTAATGATATTATTAATATTAATATTAATATGTATCATTAAAATAAAAAGTCACAATTAAATTTAAAAATATTTTATTAACTGGATACACTGAAAAACACCCAAAAAAAATTACACAACTTAAACTTGCAAAACAACATATTAAATTTGAAACAACACACACAAATTAAACTTGCAAAACAACATATTAAATTTGAAACAACACACACAACTTAAACTTGCAAAATAACATATTAAATTTGAAACAACACACACTCGTACAATAAAATTAAATGTCATCTTCGGGAGTGCCAAATTTCTGCCATATATATGTAGTGTTTAAGTTTATGGGTATGTGTAATTTCCTGTCTAAGGTGTAATTTCATGTGTGTTTTCATGTTTCGGGTGTAGTGGGTATTGTTATTTAATGTTAAAATTTATGTATTTTTATGGTGTGAGTTTATGTTGATTTAAGTTAATGTTCTTTATATGACTATAAATCTTTAACATATGGTAAACTTAGGAAAAACAAATTGCCAAATATATGCAAAATGGGTGTCATTAGATAGAGAAAAATAAATAATATTCAAAAATAATTTTTTCCTTTTTTTAAAAAATATTTTTATGGGTGAAATGGGGGTTTTAATAAAAATTAAAAACCCTGACATATGGCGCGTTGCCATTGGCTAAAATCTGGCCAATCGCAACGCGCCAGCGCGCACCCAAGAATTGGCTGGAAAAGCCTCAAAACACGGAGTTTTGGGCAAAACAAACCCAAAACGCCGCGTTTTTGTACCTGCAAAAAAAAAAATTGAAATCAGATTGCAACCGACTGCAATTTTAGTGTCCTTCCCTCGACGCTAAATTTTCTCTCCCCTCCACCTCTTACCTTTTGCTGATGTGGCAGGGCAATTAGAGTCGAGCGAATCTGCGTTGCCCGTGGTCTAAGATCACTATTATTGGTTTATTTTATCGATGGCGCAACCAACGGACAAGCTAGCATGGCCCTTCTGAATTCTTATTGTTTCATATGTTTCATAATTACTACAATACTACTGCACGTAAATAACAAGATACTCACCTTAGCTCATTTGAGTTCTAACCAATTTCAATTTAATTACAAGTAAGGTTATTTTTAGGTTAAGTCAAATTACTTTGTATTTAGAATATTTTTACAATTAAATTTCATCAAATACCATACCTATTCAAATAATCACAACCATAACTCTAAATTCTTGAATCTAAGGAGAAGAAGTTGAGGGTCAATTAAATGATATTGATTCATTCTAAAGCCACTTGAAATTCATTTGTTAGTGTTCGAAGGGATTAAAGTTTTCATAAATTGCTCGCAGTTTAAACTCAAAAGTTTGAGATTTTCTAAAGAAGTTGTCCTAATTTGTTTGGTGAATTTTAAATCTGCATTTCAAATTTTTACTTGTTTGCGAAACTCAGAAATAATCACCCAAATCATAAAACGATTCACAAACCACAAATTCAATTTACAAAATTGATTCTCAAACCAAATTTCACAAAATTGTTTTCCAAAATCAAAACCCAAAATTCTCTATCCTACCTATAAATTGAATCTCAAATTAAAATTTAGGGAAAATTGACAAAGTATAAACTATAAGTGAAGAAACACTAACCTTTGCTTCTTTTCAATTCAACCTTCAACAAATTTGGATTTGAAAATTGGGAATTTATGGCACAAATTGACAAAGTATAATCTATAAGATAAGAAAAACTAACCTTTTCAATTCAACCTTCAACAAATTTGGATTTGGGAATTGGGAATCTGGGGGCTCACTGTTAGTGGGAGGAAAATAAGTTAAATGAAGAAGTAGGGATGCAGCACGATCGTGGGGAGGACTGGAGGAGGAGTCGCAAGTATCGCCGCCACGCCGGAGTTCATGGGCAGACTTCCGAGGTCGAGGGTCCGGGTACGGTGGCCGGTGCCAAGGCTGGCCGGAGGTGGAGTTGGCGGCGGCGGCGCGCTATCGCTCGGGGTCTGTTAAAGTTGTTTAAAAAAAAGGAGGGGGGTTTTGAAGGTTGAAAAAAAAAGTGGAGTTTACACTTTACAGGATTCGAACCTGAGTCTAGGTGACTTAAGTTTAAAATTCCTCTCCGCCAACCCCTTCTATTAATCGGTAAGTCAATCCGTCTTTGTGTGTCTTACACCACTTTAATAATATATATTACGAAATTACAGATATAAAGATACACATACCTCTTTTTACGATAGCGGGCCAGCGGGGGGCTTCAGCCACCTCGAGCCCCCCGTGGATCCGCCACTGTTCATAATACTCTCGTCGTTTCATAAAATATGTGATTTTAAAGTATTAATTTAGTTTTAATAAAATATGATCGTAGGTATTTTGTTATTTATTTTATAAAAAATGCCATAGTCGTGATTTAATGGAGTTTTTGATAAACTACAAACATAGGGTGTGTATGGACAACCAAAAAAACCTGTTAAAAATAATCATTGATGGGTGTTTAATTTTTAAACAGCTTTTTTGGTTGTTTGGATGACCAAAATAAATAAAAACGTGTTAAAAATAAGCTACAAAATGGATGTTATTTGGGTGTTTATTCTCTCTTTTATCTTATTTGGTTTGAAACTACCACAATACCCTTAATAACAACCAAATAAAGTCCACTTTTTAAAAATAAATTGTTCCCCATATGGAGATTGTCTTGTTGTTTAAATTTTTAACTACTTTTACCAACAATTATAAATTTTACTATGTTTATAATTTTAGTCAGTTTATTAACTCCGTCTCATACGTACCCATAGTGTAACAAAGGAAGGTGAAATATAGTATATCTATTAACATTAATGATTATTAGAGTTGAATGACTCCATCCCAAATATTTTTCTTTCTATATTTTAAATTATTTATGGAATCTAGTCATTTTCTTATTTGGAAAAGAGAAATATCACATGTCGGGATTTGCCATCAAAGATGGGTTTCTCGTAAAAAAAAAAATATCACAATCAGAATTAACTGCAAAAGAACAAATAGCACATACGTGAAAGAAAATGTCCGTGAATTTAATGCGCAATAGAACTTAATCATACTAGCTCGAGATGAGTCGACATCGATCATTGTTGGATAACCTGATCAAATAAATTGTTGGATAATGATGTAGTCCAACTTATGAGATTCTTTGCAGTCCCCAACATTATATCTTTCAATATAAGAATATAACAAGAAATGAGTTGAACTATGCATACGTACATGGGAAAAACGCTCTCAATGAAAAGCTCTCTTCAAGAAAACTCTAGGCAAAAAACCAGTCGCCACAACTCTAAATCTCAGTCTAAACTCAAAGATCAGTTCCGGATTCAGCCTCCTTCTAAATAAAATCACACAATCAAACACCCAATTTCTCAAAGAGAGGAAGGAGATTTGAGTTTCATCCAAAAAAAACCCAAAAAAGTTGTCAAAAAAAAGGAAAAAAAATGGAAAATCAGATGGAAAGAGAGAGATCGAAGAGCTGTGGCCCTTCCAGTCGCGGCCCTCGGTGGACGCTGGAGATCTGGTGGCTGCAAGATCGAAGTCACCGGGCGGTTTCTGGGCTGTGTTGGTTGCTGGCGATTGGGTCCTTGGGGTTCGGGTGGCCTACGCCGACGACTGTTCATGGTCATCCGGCCGTCCTATCCTCCTTCCTGTAATCTCTCTGCTCAACTCCTCCTTCTGAGGTGTGAGGGTGCTCTTCCTCGCCTTAGACGACGGCTCTGTCCCCCGCTGCTGATAGAGACGCTTCCTTGGTGGCCACCTAGTCCCTTTCCCCGGTTGCCTTTGTGGGCGCTTGCCTTCCCGGGTGGTCGGCAAATAAGATCTGAAGATACCTCTAATCATCAGGCTATTCCAAGTTTATTAACATATTCGAAAATTAAAAACTTTAAACCCAAACCTTTTACACCAAAATCTCAGCACAAAACCTTTAGCTTTCTTATGTTTCATCTCAAAACTCTTGATCTTAAGATATCATTTTTTTAGGCCCGAATCATTGCATGCAACCAGAATGCTCTACGCAGCAACCCAATGTTAGCACCACCTCTGCATGCTGCAATCAGGATGAACGTCTGGCGGTGGGTTTTGGCCAAGAAGTCTCGCTACCTCATACCAGTTAAGTTCCTCTATGAACCTATTATTCCCTTTCTAATATTTCTGGAGCATCTCCGAACTCCTATAAAATCCCCTTCTAGTCATTATGAGGTTCCTTCTGTGTTGGTTGATAACTCTACCCCTCCTTTTATGACATGTGAGTACAATTTAGGTTGCAAGCATTACATGATGTCCCAATTGTATTTATTAGTCCACTTTTCCATGAATGTTCTCGCTTTGTTAAGATCCATATTGCATTGGTTTAGATATAATCGATATCATCTTTCCCAAAAAGATGTGAGTAGAAACTGGATTGCTGACCATGATGTTTCTTATTGTTATAATGGGGGTTACAACTATGTCCTATTTAACTTTGAATGGTTGAGTTTTATGCATGTTAGCCTTAGTATTTTGATTTGCCACCTCATCAATTATAAGTTTGAAAAGCAAAAGATTTGGTATCAAGCCCAGGGAATTATCCATGGTTCCCATGGAGATTGGGGCTATGGTGGTGTGATGTTTCTTTGCAGGTTCAAGGATGTTGAAGCATCAATTTTGATGCTGGCTGACTGTTTTAGCGAATATGGTGAGATGCCCATCACAACTCTTTCCTCCAACACTTGGTTGTTTCCCCATAAGAGTTTCCCTACTTTGTGTTGTGGAAGGCCGCACCAACACTTCAGAAACAAACTTTATCTCAAACTTACTCTCAAACTTTCTAAAAAATCTTATGAGACAAACTTCAAGCATTGCCACACCGGTCTCGTTAGGGACTTGGTGGCGGCATGCTGCACAAACCTCATTACCAAACCTCTACAAACAAAAGTTTCAACAAAGCTCCTAGCAACAAGTGCAAGACATACACTTAAATTTCAATGCAGGTCTCAAACCCACTGGTGGACTAAAACTGATCAAAGAAGCTAGCACGAGCACCTTCAAACCAGCAGGATTTACGTGAGGGAAGCTTGGATCTGTTTCAAACTTTCTGAATGTTTAAACAAAAACAGCAACTCTCCAACTGTAGATCTTAAACGATGTACTGTTGAATCTTGCACCATCTTACACTGTAATATGCTAAAAGCTCTTCTTAAATGGAATTTTTTATGATTAAAGTCGCATACTGGAATGTTAGAGGTTCTAGAAGGCCTCTCTTTTGGCAAGAAATAAACCATCTTAGAGCTACAAATCATCTTGATGCCCTTATGCTTACTGAAACTAAAGCTTCTGAAGCTCCGACAGATCAGATGATCAAAGCCTCGGGCTTTCACAAAGCTTTCAACATCAGTGCTAAGGGTTACAAAGGTGGCATCTATTTTCTCTACAAATCAAAATTTGAAGACCCAAGTATAGTTCTGGAACAATCTGACAGATTTCTCATGATCAAAACAATGGTGGACAAGCATGATTTCGCTTTACTGTTTGTCTATCCTCCATCTGTTGAATCAGAAAAAAAACTCTTTTTGGGAAGAAATTTTTTCGATAACCCACAAACACTCTCTTCCAGTTCTCATTATAGGTGATTTAAACGATATAGAAAACGATACAGAAAAAATAGGGGGTGCTACTCCATGCATATCTAGATTTAGACGATTACAATGTGTCAAGTATGAACTTGATCTCCAAACTATTCGCTACACTGGTTCTCCCTTTACTTGGAGAAAAAACAAATCAAACTTTAACAATACATATGAACGTTTGGATAGAATTCTGGCAAGTCAACAAATCTTCAATTGGTTTCCAAAGATTCATACAAAACATCATTCCTTCTCTGATTCTGACCACTGCCCAATTTCTCTAGAAATAGGATCTCGAAATCCTACTAAAGGCGCTCCATTTAGATTTGAAATGGCATGGACGACAATTCCTATATATGAATCTATGGTTCGACAAGTTTGGAGCAATAATTTTAATGGATCCCAAAGCTTTAAACTAATATTGAAACAAAAACTGCTAGAGTCAAATTATGAATTTGCAAAAACTGCTAGCGGTATTACTGGTTTGAGCAGTTTTTGTTTAGCGATATTACTAATCTATGGTTCGACAAGTTGTCTAGCGGTATTACTGGTGTAAATCTCAAACCAGTGATACCGCTAGACAACTTACTCATGCCGAGAGTCAAATTATGAATTTGCAAAATCGTTTACCTTGGGGTAACATCAGTAAACAAGATGAAGAAAAGTTAGCGAGATTAGAACTCAAGAGATACAGACTCTTAGAATGCAACCATAAGTTCTGGAAACAAAGGGCCAAATCAAATCATCTTCAATTTTCAGACAGGAACACGAAATACTTTCAAATAACAGCTAGAGTTAAAAGTTCAAAAAGACCAATTAAATCCTTCACAACAAAACAGGGCAATATCATTTATGACAATGACACTATCTCTGATCAAATCACAAATGAGCTATCGGAAAGATTTATAGGTTCTCATCAATATCAAGTTAACCCAGGCAATGTTTGGAACATTCAACCTCAAATAACGTCAGAGGAAAACCGAAACCTAATCTCTCAACCGACTACAGCTGAAATCAAAACTACTATATTTGAAATGGCAGAAGATAAATCCCCCGGCCCGGATGGTTTTCCCCCAGAATTTTATAAAAAATACAGGCATATAGTAGGATCCTCTTGTTGTCAAGCAGTCAAAGCATTCTTCCACTCATGACATTAATTGTTAGAGATAAACAAAGCCTTTATTGCTCTAATTTCCAAAACTGAGAACCCTACAACAATCAACCACTACAGGCCGATCAATTTATGTAACACCATTTACAAAGTAATCACAAAAATTCTGGCAAACAGGCTTAAACCTATTCTCCCTAAGCTCATCAACCCTTTTCAAGCAGCATTCGTAGAAGGTAGATCCATTCAGGATAATACCTTAATAGCTCATGAAATATTCCATAGCTTCCATAAGGGAAAAGGAAGAACTGGTTGGATGGCATTAAAACTCGACATGGAAAAATCCTACAATAAAATCAACTGGAGCTACATCAAAGCGATTCTTCATAAGTGTGATTTCCATCCTTTATAGATCAACTGGGTTATGATGTGTCTTACAACATCCTCCTTCTCAACTCTAGTTAGCAATTGTCCATGTAAACATTTTAAGCCTAACAGGGGAATTCGTCAAGGAGACCCACTTGCACCCTACATCTTTGTGTTAGTAATGGAAGGCCTAGCGAGAGAAGTGCACAAGGAAGCTTTGCAAGAGGATGCGTTAATAGGAATCAAACTCACCAAAAACGATAACCCTATACCCTTCCTTACTTTTGCAGATGACACAATTATTTTTGCCAAAGCTGCGCATACTAGTCTAAATACCATTCAAAATATGATAAACAACTTCTCCAACCTCTCGGGTCTCACTATTAATTATAGTAAAAGTTCTCTCCAATGCTCTAAGAATGTGAACCAAAACCTAGCGAGAGACCTTGCTTAGAGTATGGGAATTCCAATCTCGAGTACTCTTGAAAAATATCTAGGTATTCCGATGCTCAACAGCCGAATTAAAAACTCGGTTTTTGAGGAAGCTATACAAAATCTGAAAAAGCAACTGTCCAAATGAAAAGCCTCAAATCTGTCTCAAGCAGGCAGAGCCATCTTAATTCAAGCCAATCTAAGTTCCAAAACTAATTATTTGATGCAAAAAATTTTGCTCCCTAAAGGAATTCTTAATCAAATAGACCAAATAAACAAAAATTTCTTCTGGAATAAACTTCACTCGGAGAGATATACCCCTCTAGTAAGCTGGGATAACATCTGTAAGAGTAAAGCCCAAGGTGGATTGGGTATTAGAAAAGATGAAGACCTAAATATAAACCTCCAGTTTAAATTACTTTGGAAACTTTATACTAATGAAGATAATATTTGGGTTAGAGTCATCAAAGAAAAATATTTTCCTAATAGCAAAATCAGAGACAAACCAAATCAAACCACCTCTTGGCAATTTGGCAGACTATTATCTCTTAGAGAAAAATTCGAGAAAGGCCTCCTTTGGGTTATAGGAGACGGTAACCTCATAAATATTTGGAATGACCCTTGGGTTCCCAATACAAATCTCTAAACCTTCATGGGTAACAATGACCTGAACATGAAAGTCAACAATCTCTTTACCCCTCAAAAGCTCTGGAATAAGCCTCTCATCCAGAGTCTTTTCCCTCAAAATGTATCTAATGGTATTATATCCCTCAACATCCCATCATGGCAAGCCCAAGATAAGCTAATCTGGGAGCCTAATCCCACAGGAAAGTTCACCACCAAATCTGCTAAGAAATTTACCAACACCCATAACCACAACATAGAAAACCATAACTGGATATGGAACCTAAACCTCCCTCCTTGCCTTATAAACCTAGTATGGAAAATTAAAATAGATGCTCTACCCACGACCAGCATGCTTAATAGATACATCAACAGAGTACCAAACACATGTTCCCTATGTAACCTCATAAATGAGGATGCCACTCACCTCTTTACGGAGCGCTCCTTTGCAAAGGAACTAATAGCCCAATTTGAACAAGCAACATGTAAGCTCTTTCACAACCTCTACTTACAAGGTTCCTTGTGCGACAACATTAGTCAAATCAAGCAGACAAATCAGTTTTTTTGAAGACCTAGTGGTTATTTGGGAAATGATATGGGAAAGTAGAAACAAATTAATCTTTAAACATACAAGCCCTGGCACCTTTGGTAACATGATTAAGCGAATTAATAATAATATCCAAGATTGGAGAGAAACAAATCCCAAGAGTATTAATAAAGATATCAATAAGAGGAAAAAAAGGTCTAGATCTACATGGACTAGACCAGCAGGAGTCATCTACGAACTTAACGTAGATGGTTCTGTCAAACCCACCGACATTAGCCAGGTGGGAGGAATCATTCGTGATTCTACGGGCCATGTAGCTGAGATCTTCTACGAAGAAGTAGATAAAGGTACGATTATTCAAACTAAAGCAACAGTAGTGCTTATAGGGATGAAGGTAGCTCGAAGATTAGGCTTGAACAAGATCATTGTAGAAGGAGACAACCAAGAGCTGATGAGAATTCTATCTAAAGGAGGAGACAATAGATGGGAGATTATGCGACAAACAGAAGAAATCAAGATCATGGAAGCGGATTTCGAAAAGGTTGAATTCAATCACATCTACAGAGAAGCGAACAAAGTTGCATATTATATAGCCACTAGAGGTATCATTAGTGATAGATCTACAATCCCTTTTAATAGGGAACTTTGTACCATCATCCGTCAGGATGATCCAGGAGCACGTTTACTTTCTTTGTAATAGCTCTGAATGTTTGCCTACTGTAAAAAAAATAAGAATATAATAAAATAATCAATGTTATAAGATGCTGACAGTGATCTATACAACGAGTGTTCATTCCCATTTCCAGTGTATTCAATCAATCACACATTTGGAGGTTGAAAGTATTGCAATTGCTAAAGTCCTACCCAATTAAGAAGGAGGTATTCTAGATTTGGTATTTGGAATACAAACACCTTCTTAATTCTTTTTTGAAAAGATTTATTGGAAAATTCCGGTCGGGTTGTATGAAATAAGAATGGAAAAGGCAAAACGCTCCCATATATAGCGATTTCGACCTGGCACTAGCACCCTTCTGCCACATGAGCTGAGCCCATTAGCCCTTAACCGATCTCCTTCGTCCTGTCCTTAACCGGTACTTTCGCGGCCGCTGTGTGCCGCTGCTGGCCAACCTCTGATTCACCTCTAATGGTGACTCGGATGCCCGCCACCTTAGGCACGTCCTACGCAACCTCCCTTCGGTCCAGCCTCCTCCACCTCCCACCTGCACCGGCTTCTACCGGCTAGCCTCAAAGCGTTTTGCCCGCCGACACCCAACATCGCCGCCGTCACCAACACCCTCAGTTCTGCCAAGCACCCTCTCGGTTCACCACCGCCACACATCGTCCTACGTCGCCACACTCCGAACTCCGCTGGCTACACCGCCTTATTCTCCGGCTGACCTCCTCCGCAGGATGTGTTGTGAGCTGAATTTGTCATGTTTTACAGTAACTTTTATATCGTTTTCTGCATACATTGCATACATTTGGGTTGGATAGTACAGAATCTATGTAGTTTATGATTATTTGCCAAATTATGGAATCTACACCAGTTTCTGTTTAAATTCGCAGAATTCGGGGCGTTTTACAGCAATTCTAAGGAAGGTCAGAAAAGCTCAGAAAACCACTACAGAAGTCCAAGGTCAAAGAAGCAACGGAACCAGTCGAATCAAGTTGAGAGCCCAGGTTACTCGACTCCGGGACCAACCCAGCTCCGGGACCCTACTCGATCTCGAGGACCACCTAGTCGAGATCGACGAAGCCTAGACGCCACACCTAGAGTCGACAAGAGGAGGAGCTGATCGAGAAGTCGAGGACGAAAACGCCGAGCAGCTTTACTCGATCTCGAGGAGGCCTTGTCGAGATCGAGGAGCCACCATGCCCTAGTCCGAGTCCATGCCGAAGAGGAGTCCTCGACAACACCAGAGAGCCATCCTCGACCACAACCCTAGTCGATCTCGATGAGCCCTAGTCGAGATCGACGACGCCCAGGAGCCCAGATCCGAGCCATGTCGAGCGGAGCCACCCGAGAAGATCAGTCGACGACGAATCCTAGTCGATGTCGACGAGCCCTTGTCGAGGTCGAGTAGACCAGTTTCTGGAAACGCGTCGACGTGAGCAGTCCGAGTAGAGTTGGGATTCCTTGGGCACGAAGAAAGTCGAGAAGGCCGAGATTCTATCCAAATCTATCAATTTCTATCCATGGAAGGGAGAGCTATCAACATGAAGAGACTTACCTAGTTTAGATTTATTATTTTCCTTTTTAGATTTAATTCCTTTATCGCTTTTATTTATCATTAAGCCTTTTAGATATAATTTTAGATATAGATAGAAGATTCTATCCTTGATTAGCAAGAATAGAAGGCTATAAATAAAGCCCTAGGGGCTGGTTTTTCATTCATTCAATCATACAATTTTAGGGAGAGGTTAGTAGTTCCACAGAGAAGTTTTAGGAGTTCTAAAGTTTTTAGGGTTTTGGCATTCTGCGAAAGTTGATTGCCGGGATTGTAAAGGCTTTGAATATAGTTTAATGCAAGTTTCTTTTTATACATCAATGTCTGCTATTGCGATGAGGCGTGAGTAGTCCACCCACTTCTGGGGCTGGGGTGAGCCCGACGGTGGCCATGTAAGGAGATGCAGTAAAGGTCAGATATTTTTATGCAATTCGTCTTTTATCCCTATGAGCATGATTCTTTTGCGAAAGTTGAAGGTGATCCTTGTTTGTGTTATTGAAGCGAAAGTGATCTTAATGCAACTTGGATTAATTATGTGAAAAGGGTTAGTAACAATTAGGGTTTATGCGAAAGCCTCTATATGCCTATTTGTTAGTAACGAAAGTTATTTTGATGGAAAGCATGATCTTTTATGCCTTTATGTGTTACTTTGCATGGTTATCGTTGTGGTGTTGATACCCTGGCCTTGGAAGTCTTTTATTATATTGATTTATTTCTGTCGAAAATCTGAGTTCTGTGTTCGAATTTGCAATTTAAATTTTCTGTCTTTACAGTCGATATAGAGTAGAATCTTGTCGATCTCGAGTAGGACCTTAGTCGATATCGAGTTGGCTCTAGTCTAGGTCGAGTTGAGTTCTGCTTCTGTCGTCGATTTTCAGTTTCTGTCTTTATTATTCCTTGTCGATATCGAGTTACTGCTTGTCAAGATCGAGTAAAGTTGTTGTCTTGCTTTCATTCCTTGTCTTCGTTTGTTATTTCTGTTATTTGTTTCTTTGTTCCTTTTATTTCTGTCTTTTCTGCTGCTTATCTGTGAGAATCTGTTGCTACCTAAGAACTGCTGACGTGCTTCCTCGTGGATTCGATCCTGACAACCTTCTACTACAACGGGATGAAGTCTTGTATTTATTTGCTGAGACAAGGAAGTCAGTCTGAACTTTATTTTATATTTATTTCATACTTGACCATCCTCCTGCAACAACAGGATGCCCATGTA
This sequence comes from Persicaria tinctoria, assembly GCA_037127255.1. Lineage (NCBI taxonomy): Eukaryota > Viridiplantae > Streptophyta > Magnoliopsida > Caryophyllales > Polygonaceae > Persicaria > Persicaria tinctoria. Next base: position 23,031,704 of record JBANSL010000011.1, on the reverse strand, counting down.
GAAGCCTCCCCGAGACTTCGAAGCCTCCTACCCTCCCGTCGTCGACAACCTCGACGATGATTTGCTGGTTGTACCTCCTTGGTTTCCTCCGCCTTCTTCCCCCTCGTTCTTGCCTAGTGTATGTTCGAGGTTGTACTTGATCTAGGTCTTGTTAGTTTTGCGTTGTTTCAACGCTTTTGGGGAAAAAAAAATGAAAGGGACAAAAATCTTGTGGGCCTTATGGCCGTTATGGGTTCATTTCTAACCGCTTTCTGGTCTCTTAGCTTGATAATTGTTGTTATTTGCTTATTTATGTCTCGTCTTATACGTTTCCTCTATTTTGGTTTCCCTTGTGGTAGCCTTTACGATCTTGTTATCGTCCTTGAGAGTGAGATGGGTTTGACAATGGTTTGGCTAGAGTTTTTGGTCTGCGGGATGGTGTACTTTGCTTTTCTTGCTGTGATTCAGGTTTCATGTGAACGATGACTGGTTTGTCAAGCTTGTGGACGTCGTGGAAATGCGACGATGCCTGTTGATTATGTTTAGAGTCCATGTTGAGGTGTTCGCTAGTCATCCCCAGAGTTCTCTGTGTGCGTCTTCTCTTTGGCCAGTCGGTTCATTGGTCCTGCTAGCTTGTTGGTTGCAGTGAAGATAGCTTGTACTTTATTTTTGATCTTTCATTTATGTTATTTACTTCTTGTTATTTCTTTTCAGTCATTTGCTTATGTTATTTGTTTCAGGTTGTACATGATGGTTAGTCCATCTCCCAGCTTGTCCGGACTCTCGGTTCTTCTAGGAATTTCTTTCCTTGTATCAAAAAAAATGAACTAAGAATGGAATATGATTTTTTTTTTCAAAGTTATGTTGGTACTTCGCCTTCCTTTGTATTTGAGTTGCACATTGTGGCCGCCACCTATCAATAGGGGTGGACGCAAATTCCGCAAATCTCATCCCGTGACGTACGCATCACGTCCCGATCTCAGTGGGATTTAGAAAAAACAAAAAAAATTCAATCACTTCCCGCAAAAAATATGTGGGACGGGACGAGGGACGAGGATTACTTTCCTGCAAATCCTGTCCCGTCCCGCACATATATATTACGGTGTACATGGTCGGTAAATTTTAGGTAAATCAGTGTACGTATACAGTGTACACACACAATTTTGATGCATATATTGTACAAAACTACAAACACAAATTTTGATATGTATATGTATAAATACAGTGTACATGGCTAGCCACTTTAAGGTATATGTAAAATCATAAAATATATTAAAAAAATTATAAATTTGTAAAATATACATAAATTTTAAATTTTTTTTAGAATATTTTTATTAGAGGAACAAGACCCGTCACTACCCGGTCTCATCCCATCCCGTAAGAAATAAGACTAGTGCGGGATTAAAAAAAATTAGTGAATCCCGTCCCACTCTCATCCCTCAAAAAATACGTGAGACGGGACGCGGATTGACACCCATCCCGTCCCGTCCCACGCCCACCCCTACCCATCAATGTGAGATGTTACTTTTCTTTCAAATGCAACCTGTTTACTTCAGTTGACATCATAATCAATTTTTTAATCCAAGTATCTCAATATCTTTATAGCTCAACTATATTTTTTTATCGCTAAAGAACCGTGCCAAATTGGATTGATATTGAAAAGGGAGTTAATTCGGGTCGATTTTATTTTTGGGTTATTAGGTAGGAATTCACCTTCTTACACAAACTAAATTCTTGCTCTCTTTCCCTATATTTTAAACTGGTTGGTTTTTCATAGCCACACAGGCACCACTTTAGATTTAATGGAGTAACTTCATGTAGAGTTTGTTAAATTTTAATCATTGAATCCTAAATGAGTGGTTTAGATTTAAATTAGTTTAGCTATTTTTTAATTTATTTTTCAGGGTCGATAAATTTCTATAGGGTAATCCTATCAAATTTACTGAGTTCAATTCTACGGGATCCTGACCGGGCAGGCACACATCAATATGAGTTGTACATTTTCCCATTCCTAATAGATTAGTCCATGGGCACCGACCGAATATAAAAGCTCGTAAGAATCAAACCTCTCTCACGTATAAAAGGTAAAACATAGAGAGAGACATGAGGGTAAATCCATTTTTATCGGCCAAAAACTGTTCAAAATACTAGGCCTTTTAATATTAACATATTGTAAAAGTGGGAGGAGGGATACTAGGGAGATACTTAACAAGTATCGATACTAGAGGTTGAAAAAGCTTAAACGGGTGTATAGTGGAAGCTAATCCACAATTGCAGAGGGGGGGTGTTGTGAGCCTAATCTGCCATGTTTTATACCTATTTTTATATCGTTTTCTGCATGCATTTCATACATTTTGGCTAGAATAATACATAATTTGTTTAGTTTATGTTTATTTGCAATATGTGGAGGTCTACACAAGTTTTTGTTATATTTCGCAGAAATCGGACGAACTTTAGAGCTTAAAGGAAAGTCATGAAAAAGCTAAGGATGGTGCAGCTGGAGGAAAGCCCAATTTTCGACATTCATCATTTCAAATCAAGTTTTGAAGTCTTCATAAGAGTTGTAGCCCTCGAAAAGAGCTTTCCAACGCATGCTCATATGTGTCAATCCAACAAACGAGGAGTCGGAAAAGTGCATTTCAAGAACATAGCAGTATGCTTTGAAACTGCTGCAGTGGTCGATATCGAACTAGCCAAGTCGATATCGAGTTGCCCAAAATCGAGTCAAGATCCGGAATCGACCAGAAAACTAGAGAAGGGAAAATGCAAGTCGATATCGACCTAAGTAAGTCGATATCGAGTGACCATAAGTCAATTTTCATGCTGGAGTCCGAGATCGAGTCAAGAAGCTAAAAGAGGAAAGTTGCAGGTCGATATGGACTAGGCAAGGTCAATATCGAGTTGTGCCCATTTGGCCGATTTCGAGCTAGTCCGAGTTCTAATCAAAGTTCTATCCAAAGTCCAATGGAGATATCCACAAGATCAAATTCTATCAAGATCTATCAAGATGGAAGAGATATTTATCTACTTTAGATAAAGTTTCATTTGAGATTTATTTCCTTTATTTCCAATTTTAATCTTTAAGTATTTATATAGATAGATATAGATATAGATAGAGTTTCTTTCATAGATTTGCTTGGAATGAAGCCTATAAATAGAGCCTTAGGGGCTGAGTTTTATTCATTCAATTTCATAGACAATTAGTTACATAGAGAGAGTAGAGAGAGAAGACTTATGGCCGAGTGGAGCAAGAGAGGCGAGAGCGGATTTGGATTTGTTCGGTTGTAAGTCTTGTTTGAGTTTATTTAATGCAATTTAGTTCCCTTTTATTGTTGATGTCTTTCTTTATGATGAAGAGCGAGTAGTCATCCAACTTCTAGGGTCGGGGTGAGCCCGACGATGGCCATGTGAGGTGATGCGGTAAAGGTATAATCTTTTGATGCGATTTCGTCTTCTATCCCTACGAGCATGATTCTTCTGCGAAAGTTGAAGGTGATACTTGTTTGTGTTATTGAAGCGAAAATGATATTAATACAGCTTGGATTAATTATGTGAAAAATGGTTAGTAACAATTAGGGTTTATGCGAAAGCCTCTATCTTCCTATTTCTTAATAACAAAAGTTATTTGATGAAAAGGATGATATTTTATGCCTTTATGTGTTACTTTGCATGGTTATCGTTGTGGTGTTGAAACCCTGATCTTGGAAGTCTTTATTGTACTAATTTATTTCATAAAATTTCGGTTTTAAAGTTTCTGACAGTCGATATTGAGTTGGTTGCAGTCGATTTCTATACTCGATATCGAGTTCTGTGAGGTCGATATTGACCAAAGTTGCTGCCTTTGTGTTATTTTTCTGCTTTCTTCTGTGTTTTACTGTCTCTGCTGAGATTTGGAACTGAAAAAGCGGGCGCTGACACGCTTCCTCGTGGATCGATCTCGACTACCTTCTACTACATCGGGAGGAAGTCTTGTAATTAATTTGCGGAGATCAGGAAGTCGAATTTGAGATTTATATTTCATACTTGATTTTCCTCCTAACAAATTTGGCGCCATTGCATGGGAAGCCATCAATCGTGCCCTTTTTAGTTCTATTTCTTTTCTTTATATTTTTTTTATTTTTAGTTCCTTTTTACTTGCTTTTTCTTTTTGCTTTTAAGTTGCATGCGAAGAACTGATCACATGCCTAGAGACCCTATTCTTGAGCCTGACAGATTTTTCCACCTTCAGCAAAGGCTTAGGAGGAGACTCATGTCAACATCCGAGAACGAGAATGCGGGCCAGCTCACACCAGCACAGGAGCTTGAGCAACTCCGTTAACAGATTGAGGCACTCACCACCAGAGAAGCTGAACACGCCCGACGAGAGGCGGAATATGCACAGAAACAGCATCGGTGGGAGGCAAGCATAGATCGCGAGATCAACGCAAGAAGGGAACTTGAGGAGCGGATAGGGCATATCGCAGCCAACGCCAAGGAATATCTGCATCCTACTCTGGAAGTTCCATAATCATCGATCATTCTCCCTGCTATTAATTTTGAAATTCGTCCTTCTTTTCTTACTGAAATTAGAAGGAGTCAATTTAGGGGAAGAACTAATGAATGTTCTTTAGAGCATGTAACCACTTTTATAGATTTATGCGAAGTTATAGCTGATGGTGCTAGTCTTGAATATCTAAAACTAAGGGCTTTTTGTTGGTCCCTTGCAGGACTAGCCCAACAATGGCTCGAAGGATTGCCTGCGCGATCAATTAGCACTTGGAACGAACTACAAGACCTGTTCCTCAACAAGTTCTTTCCTCCTGCAAAGACAGCTGCTCTCAGACAACAAATCACGACTTTTGGACAAAAGCCAGGGGAACCACTAGCACAAGTATGGGAGCGCTACTAGAGGCTTCTGATATCCTATCCTATGCATGGATAGCCACCCTACGTCATCTAGGAGATCATCTTCAACTACCTAGATGCACCTACTAAGGATCCGATCAACAACTACACCAACTATGAGTATCTTGGATACACTCCACGCCGAGCATGGGAGGTATTTGAGACACTGGCCAACTACGACAACACCTATGGGACTTCTACGGCCACTTCTGACGAAAGGTATGAAAGGCCTGTCCCATCTATATCGTTGTATGTGCCACCTAAGGAGATTGATCCAGATGTCAGGGACCAGTTCCACAATGATCAAGTACGTTGCCTTACCAAACAAGTTAAATTCCTCTCTAAAGATAAACCTTGTTTGAAATGTGGGTCTGTAAGGCACAACACTACTGCGTGTCCACACATCGATCAAATACATCAAGGAGAGACCCACAAACAGGTAAGGTATGCTGGGGGACACTACCCAGGGCCGCATCAGAATCAGAACTGGAGCTACTATCGCCAGCCCCAGCATCAGAATCCCCCTCCCTACAGAGCCCTTGGTCACCCTGACAGAGAAGGAAAGAAGGATGACCTACAGGCCATCATTGAGGAAATGCGGAGGAACCATTCAGACACTAAGCAGTCTATCAATTCCATCTACACTCAGATGCATAGTGTCAACTCCAGGCTTGGGGAAATTGATATATGGCGGAAATCAATGGAGACTCAGATGGGTCAACTAGCAGCATCCATCCCTAAACAGTCAGGTACGCTCCCTGGATCTTCTGAACCTAACCCTAAGGGTAAATCTACAAGACAGGTGGCTGCCATGAACCTAAGGAGTGGGCGACAGATGCAAACGCCCGAGCCCAACACAGAAGGAGAAGTTGTAGGAGACTCCTCGACGTCGACCAAGCCACTCGACGTCGACCAGAACTTGCTCGACATCGACCAACATGAACTCGATATCGACCAGAATGCCACATCTGCCCCGAAGTCAACCACTCTTCTCGATCTTGAGGAAAACCAAGTTGATGTCGACCGGCCTTCTGCCCCTATCGACCACCCTTCAGCACCTCCACCAAAGAAAAAGTTGTCTTTCCCGATGAAATCTCCAAATGATTTGGAAGAGAAGAAGTTCCAACGTTTCATCAAGATGCTTCAAAGGCTTAATGTCACAATACCCTTCACAGAACTTCTTAATGAGATGCCATCCTATGTCAAGTTCCTTAAGAAGATCCTGAGCAAAAAGCGGTAAATGGCTGAGATCGCAGAGGAGTGCAGCCAAATGGACGTTCTTGAGAAAAGGCCAGATCCAGGTAAGTTTGCTATAACCATTGGATTTGGTCAATATAAATTTAATGCTTTATGTGACTTGAGAGTCAGTGTGAGTATAATGCCTTTATCAATCATGTCCAAGATTAAGATAGGTGCCCTAGAGCCTGTGGATGCTAAACTTTATATGGCGCACAACATGGTGGTCATCCCAACAGGCATGGTGGATAATGTACCAGTACAAGTAGGTAAGTTCTTTGTCGCTACTGATTTCTTAGTTATTGATATGGCAGAGGACCCGGCTTGTCCAATCATTCTAGGAAGGCTTTTCTTGGCGACGGTGGATGCCAATATAAGCGTAAGAAAGGGAGTACTCACTTTCAACATCAGCGATGAGGTAATTGAGTATTTCTTTAATAAAATTGAAAGGCATACATGCCCCATGGAAGAGGTCAAGTCCATATCAGACAGGTACATCACTTGTGGGGAGCCTAAGGTAAGAAATATGACTCCCGAGGAGCTAGAAAAGAGGGATATGGAAGCCCATGTGGAGGAGATCATGGCCATTCTGAACGATGACACATAGGATCTACTTGGCATCGACCAAGGTAAGTCGACGTCGACTAATTATTTTTTGGATGCCTTGACATTATTCAAGTATGGGGTCGAAGTCGACCAGAGTTACTCGACGTCTAGTAACATGGTCGACGTCGGCCAAACTCAGAGCCCTCCACCTACAGCAGCAGCGTCGAGCAAACAACTCGAAGCCGAGGACTCCTCGACATCGACCAACTTGGTCGACGTCGACCAAAACCCTACTTCCTCGACTTCTCCTTACTCGACCAGTAGTCCACCAGACGAGCCGAATTCCTCGATGTTGAGTAACCTTACTCGAAATCGACAAGAACAGAAGGTTCTCGAATCCAATTCTGCGAAGATAAGCCAAGGTATTGACATCTCTTCTCCTATTTCTATTAATGATTTATCTATACATGGGAGAGGTTTGCCTTGGTATGTGCAATTATGCAGGATTTCCAATGATGAACCTAAGGAGTATGAAGTTGGAGACAAGGTCTATGTTTCCAAATCAAATTATCATTGGTTCCCCAAAAATTTCAAGAAGAAGAAGATGGGTCCCTTCACGGTGAACAAGATCCATTCAGGAGGACTACAACTGATGGACAAGAATGGAGTCATGTTTGAAGCCCAAGCTACATGGGCCCTGCAAATGCCACCTTCAGCTTAATGGAGAAAGTCGGTCTAGCAACTATAAAGTCTAGAGCTTGGACGAGGAAGAAAACAAGGAGTCGAAATCGAGTACAATAGGTCGATATCGACCATGACTACTCGATATCGACTAGGGCCAGCAGCAAGGCACTCGATTTTTGACACCCTGCACATCTGTCTAGTGAGTTTCTTTCTTTACCCTTGTTTTTTATGCAGTGAGGACACTGTAATGTTTATGTATAGGGTGAGGGAAGGGCTTACTTTGTGGATATTTGACATATTTAACATTTTGTGTGCATATTTAAAGTTTATTTCTTGAATTGCTTATACATGGCTATTTTGGAATTCATTATTGAAATCTATATGCTTACATGCATGTTTTCCAAAGTTTATAAAAATGACCCCCATTGAAAAGTTTTGATAAAGTGTCACTCGACGATGCAAAATTGGATTCATTAGAGATATAGCATGAAATTGCCTAGTAAAGGGAAGTCACAATTAAGTGCACATTTTTATTGAAAACCATGAAAGGATGTAAAATTTGATATTGCTTTTGACATGTTGCGTGATAAAAGAATGGAGGACTTTATATTTCCATATATGCTCATATGTTGATAATCCTAACCTTACCTTTGCTTATGCATCACAAAAGTCATATTATGCCTTATTTCATATTTTGCTCCACCTATTCTAAATATTGCCCACTATTTACCTTATTTCTTATCCGGGGATTATGTTGAGAATGATGTCATATTCTGGAGATTATTATATGGTGTTTGTGTTGTTACCATATTTGGAGTTTGGCAGGAAATTGAAAATATATGGAAAATTTAACGAGTGAGAAAAAATTCGATCACCTCGGGAGATAAAGGTAGATCGACCCTGCCCGCTGAGATAATAGTTCGGCGAGATGGGACACCAAGGTGAGGAGTCTAAAGCACTAAGTATCCAGGGCCATTCATGACACCCATATTTGCGACTCGGGAGAAGGCAGTGCTGAGGTTAGAGAGGTAAAAACATAATATTGAAAAAAGCAATGAGCGATGAGAGAGAGGTGAGAAATCAAAGGAAGAAGGAATGTGGTATGAAAATTTGGAAATTACTCCATTTCGCCAGATTATTAGCACCACATGGCCAAAAATTTGACCACCTTTAGCCTTTTACCAATCTACTCCTTCATGAGCTTAAATTAAAGTCCTCTTGATTATTAATGCTTTATCACGAATGAAATGTTTTGCATAACCCTCCTTTTGTGAGTTGATGTTGCTTTTTAATTGCACATGCAAGGATTTGTGACACTAGTTCCTTTTCGAGGATGGTAATTGATTGCAGGGACATATAACAAATGAATCTAAGATGTTGACAATTTGAATTCTTCCCCTGTATGACAATTAAAAGCATTGCTTGAGGACAAGCAAGCTTAAGTATAGGGTGTTTGTTGTGAGCCTAATCTGCCATGTTTTATACCTACTTATATATCGTTTTCTGCATGTATTTCATACATTTGGGCTAGAATAATACATAATTTGTGTTGTTTATTTTTATTTGCAATATATGGAGGTCTACACAAGTTTTTGTTATATTTCGCAGAAATCGGACACACTTTGGAGCTTAAAGAAAAGTCATGAAAAAGCTAAGGATGGTGCAGCTGGAGAAAAGCACACTTTTTTCCATGCATCATTCCAAATCAAGTTTTGAAGTCTTCATGAGAGTTGTAGCCCTCGGAAAGATCTTTTTAACGCATACTCATATGCGTCAAACCGACAAACGAGGACTCGGGAAAGTGTGTTTCAAGAACAGAGCAGCATGTTAGAAACTGGTGCAGAGGTCGATATCGACCTAGCCAAGTCGATATCGAGTTGCCCAAAATCGAGTCAAGATCCATAATCGACCAGAAAAGTGGAGAAGGGAAAATGCAGGTCGATATCGACCTAAGCATGTCTATATCGAGTGACCAAAAGTCGATTTTCATGTTGGAGCCCGAGATCGAGTCGAGAAGCTAAAAGAGGAAAGTTGGAGGTTGATATCGACTAGGCAAGGTCGATATCAAGTTGTGCCCAGTTGGCCGATTTCGAGCTAGTTCGAGTTCTGATCAAACTTCTATCCAAAGTCCAATGGAGATATCCACAAGATCAAATTCTATCAAGTTCTATCAAGATGGAAAAGATATTTATCTACTTTAGATAAAGTCCCCTTTGAGATTTATTTCCTTTATTTCCAATTTTAATCTTCAAGTATTTAGATAGATAGATATAGATATAGATAGAGTTTCTTTCATAGATTTGCTTGGAATGAAGCCTATAAATAGAGCCTTAGGGGATGAGTTTTATTCATTCAATTTCAGAGACAATTAGTTACATAGAGAGAGTAGAGAGAGAAGGCTTGTGGCCGAGTGGAGCAAGAGAGGCGAGAGCGGATTTGGCTTTGTTCGGTTGTAAGTCATGTTTGAGTTTATTTAATGCAATTTGGTTCCCTTTTGATAACTCCACTCTCTTCATGAAAATCGGAATTAGTTTCAAAGGCTTTGATACACAGTTTGTGTCAAAGGTCTTGAAGCCTCAGCTGTATTGATGAAACACAAAACCTGTACTTTATTATATTATGTCCGGATATTATTATATGTAATTATATGCTTCCAGATATTACTATATATGCACTAACATTTCATGAAGCTTTTTCGAATTATATCTCCTTCCTTAAAGCTTGAAGTTGAGAAGAATAAAATCGGAGATCATGGCTTCAGAGTTTCCAAGAATAGAAGATCGTGAAGAATCCATCTCAAGCCATGATCTGCTCTAGCCATTGGTGAAGATCCTTAGGCACTGATTTGTTCATTATAAAGAAAAGGAAGAAGGGAAGACAACAACACATTCGTTGAACACAAGCATTCATACACTCAAGCCTTCAAGTCAAATCTGTCTTCCTCGTGTGCTCTCTGCTAGTTCTTAAGAGTAATTTATTTAGTTTCAAAGCATTTGAGAGTTACACAGTGAGCTTATAGGATATATTTCGAGCGAGTGTTATACTCGAGAGTTTTTATCTCAGGAAGTGGACACTAGGCGATTGATTCACTAAGTGTAAGAGGATTGTACTAGATAGCTGAGAGAGGTGGGGCTCTTCTAGATTGGTCTAGGACTCCAACGGAACGTGAGTTGAATAGATTGCAATTGTATAAGAGAGGCTTTTCGGTGAGCTATTAGGATCCTATGTCTTGTGAATCAATAAAAGTCGGTTGAATCCTAGGGTTGTGGAAGAACCCTAGGCGGGGACGTAGGCCAAGTTCGTGCCGAACCTCGTAAATAATTCATTGCGTCCTTTACTTATTGTTTTACCTTATTTCCGCACTTGTTTCAAATTGTATAACTCTTTTGTGATTCAAGTTTTCTAGAGGAATAAATTAAGACTAATCTCAAAGGGTTTTGCAAACGTTTCAAAAGTCTTGAGATTATCAGCGAAAAGTTGGCATACTCTATTCCCCCTCCCCCCTTCTAGAGTATCTTTATATTACTTTGTTATACATTATCTAACCTTCAATTGGTATCAGAGCTTTACTCACTGCTTTCGATCTAACAATCTTGTGAGTTTTGATCATGTTTGGTGAAGCAAGCGGAGGATTTGCACAAGGGAGGTCTACCAGTAGACCACCACTCTTTGTTGGAAACAACTTTGTCCACTAGAAATCATTGATGAAGATGTTCATTATAGATGAAGATCTGGAACTTTGGAACATTATAGAGAATGGTCCGAAGGTTCCAGTGAAAGACGGACCAAATGGAACAAAGATTGCAAAGACTGAGGCTGAATACATCCAAGCGGATCTTGAACTCGTCTCCAAAAACTACAAGGCTATTAAATTACTTTATTGTAGTTTTAGCACTGGTGATTTTAACCGTATTTCATCTTGTAGGTCATCTAAAGAGATTTGGGACAAGCTGGTTGTCACTTACGAAGGAACTAGGCAGGTGAAGGACACCAAGATCAGTATCTTCCTTCGAAAGTATGAACTTTTCAAAATGAAGCCTGATGAGCCTATCAAGGCTATGTTCACACGGTTCACGGAAATCACCAACAACCTTGACTCTTTCGGCAAGAGCTTTAAGAACGTTGAGAAAGTGAGAAAGATATTGAGGTGCCTCCCAAAAGAAAAATGGGGTCATAAAGTAACAACCATAGAGGAAGCCCAAGATCTCACCACTCTGCCGCTTGATGACTTGTTTGGGAAGCTGATCACACATGAGATGATTCTCAATGAAGACAATGGAGAACTTCCAGCAAGTACTAAGAACTTGGCGCTCAAGTCTAAGAAGGATGAGCCCAAAGATGTGTCTAATTTTGAAGATGAGGATGATCCTTTTGCTCTTATCAGAAGAGGCCTTTGTCGAATCCTCAAAATGAAGAAGCAATTCAACAACAAGGACGGATCAGAGTCTTCTAAATTTTGAGGTAAATCTCAATACAACAAATATGACAAGAAGACTAAACCTTTGTCTTGTTTTGAATGTGGTGAAACAGACCATCTTGTGAAAGACTGCCCTCAAAAGACGAAGAGCCAGTCCATGAAAGGTGATAGATGGAAAAAGAAAGCCATGGTGGTAACTTGGAGCGATTCTGACTCATACTCCGATGATGAGAAGGCCAATGTATGTCTTATGGCCTCAGGAGATGAATCCCACGATGAGAAGCTTGAGGTAACTGTAAGAGAGCTTATGACAAGTCTAAAAGAGGTATTATCGGAATTCCTTTCTAATATGATTGCCAATGAAGAGAAACTTATTGTCCAAACTAACAGTCTTATCAAGAAAACCGTGGACCAGGAAAGAACTATTGAGGATATGTCTATGAGGGTCTAAAGTCTTGAAGCTTCTTATTCAGGTCTTGATATTAAAGTCAAGACTCTTGACTCAGAGAAATCTGAACTCAAGCAAGATTTCTCCTCTCTAAGAAGTGAACATCATGACTTAGAGAACGAGAAGATCTCCCTGAATAATAAGATTCAAGACCAACAGACAACCCTCATAAGTTTTACCAAATCCAAAGGCACTCTTGATAGGATGTTGGGTGAGCAACAAAGTTCTCTAAACAAAAGTGGTATTGGTTACAATCCAAGGTTTTTAAAAAAGCAGCACACTACCACTTTTGTAAAGGCAAAAGGAAGCAGAACCTCTCATATATGTCACCACTGTGCGAGAAAGGGACATGTAAAAGAGACCTGCCCCTATAAAAGAAAGGATCCACATATCATTCGCAATACATTTCCTGTTCATTTGAGAAAAGAACGGATAACGCAAGTTTGGGTCCCCAAAGACATTATTTTACCAAATATGGTTTATCCCAAAGGTTGATGTTTGGTTTCCAAGAGATCACCAAGGTGAAGGAACAAAATTGGATTATTGATAGTGGATGCTCGAGATATATGAGTGGGAAGAGTTCTCTCTTTCATGATCTAAAGAAGCAATCCACTAGAACAATCACTCTTGGTGACAAAGGAAAGTGTGACATCGTTGGTATTGGTAGTGTTGGGAGTGATCCTAACCATAATATTAAAAATGTTTATCTTGTTAATGGTTTGAAGTATAATTTTCTTAGTGTTTCTCAACTATGTGATAGTGGTAATGATGTTGGATTTAACAAGAAAAGATGTCTAGTGCGCAGAGAAGATACAGGTGAAGTAGTTCTAACTGCATATCGTTATAACAACATCTAAGCTGTGAATGTTGAACAAGTGGCACAAGGAAGCTTAACTTGTCTAAAGGCTTTGACGGACGATCCAAAGCTCTGGCACAGGAGACTCGGTCATGTGAGCCCACATACACTACAGAAGCTTGTGTCCAAAGGGCTTGTAAGAGGACTACCTGAGATGGACTTCAAAGGTATTGATATGTGCAAAGCATGCACACAAGGTAAACAAACACGTAGCTCTTTCAATCCCAAAAAGGTTGTAAGTTCCTCTAGACCCCTTGAACTTTTACATATGGATTTATGTGGTCCTATCTGAGTCAAATCTCCAATGGTAAAAAGTACATGCTTGTTGTTGTTGATGATTTTTCTAGAGATACTTGGGTTGCATTTTTAAAATAAAAATTAGAGGCCTTATTTGAGTTTTCAAAACTTTGTAAGGAGTTGCAAACTTTGAGAAACGAGCCCATAGTGTCAATTCGAAGTGATCATGGTAGGGAGTTTGATCAACTTCAATTTGATTTGTTTTGTGCTAAATATGGCATCTCCCATAATTTTTATGCTCCTAGGACACCTCAACAAAATGGGGTTGTGGAACGTAAGAACCACACCCTAGAGGGCATGGCCAGGACTATGCTTTTAGAAAATACATTACCTAAAACCTATTTGGCTGAAGTTGTTAACACAGCTAACTATATTTTGAATCGGTGTCTTATTCGTTTCATCTTAAAGAAAACTCCTTATGAACTTTTCAAAGGCCGCAAACCACTTATATCATATTTTAAACCCTTTGTCTATACTTGTTTTGTTCATAACATTGGAAAGGATAACCTTAGGAAATTTGATGCGCGTAGTGATGAAGGTATATTTCTTGACTACTCCACAAGTAGCAAAGCTTATAGAATCTTCAACAAAATGACCAAGTTAGTTGAGGAAAGTGTACATGTTATATTTGATGAATGCAATGACGGTTCTTTGAGTGAAAGTGTTGCAGGTTTAGATCTTAACATCCATACAGAGAACGAGGATGGCGATGATGCGGCTACTAAAAACACAGAGAAAAGGAACATGCAGGAACAGATTCTCAATACTGAAGAATTGGCCCAAGGTGTTGAAGAATCATCCAAAGACCTTGGTGACCAATCCAAAGGTGTTGAAGCGTCAGAAACTGTTGTAACTGAACCTAACAGAACCACGGAGTCAGATGTACCACAAATCAATCCTACTAGTGTGACAAATCAAGGAGCTGAGACTAGCAAACGAAAATTGAAATACTCTTCATCACACTCATTAAAGGTATCATCTCTGACCTTACATCTAGTGTTCAAACTCGTTCTAAACTTAAAGATCTTTGTGCTTTTCATGCGTTTGTTTCTCTTATAGAACCAAAGAAGGTACATGAGGCCCTTCAAGAGCCAGACTGGATCATTGCCATGCAAAGTGAGCTTAACGAATTTGAAAGAAACAAAGTCTGGACTTTGAAGCCTAGGCCAAAGCATCAATCAATCATTGGCACACGTTGGGTATTTCGGAACAAGCTAGATGAGAATGGTAAGATCGTGAGGACCAAAGCAAGGCTTGTTGCTCAAGGCTACAATCAAGAGTAAGGTATTGACTACGAGGAGACTTTTGCTCTCGTAGCCAGGCTTGAAGCCATTCGCATTTTATTAGCATTTGCATCTTTTATGGGCATAAAGTTATATCAAATGGATGTCAAGTGTGCTTTTCTTAATGGTTTCTTAGAGAAAGAAGTCTATGTGGCTCAACCCCCAAGTTTTGAAAGTTCGGAATTTCCTAATCATGTTTACAAACAAGACAAAGCGCTATATGGTTTGAAACAAGCCCCAAAAGCTTGGTACGAGCGCCTATCAAAATATCTTTTAGAAAATGATTTTAAAAGGGGGTTGATCGACAAAACTCTTTTTATCAAGACCAAAGGAAAGGATATTTTGGTTATTCAAAATATGTTGATGATATAATGTTTGGAGCTACTAACACATATTTGTGCAAGGAATTTTCTGACATTATGTGCAGTGAATTTGAGATGAGCTTGATGGGAGAACTCGACTTCTTGGAATTACAAGTTCATCAATCTAAGAAAGGGATCTTTGTCAACCAAAGCAAGTACACTAAGGATCTCTTGAAGAAGTTCAAGATGGATCAATCCAAAGCAGCCAAGACACCCATGAGCGCAACCTTATCTCTAGATCAAGACAAGTCTGGGAGGAGTGTCAATCAAAAGGAGTATCGAGGGATGATTGAATCTTTATTATATCTTACGGCTAGTAGACTTGACATCATGTTTAGTGTTTGCATGTGTGCTAGGTTTCAAGCTGACCCTAAAGAATCTCACCTCGTGGTTGTGAAGAGGATCTTTCGATATCTCAATGGCACTAATAAGCTTGGCTTATGGTACCCAAAGCAAAAAGATTTTACATTAATCGGGTATTCTAATGCAGATTTTGCAGGCTATAAGGTGGATAGGAAGAGCACGTCAGGATGTTGCCAATTCTTAGGAGCATCCTTGATTAGTTGGCACTGAAAGAAACAAAACTCAGTTGCTCTATCCACTGTCGAAGTCGAATATATAGCAGCTGGAGCATGTTGCTCCCAAATCCTTTGGATAGCTCAACAAATGAGAGATCTTGGCATCAACCTCAAAGGTATTCCCATTAAGTGTGACAATACAAGTGCCATATCAATCACAAAGAATCTTGTTCAGCATTCAAGGACCAAACATATTGATGTAAGACATCACTTCATTAGAGACCATGTCGAAAAAGGTGATGTGTCCATATCTTTTATTTCAACTGATTATCAATGGGCTGACATTTTTACTAAGCCTTTGGCAGAGGACAAGTTCACCTTCATTAGACGTGAGATCGGAATGCTTAACAGGGATGCACTTTCGTAGGGGGAGCTTTCCCTTTACGAAAGATAAATTCTACTCAGTGTCAAGACCTTTGAGAATTATGTCAAAGATTGTGAGCTGAATGGTAGAGCACATATGAGGGATCATATATTTGGTTAATATCTTATTAGATATTTGATCAAATATTGTTTTTATGATTTTTAATCTTCTTTTTATAGTACACATCTTATTTTCAGAAAGATCTTATATTCGAGTATTTTTTATTTTTGGAAAATATATTTTCGGATTTATTCCCTCTAGAATTGAAGTGTGACAAGATGGTTTGAAATTTGAATTGTTTTGGAAATCAAATATTTTCAAAATGGCAGTATCATGATTACCCTCATTGGAACCCTAAACCCGTCCCATCAACTTAACCATCTATCTTTTTAAACCACAAACCTTACCCGATTCTCTCACCTCTCCAGATTTGCCTAAACCCACTTTAAGACTTCTTATTCAACCTCTCAACCTTTCTGGAACCCTAGCCGAATCTCATCCATGGCACCCAAATCCAAGAAGACCTCCACACCCAAACGCCTTGCCGCTACCCCCAAGGGACGCCAGGCCATTGTTACTTCCCCTCAACCCGAACCTACTCCTCAAGCCATTGTCCCAGCTACTGTTTAGAGCACCGTCCCTAATAGCTCCATTGTTGAAATCAAGCGTTCCCTAAAGCGCCCGACGAAGAAATCACTCAGTGCTAAGCAAAAAGGGAAAAGGAAAATCATTGCTGAGGAAGAGGAGGATCTTGATGCGATTTTGGAATGAGATGCTGCTAAATAGGCCGAGGAAGAGGCCCAGAGGAAGAAAAAGGCCGAGGAAGAGGCCGAGCAAGCAAGGAAAATAGCCAATGAGGAGGCTGAAAAAGCCAGAAAGGAGATCGAGGAAGAGGCCCTAAGAGCTGCTGAGAAGGAGGTTCCCACTGAAGAGGAACCAAAGGAAGAGGAAGAGGAGGACGACGAGACTGCAGACGACAAGGATGCTGAGGGAGATGACGTTGAAGGGTCCGCTGAGGACTCGGGGTCTGAGGATGAAGAGGATGAGGAGCCAGAACCTGTTCCCTCTCCTTCTCCTCCTCCTCCTTCTCAGAAGAAGCGCAAAGCCCCTACAGCAAAGCCTCCATCTCCCAAGCGCACAAGGAAAGGCACTCTCAGAAGCCTTGACGCGCCTGTGAAGATGACTTCTCCCACAAAGACTCGCAGGAAGAACGCCGATCCGCCTGCATTTATCCAGGTAAACCAATCCTTGCCCTCCTCTTGGTTTGAAAATGCAGAGATGGCTGGAAAGTGGGTAGATGAGTTTAGAACTCGTAAGATATGTTGTTCTGATTTCATTGATCTTGAGTTTTTGGAAGCTTTGAACCTACCATGCATCTCTCTCCTCAAACAAACCCCTGCCTGGACCCTTCTGAACCTTTAATCTGCGTATTACCCCCAACTCACCCGCCTGTTCTACATAAACCTAAAAGCCAAACACAATGCTGATGGTTGGTCTTTGGAATCAGTCGTTAAGGGAGTTAGGATCTCTTTCAACTCCATTGACTTTGCTGATTTCATTAGCCTTCCTAGACCTTGTCCACCATTTCCTGAAAATCCCATAAAAGAACAGTGCATTGCTCTTGCCCGATCCAAATATCTTCTTCCCGAAGCATCCAACAGCACCACAAAACAGCTTACCCACTCGTCCCTTACTCTCGAGGCAAAAATCATCTTCAACATCATTGTGAGATGCCTCTTACCCCGAATAAACTCTGGCTCCCTCCTAACTGATAATGCTATGGTTCTTTTATACCGAATCTTGAATGGCCATGATCTTGATCTGGCCAATACCATCCTAGGATCCATTGCTCACACTCGCAAAGCCAGAAAAGGAACTCCCCTCCCTCTTGCCAACCTATTAACCTATATCTTCAAAGCTTCTGAAATCGATTTCAAAAATGAAGAACAACAGCATCATATGGGTAAGTTCGACTTCAAGAGCTTTGAGAAGATTGGCCTCACTCAGTCCCTCCCAAGGGACTTGGAGTCTTGCCTCTCTCTCAAAAACTCTTCCCACTGCCTCTGCCATTGATGAGCGCATGGATAACCTAGAGTTGGGCTTGGAGGAAGTTCGCATGGATATCAAGGAGCTGCATAGAGAGTTTTTGCTGGAGATGAGCGGGGTGTCTAAGTTGTTGCACAGTCTGAGGTTGCTGCTCACGGATGATGCCCCGGATGATGAATCTTAAACCCTACCCTACCCTACCCTACCCTAACCCCTCTTTTGAACACTTCTGGTTTTTGGATACTGCTTTAAAACTTTTGGTGAATGTTTTACCTCCTCCCTTTGTTGAAAGACAAAAAGGGGGAGATGATTTCATGTTTTGTTTTTGGTTGGATATTTCACGCTTTAAAATTATGATCCAAAATTTGTCTAACATCATGCAGGTACTTAGTCCGATTTTACTTATGATATATTTGCTTGACTAAGTTGCAGGAATGCACAAGTTTTGTCTTTCATCATGGGGGAGATTGATAACTCCATTCCCTTGATGAAAATCGGAATTAGTTTCAAAATCTTTGATACACAGTTTGTGTCAAAGGTCTTGAAGCCTCAGTTGTGTTGATGAAACACAAAACCTGTACTTTATTATATTATGTCCGAATATTATTATATGTTATTATATGCTTCCAGATATTATTATATATGCACTAACATTTCAGGAAGCTTTTTCAAATTATATCTCCTTCCTTAAAGCTTGAAGTTGAGAAGAATAAAATGGGAGATCATGGCTTCAGAGTTTCAAAGAATAGAAGATCGTGAAGAATCCATCTCAAGCCATGATTTGCTCTAGCCGTTAGTGAAGAACCTTAGGCGCCGATTTGTTCATTATAAATAAAATGAAGAAGGAAAGACAGCAACACATTCGTTGAACACAAGCATTCATACACTCAAGCCTTCAAGTCAAATCTGTCTTCCTCGTGTGCTCTTTGCTAGTTCTTAAGAGTCATTTATTTCGTTTCAAAGCATTTGAGACTTACACAGCGAGCTTATAGTATATATTTCGAGTGAGTGTTATACTCGAGAGTTTGTAACTCAGGAAGTGGACACTAGGCGATTGGTTCACTAAGTGTAAGAGGATTGTACTAGATAGTTGAGAGAGGTGGGGCTCTTCTAGATTGGTCTAGGACTGCAAGGGAACATGAGTTGACTAGATTGCAATTGTATAGGAGAGAGGCTTCTCGGTGAGCTATTAGGATCCTAAGTCTTGTGAATCAATAAAAGCCGGTTGAATCCTAGGGTTGTGGAAGAACCCTAGGCGGGGACGTAGGCCAAGTTTGTGCCGAACCTCGTAAACAATTCATTGCGTCCTTTACTTATTGATTTACCTTATTTCCGCACTTGTTTCGAATTGTATAACTCTTTTGTGATTCGGGTCTTCCAGAGGAAAGAATTAAGACTAATCTCAAAGGGTTTTGCAAGCGTTTCAAAAGTCTTGATATTATCAGCGAAAATTTAGCATACTCTATTCCCTCCCCCTTATATAGTATCTTTATATTACTTTGTTATACATTATCGAACATTCACCTTTTATTATTGATGTCTTTCTTTATGATGAAGAGTGAGTAGTCACCCAACATCTAGGGTTGGGGTGAGCCCGACGGTGGCCATGGGAGGTGATGCGGTAATGGTACAATCTTTTGATGCGATTTCGTCTTCTATCCCTACGAGCATGATTCTTTTGCGAAATTTGAAGGTGATCCTTGTTTGTGTTATTGAAGCGAAAGTGATCTTAATACAACTTGGATTAATTATGTGAAAAAGGGTTAGTAACAATTAGGGTTTATGCGAAAGCGTCTGTCTTCCTATTTGTTAATAACGAAAGTTATTTGATGAAAAGCATGATCTTTTATGCCTTTATGTGTTACTTTGCATGGTTATCGTTGTGGTGTTGAAACTCTGATCTTAGAAGTCTTTATTTTACTTATTTATTTCATAAAATATCGGTTTTAAAGTTTCTGTCAGTCGATATTGAGTTGGTTGCAGTCGGTTTCTATACTCGATATCGAGTTCTGTGAGGTCAATATCGACCAAAGTTGCTTCCGTTGTGTTATTTTTCTGCTTTCTTTTGTATTTTACTGTTTCTGCTGAGATTTGGAACTGAAAAGGTGGGCGCTGACACGCTTCCTCGTGGATCGATCCTGACTACCTTCTACTACAGTTAGAGGAAGTCTTGTAATTAATTTGCAGAGATCAGGTAGTCGAATTTGAGATTTATATTTCATACTTGATTTTTCTCCTAACAGGGGGGACACGTGTCGCTTCCTTACTGGCTGCAGGGATGGGAGGCTGATGGAAGCCAAATGGCACTAATGGACGACCGAGATTGTGGATGGGCATTTTGTGTTTTACGAATTAAAATCAAGTTTTCGGTAAAAAAAAATATGTAAAAAATAAAAATTACCACAATACTAGATTCATTTTTATCTAAATATAGACCTCAATTTTGAATATATTTGACTTATTCTTAAAAAAAATCTCTTTGATTATAAATATGCAAAATATAATCCAAAAAATTAAATTATAATTATGGAATAATAAATAATGCAAGAGCCTCTATACATGGCTTTAGGGGCATTTAAATTTTGAGAAAATTTATGCCGAAGGCACAAATTTTCGCCCTAATTTGAGGAGTGTCCTAGTTTTTGTAAAAATTAGTGGAATGTCCACTTTTCTAATTTCGGATCTTTATTTTACGATATTACCCTCCCTTCTATTATACCGTTGTTCAACCCAGAATCCCTTATTTGTGAATCTCGTCCCTCTCGATTCATCCTCCTCATCGCTCCTCCATCAATGGCGACGTCGCTAATGGTCTTCCCCTCTCTCCTTGCCTCACCTCCATCAAGGTCGCCGATCGGATCGAGAAGCGCCTGGCCATCGAAGACGGTGTTGTGGATGCATTTATGTCACCTTAAACCTCTTGTTCTTAATTTTTTCTTGTGGCTGCATTTTGTCAGCAGCCTCCCATGTCTTGTTCTTAATTTCATTGAATCATTGGTGTCAGCAGTAATAAAGAGAGGGATAAACGTCCAGATCAGTAAATGATGTTTGTTGCATGTTTTGTTTTCAGATTAATTATTTTGCTTACTAATAATTAAGAGGGAAAAATAATGTTGACATCTAGATGAATAGGTTACTGTTTTTATTTTTTATTTTTTTTGGAGTGAGTATTTCTTTGAAATTGGTGTTTGGGTATGTTTGAATGCTGACATCTTCGGGCTCTTGTAGTTGTGAAGCTTTAATCTCTCTTTCTGATGCTTAATCTCTTTTTTTTCCTGATTTTACTGGTGTTGCAAACTTGGACTCCAATTTTGTTACAGAGGACCACTTGCGACAAATTTTCAGTCCATATGCAGAACTTGTTCATATTAAAATAGTTGGGGGAAAGCGATGTGGTTTTGTCTAGTTTGTCAACAGGTATGCGAATCGCTTCAAGCAAATTATTGGTAAAATTTAGATGTTACACCTGAACTAATAAATTATCCTCCTGGTTTTTGGTTCTGTAGAAGCTCTGATGAGGAAGCTATAATAATTCTGAATGGAACTCAATTAGCAGGGCAGAATCTTAGACTGTCATGGGGACGTAGCACGTCAAACAAACAAGTTAATCTCTATTGCCTCTCTCGATTTATATTTTGTTATTGAATGCATTTTTTACGACTCTTAACAATGAAATTATAGGATTCTTCGGCTTGAGTTGCTGCCTAGTTTGTTAACAGCTACTATGGTTATGCTGCTGCTGCTCAAGATCCAAACATGTATGGATATGCTGCCGCGGCTGCTCAAGATCCTAACATGTATTACCAAGGCTATGCCGGGTATGGCAACTACGCAATGCAACAACAACAACAATAGCAGTCAGTTCAACAGCAATAGGTAGAACAGTCTAAAATCGTTCTATTTATTGACCCTTTGTGCCATTTTTCTGTTCCTTCCTCTTTGGGTGTTTGTTTATATGATTTTTCATCTCTTACCTATGTTTATTGTATTTTGCTTGGCTTTTTTGTTACTTCATTTTTATTATGCCATCCTTTGTGCTGATAATTTTGTTTTAATGTGAAATATTGCAGTGATTATGATATGTAGGAAGTTGTTTTATGGATATGGGCAACAGAGGTAAAGAAGGTAACCTTAGCTTGAGCCCTTCAGCTTTGGAGATGGGATGATCCGCTTGACTGTAATATTTGGTTATCATTCGCGCGTTTTCGTTTTCTCTTTTATCTTTTTATATATATATATAAACTATATTATGGTCTTTATGGATGATGCCCTTGTTCCCATATTTGTGTGTTGGATATAAAAAAACTGTATTATGGTCCTGATTTTACTAGTGTTGCAAAAATCTAGCTGACATCTTCTGGAAATGTTGACATCTTCTTGAAATGCTGACATCTTCTGAAATGCTGACATCTCCAATATAAGATTATTTTTGTGTAATTAAGTATACCATTTCCAATATAAGATTATCAGCTACATATATATAAGATTTAGAAATATATGTGCTGACACAGAGTGAATATGTGCTGACATGTGCTATTTTTGTTCAATTCAAGTGGATGTATAGGTTATTTTTTATTTCTAATTGTGTGACATGATCTCTTGTGCAAATATAACATGTTGATATGGGTTTTGTACACTAGATGAATAAGTTTTTAAATTATTAAAAATCATGTCAGTAAGCTTAATTCGAAACTAGAGATGTTTGCCTAGTATGCGGTCTCGGTAGAAGTGATTTCAAGCATCCGGTGTTGGATTCTCTATTATGATATCTTTCTGGATAGGGAATCGCACCACGTTTCAAACTCACTGCTATGATGTGATCTATGGTCTTTTTCGGCCATCGGAGATCATTTCAGGGCTTAAATTTGAGTTTTTATGTTTTTTTCGACAATATCAACAATTTTGTTATTTTATTTTTATTGCTTAACAACTAGGGTTTGGTTCCACTTTTCCTATTTAATAACGTGTTTGTATATTTACATTGAAGTGCCTTGTGATTTCTGACTTATCTAGAGATATTAGCTAGTAGCTTTACAAAGTTTAATTGTGTGTTGACATGATTCTTTTTTATTTCTAATTGTGTGTTAACATATTTCTTTTTTATTTATAATTGTGTGCTGACATGGTCACTTTTTGTGCAATTCAAGTTGATTTATATGTTTTTTTTGTCAGAATGTATAAGTTCTTTTTTATTTCTAATTGTGTGTTGACATTGTCTCTTTTTGTCCAATTCAAGTAGATTTATAGTTTCTTTTTTTTTATTTGTAATTGTATGCTGACATGATCTCTTGAGCAAATATAACATGCTCAATTGCAATATGTAATTAACTTGATTTGACATTTGTATAAAATTCATTTAGTACTTTAAAGTGTGCTTTCTTTATTTTTCCTTGTCATTTTTCGTAATATTCTTGATTGATAAGTCATCTTTTTTAGATTTACACTTGCATAGCGCTTTACTAGACTTATTGCTGGGAGGAATATGATTTTTCACATTATTTGCTTAAAATTAAGAGGGAATAACAATCTTGTTGACATCCGGTGTCAACAGTTTCAATTTGCATAACAGATTGCTATATTTGCATAACAGATTGTTATATGTGCTTATCATAAAGTTATATTTGCATAACAGTAACTTATATTTGCACAATATAAACTTCTAATTTTTCAACTTTTTTTTTTAATTCAGATTGCTTGTTTTTTAATTGGATTTGCGACTCCAGGTTGATTTGCGACTCTCACCCATGTTCTCATCCATTGCCTCTCCTTTGTTTATCTATTTATTTGGTGGAAGACTATAAATTGATTTACTAATTCTTGTTTATGCCAATTTTAATCCTAATGTCAAACTTGTTGATTGTCTTTTTGAACCGCATGTTCCTCTTTTTTTTTTTTTTGTAAGACTTATTGCTAGAAGAATATGATTTTTTTTTCCTGGCGCTTAATCTCTTTTTTTTTCGATGCCTTTAGTGTTGTTCCAAACATCTAGCAGTAGTTTCTGGAAGTGCTGACATCTTCTGGAAATGCTGACACCTTCTGGAAATGCAAAATGTGTGTCTTGAAACTTAGCTTGTAAATGCTGACATCTTTTGAAAACTTTAGAAATTCATTAAATGTTGACATTTAAGCTTAAATGTTGACATTTAGCTTAAATGTTGACATTTAAGCTTAAATGTTGATATTTTAGCTGAAATGTTGATATTTAGTCGTTGATGGACAAAAGTTTTATCTTTTACCATTTCTTTTATTAGCTTATATTTGCATATCATAAATTTATAATTGCATATCATACTTTTACATTTGCACAACATCAATTTATATTTGCATATTATAATCATACATTTTCACAACATCAATTTGTATTTCCCCAACTTATTTTTATTTATTAAAAATTAAAATCTAAGTATTAGATATCAATAATCTTATATTTGCACAACGTGAATTAATTTATGCATATTTTAATCTTATTTTTGCATATGATCAACTTATATTTGTATATCATCAACTTATATTTGCATATCATACTTTTATAATTTGCACAACATCAATTTATAAGATGCAACAAATATTGATGTAAGATGAAAGAAAATACTGATGAGACAACAAAATATAAAAATTGTTCAAATTAAAATATAAAAGTCTTCTCGTAGAGTTATATTGTTTATCTGAATGTTATGTTATAATATAATTAAAAGCCTTTTAGCTCAATGGTAGAGCGATGTGCTTATGTGCAAATACGTGGGTTCGAATCCCACATAGGCTAAAGTTTATAATCATTCTAGTAATTTACAAAAAAATTCTAATAAATGTTGACATTTAGCTTAAATGTTGATATTTAGCCATTGCTGTGCAAAAGCTTTATCTTTTACCATTTATTTAATTAAAGGATTGTAGAAATTTGAGCTTATCATCTCATGTAATATGATATCAATTTTGAGATTGATCTTATTTGTAAACTTTATCTTTTATTAAATGTTGACATTTAGCTTAAATGTTGACATTTAGCTTAAATGTTGATATTTAGCCATTGATGTGCAAAAGCTTTATCTTTTACAATTTCTTTTATTAGAGGATTGTAGAAGTTTGAGTTTCTCATCTCATGTAATATGATATCAATTTTGATAATGATCTTATTTGTAAACTTTATCTTTTATTACATGTTGACATTTAGATTAAATGTTGACATTTATATTAAATGTTGATATTTAGCCATTGATGTGCAAAAGCTTTATCCTTTACCATTTCTTTTATTACAGGATTGTAAAAGTTTGAGCTTATCATCTCATGTAATATGATATCAATTTTGAGAATGATCTTATTTGTAAACTTTATATTTTATTAAATGTTGACATTTAGCTTAAATGTTGACATTTAGCTTAAATGTTGACATTTAGCTTAAATGTTGACATTTAGCTGTTGACATTTTGTTTAAATGTTGACATTTTGTTTAAATGTTGACATTTAACTTAAATGTTGACATTTAGCCGTTGATGTGCAAAAGCTTTATCTTTTACCATTTATTTTATTAGATGATTGTAGAAGTTTGAGCTTATCATCTCATGTAATATGGTATCAATTTTGAGAATGATCTTATTTGTAAACTTTATCTTTATCTTTTATTAAATGTTGACATTTAGCTTAAATGTTGACACTCAGCTGACATCAGCGTCAGCCAAAATGAGCGTCAACATCTCCGATGTCGGCGTCAGCCGACATCAGCGTCAGCGCTGACACGAAAAATGTTAGTGGTGTTCGCAATGTTAATGGTGACAGTGTAAGTAGTGTCAACAATATCAATGCTTACACGAAAAACACAAATGTTGACACAAAAAAGCATCTTCGACGTCGGCGTCAACAACGTCCGCAACATCAATGTCGACGTTAGCCGACATCTCCGATGTCAGCGTTTGCAGCGTCAACATCTCCGATGTTGACATCAGCAACATCAACTTCAGTGTTAGCATCTCCGATGTCAACATTAGCAGTGTCAGCATCAAAATGCTGACATCAGCAACATTAGCATCAATGTTAGCATCTTCGATGTCGACATCTGCAATGTCAACGTCAGTGCTGCTGACACGGAAAAAAAGCATTTTCGATGTCGGGGTTATCATCTCCGCTGTCAGTGTCAGGAATGTCGGTGTCAACAACATCTCCGATGTCAGCGTCAGCCGACATCTTTGATGTCAGCGTCAGCAGCATTTCGAATGTCGGCGTCGAAAATGTCAGCGTCAGTGCTAACACAAAAAAAAGAAGTGTTGACATGAAAAAAAGCATCCCTAACGTCGGCGTCAGCAGCTTCGGCAGGATCGATGTCGGCGCCAACCGACATCTTCGATGTTAGCTTCAGCATCTCCGATGTTGACGTCGGCAATGTAAGTATCATCATCTCCGATGTCGGAATCAGCAATGCCAACGTCAGTGCTTCTGACACGGAAAAAAGCATCTTCAACGGCGACGTCAGCCGACATCAGCGTCAGCATCTCCGATGTCGGCGTTAGCCGACATCATCGTCAGTCAACATGAGCATCAGCATCTCCGATGTCGGCATCAGCCGACATCAGCGTCAACGCTGATATGAAAAATGTTAGTGGTGTTCCCAATGTTAGTGGTGACAGTGTCAGCATTGCCAGCAATGTCAACAATGTCAGTGTCAACGGTGTTAGGAATGTCGGTGTCAGCAACATCGACATTGAGATTAATGCAATTTTAAAAGCCTCTTAGGTCAATCAATGGTAGAGTGATGTGCTTATGTGCAAATAAGATATATTAATGCAATTTTAAAATACAAATGCATGTGCATATTATTTCCATTAGGTTGTTTAAGCTTGCATAACATAATATTATATTTGCATATCATAATATTATATTTGCATAACATCGGGTTATAGTTGCATAATAGAAAGTGCTGACATGTAATTTTTTTTTAAAAAAAAACAGAAAAAAAAACTGGACACGCGAGGGGGGGGGCCTAGGGGGCACTGAGGTGGGGGGCAGTAGGGCAAGGGGGATGGACACTCCACTAATTTTTTCAAATTTGTGGACACTCCTCTAATTAGAGCAATTTATTTGGACATTTTTGTGAAACCCCCTTAAATTTTTGTGCCAGGCCAAACTATAATTATTTTATAAAAAATAAAAATCAATGAAGTGCAATTATTTAAAATTTATGTTAACAATCTATGTCTATATATAACTATATAAAAGAAGCCTTTTGCCCACTACCTTAATGCTTTAACTTCATGCCTAATTACAACAACAACAACAACCCAGTATATCCTGCATACGCAGGGTTTGAGAATCAGGATGTATGTACTCTTACCCCGAAAGATTCGAGAGAGTGTTTATGAAAGACCCAGAACGAAAAGGGACAAACCACACATAAACAGGACACGCAGTAGGACAGGAAGCCTGAAAAGATGCAAAAGCACATGTCAAAGCAAAAATAAAGACAAACAAACACTACATCACACCCACTGACTACCTCTACACATTTGCCACTCGAATGCATCTCCGTCAGTGGTCTCTATCCAAGGTCATGTCCTTTGAAAGGTTCAGCAAATTGAGGTCCCAACTGATAACCTCCATCCAGATCTTCTTCGGTCTGCCTCTCCCTTTACGGATAGCTCCAAGATTCAATATCTCGCACCTACGAACTAGGGCCAATCTAGGTCTCCTTCGGACATGCCAAAACCAACGCAGCCTAACTTCTCGCAGTTTGTCTAAAATACTCTCAACTCCAACTTTCCTTCTGATGTCGACATTCCTGATTCTATCTAGTCTTGTATGTCCACTCATCCAACACAACATTCTCACTTCTACCACTGACAACTTCTGTTCTTGAGCTTTTGTGACTGGCTAACACTTTGAGCCATACAATAAGGTCGATCACCTTGTAGAATTTCCCTTTCAATTTAGCCGGGACTTTCTTGTCATACAGCACCCCCAACGCTCTTCTCCATCTAAGCCAACCTACCTAGACCCGATGATCGATATCCCTGTCGACTCCACTGTCGCTTTGAACGAATGAGCCTAAGTCCTTGAAAAACTCTTTCCTGGGCACTTGATCTTCCCTCAAAACCACTAATGTGTCTGGAACTCTAACATCTCCAAAACGAAAGTGGACATATTCGGTCTTGGTCCTACTCAATATAAAACACTTAGACTACAACACCTCTCTCCAATTTTCTAGCCTGCGAGCGAAACCCAAACTAGAGTTGTCAACCAGCACAATGTCGTCTGCAAACAGCATGCACCAAACTTTTTTAACTTCACCATTTACGTTTATTTAAAGCCCAAAAATTATATATATAATAATACTACTAAAAGAAGTTTTTTTCCCACTTAATGCTTTTAACTTCATGCCTAATTAATTCTTAAAATTTACCATGCTCTAAGCGTTTTTAACTTCACCATTTGCATTTATCTGAAACCAAAAAATTATAAATAATAATAATTAACTTATAAAAGAGATATTTTTTTGCCGAAGAAGTTCATTAACTAAATTCCTTCTCAACAATTAGTAAATGCTTCTAGATTAATAGTATATCTATTTAAACTAACCATGCTTCTAGATTAATAGTACATCTATTTAACTAACCATTTTAAATTAATATTATAAACCATAATATATCATATAATTTTACATAAACATCATCTCTTTATTACAAAGTCAATATCTTAAATTTTAAGAATCAATTGAAACAATAAAAGGTTTGATTTTATAATATATGTGATATTAAATATAAATATGAGTAATGAAGCACAAAAAACTGTACATTTGATAATAATTTAGTGATTAAGTTAACCATAAATAATCTTAATATATGTGTATAAAAACTTATTCACTGGTAAAAAATTTTATATAATTATAACTTAAGACTAAATTAATATATTATAAAAAATAAATTTATAATTAAAAAAATATTTTATATAAAATATTTACGCACGGGCCAAAACACTTGTAGACTTTATGTTCTCCGTAACATCAGTCCCTATCTGTTCTCCAAAGAACAAGGAGAAGTTGGGCCAGATCAATGAGATTATGGGGGGCTGGGCTTTGGTCATATTGAGCCCGTTGAAACGATTGGCACAAATTCCATTTAAAGCTGTCAAGAATGAAGATGAGATGCATAGCTCACCACTAGCTTTGCTTGGGATTGTAAAGTCGTGTGTAATCCAATTCTACAGAAAGCCCTCTGTCGCTTATATACCAATACCATTAAACTTGTCCAAATACAACCTGACCAGGTCGATCCTATTCGAACGCCCTGTAATTATCCGATCCGAATCCGGAAATTTTGATCCAGAACTTTTTTTTGACCCAAACCGAAAATCCAGAAATTTTTCGGGTAATCTGGGTTTCAACCCGATTGATTTATAATTATATATGATTACATTTTTTATGGAGATTCTAATTTATTACATTTTATAATTACAATCGCTTGATCTTTCATTTTTCAAATCAACTTTTATATTTATTTGTATTGTGTAATAATCCGTCCGATCGATAGTATTTGATTTTTCTTATTTTTCAACACATTTTTCTAAGAAGATAAAAATTCTAAGAAATATTAAAATATTAAAACAATTCTATACTTATTCCTAATTGCATGGAATTCTTTTAAAAAAATTATTTAAAAATTTGATATTTTATATATTATTACATTTTATTAAAAATTAAGAGAAATACTAAAAAATTTATATTTTATATATTATTACATTTAATTAAAAATTATGAGAAATACTAAAAATCAAATGTTTTTTTATAAAATGTAATAATATATAAAATATCAAATTTTTAATAAAATTATTTTTAAAAAATTATTAAAATTTTGATATTTATATATTACTCCCTCCGTTAATTAAAACATGTCGTTTCAGACATATGCACAATTTTCAAGAAAGCAAATAAAAGCAAACAAAAATACACTTATATCCCTAATTATTACTTTACTTTTCCACTTTATTGAAAACTACAACTAACAAGTTCATAATCATTACAAGGGTAATTTTGGAAAGTGAACACCAAAATACCTAAAACGACATGTTTTTCTTAACAAGATTTTACTCCTAAAACGACATATTTTCCTTAACAGATGGAGTATTACATTTCATTAAAAATTACGAGAAATAATAAAAATAAAATATTTTAGATCAGATGCAGTATATAATTACAAGCATTAGAACTTATGAATAATGCCTTTAATTTTAGAA
Source organism: Persicaria tinctoria (assembly GCA_037127255.1). Classification (NCBI taxonomy): domain Eukaryota; kingdom Viridiplantae; phylum Streptophyta; class Magnoliopsida; order Caryophyllales; family Polygonaceae; genus Persicaria; species Persicaria tinctoria. The sequence goes on along the minus strand of JBANSL010000011.1, from coordinate 23,001,508 downwards.
TTTTAAAATTATCGCAAAATTATCAAATCATGATTTTTTTAATTTAAAAAAGTAAAAATTGACATATCCGAAACCCGGATAAACCCAGATTCGAGTCAACCCGGATATACACGGAATTCGTTTTATCCGGGACCCGAAGTGACCCGACCCAAATGACCCGTTTGACGGATCTAAATACCATCATCAAATATATTTTTTTTTTGGGTAAATAGCACAAAACCACCCTTAAAATAGTCCACTTTGCTCAAAACTACCTCTTATATATGAAATTGTATCAAACCACCCACTAAATACATTCTGAACAAGTCGGTAGCAAAGAGAAAGAGGGAGGCACTGCTGCCCCATATCGTTGGGTTGTGCCCACAATCGATCACCACCTTCTTCCATTAGTATGTACGTTTGAAAACCAATTGCAGGTGTGGTCGCGTGGGAAAGCTTAGCTTGCTCACCAATAGTCCAACTTCGCCATCTATCAACACCACAACTCCTAATGTCGATCTACAACTTCTTCACCATATTCTACTTCCTTCATTTCTGGTGAATCAAGCCCGTTGTCGGACTCGCCATATCTACCGTTACATCTGATTTGATGATTCTTATTTGAAGGAAATCTCAACAATACCACAACACATTTGCTCGTCGTTTATGCCCATATCCGATACTCTTTTTCCATTTTTGGTTGACCTTCTACCAAGCTTCTCTAATTTGGTTTCGATTTGGAGTTTGAGTAGATGTGATTTTTGGTGTTGGGTTCGATTACAAATTCAATGCTTTAGGGTTTTGTGTTGAATTTGACTTTTGTTTATGGGATTAATGCTTAGTTATTGATGACTTCTTCCAAATTCCTCCATTAATTTGTGTATATGCAATTTCTGAATTAATTTATGTATTTGCAACTTGAGGTTTAAAGACAGACATCAGTAGTGGATTTGTTTCCTTTGTTTTAAACATGGGTATTTGTATTTCAGTCATTTTCATCAAAACTTAACTAGAAACTTAACGGACTAAAGAGCGGGTGGCATTTTGCAAACAAATTTGTTTTAAAGGGTGGGTTGCCACAATTTTGCATCTAAGAGGTGGTTATATGCAATATGTCATATTTAAAGGTGGTTTTATGTAGTTTACCCATTTTTTTTTTCCACAATGGCTACTGACAAGACCTCAAAATGACAATTTACAAGACAATTTACACTAAATTGCATACAAGTCCTACATTGCACACAAGCTTGGACACCATCGCCGTTCTTCAATCTCCGCCAACAATGCCAGATTCAATCAAATGAAGTTCGAAAAGGAGTCAATATTTGGGCGAGATATCAGATCTCTCCACCCTCCCGCTTCCTTCCTGCTTTTCTCATCTTCCTTATCTCCTCACCGGTGTGCAGTTGAGGTTGCTTTCGATTTGGATGTTTGAACTCAATTAGGGTTGTTTTGTCGAGGTGGGGGTGCTCAAATGGTGGTACAAATGAGGCTCAAAGTGGTTGGCTGAGGAGATTGTGGAGCGCCGATGCGGATGGACAAGGCAACTCCATAGCCTCCATCCCAACAATAACTGAACCCCACCCTTGACAGCCAGCAACGAAGGAACATGGTGACCTGGACACCCTTCACCGAGGGTACTCCATCACCTCGGTATGTCTCACCAAGGGTCCTTCATCACCGCGACATCTCTAACCGAGGGTCCTTCATGAGAAAATAAGAAAACGAATGCCAAAATATGCCAAAATATGTAAGAATATTATAAACCGAACGAAAAAGGGGTAGGAGATAGACAGAGAAAGAGAGATCTCTATTAGTTGTGTTCATTCTCAAGAGAGTACAAGGCCATATATATAGGCCATACATAAACTCATGGTGGGAGTTTAGGAGGCGAAGGGCTTCGGGAGGTGAACAATCCACCTATTATTACAACACTCCCCCTTCGATGTACACCTCTAATATTACAAAACTGTCACGTTAAAAACCTCGCCTAGAAAAACCCAACGGGAAAAAAACTAGGACTAAGGGAAAAAGAGTACAGATGTCGTTTGTTACGCTTTGATGATACTGCCTCGTTAAAAACCTTTTCAGGAAAACCCAGTGGGACAAAACCTGATCGAAGGGAAAAAGAGTGCAATGCGTATATTCTCCCCCTGAATTCAACATTCTTCTTACAACTTTCTCTATTTGATAAGCTCTTCGAACTTCTTGATAATGTTGGGTTCATGAGTTGCTTTCTATGTGTGCAAGTTAAAATGCATTCATGTATCACACTCGAGTTCGATGCGATAGACTTCATTGTCTTTGGTGATGAGCTGAACAAAGACGAAGATGATTGCATTTGGTAGATACAGGGATGGCATGTACTACATGGATCCTTCAAACAATGGGACTGTGCCTCATGAGCTTCTGCCTTCTCAACTTCAGAGTTTTGCTTCCATTTCATCTGTTCCTTTATTCCTCTCTAAAAATAATTCAGAGTTGTCTAACTCTACAGCCTTATGGCACTTGAGACTTGGGCATGCCCCTCTTGTGAAACTTGAACACATTTCTGCTATTTCATCTTGTATTGAATCTAATTTTACGCATGATTTCACTATATGTCCCATGGGTAAGCAAACACGCTCCTCTTTTCCCTCTAGTTCATCCTCTGCTGATCATATTTTCGATCTCCTTCACTGTGATGTGTGGGGACCCTACGACACCCCTACCAGGGATGGCTATAGGTTTTTCTTGACCATAGTGGATGACCGAAGTCGCAGTGTTTGGGCGTATCTTCTAAAACACAAATTTGAAGTCCCTATGCAACTGCAAACATTCATCAATCTGGCCCAAACTCATTTTAGTGTGCATGTTAAAACCATACGAACTGCCAAAGGGACTTAGTTTCTTAACCACAAACTTGAGTCATTTCTTCAAACCATGGGGATTTTTCATCAAACTACTTGCGTGTACACACCCCAGCAAAATGGTCGGGTCGAACGACGTCATCGTTATCTATTGGAGATAGCAAGACCTTTCATGATTCAAGCATCTCTCCTTCTTCAGTTCTGGGGGGGGGGGGGGGGGGACATAATTCTTACAACTACTTACACCTTTAATCGTCTGCCAAATCCTCTTCTCAACCACAAATCCCTATATGAAATTTTGTTTAATTCCCATATCACCAAATTTCTTCGAAGGTCTGATCCTTGTGTATTTTTGGGGTGTCCATTTGGTGTCAAAAAGTACAAGCTCTATAATCTCAAAACTCTTAAGTCTATGATCAGCAGGGATGTGAAATGTTTTGAATATGTATTCCCTTACATGTTATACTCTCAGAGCCCTCATGCTACACCATCTTTCTCTACATTCACTGATTTTGTTGATCATAGTTTCCCTATGGACTATGTCTCAACTGATCCCCCTTCTACAGTTGAGCAGGCCCCTGCCTTTCATGCTGATTATGAGCCCACACCTATATCCCCTTGTTTTGATGACTCTGAGGTTCCCCATTCTGAACCCCCACAACCATTGCCCAGGCAATCCTCTCATGAGCACAGACCACCCACTTGGTTGAAAGATTATGTTTACATGGCATCTACTGGTCACACCAATGCAACATCATCATCTGCTAACACCTCTCCTCATCAAATTTCTACTCTTTTATCTTATTCTCAGTGCTCTTCACCATACCAAGCTTTTGTTGCCACTGTAGTTGCACATTCTGAGCCATTATCTGTGAGTGACGCTTTGACAAGTCCCTCTTGGTGTGATGCCATGATGATGGAGTTGGATGCCTTTGAGAGAAATGGGACATGGTCTGTCCAACCTTTGCCTGAAGGTAAGTCACTAGTTTCCTGCAAATGGCTTTTCAAGCTCAAATACCATAGTGATGGCACATTAGAGAGGCATAAAGCCCATTTGGTGGCTAGGGGTTTCACTCAGGTTGAAGGAATTGATTACTCAGAGACATTTGCACCGGTGGCTCGTATGATTACAGTGCGCACTCTACTTGCATTGGCATCTGCTCAGTAGTGGCCCCTATCTCAACTTGATGTCAGGAATCCTTTTCTTCATGGGGATCTAGATGAGGAAGTTTACATGATGCTCCCCCTGCATACTTTTTTTTTTAAGAAACTGCAAGCGACCAAGCCGGGGGGGGGGGGGGGGGGGGGTCGGGTCTTCCTAGTTGCCCTCAGGGGGAGATCTATGATGAGGCCAACGGATAACCACTTGTGTGCAAGCTTCAGAAATCGCTGTATGGACTGAAACAAGCCCCTCGTCATTGGTTTGCAAAGTTTTCAAGTGCAGTTCGAGAGGTTGGGTTTATGCAATCAAGAGCTGATTACTCTCTATTCACCAAGAAGAGTCGGACATCTTTTACTGCTCTACTGGTTTATGTTGATGACATGGTCATCACATGCAATGATCAGATGGAAATCAAGATGTTGAAAGATTATCTTTAGTCTAAGTTTCAGATAAAAGACCTTGGAGATATGAGGTACTTCTTAGGCATTGAAGTGGATAGAACTTCCAAGGCTACTCCTGGTCACTTTTGAGCGTGTGGATGCCTCTAGGGTTCGGTTCAACTTGTTGGACCAAAGTCATACTTGTAGACACGACCAGCTGATACGTGCCTTTGGGATTACTCGGGCCCCCTCCCCAGATTGGCAGTCCCTATCTTCAGAGCAACAACGCTATGACTTTTGGCAGGCAGCTACTGGCACTAGATTCGATGGACATCAGGGCGAATACAGCTACAAATTTGTCCATCCATGCTTACGACTGGTTCACAAGGTCCTGGCCATGTCTTTCAGCGGTCAGGGCGACGTGAACAAGGTGCCTGCATGCGATCTGTCTTGGCTATGGAGCCTGGCTCCCCAGTCCCGTGCTACACTAGACTGGGTTGAGATTTTTATAGACAGCTGCCTCAAGATCCGCACGAAGAAGAGGAAAGGGAGAATTGGCTTGGGGGGAATGATCAGCCTGATAGCCCACCACATTCTGGAGCCTGACCAGTGCGGTGTACCCATGTCTGGTGGGTACACTTATACGATCGATCAGCTGAGGGGCATATTTGATTGAGGTACCTGATGGGTCGGGTTACATTTGGAAGGCGGGGCAGAATGGAGACCACCGCCTGACCTTGCCTATGGCCTTACCTAATGGGCCTACCAACGATTCCCTCTACATAACACCTGATCAGAATGTGGTGGAGGAGGAGGATGATGAGGACGAGTATGAGGATGATGCCCCTGCACAGACATATTACCATATGGGGGATGCACAGCAGGCCGCTGGATCTTCTGCGGGATCTCGCTTCTCTTCTGCTGAGGACGACCCCTGGCGGGACCATTTGAGCACTGAGTTCCACCGTATGTCCTTACGCCAGGATTCCTTTGAGTTCACCCTCAACGACATCGGTCGCACTGTGCGGGAGACGGACTACAACATGGAAGCGATGCGGAGGGAGACGATCTAAAATTTGGAGGAGATGCGGAGAGAGCAGACTTACTACTTCCGCCAGCAATACCCTCATATCCCGCCGTACCAATCGTCGCCATACCAGCCGCCGCCTCAGTGAGTGGTTAGTTCTACCTCCTTCACCCTGATATTTATGTTTATTTTGGTTGTCTGTACTGTTTCAGTGAGGATACTGAATATTTTAAGTGTGGGGGAGGAGATTTATATGTATATTATGTCAATTCTGACATTTCTAGGACCATGTTTGATTTTTGCACAACATGTTAAGTTCTGGAATAATTAGTTTATTTCATTTCTACTAAGTTTAATTTTTTTTGTCTATTTAAATTTTCTGCATTTTCGGAATTAAAAAAAAATTGAAAATCCAAAAAATAGAGCATGCATTGCATACATATGTGTTATTCAAATACCCATCTGGCTTAGTTTGTCCTCTATTTTAAATTTCAAGCATGATTCATAAAAATCCCATGGAGTTCTGGATGTTTTGATTATTGTCTTTATTTGATTTTTGTGGAACATGAGCTAGCAAATATAATTGAGCATGTATGATTGAAGCTAAAGTATGATTGAAGTCCTAAAAAAAAAACATGACCCTGTGAGAATGTTTGGCCTTATTTGAATTCTTTTGCTCAGTTGTGTGAATTACTCGCCTAGTGTTGCTACCTCTTGGCATTGACTCCAGTATCTATTTTTAAAGACCGACTCACATGTTTGTTGCTTGCGGAGTTTATGTTATATTTTGAGTCTTTTGTTGAATTTGTGAATATTTAGTAAATAAGGTGGCAATGGTTGATGCACTTAGTAACCAGATCTATGCATGACACCCATGGGTATGATTTGCGCAAAAAGGTGTTGAAAACTATCCACTGGGAAAGAAAGCTTGATCATTGAGTAACCAGGTTCATTCATGACACCCATGTTTGCAACTTGCGTCAAAAGATGTTCAAGTGGACTTCATGTTAGAAGGTTGAGGTGTTGATAGACCGGGGCCATTCATGACACCCATGTTTGCGCTTCGCGTAAGGAAAGCACCAAGACAAGAAAAAGAAAAAAAGAAGAGAAAAGAAAACAAAAGAAAAAGAAAAAAATATGTTGCATTTTATTTTCTTTAGTGTGTCCCACAAGTAATGACATTTCGGTAGAGAATTGGTGATATGGTGGTCAATGTCTATGAGCTTAGTGCATGATTGGTTTGAGTTGAGAGTTGTATCTTAAAGCCTAAACACATGAGTGGAAAACACATTTCTGGTGAGGTTGGATAATGTCTACTTCTAAGCTTTGATCACTAAAATACATGCTATGACGTTTGTTTGCTTGGTTTATGTGTTCACCTGCTATAATGTTGCTTTTTGATAAGGATTGAAATTTGAAGGGATTTCCTGTGGGATATATTGATTCATGTTTATTCTATCATTGCTTGAGGACAAGCAAAGGTTAAGTGTAGGGGAATTTGATAATGCATATATTAGATAGGCATTATAGGCATTTTTAGCTTAGATAGGTTGCATTTCTTTCGTTCTTTGTTACTAAATTGCATCTTATGATTATTCTAGAAGAGTTCGAATTCTGCGCAAATTTGTGGTTATCTTGCAGATCGAATCGGGACACATGTGGGAGATGCAATATCTTGAAGAGGAGTATAAAAGACATTGGAGAGAAGCAAGGAATAAAAGGAGCAAATTATCTCAAGCTAATCTCGGAGAGAAGACAAGCAAACCCGCAAACAGGAATGTGGCGGCCGCAGCATGGGGTGCAGCAGCCGCCACCAGGGTCGTTGCAAAAACAATGTTGATGCTGCGACCAAAGCATACATGCGGCGGCCGCCGCATCTGCCGTCAGCGTTTATACGCGTTGTTTTGATTAAAAACCCTAGATGCCTTTTTGGTTTTTGTTGATGGCCGACTTTGGATGATACAAAATGCCACTTTTTAGTTATTTTTGAATCACTTCTATTCTATTCTATTCATCAGACACTTTAGAAAATTTGAGCGATGTCTTCCATGAGGAACTAAACTCATCTATTCTGCCTGCAATTTGAAGCTTTATTCGGATTGATTGTAAGTTTCTAATTCTCGTTCTTGTTTCCTATATTTGAATGCTTCAACTTCTTTGTGCTTGATTGTTTATTGTTTTATTCTATCTAGCCCGCACAACTAGTTAGAATCAATTCAATTGCTAAGGTTTTGTAGATTCCTGGTTGTGAACCTTAACCTAAGTGGCAAACTTGTTCTTTTAGGGCTGATTGAACTAATTGAATGAGTAGGAAGTTGGATGTGTTGTTAAATCCCTCTTTAGGAACTACAAATACCTTGGCTAATCTCTGAACTTAAAGCTATCAATTGGGTTAAATCCTTCTTTAGGGACTGTTCGATTGATAAGGGTTACTAGGACTGGTTGGACTAGTAACTATATTAGGTCGGGACAAGGGCATTCATAGGAAACATAATAGGACGAGAAGAAGTTACAAGGATCGCTTCAATCCAATAAAGTGGAAAATTGTAGGTAGAATTGCTTCTCCCAATTGTCTAAAACCAAATTCACTTACTTTACTTGCTTACTTTGCTTTGATAAAAGGCGAAACTTTCCCACATAAAAACCCCCCAATCTGGTTACTTTGATTGACACCTGAATTACACTTGAGTTATAACTTTCCTTGTGGATCGACCTCTTGCTTATCGCTATACTTGCTATAGGTTTGAGTTTTCTTTGGCGTTATTCAACGATAGGTTTTACCTCTGTCAGGTTCCCCATTCTGAACCCCCACAACCATTGCCCAAGCAATCCTCTCGTCAGCACAGGCCACCCGCTTGGTTGAAAGATTATGTTTACATGACATCTACTGGTCACACCAATGCAACATCATCATCTGCTAACACCTCTCCTCATCAAATTTCTACTCTTTTATCTTATTCTCAGTGTTCTTCACCATACCAAGCTTTTGTTGCCAATGTAGTTGCACATTCTGAGCCATTATCTGTGAGTGATGCTTTGACTAGTCCCTCTTGTTGTGATGCCATGGTGATGGAGTTGGATGCCTTGGAGAGAAATGGGACATGGTCTGTCCAACCTTTGCCTGAAGGTAAGTCGCTAGTTTCCTACAAATGGCTTTTCAAGCTCAAATACCACAGTGATGGCACATTGGAGAGGCATAAAGCCCGTCTGGTGGCTAGGGGTTTCACTCAGGTTGAAGGAATTTATTACTCAGAGACATTTGCACCGATGGCTCGTATGAGTACAGTGCGCACTCTACTTGCACTGGCATCTACTCAACAGTGGCCCCTATCTCAACTTGATGTCACGAATGCTTTTCTTCATGGGGATCTGGAGGAGGAAGTTTACATGACGCTCCCCCCTGCATACTCTTTTTTTAAGAAACTGCAAGCGACCAAGCAAGGGGGTCGGATCTTCCTAGTTGCCCTCAGGGGGAGATCTATGATGAGGCCAACGGATCACCACTTGTGTGCAAGCTTCAGAAATCGCTGTATGGACTGAAACAAGCCCCTCGTCATTGGTTTGCAAAGTTTTAAAGTGCAGTTCAAGAGGTTGGGTTCATACAATCAAGAGTTGATTACTCTCTATTCACCATGAAGAGTGGGACATCTTTTGCTGCTCTACTGGTTTATGTTGATGACATGGTCATCACAGGCAATGATCAGATGGAAATCAAGAGGTTGAAAGATTATCTCTAGTCTAAGTTTCAGATAAAAGACCTTGGAGATATGAGGTAATTCTTAGGCATTGAAGTGGACAGAACTTCCAAAGGTGTGTTTTTGAATCAACGAAAATACACAATAGAGATGATGGATATACACCACTAGATATACATACAAAGTTATCTGGTGAGGGGGAGCATATGAGAAATCCTCATTTATACAGAAGGTTAGTTGGAAAACTCATATATCTAACTGTTACAAGACCAGATATTACATATAGTGTTCAGGTCTTAAGTCAGTTCATGCAGACACCATGTGTTGAACATTGGAAAGCTGCAAAACATGTGCTGAGATACATAAAAGGAGCTCCTGGACAAGGCATATTTCTCTCACAACAATTTGATCTCAAGTTACGAGCCTTCTGTGATGCAGATTGTCAATCTTGTTCGATGACCAGGAGATCTCTCACAGGCTTCTGTATCTTTCTAGGTGTATCCGTGATATCATGGAGCACTAGTACAGATTTAACGTATGTCGAGGGTTTTTTAATGAAACGGTCGGGTGTTTTTGGCCTCCTTTTATTCGCTCTCCTGACAGATATCTCTCAGGGGTTTTATAAAAACTCCCAAGAAAAAACGTTCGGTCAGGGGTTTTTAAGAAACCCCCCGAGAGACCCTGTTTCCCAACCAGCTCCCCCAAGCCCACATGTTGCGGGAGTTTAAAAAAACTCCCGAGATACCTCTCTCGGGAGTTATATGAAAAAACCCCCGATAAATATTTATTATACATAAAAATATAAATATCCAGCTTTCTATCACCTTCCCTACCCTGCCTAGTGCTCAAATGAATGTGAAAAATACAATCAATTGAATTACAAGTACACAAATTATCTACTATTCTGCTCAATGTAAATATATGTACCTAGTATCTAGAAGTATATCAAGATCAAAGGACTAGTTATACATATATATTACAAATAATAATTCAGCTATTCTGAGCTGAATCTACTATGTTTTACAGTAACTTTTATATCGATTTCTGCATACATTTCATTCATTTGGGCTAAGATAGTACAAAATCTATGTAATTTATGTTTATTTGCCAAATTATGGAATCTACACTAGTTTCTGTTTAATTTTGCAGAATTCGAGGCAAATTACAGCAGTTCTGAGAAAGGTCAGAAAAGCTCGGAAATCAACTACAGAAATCCAAGGTCAAGAAGCAGCGGAACCAGTCAAATCAAGCTTTGGAGCCCGAGTTTACTCGATCTAGAGTACTGCTACTCGACCTCGACGAAGCTATCCGAGCACAGACCTTGTCAACCAAGAGCAGTGTCGAGAGCCAGATCAATCCGACTCCGGAGACCTTACTCGATCTCGAGTATCACTTGTCGAGATCGACTACCCCAGCAACGCCAAGTCCGGAGTCGACGAGTTGAGACAAGTCGAGAAGCCAAGGACGGAGACGCCGGGACGGAGATCTAGTCGAGATCGAGGACAACCCAGCGCCTGTCTGAGCCCATGCCGAGGAGGAGTCCTCGACCACACCAGGCAGGCATCCTCGATGAAACACCCAACTCGACCTCGAGTTGCCTAGTCGAGATCGAGGAGCCAAGGACCCCAGATCCGAGCCTGCCGAGCAGAGCCACCCGAGAAAGCCGAGCCACCATAGTCGACAAACCATGGTACTCGATATCGAGTACTCTTGTCGATATCGAGTAGCCAAGTTTCTGGAAACGCGTCGCCGTGAGCTGTCCGAGTCGAGTTGGAGTTACTTGGGCACGAAGGAAGTCGAGTTGGCCGAGATTCTATCCGATTTGATCAAGTCTATCTATGGAAGAGAAGTTCTACCTACATTGGAGATATTTTGCAAACTTTAGATATAGTTTCCTTTAAAGATTTATTTCCCTTAAGCAATTTATTTATCTTTAAGCTTTTAAGTAGATATAGATAGATGATTCTTTCCTTGATTAGCGGGGCTTGATCACTATAAATAAAGCCCTAGGGGCTGGTTTTTCATTCATTCAGAAACACACACAATTTCAGAGAGAAGTAAGTAGGAGTAGAGAGAGAGAGAGAGTTTGTAGCAAGCAAGGTGGAAAGGCGAAAGCGGATTTGTCTTGTTGGTTGTAAGCTTTCTTTATTTAATTCAATACAAGTTAGTTTCTTTGGTTATTTGATGTCTTTCTTGATGATGAAGAGCGAGTAGTCCACCCACTTCTGGGGCTAGGGTGAGCCCGACGGTGGCCATGTAAGGTGATGCGGTAAAGGTTAGATCTTTTTATGCGATTCGTCTTCTATCCCTATGAGCATGATTCTTTTGCGAGAGTTGAAGGTGATCCTTGTTTGTGTTATTGAAGCGAAAGTGATCTTAATGCAAATTGGATTAATTATGTGAAAAGGGTTAGTAACAATTAGGGTTTATGCGAAAGCCTCTATATGCCTATTTGTTAGTAACGAAAGTTATTTTGATGGAAAGCGTGATCTTTTATGCCTTTATGTGTTACTTTGCATGGCTATCATTCGCGCCTTAGGTAGTCAGATCTCACTTTTTCTTTGAGTTAATTTACAGGTGTATGCGCCGTTCTGGTCAACCACCTGAGTTTGACGGCTTAGACGAACCAGAGCGCCTTCTACACATCAGAGCTAAACTACAAAGAGCCATGGCAGCTGCGGAGACACAGGAACAGCTGATCGCAAGGCTTACAAGGGAATTGGCCGCTAAAGATGCTGCTATCGCCACTGAGAAAGCAGCAAGGGAACAAGCAGAGGCTGAGTTTGCCCAATACCCAACCACGACAGAAGACTATATGCACCCAACTCTCGTCGTGCCTTAATCGGCGATTCTTATTCCCAAAAACTCTTTTGAAATTCGCACTCAATTTCTTATAGAGCTTCAAAATAATGCTTTTTTTGGTAGATTTAATGAGTGTCCTCTTGAACATATTACAAAATTTTCTGACATGTGTCGTACTCTTGCTGAAGGTACAACTTTGGAATATGTCAAGATGAAGGCTTTTCGCTGGTCTCTCGCTGGATCTGCACTAAAGTGGCTTGAAGGGCTGAAATCAAGATCCCTAACAACATGAGCCTAAATAGAGAAAGAATTTCTGAATAAATTCTTCCCACCCGCCAAAACAGCACATCTTCGCCAGAAAATCACCGCCTTCAAACAGAAGCAAGGGGAACCGCTGGCAAAGGCATGGGAGCGCTACAAAGAACTGCTGCGATCTTGCCCTACTCATGGACAGCCACCCTACGTCATTCAGGAGATCTTCTTCAACTCTCTTGATCAAGTCACTAAGGACAGACTCAACCATTATACTCGTTATGAGTATCTAACAATGCCGCCAATTGACGCATGGGGAGTGCTCGACAAGCTCACCAACTATGACAACAAGTATGGGTCTACTGCAACCTATGAAGAGAACCCCTACGCCAGGCCAGCACCATCCATGCCCCTCTATGAGCCTCTTAAAGAGATTAACCTGATTTAAGGGAACAGTACTACAGAGATCATAACAAGAAGCTCCTTAAGCAAGTAAAGTATCTTTCTGTCAACTAGCCTTGCATTGAATGCGGATCGCAATGGCACACCACTACTGAGTGCCCACACACAGAGCAAGTTAGGCTGGCAGAGCACCGCGAGGAGATAGCTTACGCAGGGGGTCCCAATCGCTACATGGGGGACCAAAGGTTTCTGCAACCACAATGGAACCAAGGTGCCCCTAGGAACCCCCCGCCCTACAGAGCTCCAGGACATCCGGAAAGGGACCAAAAAAGGGATGATATACAGACAGTCCTGGAGGAAATACGGAGGAATCACTCAGAAACTAAGCAGTCCTTCAACTCCGTCTACACTCAGATGCAAGGTGTCAACTCTAGGCTTGGGGAAATTGATATATGGCGAAAATCAGTTGATACACAGATTGGTCAGCTAGCAGCAGGAATCCCCAGACAGTCAGGTGCGCTCCCTGGATCTTTAGAACCAAATCCTAAGGGAAAGACTGGACACATCGCTGCTGTAAAACTCAGAAGCGGCCATCAACTGCAAGAGCCAGAAGTTGGAAAGCAGCAGAACAAAGAAGACCAGCAAGTCGACCAGCAGCTAGTTGACGTCGACCAGAGCCTGGTCGATCTCGAGGAGGGTCTACTCGATCTCGAGGAGAAAATACAGAAGCCCTCGTCTGCACTACACAACAACTCGACATCACCCAACCTGGTCGAGATCGATAAGGGTGTACTCGACATCGAGGACGGTCAGCCCGAGATCGAGAAAACTACAGCACCTCCGACATCTGTTCGGACTCCGAATCAGAAAAATAAGCTGCCTTTCCCCACAAAATCTCCAAAGGACCCGGCAGAAAAGAAATTTCAGCGCTTCATCAAGATGCTTCAGAAGCTCAACGTCACCATCCACTTCACAGAAGCTCTCAATGAAATGCCATCCTATGTCAAGTTCCTGAAGGAGATTCTGAGCAAAAAGCGATCAATGGCTGAAATTACAGAGGAGTGCATCCATTTGGACATATTGGAGAAAAGGCCAGATCCAGGTAAGTTTGCTATAACCATTGGATTTGGTCCATATAAAATTAATGCCTTATGTGATCTTGGAGCTAGTGTGAGCATAATGCCTTTAACAATTTGGTCCAAGATTAAGATAGGTGCCCTAGAGCCTGTGGATGCTAGACTTTATATAGCCAACAACACGGTCGTCATTCCAACAGGCATGGTGGACAATGTGCCAGTACAAGTAGGTACATTCTTTGTCCCTGCTGATTTCCTAGTTGTTGATATGCAAGAAGATCCTGCTTGTCCAATTATTCTAGGAAGACCCTTCTTGGCGACGGTGGATGCCAACATAAGCGTAAGGAAAGGAGTGCTCACCTTCAACATCAGCGATGAGGTAATTGAGTATTCCTTTAATAAAACTGAAAGGCATACAGGTCCAATGGAAGAGGTAAAATCTATCTCAGCTGGCTACATCACCTGCGGGGAACCCAAGGTAAGAAATATGACTCCTGAGGAGCTGGAAAAGAGGGATATGGAGGCACAGGTGGAGAAGATCATGGCAATCCTAAAAGAGGACACAGAAAATCCAATCGACACAAACCAAGGTACGTCGTTATGGACTAATTATTTTTCAGATGCCTTGACAGGAACCAAGTATGGGGTCAAGATCGACCAAGACTCCTCGACATCGAGGACCCTAGTCGATCTCGACCAAAACCAAGAACCTCCACCAGCACCAGCGCCATCGAGCAACCAAACAAAAGCCAGGCCCTACTCGATCTCGAGTAAACTACTCGAGATCGACCAACCTGCTACGACGAGCAAGCCACTGGAGGAAGAACAGAACTACTCGATCTCGAGTAAGCTTCTCGAGATCGACCACCGCCTGACGGCCTCGACTTCACCTTCCTCGACGCTGACTCTACCAGACGGCCAGGGCTCATCGAGATGGACTAGGCTTATCGATGTCGACCACCACCTTGCTGGCCCAGCTCCTGCTTCCTCGATGCTGAAGCCACCAGAGCCAGGACCGTCCTCGAGATCGACCAGCCTGGTCGAGATCGACCAAGCTTCATCGACTCTCGCATCCTCGAGCAGCTCACCTCCAGGACCTGAAAACTCGTCGAGATCGAGTACCCCTACTCGAGATCGACCAAACACTGTAGTCCCCGATTCCGTCTTCGCGAAGGTAAGCCAAGGTATGGATCTTTCTTCTCCTATTTCCATTAAAGATCTATCTATACATGGGAGAATTTTGCCTTGGTATGTACGCTTATGTAGGATATCCAATGATGAGCCCAAAGAGTATGAAGTTGGAGACAAGCTCTATGTCTCCAAATCAAAGGATCATTGGTTCCTCAACAAATTCAACAAGAAGCGGATGGGGCCTTTCGTGGTGAACAAGATCCATTCTGGAGGATTACAGCTGATGGACAAGAATGGAGTCTTATTTGAGGCCCAAGCTACATGGGCCCAGCAGATTCCACCTTGAGCATAAATGGAAAGTCGGCCTAGCCACTATAAAATCTAGAGCTTGTACATAGACATTTATTTTGGTACTTTTAGGACTTTGTTGCTTTTGTTTGTTTTTTTTTTTGTTTTGAACATTTTTAGTTTTCTATTGTGGGTATACGTCTTCTGCACTTTTCAGGTCCATGGACAGAGGCAAGCTATATTCAGACTCGGCCCAAGCGATTCTTTCATTCGAAATTGAGAGGCCCTGCACACCTGTCTAGTGAGTCTCTTTCTTTACCCTTGTTTTTATACAGCGAGGACACTGTAATGTTTAAGTATGGGGTGGGGGAAGGGCTTACTTTGTGCATATTTGATCATATTTGACATATATGTGCTTTATTGCTTTGAATTGATACATGGCTATTTTGGAATGCATTATTGATCTATGTGCTTACATGCATGTTTTCCAAAAGTTTGAAAAAAAAATGACCCCCATTGAAATTTTTTTGATAAAGGTCATGGAAGCTTTATTGAACTCGACGATGCAAAATTAGATTCATTAAAGATATATCATGAAATTGCCTAGTAAAGGGAAGTCACAAGAAAGTGCATATTTTGATGAAAACCATGAAAGGAGGTAAAATTTGAAGTTGCTTTTGACATGTTGCATGATAAGATGATGGAGGACTTTATATTTCCATATAATGCTCACATTGTTAAATTCCTAGCCTTACCTATGCTTATGCATCACAAAAGTCATAATATGCCTTATTTCATATATTTGCTCCACATGATCTAAATATTGCCATTCTTTACCTTATCCGGGGATTATGTTGAGAATGATGTTACATTATACATTATATGGTGTTTGTGTTGGTATCATGTTTGGAGTTTGGAAGGAAATTATTTGAAATATATGGAAAATTTAATGAGTGAAAAAAAAATCCGGTCACCTCAAGAGATAAAGGTAGATCGACCCTGCTTACTGAGATAATAGTTCAGTGAGATGGGACACACATGTGAGGAGTCCAAGGCACTAAGTATCTGGGGCCATTCATGACACCCATGTTTGCGACTCGCGAGAAGGCAGTGCTAAGGTTAGAGAGGTAAAAGCATTATTATTGATAAAAGCATTATGAAAGGTGATGAATCTTATGGAGAAGGAATGTGGAAATTCAATTTAGAAATACTCCATTTCCCCAGATCATTAGCACCACATTGCCAAAAATTGCCCACCTTTAGCCTTTTACCAATCTACTCCTTATTTGAGCTTAAATTAAAGTCCTCTTGATTATTAATGCTTTGTCACGAATGAATGTTTTGCACAACCCTCCTTTTGTGAGTAGATGTTGCTTTTGTATATTTGCACATGCATGGATCTGTGACACTAGTACGTTTTCAATGATGGTAATTGACTGCGGGGTTATATAAGAATGAATCTAAGATGTTGAGAGTTTGATTTCTTCCCCTGAATGACAATTAAAAGTATTGCTTGAGGACAAGCAAGCTTAAGTATGGGGTGTTTGTTGTGAGCTGAATCTGCCATGTTTTACAGTAACTTTTATATCGATTTCTGCATACATTTCATTCATTTGGGCTAAGATCGTACAGAATCTATGTAATTTATGTTTATTTGCCAAATTATGGAATCTACACTAGTTTCTGTTTAATTTTGCAGAATTCGAGGCAAATTACAGCAGTTTTGAGAAAGGTCAAAAAAGCTCGAAAATCAACTACAGAAATCCAAGGTCAAGAAGCAGCGGAACCAGTCAAATCAAGGTTTGGAGCCCGAGTTTACTCGATCTAGAGTACTGCTACTCGACCTCGACGAAGCTATCCGAGCACAGACCTTGTCGACCAAGAGCAGTGTCGAGAGCCAGATCAACCCGACTCCGGAGACCTTACTCGATCTCGAGTATCACTTGTCGAGATCGACTACCCCAGCAGCGCCAAGTTCGGAGTCGACAAGTTGAGACAAGTCGAGAAGCCAAGGACGGAGACGCCGGGACGACCCTACTCGATCTCGAGGAGATCTAGTCGAGATCGAGGACAACCCAGCGCATCTCCGAGTCCATGCCGAGGAGGAGTCCTCAACCACACCGGGCAGGCATCCTCGATGAAACACCCAACTCGACCTCGAGTTGCCTAGTCGAGATCGAGGAGCCAAGGACCCCAGATCCGAGCCTGTCGAGCAGAGCCACCCGAGAAAGCTGAGCCACCATAGTCGACAAACCATGGTACTCGATATCGAGTACTCTTGTCGATATCGAGTAGCCCAGTTTCTGGAAACGCGTCGTCGTGAGCTGTCCGAGTCGAGTTGGAGTTACTTGGGCACGAAGGAAGTCGAGTTGGCCGAGATTCTATCCGATTTGATCAAGTCTATCTATGGAAGAGAAGTCCTACCTACATTGGAGATATTTTGCAAACTTTAGGTATAGTTTCCTTTAAAGATTTATTTCCCTTAAGCAATTTATTTATCTTTAAGCTTTTAAGTAGATATAGATAGATGATTCTTTCCTTGATTAGCGAGGTTTGATCACTATAAATAAAGCCCTAGGGGCTGGTTTTTCATTCATTCAGAAACACACACAATTTCAGAGAGAAGTAAGTAGGTGTAGAGAGAGAGTTTGTAGCAAGTAAGGTGGAAAGGCGAAAGTGGATTTGTCTTGTTGGTTGTAAGCTTTCTTTATTTAATTCAATGCAAGTTAGTTTCTTTTGTTATTTGATGTCTTTCTTGATGATGAAGAGCGAGTAGTCCACCCACTTCTTGGGCTAGGGTGAGCCCGACGGTGGCCATGTAAGGTGATGCGGTAAAGGTCAGATCTTTTTATGCGATTCGTCTTCTATCCCTATGAGCATGATTCTTTTGCGAGAGTTGAAGGTGATCCTTGTTTGTGTTATTGAAGCGAAAGTGATCTTAATGCAACTTGGATTAATTATGTGAAAAGGGTTAGTAACAATTAGGGTTTATGTGAAAGCCTCTATATGCCTATTTGTTAGTAACGAAAGTTATTTTGATGGAAAGCGTGATCTTTTATGCCTTTATGTGTTACTTTGCATGGTTATCGTTGTGGTGTTGATACCCTGGCTTTAGAACTTCTTTATTATATTGATTTATTTCGCTGGTCTCTAGCTGGACCTGCACTGAAGTGGCTTGAAGGGCTGAAACCAAGATCCCTAACAACATGGGCCCAAGTAGAGCAAGAATTTCTGAATAAATTCTTCCCACCCGCCAAACCAGCACATCTTCGCCAGAAAATCACCGCCTTCAAACAAAAGCAAGGGGAACCGCTGGCAAAGGCATGGGAGCGCTACAAAGAACTGCTGCGATCTTGCCCTACTCATGGACAGCCACCCTACGTCATTCAGGAGATCTTCTTCAACTCTCTTGATCAAGTCACTAAGGACAGAATCAACCATTATACTCGCTATGAGTATCTGACAATGCCGCCAATTGACGCATGGGGAGTGCTCGACAAGCTCACCAACTATGACAACAAGTATGGGTCTACTGCAACCTATGAAGAGAACCCCTACGCCAGGCCAGCACCATCCATGCCCCTCTATGAGCCTCCTAAAGAGATTGATCCTGATGTAAGGGAACAGTACTACAGAGATCAGAACAAGAAGCTCCTTAAGCAAGTAAAGTATCTTTCTGTCAACCAGCCTTGCATTGATTTATTTTCTTATATTTCATACTTGATTTCCTCCTCACAACAAGAAGTGCATATGTTATTCTGAGTCCTGACATGATGAATCACCATGATGTAGCACCTTCAAAGATTCATTCAATTCACTCATGCCTCTTCCCTGTAGTAGCATCACCTCCCGTCTAAAACTATATATTTTTTCAAGCAGAGCTTTACATATATTGAAGTAAACTCCAAGCTGCAAATTTGATCAAATAAGGGAATATAGAAGACAAACCTGCTGCAAATTTGATCAAACTCCAAGCCCTTCGAAAACGCAACAACAACAGCTCTAGAAACCGCGCGCAGCAATAGCAGTGAGCCCGATAGAAGATCGAACATCAACCGAACCAACCACAATAGTCCGACAGTAGCAGCCCTTCGAGAACGCAGCGACATAGCAGCCCTTCAAACTCAGCGAATCGAACAAAAATCGTCGAACAAACACTACAAAAAATAATTAATTTAGCTTCGGCAAAAAACCGTAGCAAAAGGCTGTCCAGGCATGGCAAAAGGCCATTAGCTACGGCATTGCTACGGGAAATGGGGGGGTTGCGAACCTTGGGGTCGCAAAAGTTGGCAGCTTCGGCAAGTAGCCATAGCAAAGTTATATGCTACGGCTTCGCTACGGCTAAGCAACCTTGTGAAAGACGCTACATATTTGTTACGGCAAGCTGCCGTAGCTAATGCTTTTTAGCCCAGTTTCTTCATACCCGGGCTAAAAAGTCATATTTTTAATACAAAAAAAATAATACAGAATTTACATTTAATAACTTTTCATTAATTATACAAAATTTACATGTAAAAAACTACAAATTTATATACATAATTATAAAATTTACATATACAATAAAATGTCCAAAACTATATTTTAACCCAAAAAATTGTCTAAAACTATATAATTTACATCAAGTTGGACAAGCTAATAAAGAAAGAAAGAAATCAATCAATCTCATAATAAAAAGCAGAAATGCACAGCAGTTGGAAAATCCACCGTTAGGCATTTTGTTAACATTCTGTCATCACCCTGATGAAAAGCAAGCAGTTAAGTTAATTTTTAATGAAATCTTTACCATGGAAACTAAAAACTAATATATGCTCAATCTAACTCACATAGGAGATAAAACTTTCAAGAAATTAAGTTATGCACAATTAACAAAGGACTAACTTTGTTGATACATAATCATAATGAGGAACTGCTAGAAAGCGTCAAAATGCTACCCACAACAACCTAATCTTCTTCTCCATTTGAGAAATCAATTGCAACTTTTCCATCTCAGACAGGCATAACACATAATCTTTCATAAACTAATCTGCAGATATCACTAAGCATATCTTATTATTTTTTCCACCTACTTATAAAATTAGCCAGCAATAGTACAACAAAAGGGTTCTCCAATGACAACCGGCTGAAATTTAGCTTTAGATATCCTTTATGGAAGTGGACAAAGGTAAGCAAGTCAAATAATGTTCAGAGCTAGCCAATGGATAGTCTGGATAGTATTTTTTTAACTATAAGGTAGAAACAAGGAATTTTAACTTACAGTTGTGTAAGAACTAATAAAAGAGAAGCAATCATCATATAAAAGTGGCATAGACAAGAAGTCTCAGCAAAAACGAACGAAATTCCAAAATATTACACGATCCACCACAATTCCACAAACAAGAAGACACTAAGATTGCGAAACGAAATAACAAAACAGGTAAGAGTATTTAGTACTCTTTACAAACCATGAAGCATTTGTACCTGAGGGGGAAGCCCACCGGTTTTCCTTAAGCATCTCAACAAGTAGAGTATCTAACAGGAGCCAAGTCCTCAGTGTGCCTGCAAGGAACAAGAAATATCTCAGAACTCAAAACATAGAAATTAAATCAATACTAGAGATTTGTTTCCAGCAGACTCGTTACCACAAGTAATCAATGGTTCCCATAAATTTAGAGGGGTAAGATGTCACCAAGGGTACTAAATACTCTTACCAAAAGTAATCAGGAAGAGGATCTCTAGTATTGGAGTTTGCCTGACCAATCTAGCAAACTCTTTGCTTAGTTCTGATAATGCACTCATTTGTGCTTGGTACTTATTGTTACTGATAAAGTGCTTATAAGATCTTATAATGTATAAAAAGCTTAGTTCACCAAATGAACCCCAATATAATATCCTGTTCTAGTTTGTAACGAAAGCTTAAGCTTTGTACGAGTCCAATCCTTAGGACTACTTGTAAATCCATCACGCATTTTAGTTGCCAATGAATGTTTAAATTAGCATGAGGAAGCAAAGTAAGCTAAAAAGGGAGAGTGATAAAGTGAAACAGAAGAAAACACAAATAAGCCAAGTGTGTTCAGACATTCACTGAAATTTCATTTCTTCAAAAGAACAAAAAACAAATAAGCCAAACTCTGACCGCATTCTCAAATTACTTGTGCATCACTCATGATCAAACATGAAAAAAAAGATGGAACAAGTGAAACAGAAGACATAGTTCTACAAATAACACAAAGGATATCCCTTGTTCATGGATTCTCAAAGTATTAGCTACTTATCAGAAAGGATAGCTTTGCACAAGGAAAACATCAACCTTTAAAATGATATCCCTTGTTCATGGATTCCAGATCCTTACATATTATGGGGTTTCTACAGATAACACAAAGGAATTAAGCAATTACAAACAGTTTGAGAATGATGGCATAAATGATATAAAAGTGAAAAATGAAGCATGAAACACATTACAATGGCAGTTCTCCAAAACCTGGCAGCTAACAAGATCATTTTTTTTCCTATTCAAAACAAAAAAATTCACAAGCTACTTAGGGTAAAATGAATTAGACTTCTCGTTTAGTTCCTTTAAGAATTTCTTTAACAAATTATGTATTATAAATAGTTTTTTCAGACCAAGAGAGGATTCAACTAACACAACCATAAATCATACCAAATGCAATATAAATGCCTTACCTCCATGTTTTCAGAGTATATGCCAAGGTACGCAGTGCAAGAACTTTCATAGTAGGACTAGCATTAGGGGACTGCTGCAATTTCCAAGCAAAACATCTTTTCAGAGAAAATTCAGGTTACATTTAGTGCTTGGTGTCAATAAACAGTCTAAGAAGCCGAGATTAGCTAAACCTGATTACATTCAGGTTACATTTCCAAGCAAAACATCTTTCCAAGCAAAACACATCTACTTGTAAGAAAGACACCCATGAAAAAGTCAAGCCAACTCTGAAGACCCTCGATCTAGAGCCAGTAGCTGCAGTTTGAACAATGTATAACAAATAACCATTAGACATAACAAAGCATATTAGTTCCGAAAGAACAGAAGAAGAAGAACTGGAAGCAAAAAAAAAAACACCCTAACTCAATGAAATTCTAAAAGAATATCATAATAGCATTTAGAAGCAATATATGAATCAAGGAGAGCTCATAGTTTACATGAATTTAGAAACAATATATGAGCAAACAACTGAACCATATAGAGCACAAGACAATATATGAAATTCTAAAAGAATATCAGAATAGCATTTAGAAACATGCATTTGAAGTTTGAACAGACAATTGAACCACATAGAGCACAAGACAAGTAGTTTAATCAT
This sequence comes from Persicaria tinctoria, assembly GCA_037127255.1. Taxonomy (NCBI): domain Eukaryota; kingdom Viridiplantae; phylum Streptophyta; class Magnoliopsida; order Caryophyllales; family Polygonaceae; genus Persicaria; species Persicaria tinctoria. The sequence goes on along the minus strand of JBANSL010000011.1, from coordinate 22,979,167 downwards.
AGCCTTACCAAAATCAGTACTGAGCTTTTTCTTTTCTGGACTATATTAGTAAAATGGGATCTTAACCTAGTGGTTTTGCTTTTTCTTAGGCTCAGATTCAACAGCTGTTGATTTCTTTTTTTTTTTTGTGGTGAAGACAGCTGTTGATTTCTTTTAGTAGAAGAAATAGAATTTGGTCATTGAATAGAATTCCAATCCTAACAGATTGTGTCTCTTCTGGAAATAAGAATTTGTTTCTACATATCCCTCACATAGAAAGACTCTTATTTCAATCACTCAGGTAAACCAATTCTGAATATATGATATACATTCAGTGAAGAAGCAAAGTGAATTTTCATAGCCTTACCAAGCTATCGAGTCAAACAACTATGCTTGGCACAATTTCATTGCCTTGAATAAATCAGCACAGTTTCATAGCCCTACCAATCCTTGAATAAATCAAGTAAACCTGTTATTCTTGAGCCACTTACATAGCAACAAGCACAGTAAGCAAATTCAATAAAAATTCCGGCCCCAACCTAAAACCCTAACCGTAGATTTTGAAAAAGTCCAAAATCTCACCTCCAGGAGCCATCAGAACATCAACAAGTTGAATACAGGCTTGGAAGATAGAGAGGAGAAGAAGAAGAGTGAAGGATTGTACCTGGAATCGCTTAATCGAAGTCAAATTGTGGAGATTCCCTCGATGAGGCTCAAAATCGCCTGAAGAAGGAGAGAGTGGAATGAGCGCATGAGCCAAGCTAGATCTAGTCGACGGTGATGAAAGAAGGCTTTCCCAAGGCGGGCTTGGCATCTGGCTGGGTCTGGCGATGGGGGACGGCGGTGGTGGTCTTCGACACCATCTTCTTCGATTCGATTGAAGGAGCAGCAAAACCCTAATTCCAAGATGAAGAGGAGATTAAGAGAGAGATCTCGAGATGAAGATGAGAGACATAAGGATAAAGAAGGGAGAACGAGATCTAGGAGAGGGAGGTTGAGAATTTGAGAGAGCAAAGGAAGGAGATGATGGAGATCTGCGTTCTTTGGGAGGCGGAAGTGGAGGAACATGGACGTCGGGGAGAGAGAGAGAGACTGATGGGTAATAGAGGTTTTTTTTCTACCCAATAGCCACGGTAAATACTTGCCGAAGCTATTAGGCGTCGCTAATTTGTGTAATTTTACAAATGCAACGCTTGCCGTGGCTAATGCCGTGGTAAAAGGATACCATTTGCTAGGGGCAACACCTGCCGAAGCTAGCTGGCGTGACGAATTTAATTATTTTTTGTAGTGAACCCTCAATCGCACCACACCTGTCAATAGCAGCCCGAACAAGCGAATCGAACTCAGCGGGATCAATGAACGACTACCATGAACGAATTAAAAGAGGGGTGAAGAGTGGAATCGAAAGCATACCTCAACTAGTGTGGGTGAAGAGCTCGAAACGCGATCTGTTGAAGACGGTGCTGATCGAGATTCGAGACGATGTTGAAGACGATGCTGAAAATGAAACTACAGCAGCAGAAGACGATGTTGACGAGCCTCCATTGACAGTTCAATGTGGAGATGATGTTGAAGTGAAGAGCATCGATTGATCGAACTGCTGCTCAAGAATCGTTTTTTAGGGTTGGCTTTCGGGGTCTTTTCTTTCGGGCCTTTTATTAAACACTCCCGAGATAGATTGATGTTTCTAGTGGGTTAAAGAATAACTCCTAAGAGAGTATATCCGATTTTTTATTTAGAAAAAACAACACACTTCTATCAGGAGTTTTTATAATAACCCCTGTCCGAAAATTGTCTTTCAGGAGTTTTATAAAACACCCGACAATTTTATCCTGATAAACATACAATTTGTACTAGTGGAGGACTAAGAAGCAGTCCTTTGTGGCAATGTCGACTGCAGAATCTGAGTACCGAGCAATGGCTGCAACATGTTGTGAAATCACATGGTTAGTCCATCTTCTCAAAGATCTAAATGTGAAACATGAAGAGCCAGTGGAACTCTACTGTGACAATCAGGCAGCTCTACACATAGCTAGGAACCCAGTGTTCCATGAAAAAACAAAGCACATAGAGGCGGACTGCCATCTTGTGCGAGATAAGGTGATGAACAAGGAGGTTGAAGCCAAGTATATCAGCACCAAGGAACAACCGCATATCTGTTTACAAAGGTCTTAAGTCAAGAGCAACACAAGAAGCTAATATGCAAGCTTGGAGTTGTGAATCGGTTCTCCAACCTCAAGCTTGAGGGGGAGTGATAAAGTGTGTATTGCTGATAGTTTTATATAAGTTCTAGAAGGCTTAGCTTGTGCCCTAAATAGTGGGTTTACACCTTAGTATAAATACTCGCTCCTTTATAATAATCAGACAGTTCAATAGAACAGTATCAATTGCTTGTTCTCGCTCTCTCTCAATTACTCAATATAAAGTGGGTGTAAACCCTCTAAAATTGGACATTGTCGATCTCGATTCGAGTATTACAGCTAGAAATCCAAATGTGGATCCTCTCAATCATTCCTACAATCACAATGCTAAAATTCGAAGCTTCAACCTTTCTCATATACTTGTCAATCGTCATCGATCCCAGTAGACCGGAGAACTAACAATTAATTAGTAATCATCAATTAAGCACATTGCTCGTACGTAATATACACCGCATGATACGAACACAATTGTTCAAATATTACGAAAATAAGCTCAATATAATTATTATATCGATCTCTTTTAATTTGTAGCTAGCGATGTACGTCCATCCCTCAAAAAAGACTGAATGAAATTGGCGGATCGTCGGCGAAATACTTCAAATAAATTAAGATATGTGATGACGTTATAATGTTAGCCCATTATTAAAACAGATGACATCACCATCGTTTAATACGTACATGAACTGATAAGGTTGTGCTTCAGTGTGTGGTAGAGGTCTCCAAAAACCCTCACGATAAACCTAAGTTGTTACCCATACTACCAACTAGGGTTATTATTAGTTGGTATGATTATATGAGCAGGCTTACCTCGATAAAAGTTCATCGATCTTGATCCAATATAGGCGTATAGTTCGAATTTTGTGAAATTTTTAAAATTTCATTTATATTTTTTGTGCTACATGCTTGAAGGAGACTAGATTACTGGGATTTTGGGTCCTTGAATGCAAATCAAAGCAAATAATCTTTCAAAAATATTTCAAAATAATTTTTCATAATACAATGTCCATCTGATACAAGGTTTAATTATATAAAACGGTTAAAATTTATAAATTTCAACAAATTATGGAGCAACCCATGCACAACCTTATTATTGTATTATTTTCATATACTCTCTCCATCTTAAAATAAAGGTCCTTTAATATTTTCACACATTTTATACTTTATAAAAATTTGCTAAAAAATTAAACGATGTAAATATTTTAAAACTGTTATCGATATACAACTGTACACTGATCCATAAGGTTGTACACTAGATGTGTGGTAGAAAAGGTTTCCCATCGAAAAAGCCACTCCTTATCACATTCCAAACTATGTGTCGTCACCGTCGACCGACATGGGCTAACTGTACCTCTTGGATACAAAATGTTACGGAGTAATTAGTTGATCGTACATTCGTACGTACTATTTATGTTATACTATACCAATACGCGATTTATCTCAAAATATGATGTGTCTAAAGAATCTAAATTGAAATCGAGTTATTTCAGCAATTTACCCACCCAATCATGAAAATGGAGCTTGTAGAGCTAGCCATGTAATTTTTGTACAAATTTAATCGAAAATTTTAAATATATACAACACTAATTTTTACTATATCCATTGCTAACAAGCATAATCCTACGGTTAATTTAACATTCCTTAATCCACGTATTCTAATGTAATATAAACTATTGGTAACGCTCTCTCCTCTCTCTAGTTTCCAGAGAGAGAGAGTCTTCCTCCTCGTCGGAGTTCCGATCATCGTCGGTCCTAAAAACCCCTCTTCGGAGGCCTAAAAACTCCTCTTCGGAGGCAATAAACCCCTCTTCGGAGGTTGGATCTCCGTCTTGACTAAGGTGCTCCTCGTCGGAGCTTGAACCGTTGGCAGCTTCTCCACCGGTTTTCCGGGGTGGTTGCGTGCTGCTCCGACCATCTCCTTCCTGGTCCGAAGCCCTCCTTCGGGAGCTCGAGTTCTCGTCGTGGTCTTCCTCCTCCTTGTCATCTGGCTATGGATCCCCTCGTTTGTCCTCTTCCCCCATTCGTGGTCAGTCTCGCCGTCGATTCCCACCTTAGCGGTCGTCGCGACTGTCCTCGTCTCTAGCTCCGACTTTGAGGTCTCGTTGTCCGGCCTCCTCCTCATGAATGCCCAATTTTCATGGGCTTTTTCCTGTTTCGAAGTGCAGATCCTCGAATATGCTCTTTCTCAGCCTTGTTGATTCAAGTCGCCTTCGATTTTTGTCGTCGGGGTTTGGTTTTCTGGCCATCTCTCATGGGCTTGGGATCCCTCCTCAGCCGAACCTCCTTTCCCTTCCCTTTCCGGTCTGCGTTTCCGCCGTTGTCTCCACCGTGGTCGGGTTGGCGCCTAACTCTCCCGGCCTTGTCTTCGCTTTCCTCTCCAGTTGGCGTTGTTGGCTTGATCCAGCGATTCTCAGTTGTGGCTACTGCTCTTGGGCGTCGCCTGCCTAGGCGCCTGTTGCTCCGCCTTGTTGCAGCTGCTTCTGGCCGGCGTTCTTGCCTCTTGCATTGGTGTTGTCCCTGTTTGACTAGGGTTATGGGTGATTGGTTCATTTGGGCCCGTTATCTTGTGCTTTGGGTCCAAGGCTACTGCTTGCGCCAAAGTAGCCCAGAATAATTATTACATAAAATAAAAATATAATATAATATAGTTTTTTATAGACCCTACTTTATATATATTTATATAAAGTATTTCTCGAAACACCGCTCGAAAGAGATTGGATAAAATCCCGTTTGGGCTTGACCGGTCCCTTGTGATCGGGCATTTGCGGTTTGCTTTGCTCGGGTGGCGTGCGTCTCTGCTTTGGTGAGGCTGAGGATTCTTCTTCTATGTCGGGGTTCTGGCAGTCGAAGTCGAGTCTAGCTGGGATCGAGGTAGTGTGTACGGGGCGATTCCGTGTACGGGAAGGAGCTTCCTAGAGGTTCGCCTTCACTGCCCATAGGGATTCCTGATGTATCGCCGGCCAGCGGTGCCGTTTTTGGATGGTGTTTGGCTTTCGTCCGTAGTCTACGTCCCCTTCGTGTTAGACTTAGTTTTCCTTGACTCGTTTTCTTGTAGGGTGCGTTTCCACTTGTTATACTGCTCCGCCTTTTATTTTCGTTTTCGGTTGAATGTATTGACGGGTTTCCGTTTGCCGACTTGTCGACCATCGAGATTCAGGTATATCTGATCTCGAATTATTTTCTAATAAAAAAAACATTCCTTAATCCACTCCACCTTTGTATCATATAGTAAAATTTTACTATATCATATTATTTTGAAATTTTTTTTCACAAAATACCCATCCCATTTTCTTGCAGAGGTGCCATTATGCAAAAAGTATTGCATTTTTCTCAGAAGATATATTATGTACGTAGATTTCAGTATCTACTGCACAACGTGGATGTATTTTTATTTTTTTTTTGTTTTCAATATATACCATTACACTATGATACAGCGGTGGAGTGGATTAATGGATGTTAAATCCCTAAATTGATGGTAATTAGTGATAGACAACAAACCAACATGATGCGCTCTCTCCTCTTTTACGCATTTATTTCCTTTACCTATTGGTAGAGCTGGCAAAACCCGACCCGAACCCGAAAACCCGACCCAATCCGCCCGAAACCGATCAACCGAATCCCCGAAAATTGGTTAACGTACATTAATCGAAAACCGACCCGACCCAACCCATTTAAACCCGATACCCAAACTACCCGAAACCCGAATCAACCGAAACTCGAATCACCCGAAACCCGAATCACCCAAAGCCCGAATCCCCCGAAACCCGATAACACCCGAACCCGAAGTAACCGAAATTGAAAAATATCTTACTAAAAATTGAAAGAATAACCCATTTAAAACAAACAAATAAATACTATAAATAGTTCTTTAAACGATCGCCCACCTGCTCCCATCACTTCAAAATCTTCTCCTGTACTCTTTTATCCATCCTACACCTTGTAGTTCAGTAGTTCACATCCCATAATGTAAATAACAAAACTAAAAACATTCATTCATTTAATTCTTGACTATTGACATTAGATCCAGTCAATTTTAACACTGTAAGTAGATTAGTATGTATATGTTAATGTTTAATTAGATAATACAAAATTAAAGCATACTCCCAACTCATGCCAAAAACCAAAATCTTGATCTTCATCAACACGAGGAGTCACCATACTGAGCGTTCTACCGCCATAACAATATGCTTCAAAGTTTTAATTACCTGGAAATAGTAGGTAATGATTGAGTAATGTAAAGTTAAAATAAATAGTAAATAAATAAAACACGTGGAATAAATAATTCTAATCACAATATTTATACCTACTGTGCCATCATTCCATACATCAAAAAACAGTAGGGCCTTCATCTCCTAATCTTCACCAAAATATACCTAAAACAATATGCAAATGCAATCCATATAAACACACATTTTCCTGGGGGAAAAATCAGTAACTTTAGCTTGTAAGTTAATCAATTTACTACTATATATATGTTCACATTGTGCTAAGAATCATAAATAATAAATAGTTTCAATCATGAGAAAGTATATAAATATTTAAAGGGCACATTAAACTAACTTAGAAATACCATTTGTAATCACATTTCCTCATGTTCAGATTCATATACAAGGTCATTTGACGTCTTCACCGCAACACCCTCTTCTCTGAAATCTACAGCAAAACAAAGGACAAAAAAAGTTCAAATTATAAATAGAAACTAAGATCTTCTAGAGAGGATTCAAAATTACTTCATGAATAATAAATCATATGCAACTTAATGAATGTTACATACCATCATAACCAGTCAACCAATGTTTAGTTGTAGCCAAAAACTCTACATGCTTGGGCAACAAGGAGCTTCTCCATTTGTTTAAAATTCTTCCACCCATGCTAAATGTTGATTCCGAAGCAACGGTGGATATGGGAATGGCTAAAATATCTCTAGCCATGGAAGCAAGAACTGGAAAGCGAGGAGCATTCAATTTCCAATATTCCAATACATCCACTTTAGCTGAAATCGCTTCCAACTTCTCACTCAAGTACAAATCAATTTCTGAAGCACATTCTTGGCTAGAAGAAGCAAATTCCTGTAATAAATAATGATATGTTTTAACAGCACATATAATACATATAGAGTTATATATTTATAATTATCAAATAAATTTTGACATACCTCAATACCATCTAATTGACCATATACTTCATCCGTCATCTTTTCTCTCCACTTTGGAACACCGACAGATTGATCATATTCTTTATAAAGTTTATTAAACTTGCTTCTGATTTCATTAGCTTGCTTATCCCCTTCCTTTTCTCCATGAACTTTAATCAAAGCAAATTTCACAAATTGCAACTTGTAACGTGGATCAAAAATCACACCAAATGCATGCACAACGACATAATCATCCCAGTATTTCTTAAACTTTTCAAACATCCTACAAGCTATAGGACTAATGTCAGAGTCACCTAAGAGTATTGCACTTTGCAACCGAGAATGTATTTTCCAAACTTGCGGAAAGTATAAATTTGAAGTCGGATAATCACTCCATGAGAAGAACTTTGTAATTTCATAAAATGGCTCTAACAAACTGCAGATTTTCTCAACTTTAGCCCACTCAATATAAGTTAAAGCATATTCAGAACCACCTTCAACACTAGCAAAATAATAATTCAACACATTCTTGTATTTCAAGGCTTTTTATCAAGCATAATATAAGTTGAATTCCATCTAGTGGCCACATCCAACCATAATCCAGCAGAAATAGTCACCTCAAGCTTCTTAGCACACTCCTCAAACTTCATGATTCTTCGTTCTGATCCATCTATGTATTTAATACCCTCTCTAACTTTTGAAACACAATCATCAATCCCATCTAAACCAGCTTTTACTATAAGATTCAAAATATGAGCACTACAACGGACATGTGAGTGGTCACCTTGACCTGGTGAATCCTTTAGAATCCCTATCTTCAGATTAGCTATCATTGTACCATTGTTACTTGCATTATCTAGTGTCAAAGAAAAAATCTTCTTCTCAATCCCCCATTCTAACACCACATTAGTAACCATTACAGATAATTCAAAACCACCATGTGGAGGGGGGCAGTGACGAAAACAAAGCAACTTACTCATCAATTTCCAATTCTCGTCAATATAATGTGCAGTGACACACATATAGCCTCTTTGAGTACATGCTGTCCACAAATCAGATGTGAGACATATCCTTCCTGGAAGTCTGTTAAACACATTTTTAATCTTTTCTTTCAATTCACAATTCAGCTGCAAACAGACTTTCTTTATAGTATTTCTTGATACTAATTTGACATCATCATTCAAATATTTATGCAATTTCCTATTCCCCTCATGCTCAACCCAAGAAAAACAATATCCATGCCTTAAAATAGCCTCAGCTACTAATTGACGATACATTGCTTGATCTACTTTTGTCATACTTGAATCTCCAACCAAATTCAATTTCTTATACTCAGCACAAGCCTTTAAATGCCTAGAAAAATTTGAAGTCCCAGATCGTGAAGCCGCATCATACTTGGAAATTTTACAATATTTGCAAGTACCTATTAGTTGTCCTTCACTGTTAGCCTTGACTGAGAAGTGTTTCCAAACATCAGACCTTCTTCGCTTTCCTAAAGCATGGGGTACACCAACATCTTCGACGTTGTTAGATCTCACTTCTTTGGTGATTTCGGCTTCTGTATTGGAGAGTGTATGATCAAAACGTAGAGAAATCAATGAATCCGGTGAGATGACTCAAACAAATAGGCAACCAAGATCATTCATATAGTTTAATATTTCAACAAAATAACAAATAATACTTACCGCCATTAACAGTTTGGCAATCAAGATCATAAAACTCATCTTCTTGTTCCATGACTATTTCTAGAAGGGCATGCAAAAGAGATCGAGGAGTGACTGGGAAACGGGAATGAAGGACGAGAGAGATCAATCACCAAGGAGTGTAAGCTGGGAGATGAAGGAAGAAGAGCAATCGCGTGATCGACTGGTCTCGCAGTCGCAGAATCGCCTCAAGGCCCTCAATCCATACCGTAGCCATTTAGAAGTGAAAAGAGGTGAGATACTGAGAAAGTGATAAGTGAGAATGGTTCTGAGTTTTGACTCTTAACTCTTAAGAATTAGGGATTTATTTCTTTTTTTCATTTTTTCATCAATTTTCCTCAACTTTTACATATTTCCTTTCATTTTGGCGGGAAAGATTTCACGTTTTCCCTCCATCTTTGACTTGGGCTCACTCCCCACCTCATAGGCTAATACTCCGTACAATTTAAATTTAATAGATCTAATTTATGTGAACTCATGTGAAGTCATAACTCATAAGTGATAGTTATATCTTACTTTTTTTTTTGGTGAAAATATATACTAGTATTTGCTTTATTATTTAATCGATATTTGTCTAATAAAGAGGACATAATAAAATGAAAGATATTTATTTTATTTATTATTTGAAAATATAAAAGTATCTAAATCATAATAAAATATTACATATTTATTTTTTGGTGGTAATTAAATGTTATTAATTTAAATTTTATCCCATAATATGTAAAAGATTATATTATTATTTAATGAATAATTTTTTTTGGTGAAAAGGATATTCATTGTATAACTAAATAACCTAAAATATATTAAATAAATATCATAGTTAGTTGTTTAGTTGTTATAATAGTAATTAGAAAAGGGTTTAATTAAAATATAGATATAATAATAATTTATTAATAATTGAGGTAGATAAATAAAATGACATGTGGATAAAATATGTGGGGTCATTAACTGATATGACTAAAACTTTAAAAGATTTACTAAATTATTAATTGACATATTTAAAAGAGATGAGGTCATATTGTACCGTGATTCTACGCATAATTAGATTCGACCAAAGCGGCAAAGCCCGACATATAAGAATTTAGGCCTCTATTTTAGTATATAGATAGATATCTAATACAATTTAATAGATATAGCAAGAAATGATTAAAAAAAACAATCAAAGTTAATGAATTTATTACAAATGATAAAAAAAAATAAAAAAAATGGGACAAGAACAAAATAACTAGGAACTGAGAAACCATCTAGATCAAGACATATTTGACAAATTAACAAGCATTCCAATTCCAACCAATAACATCACAGATAGACTCTACTGGAGACCAAGCCCATATGGCTTATTCCTTACTAAATCATCTGTCAACTACCTCCAATTCTCCAAAAAAAGAAAAGGTCACACCAAATCTGACCTTAATTGGATCTGGGACTTAGATTGCACCCCGAGAATCAAACACTTCTTATGAAGAGCCTCTCAAGGAGGAACACCGACAAAAGGAAAACTACAAGAACGTCGAATTGCAATTCCTATGCAATGCAAGTTCTGTAACCATCAAAGAGAATATTTTTTTTCCACTTATTCATGGAATGTAACTTTGTCAAGAATATTATCCAAAGAGTAGACGGTAAAATCTTCGAAGTCGTTGATAAATCATAAATGGGATCCAAATGTGAGAGACGGACTTTCCATTATCAGAAGTATGGAGCAAACTATCAGAATAAAGCGGTCGTGTACGTTGGCAACCATTTGGTGGAGCATTTGGGACTTTAAAAATCAATATTGGCTCGTTTGGTTGAAAATTAAAAAACCAATGAAATAGAGGTAATATATGTATTTAATAGGTTTTTTTGTCACGAAAAAACTCAGAAAATTGAATTTCTTAGAATTTAAATTCCTCAATTTTAAAGAAAGTTTACGTAACTAGTCCCCTTGGATAAGTTTCACTTTGATCCTTTCCTTTTTTATTGAAAATTTCTACTTCTCTTATTTTTAATTCTTGTAATCTAAAATCTACCCATACACATTTTTTCAATTTTAATAATTTATAATTTATGAGAATTGAACTACTAAGAAGACTAAAGAAATTAACTTCCCAATAATTATACTCCCTCCGTTCCAAAATACATGGGTTTTTAGTTTTCGGCACGCTTTTTAAGGAGTGAAAAACTATATGAAATATTATTTTTTTAATTAAATTTTTTATATAATTTGATACTTATTAGTAATAAGTATCAAATGATATAAAAAATTTGATTAAAAAAATAATATTTCATAGAGTTTTTCGCTCCTAAAAAAACGTGTCAAAAAGGAAAAGCCCATGTATTATGGAACGGAGGTAGTAATTTATATTTTTAACTAAACGAGTCCTTACTAGTTACTATATGTTACTATATGATCAAATCTGATCCAATTTAATAACTCTTATTTATATAAATTCATGTGATTGCATCCACGCAGACTTATACACGCAAATCTAAGGGAATCATAAATCTTACTGATTTATAAGCTCGTATTATATGATCTTTATAATCAACACATATACAAATCAAATCTCTTGACCCGCTATTCATGTGACCATATAGAGTCATCCAAAGTCACCGTTGAATGGTGGTTTTCGATCAAAATTTTGAATAAATAAGGTTGTAATGTTACTCCCGCATTTATAAATATATAACTTTTACTAATTTTGCATATTTTCTTAAAATAATACAAAAAATATATAAAATATGTCATGAGTCATGATCAAAATAAACAAATTCAAATAAGGAATTGCTATTAATAAAAAAATTCAAAATAATCAAAATTTTAGAAACTGAAATAACCAAAATCCGAGACAACCGAAACCCGAAACAACCGAAACCCGAAACAACCGAAGTCCGAGAGAACCGAAACCCGACTTAACTGAAATCCGAGACAACCGAAACCCGAATAACCGAAACCCAGACAACCGAAACCCGAACCCGACCCAACCGGAACGAAGACATTACCCGAAACCGAAATGACCCGAAATCCGAATACCCGAACCCGAACCCGAACCGACCCGCCCGATTGACACCTCTACCTATTGGCCTCACGCCTTATCAACCACATGTTATCTCCTCAACATTCTCGCATCTACTACCCTACACCATCGCTCGCCAACTCAGATACTCTATTGCACCTTGCCTAGGTATGATCACCTTCGTACCTTCGGGTGCTTGTGCTTCCCAAACCAGTCCTCCACCGCCCCACACAAGCTTCACCCGCGCTCCACTCCATGTGTTTTCCTAGACTACCCGTCTGATCATCGCGGTTACATTTGCCTCGATGTTCGGAGCCATAAGCTTATTGTGTCACGTCATGTCACTTTTGATGAGTCTCGATTTCCCTTCTCTTCTCCTCCTCTCCCATCTTCGAGACCTCCTATGTCCTAGTCTGAGTCAGAGTCTTCCTTCCCCCACTTTCTCCTTCCCCAGAGCTCTACCGGTGCTCCTGCCTCTCACTCTACACCGCCCCCACCGCCACCTCCTCGTCCTACCACCAGACCGCACACCCATAGCATCTCCGGTGTCTTCAGACCTGGTCAGATCGTCTCTATGAACGCCACCCATCACTCTACCCCACCCCCTCCTGCATACTCCGAACCTCCTCCTCCGTCACACCAGATTCCGCGGCCGCAGCATCATGTTGCGCCCGCGACATATCAACCCGCCGCGGCCCTCTTGCCACGGCCACGGCCGTTTGCCGTGCCCGCCGCAACCCCTCCTCCCGTCCCCATCACATCCCAACTCCCACTTACCTCAAACCCGACCTCCCTTTCCCCCATCCCAACCTCTCACAAAATAGCCCTCCTCGACCCGAATAGGCAGGCAGCTATACTCGACGAATACAGGGCCCTTACAAGGAATGGTACATGGGTTCTAGTTCCTCGCCCTCATGAGGTGAACATCATCCGCTGCATGTGGCTCTTCCGCCACAAGTTCCGCTCTGATAGGTCGATGGAACGCTACAAAGCTCGTCTTGTGGTTAACGGTCGATCCCAGCAAGCAGGTATTGATTGTGACGAGACATTCAGCCTAGTGGTCAAGCCTGCCACTATCCGTGTGGTGTTGAGTTTAGCATTATCGCGACAGTGGGATATCAATCAACTGGATGTCAAGAACTCCTTTCTGCATGGCCATCTGAATGAGAAAGTTTACATGTTTCAGCCGCCGGGGTTCGCTGATCCTGATTGTCCCAAGCAAGTCTGTCTCCTGAAGCGCTCTTTGTATGGTCTGAAACACGCTCCACGTGCTTAGTTTCAGCGCTTTGCTTCTCACCTGCTTAGTTTGGGCTTCGTTGGCAGCCGCTCGGATACGTCTCTGTTAACTATCTCAGAGGCACATACATGGCCTTTCAGTTACTATATGTCGACGATATCATCCTCACCGCCTCTTCTGGTGCTCTTTGGACGTCTATTATTTCCCAGTTGAGTGCCGAGTTTGCCATGTCAGATCTGGGTCCGTTGTCTTACTTCTTGGGGGTCGACGTGCAGCGTCATGCATCTGGGTTGTTTCTCTCTCAAAGTAAGTATGATGCCGAGATTGTTGCCCGGGCCAAGATGAGTAGCTGCAAGCCAGTTGTCACCCCTTTGGATACTTCCAACAAGCTTAGTGCTCACTCTGGTCCTCTGTTTGATGATCCAACATTGTACTGTAGCCTCGCCGGTGAATTGCAGTATCTTACATTCACTATGCCAAACATCAGTTACGCCGTTCAGCAAATCTGCCTGTTCATGCATGCGCCAAGGAAACCGCACTTTCAGGCCTTGAAGCGGATCACCCGGTGCATCAGTGGTACCCTTGAGTTTGGCACCACAATCACCCCTTCATCTTGGCATGACCTCGTCCCTTACACTGATGCAGATTGGGGTAGTTGTCCTGACACACGTCGCTCCACGTCTGGCTACTGTGTCTTCCTCAACGACACCCTTGTGTCGTGGTCCATGAAGCGACAGTCTGTGATGTCTCGCTCTAGCGCCGAGACAGAGTACAGAGGTGTCGCCAACGTTGTCTCCGAGTGCTCTTGGTTGCGCAATCTCCTTCTTGAGCTTCATTGCCCTCTTCAGAAGGCCACTTTGGTCTACACCGACAACGTCTCCGCCGTCTATCTGGCCAACAACCCAGTCCAGCATCAGCGAACAAAGCACATTGAGCTCGATCTACACTTCTTTCGGGACAAGGTTGCTCTTGGACATGTTCGTGTTCTTCATGTCCCGTCCTCCTATCAGTACGCTGATATCATCACCAAGGGTTTACCTCAACAGTTTTTCCTTAATTTTCGGTCCAATCTCACAGTACGGGACTCTCCACTTTCGACTGCGGGGGTTTGATAGATTACATAGGTCTCATATTGTATAGTGGGCCCAAAGGCCCAATACCTTGTAACCTATATATATCATTGTCTAATGAAAGAAACCCTCAAAGAGGACATTCCATCAATTCCATTATTCTACAGAGTTTAATTTGAACAAGCCGAGCTTTAGATCGAGCTTAAAAATGTGCTCATACTTGGCTCATTTAGAAATGAGCGAGTACGAGTCGAATTCAAGCTACTTGTATTCACATAACACCCCTACGGATCGGGTTCGGTCAAATTGAATTTTAGATTGGTCAGGTTTTGGGTTAAATCGGGTCATGTCCATTCAGGTTCGGGTCAAAGCAGGTCGGACTCATTCAGGTTTCGGGTCAAGTGACGGGTCGATGTCGTTCGGGTTTCGAATCAAATTGGGTATAGTTTGTTTGGGTTTTGAGTCAAATTATATTCGTCTCGTTTGGATAATTAGGTTGATTCGGTTGTATATGTAATTTACGTTAAATAAATGATTCAGGTAATTTTGATTTTCTAGAGACGAAAAAAATGATTTCAATTATTAAGTATTTTTCAAGTAAAATAAATGATTCGAGTAATTTTGATTTTACTTTTCAAGAGATGATAAATAAATTAAATGATATTAATTCTTAAAGAAGATATTAGAATAGTGGGTTGGACTAAAAAACTAAAGAGAAACTGGTTCGTAACCTCCTCTTCGGAGTGGGTTTCTGTCCAGCCAATCCGTGGCCGGCAGACCGTGTCTTTCGTACTACCTCCGTCCTCCCTACGGATGGTTGGGCTCTGTCCCTCTGGCAGGAGTCGGTGCTGTCCTAGGTTGCTTCCTCTCTGTTTTTTGCAAACCGTTGTCAAAATTTGGGGTTTGGGTGTGGTGGATTCACCCCTTTCTGCCTCCTACTTCCCTTTCCTCGTTGGTTTGAACCTCATCCGGCCCTAATTTCTGGGTTCTCGTGGTGTTTCGGCTCGGGGCTCCGTGATTCCGCCTTCGTTTGCACATCCTTCCGTTGAAGGTTTGCTCGATTGCCTGGATCCGATGGTTTGCCGGTGGGTTGTGGCCGCCTTCTCCGGTGTCTCTCCCACTGCCGACCCTTTTAAACCCCTCCCTTCCCTCGCCGGCCGCAGCCTTTCCGCCGGTGGCCTGCCAAGTAGGCTTCTCCCTTGTCCTGAGTCCTCTCGTGGTTGGGCGGCGTCTCATTGACGCTCTCTTCCCCGTCTGAGGATTCTCATCCCTGTTTGCCTTGTGTCGGGTTTCCTCGGGTTTGTCTTGAGCCCTACGATGACCCGGGCTTGGTTTCAACCCGTTTTGGGCTTCCTTGGGCCCAAAGCAAGTCATGTTGGCCCTTGGGAAATTAAAGGATTAAATATGAATTATAATAATTCCCTATGGGATTTGCGTAAATCCCACTTGAGTTTCTGGTGCTTTTGGTTCAGGCGTTGTGTGATTGTACTTTTGGCGCGACTGGATTTTCTTCGTCATTTGATGGGGTTCTGGCTGTCGGAGTCGGGATAGGCGGGAGTCGTGGTAGTGTGTATCGAGGCGTCTCCTTTCTTCGGAAGAATGGTTCCTTGGACGTTCGTCTTCACTGCTCACAGGTGACTCCTGATGTGCCGCTGACCTACGGTACTGCTTCAGAGTAGTGTTTGACTTCGTCCTTCGTCTACGTCCTCGTCTTGTTCGGTTTAGTTGTATTTAGTTCCGCTGTTGTAGAGTTATTGTCTGTATTTAGCACCATCTCTGTATTTTTTTTGTTTGCTTAGACGGTTATCCGTCTGCTGACTTGTCGGCCTTCGAGGTTCAGGTATATCTGACCCCGAATTTTTACCTAATAAAAAAAAATAGAAACTGGTTCGACCGATTTGTTTTAAATTTTGGGGATCTCATAAGTTCATGTTAAAACTAAAAGAAAAATCTGGTCTGCCCATTTGTTTTGTTGATCACATCAAGCCTAGCTTTTCGTTGTGAGTTGGCCCATATGACTCATATATAAATGAGGTTTAAAAAAAAATTAAATTTGTTATTTAAATAATCATTTACGGTGAAAAAAATTTAATCTATAGTCATAACTAGAAGAAGCCCGATTATCGAGAGATACCAATCATGTTGCGATGAACGAGTGGAATTAACAACCTATCTATCAAACAATTCATTGTTCTTTCTTGCTCTACTTGTTAGTTTGAATTCTCAACCTCTCAACTGCACACACAATCTGTTCTTTCGCTCTACTACTCCTGTCGGTTCTCTCTTATCTCTTTCTATTTTGATTGGTTAGCAAGATAATGCACTAATGTCACACTCTTTGTCGTATCGATATCCCGAATTGTCCTCTATACTAGCTAGTTGTTAAGTTGTGTGTTAAATTTTTACGGAAATCAAAGATGCAAAAATGATTCGTCACTCACTGACTTATATACAAGGCTTGTTTACTTCATATTTTCGAAGTGGAACACTTTTAATTTCATATCTCAACAAGATTACACAAGTGCAACTCGTATTGACTTATTTAGTTGACACTTGGACAACTAGCAATGTAAACCAAGATCGAAAGACGAGTCGTTAGGCTAACTGCTTTGATACCAAATTAAAATATGAAGGAGATTTTGTTCTAAAACCAATTGATAATAGAAAAAATAGTCTACTAACTCACATATATTCTAGGTTTATTTGTACACTTTTTCAATATGGGATAATTTTTTTTCCCTTCACATCTCAATAGTTGTATACGTATAGGCTTTTTTTTTATTAGGAAATAATTCGAGATTGGACAGGCCCGGGCCTCGAGAGGCCGACAAAGTCGGCAGACGGCAATCCGTCTAAACATACAACATAGCAAAAGAAAATACAACAGGAAAACATAATACAGACACCTAATACAACAAAAGAACTACACAAAATAAACCCGGAAAACCCCAGACCCTAAGCACACCAGCGGGCACAACAGCGAGAAGAGGGAGACCCGGCAAGGAGCAGTGGATAGCGAGCGCATGGGACAGCATAGCTGACATGATGTCTCACCGCTGGAAAGATGGAAAGCAGTAATCCACGAAGGGCAAAGACGTCTCTTGGGGAAGTGTGGATCACACGACGTTCCCTCCACCTAGATGAAGGATCTTCGGAGACCACCAACACCACCAACACGATCACTTCGATCAACAAGGGCCGCAGCACTGCTCCTCAACCGAAACTAACCACGGATCCAACCAACCCGAGAAAGTGAAGCACGACCGCGAGAGGACGAAGAGTGCAAGAAAATTCCGGAATTTATTTACACGAGTTATTTTATTTTATTTTTATTTTTATTTTATTTTATTTTATTTTTAACAATCAAATCGGGCTGCCCTGGGCCCAAGGCATAACCTTGGGCCAAAAGCACAGCCCGACATTAGGCAAACCAACAAGCTCGGGCCACCTATTTAATTAGTCCAAATTTTCTACGGGTCGGCCCAAAGGGCAGTCCATGGGCAAAGGATTCGGTCCCAAGAGACAATTGGAGACCTAACCAAAATGCTACCAGCCAGAAGAGCCGGCCAATAGCACAAGGCAAGGCCGCATAGTCAAGCGCCGCCACACCGGCGACCACCAAACCAGGAAGGGAAGGCAGACCACCCAGGAGGGGAAGGATCCACAACCGCGCCAAACCCGGGCCAAAGCACTAGCGCCGGCGGCGAGATGGAGAAGCCGCAAAGGAATGACGGAGAGACGGTATGGAGGGGAAGCCGCGAAGCGGAGGAGAAAGAGGCTTCCCCGGAGAACATGGAACCCAGCGAAGCCTCGTGAAGCAAGAATAAGAGGGTCGAGGAGGGCAATCGGAGAAGCGACGCCGCCGAGAACCGCAAGAGAGGTCAACAGCAGGCCAACAGCAGAACCGAAACAGCCCAACGGCGGGGGGAGGTCACACTAGAGAGGCGATCGAAACCGGCGAGATATAGGAGACCGGAAAGAACAACCTCAAGAAATAGAGGATTTCGACGATTCAGAGCAACAAGGAGAACGGACAATGGGAGAACTACTGTAGCATCCATAAAAAATTGGCTTTACTGGTTTTTACCCAAAAATCAAAAACAAAACCTCGATTTTGAGATTTAAAGAGTAATTGATTGATCAATCTCCTAAAGAGACCAAGAGAAATTTGTTTTGTATCATGGATTTTGATTTGTAAAGGCTGAAATGAAACCCAGACGGATCAAGAGCCTCAAAACAGCAACAAAACGACATCGACAAAGAGCACCTTAGTAGAGAAGAATGATCCGATCCCCGAAGAGGATCTGATTGCCTCCGAAGAGGGGTTAGGGGTAGGGCTGTGCATAACCGGGTATCCGACACGACACGACACGACACGACACGACAAAAAACACGACACGATAAGGGGGAAAGTGCCGATCCGAACACGACACGATAACTACCAGGTATCCGACACGATAACACGACACGGTTTCGTGTCGGATACCCGTATAACACGACATGACACGATTAGTACAAAAACCACCTGTTTTTTCCCCCCTAATGTAGCCGTATAGGGGTCTATTTTACTGTAATTTAAGTTGTAAATTACTGTTAAAAAAAATATGTCGTACAATTAATAGACTACAATAGTTCAAAGTTCAAACATAGTTAACATATTTCAAAGTCCAAACCTGCAAAAATAATAGTTCAAACACAACCAAACCTGCAAAAAAATTAAAAACACCCACAAAAGAAGTTCAACACTAGTTCACTAGTTCATACATCCTCCATTCAACTAGAGAAGCTTAAAAAACAGTAGATATAAGATAAGTAGCAACAAAGGTACTCCGTCTCCATTCTCCAAGACTCCGAGTAGACAAAATCGCATATGCACTTGCTCCATTGCCTACAAGTTTTGACATGTAGCACACAAAATAAATAGTAATCTTATTGAAATCGAAGAGGAAACATAAGTGTATAAAATGACAAGTAGTACAAATTACCTTCCTTCTTTTCATTTTTCACCGGATGCTAATACTCAAAAACCTCATCAATCATGAATTGTGGTTGCTCAATACTTAACTCCTTCATCCCTAATGAAGCCGAAAATATAAAATGTGCACAAAAGATATTAGATAAATAATATGAAGTTAAAGAGAAAATATGAACAAAAGATATTAGATAACGAATAGAATATTACCTTCTTCTATTTCTTCCAATGCTAATAAGTTTTCCTCAATTACTACCGAAGAATTAGTGCGGCGTTGCCAATCTTGAGTGCAAATAAGGGCTTCCACCATTCTTGGGGTTAAGGAAGTACGAAATGAATCAAGAATACGTCCCCGGTACTAAAAGCCGATTCGGAAGCAATGGTGGTAACCGGTATAGCAAGCACATCACGAGCCATCTTCGAAAGAATAGGATATCTTTTTTGATTATCCCTCCACCAATGTAAAACATCAAACTTCAATGACCTTTCTTCCGGTGCCTCCTCTAAATACTTCTCCAACTCAGACTTCAAACTCAAATTGGATTGCCCCATTTCACTTTGAAAGGTCGAAGTGAACAACTCCGTGAAATCCATAACTCTCCCTTTCCGACTCTCATCGGAACCCATGGTAGTATTGCTAGGAGTTGAAGACGACGAGGACCCTTTTTTCCTTGCTTTAGGCATCGAAGACTCATAATGTGTAAACATTTCACTAGCTAGCAATTTCACACAATTATTCAAGATTGTGGCTTTAGTCCCATCATAACACTTCGTAATAAGCCACTCAACTACTTGCATCTTATGCCTCGGGTCAAGAAGCACGACGATGAACAACAAATGATTGATATTGTTAATATCACCGCAATACTTATCATACTTCAACTTCATTTGCTTTGCCATACGTCTAATGCCTTCATCTTCATGGGTGCACAAATTTGTGATGGAAAATCCAATAGCAAACATATGTTCCACACAAACATTGCAAGTCACATAGCGAGAGCCACTTAATGTGATCGTTCCATCATAAAACACCTTCAAAATAGGCAAAAAACTAGACACTTTCTTCCAATCCTCATCCGTAGCAACTCCAACACCACCCTTCTTCGTCATCTCCTTGAAACAAGCATGATCTTTCAATAACAAGTTGTCAAACGCTTTCTTAAACTTCAAAGCTGATTCAAGCATCAAATAAGTTGAATTCCATCTAGTGTCAACATCCAAACAAACAAGACTTTTACTTTCTATTTTCTCCTCTCTCACACAAGCTTTGAACCTTTCTAGTCGTGCAAGGGAAGATCTAACATACTTAACTAGACCACGAATCTTCACAATTGCAGGATCTAAATCACTCAACCCATCTCTGACAACCAAATTCATAATGTGTGCAGCACACCTCATATGCACATAATTAGCTCCTAGCACACTACATTCCCAATGAACAAATCTCCTTTTCAAATAATCAATAGCACCATCATTCGAACTAGCATTATCCACCGTCACCGTCATCACATTCTTGATATTCCAATCAAGTAAACATTTTTCAACAGCCATACCAATAAGTTGACCAGAATGACTCGCAAGAGGACAAAAGTTTAGAATCCTTTTATGCAGAACCCAATCATCATCAATGAAATGCACAGTCAAGCACATATAACTCAAATTCTGACCAGAAGTCCAAGCATCAGTCATGAGACTCACTCGAGAAGACAACTTGTTCAACAAAAGTTTAAAGCTCTTTTTTTCCTCAATAAAGAAAGTATAACAATCTCTTGTTATAGTAGTACGTGAAGGCACCAAAAAAGCGGGAATTAGTTTATTGCAGAATCTACGAAAGCCCTCTTTCTCAACAAATGCAAAAGGCAACTCATCCATAATAATCATTCTAGCTAGTTCCTTTCTACAACCATCTTGATCAAATTGCCACAAAGATGGAACACCGGTAGAGGAAACTACACCATCATCACCAACAAAAGTTTGCACCTCAAGTTCTATCTTTTTCTGTTTCATATCAACATTTGCCGGAGCTTTCTTGCATCTTTTAGTGTGATTATTTAAAGCCCCAGTTCCTTTCTAAGGATCACAACCAATCTTATTACCACAATAGTTGCAAGATGCATATAATGTATTAGGAATCTCAGTAAAATGATTCCAACACTTTGATGTTTTCTTTCTCTTAACTGGACATGAAGAACGCTCAATTTTAGGCTTCTTACCTTTCATATCTTTTTTCGATTTGGCGGTTGAATGCTCCATTTGACTTTCACCTTCCCCAAATTCTGGATCGGTCATAGTGTCACCACTAGGACACTCTCCACTTGAGACATCAACATTCTCCATATCAACGGATTGAGCATCACTACAAGATAATCAATGACAACAAGTGAGATATCAAACCACCAAATGAAAACAAAAATTTTTAGGTCATTCTGAAAAAAATATGGTCATACAGTAAAATCCACCAAATGAAAATACTTGTGCGTAACCCCCGTCTGAAAATACAGTAAAATTTGGTCATTCTGAAAATACTTGTGCGTAACAATTTTAGGTCATTCTCAATGACAAAGAGAGCTTTGAGTGAGGTCGAGATTTGAACTTTGAAGTGAGCTTTGAGTGATACTTACCAGTGGCCGGATTTGAAGTGAGGTTTGAGTGAGGTTGAGAACGAGGCCGGATCTGAACGAGACCGACTAAGAGAGACTCTTGACGATGGCGATGGTGACGAGTGACGACTGACAACGGCGAGCGAGGAGAGGAACCGAGACTCAAGAGGGTGAGGAGAGGAGAGGCGATGGTGATTCGTGGGCTAGCTAGGGCGAGCCAGCGACGGCGGCGAGGAAGGCGGCGACTGGTGTGCTTTTGTGAGATCAGAACTGTGAGAATGAAGAAAGGAGAGGCGATGGTGAGCCGTGGGCTGGCTAGGGCTAGCCGGCGACGGCGAGAAGGCGGCGAGAGAGAGGGTGAGAAGAGAGGCGGCGAGGCGGCGACTTTGAGTCTGTGAGGGTGAGAAATGTCGGCTGAAATGAGAATGAAGAAAGAAGGCATGTGCGGCTGTGCGTAACCTAGACAAAGTTCAGCGTCCCTCTGTAGAAAAAAAAACAAATTGAAAACGAAAGCAGCTGGGATTCGAACCTGGGTCCTCAGGTTTCCCAAGAAACGGAGGTAGAGGCGCTACCAACTGGGCAACCGGTGTTTTGTGTTATCTCAGGACAATTGTAATATTTGTATTATAACCATATATTAATATTTAAAAAAATATATCTTATCGTGTCGTGTCGGATACCCGATAAGGGGAAAATGCCGATCCGAACACGACACGATTATAGTCGTGTTTTACCGTTTCGTGTCATAATCGTGTCGTATCAATATCATTTCATGTTTTTTCGTATCGTGTTGTTGCGGTTTCGTGTCGTGTCAACCGTGTCGTATATTTCTACACAGCCCTAGTTAGGGGCCTCCGAAGAGGGGTTAATTGTCTCCGAAGAGGGTTTAGGAGCCTCCGAAGAGGAGTTATCGAGCCCGCCGTCAGAAGAAAATCCGGCAAAGGGGATGGCATGGCTCCTTCTCTCTAGAAAGTTAGAGAGAGGAGGAAGCGTTTTTTCTCATTTTCTTAAATTCCTACAATTTGTTAGCCAAAGTTTTTTGTGCTTGCACATTTCTTTTGGTATACGTATAGACTTGATTTTTCTTTTATAAGAACGAACAAAAAACAAACGTGTAACTTTTTATGCACGTGTAAAAATTATCGGGAAAAATAGGAGTATAGTTTTACACAATTTCCGTTTAGCGCAGGGACCATGGTCGCAACGACCACATCGGATATTGGTCGCAATGACCACATCGGCTATTGGTCGCAACGACCATTTTTCAAAAAAAATAATAAAAATACACCTTTTAGGCCGGTTCTTTCAAAAACCGAGCTAAAAAGGTGATCGCAACGACTACATAGCAGCTGGTCGTTGCGACCTGTCTAACTTTTTAGCCCGGTTCTTAGTAAGAACCGAGCTAAGAAGTGAGTCAGTGACTGTCTGCCGTTCTATGCTATGCTTCTTGTTCACAGCAATCTCCATCAGGTTACTTGTGACTTTCTAAAAAATCTTCACTATTTGAAGTGGTAAGAGGATTACAATTTGAAATCCATTCGAAAGATATGAGTGATTTCAAATTAGAAATTAGGGTTCTTCAACCTTTGTTGAACTCGAAACCCTAGATTCAAAATTCGGATTGTTGTTGTTCGAATTGGACATGAAGAACAATGAATTTGAAAAAATTAACTGCAAATCAATCAAATTTTTATCTGAATTTGGTGTATTGTAGAATTTGAGGGTGAATAACAGTGAAAAGTGTTGGCGGTGGGGAAGAATATGATTGACGATTCTAGCGGTGGTGTGGGAAAGGTGAACAACGTTAGCTTAGGGGTCGACGGCAGCAAAGGTAGTGGTGGATGTGTGAGAGAGGTGGAATGGTGAAGGTGACTGGGTTCGTCGACGGCGCTCGGTTGTCTGTGAATCGCAAGAGAGAGAGAGATGTGAGGCGTGGGAGATGGGGGTGGGAAGAGTAGGTATTAGGGTAATTACTTTTAATTATAGGGGTAAAATTGACATGTTCTAAAACAAATAATTCTACCTGTTCTAAATAGGAGAGGCCTAGTTTTATGCACATAGACTTGCCTTTTCTTTTATTAAAAAAAAAGAAAGAAATGTGTAAGGTTTTATACACGTGTAAAAAATTTCAGGGAAAATAGGGGTGGATCCATTGTATAATATATAGGGGTGGATCGACATGATGTCCCCACTTTTCTATATATAGGTGTGCGTGTGTGAGTGAATCTATGCAACGAAGTGGATCCAATACACCAACATTCACTACCTTCTATTTGGGTAAGAAATTAAAGTTCGTCAATTAGTTTCCTTTCATGTTCTAACTACTTTATTTTCGTTTGCATTTTTGTTTTCGTTTGTACGTATTGACGGATTTTCGTCTGTCAATTTGTCGGCCATCGAGATTTAGATATATCTGATCTCGAATTATTTCCTAATAAAATAAATAAAAGTTTATAAAAATTGTTAAACTCATTAGTGATGTCCATCTTTTTAATTTTTTTTTGTTATTCTTATATATAGACATGCATGCTAGATTAGAATAATTGTGTACGTAGGCATTACTCTATATAAAATCTTAAAACTAAGGAGCTTTTGCTCATGCGTTATTCTTTGTTTATTTTTATAAGTATTTCGAACAACGGGATTAATTTAAAATAATTTTTGTTTATGTGTCATTTTTAGTTTTTTTTTTATGTATTTTAAATAATTAGTTTAATTTAAAATATAATTATAAAAAAATAGCAACCAATGAGATTAATTCAAAATACAATTTTTAAAATAAAATTAAGAAGATATTAATTCCTTTTCTGTCATCCAATTAGATTAATTCAAAAATATCATTTTTTTACATAAGTTATAGAGATATCAAACTATTTTTTTTTTATAAAGATATTTATTTTCTTTAGCAGCTAATTAGTGTAATTCAAAACATTATATTAGTAAGTAGTGTGCTTCACTTACATTTTATTTCATCAATCCACTCTAATTATATCAAAGTTGAAACAATACGTCTCTATATGACTAATTATATTACATTTTATTTTTAAAAATAATACTGTTTCAACTAAAAAAGAAAATAATCTCATAAAATATAAATATTTCTTAATTTGAAAGTAACTAATTTTTTGTGTTATATATATCATTATCTTATTAATTAATTTTAAAATAAGCGTGCAATGGTACGAGATATGAATGGAGGTGTTGGGGAAACTAGCTATGCTCACAACTCTTCACTTCAGGTAATTATTTTTTTCTTAATATATTTTGAGCATATATAAAAATTAAGATGGGTTTGTAATTGTAACGGAAGTGCTAGATCATTTTTATAATATATAGATGATTACTGATTAGACAAGAATCTCTATAGGATAATCAAAATTACAACAAGTCTTAGAAATAAAACTTGCTTGCTTGACTGGGATCCATAGCTATAGAAATGGTAATTATCAATGGCATCGATCGAATTGCAAATGAATGACATGGAATGCGTATATGATCCTTATAATTTCCCATGTACGTACGTACGTACATTTCTTATTAATAGCATTGATGACTGCTAAATTGTCACATTTAATAATTGACTTCTTTAAAATGGTGTGTTGAAACCTCAATTTCATGATTTAAATATGTTTTTTTTAAAATTTGTCAAAATTTTGAAAACTTGATATAAACACAAACAAA
Source organism: Persicaria tinctoria (assembly GCA_037127255.1). Taxonomy (NCBI): domain Eukaryota; kingdom Viridiplantae; phylum Streptophyta; class Magnoliopsida; order Caryophyllales; family Polygonaceae; genus Persicaria; species Persicaria tinctoria. The sequence continues at coordinate 22,953,594 of JBANSL010000011.1, read as the reverse complement.
TCTCCCAAATTTGTTTTTAATCCGGCCCCAACCAAGTAGTAAAGATCCCCTAACAGCATGAGCAACCATGGATTTTAGCAACCTTAAGGTTGCTAAAAGGTTAGTCCATGGTTGTGCCCTTTACTTTAAGGTAAGAGGTGGGAAGGGGTTACCTTGATAGAGAGAGGTAACCTCTTCCTTTTTCTAATTTTTTTTTATGATAAAGTAGGTTGATATATTTTACATTTAGATTTATTAGTTGTAATAGGATTTAAAATGAAATAAAAATATATTTATATTTCATTATTTTTTAAAATAAAATATCTCATTGGCTTAATTTTATTTATTTTTCAATAATTTGAGCCCAATTTTATCCTATATATAACCCCATCTTGATCTATTGTAGTTGGACCTATTTTCTTAATCATAGATTACAATAATCCAAATACTCCACCCATTCCAAATATGTCTTTTGATCTAAATCTTCTCAAAAATCCTCAATTTCAAGTGATGTTGCAAATGTTTAACAATTCTTGAACACTCGAATATCCAAATTATACTGTTGCAAATGTTTAACAATTTTTCAAATTTATGTTATAATGTTTTTAACTTTTTTTAATTTTAATCTAGATGTAATAAAATATATTTATATTAACTACTTGCTATTTTTATTTAGTTATAACATTATAAATAAAAATAATTCACAATAATATATGATGATACACATATAATAAAGGGAAAGATATAAAGGAAAAGAAAAAGTGAAAATAACTTTGAAAAGAGGTAAAAAAAGGTTTGCCATGGTTGTAGAGGAAAACTTTTAGAAAGAGGTAGAAAAAGTGAAAATTATTGTAAACAAAAAAATAAATGAGTTGTAAAATTGTGATAGGAAGATGGGAAAAAAAAGGGGAAAGAGGTTTCCCATGGTTGTGGATGGTCTAATACACCATTTATCACTAGATATATAACAGATTAGTTTATATCAAAATTATTATTAAAAAATCCAAACAATAAAAATGTTGTACTAGATAATTCATTAACATTTGCAAAACAATATTTTGAAAAATCATAATAATTTTTTTTTACTAAAATGCTGTTATTTTGTAACTTTTATTCAACTCAGTGGTGGAGCTAGGGGGGTTCGGAATTTCTAAAGCACACCCCTGCCGACCGGAAAAAAAGGGAAAAAAAAAATTTGTTTAACATATATTTAATATTTTAAGGTAATATATAATCTTTAAAGTAAAAGTGTTGCCTAACTCAAGTAGTAAAGGAAGAAATGGGAATAAAAATATTTTGGTTTCAAATCTCAAGCTGATCATCGGTTTTTATTTGTTTTATTATATTATTATTCCTCACAATTAATATTAATTAAAAATATTGTATTGAAATTATATATTTATTGTATCTTTCAATATTGTTTATTGTTCTATATATTTTTTTCTATATATTTTGTTTATGTCACCTATTTAAGTAAACATATTATAAATAAATCACAATTTCAATGCTTTTTCAATTTTTTTTTAAATCTTTTTAATAGGTATACACCAAAAGAAATATTTCACAAAAAAATATTTTTAGCATTCCTCGCCGAAATCTCGGCTCTGCCACTGACTCAACTCATGTATTTTTTAGAAAAAATATTTCTACAAATGTAAATGAATTATGAAATACAATATTATTATAACTTTTGCATAATAATTTTGACTTGCACTAAATTTGTGACATCCGAGTAAGTGATACAAGTGTGTTGGAGGTGATCTCATCTGCTACTAGGGGATCCGCCACTTATATTCTCCTCTACTAAGTTATATGCTTTCATTGTTTTAGGGTAAGGCGATGTTAATCACAGAGCACATAAATAAGGAAGCGATCAGTCAGATGTATCGAAGCTGGTTTCCTACAACTCCTTGCCTATGCATTGCTGACTTGGGTTGCTCCGCCGGGCCGAATGCGTTCATGGCAACCCACCAACTTATCACCGCCGTGGACAGTGTTCGACAAGAACTAGGTCACCAACGGTCTCCGGAAATCCACGTACTTCTCAATGATCTGCCTACCAATGACTTCAACACAGTCTTCCAGTCTCTCCCAAGCTTCCAAAAGCAGTTAGAGAGTGAGATAGGTGAAGAGGCGAGCAAACAATGCTTCTTTACTGGAGTTCCTGGCTCTTTTTACAACCGCCTCTTTCCGAGACAAAGCCTTCATTTCTTGCACTCTTCTTATAGCCTCCATTGGCTTTCTAAAGTCCCCGAAAACATAGGGAGACGCAACAAGGGCGAGGTGTGGTTGTCAAGTAGTAGTCCTGAGAGTGTGAAGAAGGATTACTTGCAACAATTCCAAGCTGACTTTTCGACTTTCCTCAAGTGTCGTTCGGAGGAAATAGTGGCTGGTGGGGGTATGGTCTTCACCGTTGTGGGTAGAGACAATGAGGAACACTTCAACAAGAAGGGGAATGCTACTTACTCTTTCAGTCTCCTTTCATTAGCAATCTCCCAAATGGTGTCCGTGGTAATTAATTAATGCTACTTTAGCTAGGGCTTTTAGTTAACATTTGTCATCAATGTCCAATTGAACTATTAGTGTTAATGTACGCAGGGATTGATAGAAGAGGAGAAACTGGACAAGTTTAACATACCATTTTACATACCATCACGAGCAGAGATAAGGGCTGAGGTGGAGAAGGAAGGGTCATTCGCAATAAAGAAGATACAACTGTCGGAGACGGGGTGGGAGCACGCAGCGAGCAACGGGGAGGAAGCATATGTCGGGAAGATGCGAGTTATGAGAGCTATCATGGAACCACTACTTGTTGATGCCTTGGGCGGAGAAGTGATTGATGAGATCTTCAGGAGGTACTCGGAAATCTTGCAAGATGTAATGGCCAAAGAGAAACATGTTTGGGTCAACCTTACTGTTTCATTGACCAGGCTTGGTTGAACATTAATCAGTCTCAATATTCATTTTCTTACTGTTACTTTTATAGGTTACATTTTGCAAATTTGCTAGGGCTCCATGCTCAAACAATAAAATTCGGACCATTTTAAATGGTTTTTTTCAAAATAAATGTATCCATTGAATCGTTGTAGGTCAAGCATGTTAAAGCTTGGTTGTGGATGGAGGCAGTGCATTTAATTTGCATATATTGCTGACTTAGGCTGCTCTTCCGGCCCAAATGCGCTACTAACAGTCCGCCAACTTATAGCTGGTGTAGATGGCACTCGACGAGAACAAGGGGTGTTATGTGCACACGAGCTGCTCGGATTCGGCTAGGATTCGACTCGAAAAACTCGGCTTGAGCTCGTTCACATTTGAAAAACAAGCCAAGTTCGAGTGGGTTCCCGAGCTCGAGCTCGAGTAGCTCGGACAAATTTGCCCTTGTGCTTTTTTACTCTTTAGTTTTAGGGTTTCTCTCAAATCAATCCCGTTCACTTCAGGCATTCGAACGGGCTCACGAGCTCGAGCTCAGAAACGAACTTCCAGCAAAAACAAGCTACAACAATAAAGTACACTAGCTCACGAGCTCGAGCTCAGCTCGACAAAAAAAACCAGCAAAATGAGCTCGAGCTTGTTCAAATACTCGTGAGCCGAGTTCGAGCTCCCTTCTAAGCTCGACAAAAATTCGAGCCGAATTCGACCTTGAACAAAAACGAGCTGAATATGAGCAGCCCCCTACTCGGCTCGTTCGACTCGAATAACACCCCTAATGAGAACTAGACTAGGGCACCACCATTCTCCAGATTTCCATGTACTCCTTAATAACTTGCACAACAATGACTTCAACAGTGTCTTTCACTCTCTCTTGAGAATTCAAAAGCATCTAGAAAGTGAGATAAGCAAAGAGGTTAGCCAACAATGCTTTTTTAGCGGAGTTCTTGGCTCATTCTGTCCGGTCGCCTCTTTCCAAGACAGAGCCTTCATTTTGTGCACTGTTCCTATAATCTTCATTGACTTTCTAAAGTTCCTGCAAACATAGGAAGAAGCAACAAGGGCCAAGTGTTGTTGTCAATTGGTAGCCCAGAGAGTGTAATGAAGATTTACTTGCAACAATTTCAAGCTGACTTTTCAACGTTCCTTAGGTATCATTCAGAGGAAGTGGTGGCTGGAGGGGCCATAGCTTTCACCCTTGCGGGTAGAGAAAATGATGAACACTTTAGCAAGAAGGGAAATTTTGCTTACTGTTATAACGAGAATGATAAAGCGAAGAACAACGCAGAGATTTACGTGGTTCAGCAACGGTGTGTTGCCTACGTCCACGGGCAGAGAACCAGTTTTCTTATTAAAGGAAACAAAACAGATTAGGGTTACAAGGGTCGGCGTTTCATGAGTACATGAAGAGCCTCATGAAACCCTAAACAGACAATGGATTGAAAGCCCAAAATAGACAGACGATACGCCCGTTGATAATAAACGTCGTATACCGTAAAGGCGGGGTGGTGCTGCCCCCTAGCCCCCCCCCCTCCCCCCCCCCCCCCCCCCCCCCCAGAGACCACTGCTGGGGGGCGGACCCCCCAATGCGTCGCCGATCAACGATCATTCAAGGCACATTAACAAATCTCCACCTTGACTTGAATCCGCTAAGAAACAGATGCACCCCTGGCAAAAGTGCCCAGACGTTCTGAAGGTTCGATAAAGTATAACAAAGTAATATAGAAATACTCGAGAAGGGGGGTTGAATAGAGTATGCCGGTTTTTTGCAGATAGTCTCAAGACTTTTGAAGCTAGTTCCAAACCCTTTGAGATTAGACTTAGTCTTTTCTCTGAAAACCTGAATCACAAAGTTAAACAATCGAACCAAGTGCGAAAATAAGATAAAGAAGTAAATAAAGGACTCGATGAGTTGTTTACGAGGTTCGGCACGAACTTGGCCTACGTCCCAGCCTAGGGTTCTTCCACAACCCTAGGATTCAACCGGCTTTTATTGATTCACAAGACTTAGGATCCTAGTAGCTCCCCGAGAAGCCTCTCTCCTATACAATTGCAATCTAGTCAACTCACGTTCCCTTGGAGTCCTAGACCAATCTAGAAGAGCCTCACCTCTCTATGTTATCTAGTACAATCCTCTTACACTTAGTGAATCAATCGCCTAGTGTTCACTTCCCGAGTTACAAACTCTCGAGTATAACACTATAACAAAATATATCCTATAAGCTCACTGTGTAACTCTCAAATGCTTTGAAATGAAATAACAGACTCTTAAGAACTAGCAGCGAGCACACGAAGAAGACAGATCTTGCTTGAAGGCTTGAGTGTATGAAAGCTTGTGTTCAACAGATGTATTGCTGTCTTCTTCTTCCATTTCTTTATATTGAAACAAATCGGTGCCTAAGGATCTTCACCAACAGCTAGACTTGATCATGGCTTGAGCTGGATCTTCTATCTATGGAAACTTCGAAGGCCATGATCTTCCGATTTAAATCTTCTCCAATATTCAACATAAGGAAGGAAATAATATTCAAAAATACTTCCTGAAAGGTTAGTGTATATATTATAATATAATGGAAGCATATAATAACATAAAATAATATTCGAACATAATAACATATAGAACAGGTTTTATATTTCATCAACACTGTTAAAGTTTCAAGACCTTTGACACAGACAGACTGTCAAGGCCTTTGAAACTTATTCCGATTTTCATCAAGGGAGGGAGTTATCACGTTCCTCTGCCTCAGATTGGTCCTTGAAGAAGGACCCAGACTGCCTCGCAGGGCAACTCAACAACTGCTGATATTAAGCAAGTCCAAACAATGTTGGAACTTGCTCTCTGGAACTGGCTTAGTGAACATATCAACGGGATTATCAGCAGTTCCCACCTTCTTCACTCTTAATTCTCTTCTCATTCCTCAGAAAATGGTATCTGACATCAATGTGCTCCGTCTTCTCATGATGGACTTGATCCTTGGTTAAGCATATTGCACTCAAGTTGTCGCAATACACTAAAGCCTGATCCTGATGTAGGCCTAGATCATTGACCAAGCCTTTAAGCCAGATTCCCTCCTTAGCAGCTTATGTCAATGCCATGTACTCTGCCTCTGTGGTAGACAAAGTGACTGTAGGTTGTAGAGTTGCTTTCCAACTCACCTCAGAACTCTCAAGAGTGAAAACATAGCCAGTCATTGATCTCCTACTGTCCACATCATAGGCATAATCAGAGTTTGAAAACCCAGCAACCAATCACTCTGTATCATTCCCATAGCACAAACCACCATTAGTAGTGCCTCTGAGGTACCTGAAGATCCTCTTCACAGCTTGTCAGTGTTCCTTACCAAGCTGAACCACAAAGCGGCTTACCACACTAACAACAAATGCTAGATCTGGTCGAGTGCAGACCATAACATACATCAGACTCCCCACTGCGCTGGCATAAGGGACCTTAGACATGTACTCCTTCTCCTCCTCTGTCTGAAGTGTTTACATTCCCAGCTTGCTGTTAGACGCCATTGGAGTATCTATAGACTTAGCCGAAGACATTCCAAACCTGCTCAATATCTTCTTGATGTACCCTTCCTGAGATAAGAAGAGTTTTCTCTGCTTCCTGTCTCTATAGATCTCTACTCCCAGAATCTTTCGAGCAACACCCAGATCTTTCATATCAAACTTTGCACTGAGACAATCCTTCAGCTTCTGGATATATGACTTGTTCTGAGCAGCAATCAACATATCATCCACGTACAATAATAGGTAAATACGTGAACCATCATCCAGACTGTTGGGGTAAACACAACAATCATATGAACTCATGTTGTACCACTGCCTTGGTGACTGTTTCAACCCATACAAAGACTTCTTCAGTCTGCAAACATGGTTCTCTTTTCCATGAACCTGAAAACCATATGGCTGAGACATGTATATTGCCTCCTCCAACTCTCCATGTAGGAAAGATGTCTTCACATCTAGTTGCTCAAGCTCCAAATCCTGATGTGCAACCATTGCTAGTAGCACCCTGATAGAAGTATGTCTGACCACTGATGAGAAAATTTCATTGTAGTCTACTCTGTCTCGTTGATTGAATCCTCTTGCAACTACTCGTGCTTTGTACTTAACACCCTCAGCAGCTGATAGTCCTTCATTTTCCTAAAGACCCACTAGCAAGTAATCACCTCCCTATCAGTAGGCAATTTGACAAGCTCCCAAGTCTGATTCTTCTGAAGAGACTCCATCTCTTCTCCCATTGCTAGAAGCCACTATGCTGACTCGTCTCTCTAGAAACAACAGCCTTGTAGGTGGACGAAGCATCATCCTCCACCTCCTCGGCCACCTGCAAGGCATATCCCACCAGCTCATTAGACCTATATCTCGCAGGAGGTCTGATGTCAGCCCTTCTTGGCCGATCTAGAGCAATACTTCGATGTGTCGCTCTACCTACTTCTGTCTTGTGGTCTATCCTCTATCTCAACGGTGTCTGACTCAGTAGTACCTGACTGTGATGGTTAATTTGTGACCAAATCAGGTACCTGACTCTCGGATTGACTGAAGTCCAACTCCACCTCCTCAGCAACAGCCTCTTTCTCAACTGCATCACTGGTCTTCTTTCTAGAATACAACAAAGAACTCTCATCAAAGACTACACTTCTGCTAAGTATAATCTTATTGTCATACCAGATCCTATACCCTTTCACACTAGTACCATAGACCATGAAGACTCCCTTCTTAGCTTTTGGCTCTATTTTACCCTCATCAACATGATAATAAGTAGTACACCCTAAAACCCCCATATTAGAGTAGTCGATACACGTCCACACCTCATAGGGTGTTTTATAGTTGATACCTATGTGTGGGCTCCGATTAGCGAGATAGAAATCCGTTGAAACTGCTTCTGCCTAGATTCGCCTGTCAAGGCATGAATTGGAAAGCATACACGTTGCTTTCGCTAGAAGAGTCTGATTCATTCGTTCTGCTACACCATTCTGCTGTGGTGTGTATCTTACTGTATGATGCCAAGCAATTCCCTCATCTCTACAGAACCCATCAAACTCAAATGAACAGAATTCCAGACCATTATCAGTTCGCAACCTCTTGATCTTCTTTCCAGTTTGATTCTATACTAGAGTCTTCCACTCATTGAACTTACTGAATGCGTCACTTTTATGCCTCATCGTGAAGGACCTGTGACCGCCCAAGGATTAAACACGTGAAGGACCCCAACAGTCTAAATGGATGTAATCCAGCGTGCCCTTTGTCTGATGAACTGCTTTAGGAAATTTGCTGCGATGTAATTTCCCAAACACACAATGTTCATAAAACTCAAGGCTCTGGGCCTTATGGCCTCCCAGAAGATCTACTTTTGAGAGAATCTGCATCCCCCATTCACTAAGACAAAGCCTCTTTTCGCGGCAATGACTTCGATCAACAGTGTCTTTCAGTCTCTCTTGAGCATTCAAAAGCATCTAGAAAGTGAGATAGGCAAAGAGGTTAGCCAACAGTTTTTTTTTCACGGAGTTCTTTGCTCATTCTGTACAGTCGCCTCTTTCCAAGACAAAGCCTTCATTTTGTGCACTCTTCCTGTAATCTTCATTGACTTTCTAAAGTTCCTGCAAACTTAGGAAGAAGCAACAAGGGTCGAGTGTGGTTGTCAATTGGTAGCCCATAGAGTGTAATGAAGACTTACTTGCAACAATTTCAAGCTGACTTTTCAACGTTCCTTAAGTATCGTTCGGAGGAGGTAGTGGCTTGAGGGGGCATAGCTTTCACCCTTGTGGGTAGAGAAAATAATGGACACTTTAGCAAGAAGGAAAATTCTGTTTACTCTCTAATCTCCTTTCATTAATGAAGATTTAGAAATGGGCAAGATCGAACAAGGAAGAGAGTGACCTAACTGATTTCTGTTTTGTATTCATGGAACCTCTCAATCGAGTACAAAGAGAGCTCAAGCTCATTATTTATACACAATTAGCACCTAACTCTAACAACCACTTGCATATGCACCTTACACGTCTATGCTCAAACTCCTAATTTCAAGATACCACCATATGTTTCATAAGTTGCACACTATACCCTTGTACACCCCCCTTCAAGCTGGAGTGTGGAAGAGATTCTGAACACCCAGCTTGGACAAAAATCTCTCCAGTGTGTCAACCGTTGTGAGTTTAGTGAACAAATCAACAAGTTGCCATCTTGTGGGAACATAAGCAGTGTTGATGGTTTTGTCTTGCACCAAATCTCGAACAAAGTGGCAATCCACTTCTATGTGTTTCGTTCACTCATGAAACACAAGATTTTGAGCAATGTATAAAGCTGCCTGGTTATCACAAAATAGTAAGACTGAAGATCGTTGAACACATTGCAAATCACGCAGCAAATAACTCAACCATTTCAATTCTATGTAATCAAGAGCCATGGCTCTATATTCTGCTTCAGCAAAGGATCGAGATACAAATTGTTGCTTTTTAGCCTTCCAAGAGATAAAAGATCCCCCCAACAAAACACAAAATTCTGAGGTTGATCTTTTTGTGAAAGGACAACTAGCCCAATCCGAGTCACTAAACACCCTTAGTTTCAAATCAGATTCAGCAGATAGAAGAATACCTTTCCCTGGTGAACCTTTAAGAAACCTGAGTACTCGAATGGCAGCCTTCATGTGAACATCCACGGGGTTGGACATGAACTGACTAAGTAGTTGCACAGTGAAACTGAGATCCGGACGTGTGATTGTGAGGTAGATCAGCTTACCAATCAAACGTCTGTAGTCATTTGGTCTCTCTATAGGAACTCCAATGTCAGTTGAAAGCTTGACATTTGGATCCAATGGTAACTTCAGTGGCTTACCATCTAACAAATTTGCTTCTTTTAGCAAATCTAGAACATACTTTCTTTGAGATAAAAAGATACCTTTTGAAGATCTCAGCACACTAATACCCAAGAAGTACTTAAGCTCACCAAGATCCTTCATGTAGAAATTGCAACTGAGCATAGCCTTGACCTTTGACAAAGTTGAGGTCTCACTACTTACCACAATCATATCATCAACATAAACTAGTATGGCTATGAAAACCCCCATTGAATGCTTCAGAAACAAGGAGTAGTCAGCTCTTGATTGATGAAAGCCATTGCCTAGTAAAGTAGATGACAGCTTGGCAAACCACTGCCTAGGGACATGCTTTAGCCCATACAAACTCTTTATTAACCGGCCTACCTTTGATGAAACCACTGTGTCACTCATAGCATCACCTTCACCACTATACCCTTGAGGGAGTCTCATGTACACTTCTTCATGTAAATCCCCTTGTAGGAAGGCATTTGAGACATCCATTTGTCCAATATGCCACTTCCTAGCCGTTTCTACTGCAAAGTAATGTGCGAACAGTTGTCATCTTTGCTACAGGAGCAAAGGTTTCCTCAAAATCAACTCCCTGCTTCTGTCTACATCCTTGAATTACCAGTCTAGCTTTGAACTTGTCTATAGATCCAGGAAGTTGGTTTTATAAATCCATTTACAGCCAAATATCTCTTCCCCCTTGGCAAATCAGTCACCACCCAGGTCATATTCTTTTCTAAAGCTCTAAGCTCAAGATTCATTGCTTCACACCATTTTGGATCCAAAAGTGCTTGAGAAAAGGAGATACCTTTGGAGAATTTAATGCAAGAATGAAGGATTGGTTTTGAGGATTCAAATGGCCATAAGAAACAAAATTGCTGATAGGAAAAGGAGATACCTTTGGAGAATCAGCTTGAGTCGTGGCAGTCACATAATCTGTTAACCAAGTAGGAGGTTTAATTTGTCTTCCAGACTTTCGAACACCTGGTGACTGAGAAGTGTTTGGGATAGGAGATGTGTTTGGAGCTGTGTTTGGAACTGTATTTGGGACTGTGTTTGGAACTGTGTCTGTAGACTGATCAGAGTTAAATTCCATAGAATCCACTAGCAATTCATCAGACCAAGGCATAGTTGAGGTAAAAAACAAAGGAGAGGAAACAACTTGCTGCTTGAACTCAGCACTGTAAGGGAAAATGTGTTCAAAAAACTGAACATCCCTTGACAAAAACATGGATTTGGTAGACAGATTATAAAGTTTGTAACCTTTCTGTGTGGAAGAATAACCCATGAACACACAAGGCACCCCTCTTGGTTGAAACTTGTCATGATCCCTTGAAGGATTATAAGCAAAGGCTAGATACCCAAATACCTTCAACTGCTGATATGATGGAGGTGTATCAAACAACATCTCAAAGGGAGTTTTGTTAGCTAGAACAGGAGTTGGAAGTCTGTTTATAAGGTAGACTTCAGACAACACACATTCCCCCCAAAACTGCAAAGGTCAGTGAGCTTGAAATTGAAGGGCTCTAGCTATTTCCAAGATATGTCTGTGTTTACGCTTCACCACCCCCATTTTGTTGAGGTCTATCAACACAAGAGGTTTGATGAACTATGCCTTGATCATGATAAAAATTTTGACACTCTTTACTTGAAAATTCAAGAGCATTGTCAGATCTTAACACTTTAATCTGACATTTAAATTGAGTAAGAACAAGGTTGTGGAACCTTTTAATCAATGTGAATGACTGAGCGTTTGAGTGTAACAGAAAAACCCAAGTGACCCTACTGAAGTCATCCACTATTGTGAGAAAAAATCGACAATTATGACCGGTGGGAACTCTGTATAGTCCCCAGATGTCCATGTGTATCAAATCAAACATGGCACCAGATTTAGTGTTACTCAAAGGAAAAGGAGATTTAGTGAGTTTGGATAAAGGACAAACTGGACACACAAGAGAATTCTCTTTTATTGATGGCATAGGTACACAAGATACATGTTTGAGCTTTACAGTTGGAGCATGACCCAACCTCATATGCCAAATATGGAAATCAGTGGGCAAAACAAAATTGCTAGAAGACAATGAATAAGGAACACACGGTTTTACACAAGAAGCAATGACTTTTTCAAGGAAGTCAGATTTCATGGAGCTCACTTTCTTGTTCAACAGATAATAGAGACCACCACACTCTTTACCAATCCCCAAAAGCTTCCTATTGACATAGTAATGTATGAGACAAAAATATGGATAAAAGGTTACAAAGCATTTGTTTTGTTTAACCAATTTGGAGATTGACATCAATCTAAATTGAAAGGAGGGGACAAGCAGGACTTTCTGCATTTTGAGATTGTTTTTAAGAGTGAGATCACCATGATGAGTAATTTTGGATTTTTGGCCATTGGGTAAATGAATATTCGTTGAAGAGGAATGCAATATAGGATCCAAAATGTCGTGATACACGGGAAACATATGATCTGTTGCAACGGTGTCCATGATCCATTCGTTTTTCATAGCATGAACATTTGAACAAAACACATTACCTGTAAAATCACCATCCAGATCATCATCTACCTCTTCATCCTTGTTTCCTTGAGGCAAGCTTCTCAACAATTCAGCAAACTGCTGCTAAGTGAAGTACACATTCCCAGTAGCATCTTCCTTAGTCATGACTTGAGCCACTGTTTTGCCTCTTTTAGCAGGTCCATTTTTCTTCTCATTCGAACCCTTAGCAGATGCTTGCTTCTTATCTGGAACTGAAGAGTTCTGCTTCTGTGGGAATTTCTTGGATTTGGAGTGCCAGCTCGGGTATCCTATGATTTCCCAGCACTTCTCCTTTGGATGCCACTTGTTTCCACAAATCTTGCATTTTCCATCTGACTTGTTGTGCATCATAGATATCTCTCCTGAATTGCCTACATCAAGAACTTCCCTTTGAGATTATTCCTGTTGAATCATAGCACACGCCTCTTCAACGGTAGGCAATGAAGCCATCAACAACACCTGACTTCGATTAGCATCATATGACTCATCTAATCCATTCAAGAATTCAAACAACCTCTGCTCCTGTTTCATCTGATCTATCTTACGAAGATAGTCCACAACATCAGACGACGCTCCCACAAGATGAGGCAAGCTATCCATAACATCCAATTCTTCCCACAAGGATTTCATATGAGTGTAATACTCGTTGATTGTACTGCCAGTTTGTTTCATTGCATAGATTTCACGATTAAGCTTGTACTTTCTTGAACCATTTCTCAGCGAGAATCGTTTTTCCAATTGATTCCATATTTCTTTAGCAGATTCAATGTACAAGACAGATTTTGCAATCGATTCTGAAATTGAATTCATAAGCCACGCGATAATCAGATTGTTGTTAATGTCCCATTGCTCCGCTTTCTAAGGATCATCCAGAGATCTGATCATCGTGCCTTTGACGAAGCCTAATTTTCGTTTCGTCGACAGGTTGATCTCCATGCTCCTGCCCCATGATCTGTAATTTGCAGCGCCTGAAAGCTTCTCGGAGACAACAATGGTGCTCGGCCCTTTGGACGGGTGAAGGAACAGCGGGCTCTCCATCTCAGCATACGATGGAAAACGCCGATCAATAGCCATAGCTTCCGATCAATCTTACCAGATGCGCTCTGACACCATGAAGATTTAGAAATGGGCAAGATCGAACAAGGAAGACAGAGAGCTAACTGATTTCTGTTTTGTATTCATGTAACCTCTCAATCGTGTACACAGAGAGCTCAAGCTCATTATTTATACACAATTAGCACCTAACTCTAACAACCACTTGCATCTGCACCTTACACATGTATACTCAAACTCCTAATTAAAAGATGCCACCCTTTGTTTCATAAGTTGAACACTACCCTTGTACAATTAACGATCTCCCAAATGGTGTCCGAGGTGATGCTACTTACTCTTTTAGTCAACAATTGTTATCAATGTTTGATACGCTAATAGCTTAAAATTAACGGTTTTTTCGTCGAGTGACCCCGTCATTTTGCATTTTTCGTAAGGTACACAAAACTTCTACTTATTTCGCGTGGTAACCCTAGGTTCTAGATCAATTTCATCACGGGTCCAAGTATGTCAAGTTAAACGTCTTAATTAGCCTTCTTTGTTTTCTTTAATAAAAAAACAAAAGAAAGTAGAGAGAGAGAGAGAGAGGCGATAAACGATGGTCGACTGGGAAAAGATGAAGGGAGAAGGAAGAAGGGTGCTAGGTTAAGAGCGAAGGTGGCGGAGATGAAGACAAAGGAGGGTATCTAGGCCAGAGACGAAACGATAGAGAAAGTAGAGACGACGACGAAGGCAATTTGGCAACCGAAGGACGATACCCGGCGAGGGGACTCTCAGGTATGCCGCATTTAACCAATTTGGTGCATAATTTGGGTTTATTTTACAATTTCAATAATTAGGGCTTTCAGAAAAGAGGGAGAGAAGAGACCAAGGTTGAAGTGTTGGAGATTGATTATGTTTTTTAGAGTTCAATTTGAAGCAATTTTCTCAAATTTTTGCTCGATTTGGGGTTCAATTCTGATAACTTATGCTTTGTTTGCTCAAATTTGTTAAATTTTTACTTGAAGATTGGTTACCTTCTTCTTCTTGATTGTTTGCAATGTTGGAGATTTATTTAGAGTTCACAAGCTTGTGATTTATGGATTAGGGGTTGGGTTTGGGTTTGGATGCTAGATGGAGAGGAGAGGATAAAGCTTGTGATTGCTCACGCTAGAAGCTAGATGGAGAGGAGAGGATAAAGCAACCATCGAAACAAACAACCACCAAACTATCAACTGATCTTACAATGCAATCACTCCAAATTAGACCAAAAAATCTATGAACTGAAGCAACCAACCATCTAAATAAACCTGTTAGGGGGCGAAATTTCATGCCAAGGATATTCAACATAAATACATATCCATTCATAAAAGTGTATCGAGTCATTATATACATATCAAATAAATGTATTACAATTTGGGCATTCTGTGTGTCTTACAAAACTCGATACAAATGGAGAAAACTAATACATTGGGCGAGTGTTTATATACATATCAAGGCTCACCAATTTCTAAAAAAAAATCTCTTGCTAAAGCTCCAAATGCAGCTCGTTCGCAAGCTTCCGTGAGCAAAGAATCCAGCTGAAAAGAAAGAGAAGAAAGCAAGGTAATATTATTAAAGTAAGGCATATACAGATCCAATTTAAATGAGCTGAAATAAAGCCACAGAAATGGTGGGATAGGCCCATGCTATAGGACAGCTATATATGCATAATGAAAACAAATATAAAAAAAAGAGAAGAAAAGCCAGCAAGGTTCAAATGGGGTAACTGCTCAACTGCGCAGTAACTGCTGCAGTTTTAAAAGAACTGTATAAGGAAGCGTGGGAGGGTGGATGAGACTAGGAAACTGCTGCTACTTCCCCCCCTATAAAAGCCAAAGGTGGGGCATCAGTTTGTTTTTTGGGAAGGTTTCTACGCATAAAGAAACTTTACTGCAGAAAAAGATAGAAAGAGAGCACAAAAATTTCAGCAATCAACAAGAAAGATGAGAAGGTAGTCATTTGCTTCGGTCTTGTTCATATATGGGATTCTTGAAACCCCCTCTTACAAAGCATGAGCTTTAAGTAAGGGTTTGGGTTTCAGAATCATCAAACAGGCCTAAATTAAGGGAAAATGCTGCTAATTTTTGCTCAAAAGGAACTCAATTGCTGCAGGAAGTCGGTCCTCGGAACCCCCTCATACAAAGCATGGGCTTTAAGTAAGGGTTTGGGTTCCGGGATCATCAAATCGCTTTAAAAGAGGGCGAAATGCTGCCCAATTTCACATGCCAACTAACAATCTCATACAAGCAGGGAAAAATTCCAGCCATATATATGGGAC
This sequence comes from Persicaria tinctoria, assembly GCA_037127255.1. NCBI lineage: Eukaryota > Viridiplantae > Streptophyta > Magnoliopsida > Caryophyllales > Polygonaceae > Persicaria > Persicaria tinctoria. The sequence continues at coordinate 22,937,969 of JBANSL010000011.1, read as the reverse complement.
TTTAGAATAACAAAAATTGTCCTAATCAAAGGCTAAGTTATGTTAAAATTTCCCTAAATGAAGTTCTAACAAATGAACTCAATCAATTCTCACAAACTGGAAGCAAAATCAGTGAGCAAGATATTAAATCGGAAGTTCCTGAAAGTTTGCCTAAATTGTATAAAGCCAGTTGAAATGAGAAATTGCAAAGAAATAAAAAAAAACATCCAATCAAGGAAACAAGTGCCAGTTTAATCAAGTTAAACACATGCATTGAAGCTGAATGACTAACCAAAAACAGAGAATTAAATTTTGGAGTAAAATCGCCAGAAATTCACATACCTAATTGACAAGTTCTCTGTTGATTGGTATTAATTCAGTTTGTTGTTCTCAGTCACCCCAAGCATCCGCTGAGCCTAGTCTTTTGATCACTCAGGCCAAAATGGCTAAAATAACACAATCTTTAAGCCTGGAAATTGAAACTGAAATCAGTCAGGCAATTATGGAGCCAGCCAAAATGAAAGGTTGCGAATAGAAAAGTTCCAATGAAAGTAAAAAACTTGATAGTTTGATCAAGATTAATTCAGGCATTAGCTAAAACGATCAACAAAAAAAAAAAAAAAAAGAGCAAACGACAGAGAACAAATTTTTGACTAAAGTTTCCAGAAGTCCACATACCTAAATTGATAGTTCTTGGTTGATCGCTATCCCAAAGTTTATTTCAAATCCCGAGGCAAAACGATAGAATTGTCTTTCAAAGTTTTAAAATAAAATAAAAAATTATGCCGGAATTCGCTTTAAAAGTTTCAATTTCGATTTAGTAATTTAAAGACGAGTTTTCCTTAAAATATTCGAATTTTTATTATTATTTTTTTTCCGACTTAATCCATTTTATATTATTTGCTGAAATATTATTATTTAAAAATTCGGGCCTTTACAAAATATATCAAAGTTTGGTACACCTCGTAAAAAACGCAAAATCCTTAGGTTACCATGCGAAAAACCCGTAAAAATAATGAATTGATGTTAAATAATGTACATTATATGTAGGGATTAATAAAAGAAGAGAAGCTGGATAGGTTTAACATGCCATATTACAACTCATCGCCAACGGAGATAAGGACAGAGGTGGAGAAACAAGGGTCATTCATAGTTAACAACATCAAAGTGTAAGAGACAGGGTGGGAGCACACATCAAACAACGGGGTTTTTATAGCAAGAATGATAAAGCGAAGAACGACACAGAGATTTACGTGGTTTAGCAACGGTGTTTTGCCTACATCCACGGGCAGAGAACCAGTTTTGTATTAGAGGAGATGAAAAATAGATTAGGTTTACAAGGGGTCGACGTTTCATGAGTATATGAACAGGCTTATGAAACCCTAAACAGACAATGGATGGACTGAAATGCCAAAACAGACGATAGGCCTGTTTACAATAAACATCGCATACCATAAAGGCGGGATGGCACTGCCCCCTAGGTAGATCTTTCATATTAAACTCTGCACTGAGACAATCCTTCAGCTTTTGGATATCTGACTTGTTCTGAGCATCGATCAACATATGATCCACGTACAATACTAGGTAAATACACGAACCATCATCCAGACTGTTGTGGTCAACATAGGAATCATATGGACTCCTATTGTATCCCAATTGCACCATATAACTATCAAATTGCTTATACCACTGCCTTGGTGACTGATTCAGCCCATACAAAGACCTCTTTAGTCTGCAAACATGGTTCTCTTTTGTAGGAACCTGAAAACCATCTGGATGAGACATGTATATTTCCTCCTCCAACTCTTTATGTAGAAAAGCTGTCTTCACATCTAGTTGCTCAAGCTCCAAATCCTGATGTGTAACCATTGCTAGTAGTACCCTGATGGAAGTATGTTTGACTACTGGTGAGAAAATCTCATTGTAGTCTACTCCATCTTGCGGATTGACTCCTCTTGCAACTACTCGTGCTTTTTACTTAACACCCTCAACAGTTGATAGTCCTTCCTTTTTCCTTAAGACCCACTTGCAGGTAATCACCTTCCTATCAGCAAGCAATTTGACAAGCTCTCAAGTCTAATTCTTCTAAAGAGATTTCATATCTTCTCCCATTTCCGCAAGCCACTATGCTGACTCATCTCAAGAAATAGCAGCCATGTAGGTGGACAAAGCATCATCTTCCCCTTCCTCGGCCACCTGCAAGGCATATCCCACCAGCTCATCAGACCTATATCTCGTAGGAGGTCTGATGTAAGACCTTATTGGCCGATCTAGAGCAATACATCGATGTATCGCTCCACCTACTCCTGTGTCTGGCAGTAAATCCTCTGTCTGAGCAGTGTCTGACTCAGTAGTTCCTGATTGTGATAATTGATTGGTGACCAAATCAGGTACCTGACTCTCAAATGGAGTGAAGTCCAACTCCACCTCCTCATCAACAACCTCTTTCTCAACTGCATCACTGGTCTTCTTCTTATAATTCAACAAATAACTCCCATCAATGACTACACTTTTTCTAAGTATAATCTTGTTGTTAGACCATATCCTATACCATTTCACACCAGTTACATAGCCCATGAAGACTCCCTTCATAGCTTTTGACTCTACCTTACCCTCATCAACATGATAATAAGCAGTGCACTCAAAAACCCTCATGTTAGAGTAATCAACAGCCTTTCCAGTCCATACCTCATAAGGTGTTTTGCAGTCGATACCTCTGTGTGGGCTCTGATTCACGAGATAACAAGCCGTTGAAACTGCTTTTGCCCAAAATCGCCTATCAAGGCCTGAATTGGAAAACATACACCTTGCTTTCGCCAGAAGAGTCTAATTCATTCGTTCTGCTACACCATTCTACTGTGGTGTGCATCTAACTGTATGATTCCAAGCAATGTCATCATCTCTGCAGAACCCATCAAACTCAGATGAAGAGAATTCCAAACCATTATCAGTTCACAACTTGTTGATCTTCTTTCCAGTCTGATTCGCTACTAGAGTCTTCCACTCCTTGAACTTATTGAATGCCTCACTTTTATGCCTCATCGTGAGTACCCAAGTCATCCTAGAGTAATCATCAATTAGAGACAGAAAATATCTGTGACCGCCCAAGGACTGAACACATGAAGGACCCAAACAGTCTTAATGGATGTAATCTAGAGTGCCCTTTGTCTGATGAACTACTTTAGGAAATATGTTGCGACAAAATTTCCCAAACACACAATGTTCACAAAACTCAAGGCTCTGGGCCTTATGGCCTCCCAAAAGATCTGCTTTCGAGAGAATTTGCATTTCCCGTTCACTCATATGAGCCAACCTTATATGCCAAAGCCTAGTCAGATAAGCTTCCTGAACCTCGGCAGAAACAGTCTCTGCAGAACCTGTAACTGAGGAACCTCGTAGGGTGTACAAAGTCCCTTTTCCCCGCTTGACTCCCTGTAGAACCACATCAGAGCCTCTGAATAGATGCAAATTTCCACCATAACCTGTGTACTTGATCCCCTTATCGTCTAACACTGTTAGGGATATCATATTCTTCATCATGGATGACACGTGCTTGACATCCTCTAATGTGCGAAATTTCCCATCATCTGTCCAAAGCCTGACTGAGCCAGTTCCAACAACCTTGCAGAGAGCATCATTCCTCATGGATACATTGCCCCCGTCAGCATGGCTATATGTTGCAAACAACTCCTTTTAAGGACATATGTGATAGGAAGCCCTAGAGTCAAAATACCACACATCAACCCGGTGTGTGTGATCATCAACTAGCAGAACAATATCTTCCTCAGAAGTATTGCCACGATCAGCTAATGCTGCAGACCGGGATTTCTCATCCTCTTGCTTCTTCTTCTTCTTCAGACAGTCATTCATCCAATGACCTTTCTCCTTGCAGTAGTTACATACATCGTTTGGTGCAGAGCCTGATTTGCGATCTTTGCGATGCTTCTTCTTATTGCCTTTTCTACCATCAGATCTGCCTCCATTTGCCACAAGCCAGGAAGCCTGATTTTCTGTAACCGACGCGGTTGCCTTTAGACGCAACTCTCTGTTGTGAAGCGACGATCTAACCTCTTCCACCGTGATAGTATCCTTCCCAACGACGAACGACTGAACGAAGTTCTCGTAATTGGAGGGTAGGGATACCAGCAGAATTAGAGCAGCATCTTCGTCCTCCACCTTAACATCGATATTTCGCAATTCGAGTAACAACGTGTTAAGTTGATCAAGGTGATCTCTAAGTTGTGTACCTTCATGCCACAAGCTGCCTGCGGTTTCCTAATCAGCGACTTCTATTATGACATCGTCCACGAGACACAACATAATTGTCAAATGAGCCTTCTCCTCCAGAAGGTCGTACTCAGTGGTGGTTGTATCCGCCCCCTTCTTGTTGGCGGTTAACGGTGCCCATAAACCTTGTTGCTTCAGCAAAGCCCGCATCTTGATCTACCACAAACTAAAAGAATTTCTTCCAGTAAACTTATCGATCTTCAACACAGAACCAGACATCATTCTATGTGAAATCAACAATCAAAGCTTTGGTACTAGTTTGTTATAACAAGAATGATAAAGCGAAGAACGACACAGAGATTTACGTGGTTCAACAACGGTGTGTTGCCTACGTCCACGGGCAGAGAACCAGTTTTGTATAGGAGATGAAACATATATTAAGGTTACAAGGGGTCGGTTTCATGAGTATATGAAGAGACTCATGAAACCCTAGACAGACGATGGACTGAAAGCCCAAAACAGACAGATGATAGGCCCGTTTACAATAACCACCGTCGGGGGGCTCCACCCCCCGGAATCCCCGACGTGTCGGCGGTCAACAATGATTCAAGGCACATTAACAGGGCAGGAAGCATACATCAACATTATGAGAGCTATCCGAGCTTTTATAGAGTCGTTACTTGTTGTTGCCTTGGGTTTGGAAGTGATGGATGAGATCTTCATGATTTATGCGGAAATTTTGCGGGATGTCATGGCCCAGGGGGAATATGATTATATCAATCTTAGTGTTTTCATTGACTAGGCTCCATTAATAACTAGTTTTTTTTTACAAAATAATAGTGAGAAAAGTAGAAATTGAAAATGAAGAATGAATCAAGAGAAAGAGAAACTGCAGTGCAAGCTTGTATTCATGGTTAGAGATTACAGAAACTAGTGGAGAGCTCGGATAAACAATTCTACAAAAACACCATATGTTTACAATATACCTTTTTTTATATATAATACACATCAACTCCCCCCCCCCCCCCCCCCCCCGGATTCAATAGATTGGTTTGGATCTCATCTAACTTTTTGGCTAAGGTCAACTGATGCTCATGTAACTCTTTGAAGCGTTGTGATTTATGATCCTTCAAAGGGATCATTCTCAATGGGGATATCAAAATCATCATCGTCGGCCTCATCACCCAGAAAGAATCTACTCGTAGAAGAAGTATCCACGACCATCCCAGCATATGCAATATGACTAACGCGGAAGGCAGCCAAAGTAGGACCAATAGCTAGAGTTGCAGGAAGATACAAGTGGTGCTCACCCCTCGCACCAGATAACCAATGGAAACACTTGCTGTTGTCCGGGAGAAATACCCTTTCAACAAGACGAACGCTTAACAAGGCAAACATATCATAATAAAATGGCGATCTAATGGGTTACACAGAGCTCAAATCACTACCCACATAGCGAACTATGAGAGTAATCATCACGCCAAAAGTAATAACATGGTCATGTTGTCCGTCTTTTTGTTGAAGTGTCTCCGCACAAGTAACTAGAAACAACTGCTCCCAATTTGGCACAAACCCAGCCTCCGGCGTCAAACAATATAACCACATCCACATCCTCTTGGCAACAATCTTCGGACCAGCTGAACCATATAACGCAGGGCTCAAGACCCTGTGACACAAACGGAGCGCAGGATGTGTAATCAAATAATTATGATACTCCTCAGGCCCCTCAGGTGATCCGGACACTGTAGCTGATGTGCGCCTAATTTGCCATATTTTACAATTACATTTATATCGATTTCTGTATACATTTTATATCTCTGGGTTCAAATAATGCATGAATTTTGTAGTTTATGCTTATTTGTCAATTATGGAGATCTACATTAGTTCTTGTTTAATATTGCAGAAATCGAGACAATTCAGAGAGACAGAATTCAAGCTGAAAAACCACTAGATGTCTACTGTAGAGTCACTTGACTTCTACCAAGTGACTTTGGCGTCGAGTGGAAATTGGACCCAGGAAATTGAGCAGAGCAAGGAGGACATCACAGTCGACACTTGAATTCAACGTCGACTACAGTACTCGACGTCGAGTAGAATCAACTCAACACACACATATCGAGTGGAGCTAGAGAAGCCGAGGTCAATTGCAGATTTGGCCAAGACAAAAGATCTAGTCGACGTCGACCACTTTCGTCGATGTCGAGTAGAACCCGGGAGCAAATTCGAGTCGAAGTCGAGTAGGAGGCCAAGAGAGAGATTACTTCTACACCAAGGCACGAGATAATCTATCAAATTGGAAGACTTTATCCACCTTAGTAATTCCCACTTTCACTTAGGGAAATTTTAATTATTTTATTTTATTTATTTGGAACAATTTATCTTGAGTAAGTAGATCTTTTATCTTAAGAAATAGATAGAGTTGTTCTTTCCTTGGATAGCAACGGTTGAACACTATAAATAAAGTCCTAGGAGCTGAGTTTTGAATGATCCAATCATCCAAGCACACAAGCAATTGTGTTTACATAGTTAGGCAAGTTTAGAGAGTTTCCGAGAGAGAGTTGGCCGAGTGGAGGTGGACAACGAAGTGGTCTGGCTTTGTTCGGTTTATACTTTCTCTATTTCAGTTTAATGTAAGTAGTTTCTTTTATAATATTGATGTTTGTTACCATGATGAGAAGCGAGTAGTCACCCTACTTCTGGGGTGGGGGTGAGCCCCACGGTAGCCATATAGGGTTATGTATCAAAGGTATGATTTTTATATGTGATTTCAACTTCTATCCCTATTTGTGATTCTTCTACGAGAGTAGTGGGTAAGTCCTTATTTGTGTTACTGAAGCGAAAGTGATCTTAACATGAATTTGGATTAATCATTAAAAAGGGTTAGTAACTGATAACTCCCTCCCTTGATAAAAATCGGAATAAAGTTTCAAAGGCCTTGACAGTTTGTCTGTGTCAAAGGTCTTGGAGCTTTAAAAGTATTGATGAAATACAAAACCTGTTCTATATATTATTATGTCCGAATATTATTTAATATTATATACTTCCATTATATGATATGCCTAACTAACCTTTCAGGAAGTATTATTCGAATTACTTCTTTCCTTATGGTGCATATTGAGGAGATCCAAATTGGAGAGATCATGTCTTTGAAGTGTTCAAAAATAGAAGATCCTTGGGCGTGCCATGATCCGAACTAGCCTTCGTTGAAGATCCTTAGGCGCCATGTTGCTTCTATATAAAGGAAAGGAAGAAGAAGACAGAAAACACCGGTTGAATACAAGCTTTCATTCATTCAAGCGAGATCCGTCTTCCAAGTGTACTCTCTGCTAGCCTTTGAGAGTTACACTGTCTGCTAGCGCTCAAGAGTTTTTTATTTCATTTCAAAGCCTTTGAGAGTTACACTGTCAGCTTATAGGATATATTCATTTATAGTGTTACTCGAGAGTTTGTAACTCGGGAAGTAAGCACTAGGTTATTGATTTGTGAGAGTAAGAGGATTGTACTAGATAGCTGAGAGAGGTGGGGCTCTTCTAGATTGGTCTAGGACTCCAAGGGAACGTGAGTTGACTAGATTGCAATTGTATAGGAGAGAAGCTTCTCGGTGAGCTATTAGGATCCTAAGCTTTGCGAATCAATAAAGCCTTTTGAATCCTAGGGTTGTGGAAGAACCCTAGGCGGGGACGTAGGCCAAGTTCGTGTCGAACCTCATAAACAATTACTCGTGTCCTTTATCTATTGTTTTACCTTATTTCCGCACTTGGTTCGATTGTCTAACTTGGTGATTCAGGTGCCTCCCAAAAGAAAAATGGGGTCCAAATGTAACAGCTATAGAGAAAGCACAGGACCTCACCACTCTACCCTTTGATGATCTTCTTGGGAAGCTGATCACACATGAGATGATCCTTAATGAAGACGATGGAGAACTTCCAGCTAGCACTAAGAACTTGGCACTCAAGTCTAAGAAGGATGAGCCTAAAGATGGATCTGATTCTGAAGATGAGGATGACGATGAGGATGATCCTTTTGCTCTTATCACAAGAGGCCTTGCTCGAATTCTCAAAATGAAGAAGCAATTCAACAACAAGGATGGATCAGAGTCTTCAAAATTTCGAGGTAAGCCTCAATACAACAAGTATGAAAAGAAGACTAAACCGTTGTCTTGTTTTGAATGTGGTGAAACAGATCATCTTGTGAAGGACTGCCCTCAAAATACAAAGAGTCAGTCCAAGAAGGGTGACAAATGGAAGAAGAAAGCCATGGTGGCAACTTGGAGCGATTCTGACTCTGACTCCGATGATGAGAAGGCCAATATTTGTCTTATGGCCTCAGAAGATGAATCCCACGATAAAAAGCTTGAACCTACTGTAAGAGAACTTATGGCAAGTCCAAAAGAGGTATTATCGGAATTCCTTTCCAATATGATTGCCAATGAAGAGAAACTTATTGCCCAAACTAACATTCTCATTAAGAGAACTGTGGATCAGGAAAGAACTATTGAGGATCTGTCTATGAGGGTTAAAAGTCTTAAAACTTCTTATTCAGGTCTTGACATTAAAGTCAAGACGCTTGACTCAGAGAAATCTGAACTCAAGCAAGATCTCTCCTCTCTAAGAAATGAGCATCATGACTTAGAGAACGAGAAGATCTCCCTGAATAATAAGATTCAAGACCAATAGACAACCCTCATAAGTTTTACCAAATCCAAAGGTACTCTTGATAGGATGTTGGGTGAGCAACAAAGTTCTCTAAACAAAAGTGGTATTGGTTACAATCCAAGGTTTTTAAAGAAGCAGCACATTACAACCTTTGTAAAGGCAAAAGGAAGCAGAACCTCTCCTATATGTCACCACTGTGCTAGAAAGGGACATGTAAAAGAGACCTGCCCTTATAGAAGAAATGATCCATATATTATTCGCAATACATTTCATGTTCATTTGAGAAAAGAACGGATAACACAAGTTTGGGTTCCAAAAGGCACTATTTTACCAAACATGGTTTACCCCAACAATGGATCCAAATTTGCACTATTTCATGTTTGTCTTGCAGGAGAACACCAAGGTGAAGGAACATAAATGGATCATTGATAGTGGGTGCTCGAGGCATATGAGTGGAACAATCCACGGGAACAATCACTCTTGGTGACAAAGGAAAATGTGACATCGTCGTTATTGGTAGTGTTAGAAGTGATTCCAGCCATAGTATTAAAAAAGTCTATCTTGTTAATGGTTTAAAGTATACTTTTCTTAGTGTCTCTCAACTATGTGATAGTGGCAACTATGTCAGATTTAACAAGAAAAGATGTCTAGTGTGCAGAGAAGATACAGGTGAATTTATATTGATTGCATATCGTTACAACAATATATACGCTGTAAATGCTGATCAAGTGGCACAAGGAAGCTTAACCTGTCTAAAGGCTTTGACGGACGATCCAAAGCTCTGACACGGGAGACTCGGTCATGTGACTCCACATACACTACAGAAGCTTGTGTCCAAAGCTTGTGTCCAAAGCTTGTAAGAGGGCTACCTGAGATGGACTTCAAAGGTATTGATATGTGAAATGCATGCACACGAGGTAAACAAACACGTAGCTCTTTCAAACCCAAAAAGGTTGTAAGTTCTTCTAGACCCCTTGAACTTTTACATATGGATTTATGTGTTCCTATGCGAGTCAAATCTCTCAATGGTAAAAAGTACATGCTAGTTGTTGTTGATGATTTCTCTAGATATACTTGGGTTGCTTTTTTAAAAGAAAAATCAGAGGCTTTATTTGAGTTTTCAAAACTTTGTAAGGAGTTACAAACTTTAAGAAATGAGCCCATGGTGTCAATTCGGAGTGATCGTGGTAGGAAGTTTGATCAACTTCAGTTTGATTTGTTTTGTGCTAAATATGGCATCTCCCATAACTTTTCTGCTCCTTGGACACCTCAACAAAACGGGGTTGTGGAACGCAAGAACCGCACCTTAGAGGATATGGCTAGGACTATGCTTTTAGAAAATGCATTACCTAAAACCTATTGGGCTGAAGCTGTTAACACAGCTAACTACATTTTGAATCATTGTCTTATTCGTTCCATCCTAAAGAAAACTCCTTATGAACTTTTCAAAGGCCGAAAACCACTTATATCTTATTTTAAACCCTTTGGCTGTACTTGTTTTGTTCATAACAATGGAAAAGATAACCTTGGGAAATTTGATGCACGTAGTGATGAAGGTATATTTCTTGGCTACTCCACAAGTAGCAAAGCTTATAGAATCTTCAATAAAAGGACCCAGTTAGTTGAAGAAAGTATACATGTTATATTTGATGAATGCAATGACGGTTCTTTGAGTGAAAGTGTTGCAGATATAGATCTTAACATCCATGCAGAGAACGAGGAAGGTGATGATGCTGCTACCAAGAACACAGAGAAGAGGAACATGCATGAACAGATTCTTAACACTGAAGAATTGGCTCAAGGTGTTGAAGATTCGTCCAAAACCCTTGGTGTCCAATCCAATAGTGTTGAGACGTCAGAAACTGCTGTAACTGAACCTAATAGGACCACGAAGTCATATGTACCACAAGTCAATCTTACTGGTGTGACGAGAATCAAGGAGCTGAGACTAGCAAAAGGAAATTCAAATACTCCTTATCACATTCATTAAAGGATATCATTTCTGACCCTACTTCTAGTGTTCAAACTCGTTCTAAACTTAAAGATCTTTGTGCTTTTCACGCGTTTGTTTCTCTTATTTAACCAAAGAAGGTAGATGAGGCACTTCAAGAGCCAGACTAGATCATTGATATGCAAAGCGAGCTTAACGAATTTGAAAGAAACAAAGTCTGGACCTTGAAGCCAAGGCCAAAGCATCAATCAGTCATTGGCACACGATGGGTATTTCGAAACAAGCTAGATGAGAATGGTAAGATCGTGAGGAACAAGACAAGGCTTGTTGCTCAAGGCTACAATCAAGAGGAAGGTATTGACTACGAGGAGACCTTTTCTCCCGTAGCCAGACTTGAAGCCATTCTCATTTTATTAGCATTTGCATCTTTTATGAGCATAAAGTTATATCAAATGGATGTCAAGTTTGCTTTTCTTAATGGTTTCTTAGAGGAAGAAGTATATGTGGCTCAACCCCCAGGATTTGAAAGTTTGGAATTTCCCAATCATGTTTATAAACTTGACAAAGCGCTTTATGGTTTGAAACAAGCCCCAAGAGCTTGGTATGAGCGCTTGTCAAAATATCTTTTAGAAAATGATTTTAAAAGGGGGTTGATCGACAAGACTCTTTTTATCAAGACCAAAGGAAAGGACATTTTGGTTATTCAAATTTATGTTGATGATATATTATTTGGTGCTACTAACACATCTTTGTGCAAGGAATTTTCTGACATCATGTGCAGTGAATTCGAGATGAGCTTGATGGGTGAACTCAACTTTTTTTTGGGATTACAAGTTCACCAATCCAAGAAAGGGATCTTTGTCAACCAAAGCAAGTACACTAAGGATCTCTTGAAGAAGTTCAAGATGGAACAATCCAAAGCAGCCAAGACTCCCATGAGCTCAACATTATCTCTAGATCAAGACAAGACTAGGAAAAGTGTCAATCAAAAGGAGTATTGAGGAATGATTGGATCTTTATTATATCTCACGGCTAGTAGACCTGACATCATGTTTAGTGTTTGCATGTGTGGTAGGTTTCAAGCTGATCCTAAAGAATCTCACCTCGTGGCTGTAAAGAGGATCTTTTGATATCTCAATGGCACTAAGGAGCTTGGACCATGGTACCCAAAGCAAAAGGATTTCACATTAATTGGATATTCTGATGCAGATTTTGCAGGGTATAAGGTGGATAGGAAGAGCACATCAGGATGTTGCCAATTCTTAGGAGCATCCTTGATCAGTTGGCACTCAAAGAAACAAAACTCAGTCGCTCTATCCACTGCAAAAGCCGAATACATTGCAACTGGAGCCTGTTTCTCCCAAATCCTTTGGATAGCTCAACAAATGCGAGATCTTGGCATCAACCTCAAAGGCATTCCCATTAAGTGTGACAATACAAGTGCCATCTCCATCACTAAGAATCCTGTTCAGCATTCAAGGACCAAACATATTGATGTAAGGCATCATTTCATTAGAGACCATGTTGAAAAAGGTGATGTGTCCAATTATGTACCCTCCCTTGGAACTCTAAACCCGTCCCATCACTCCATCATCTTCTCTCTCTACTTAAACCCAATTTTGTACCCGATTCCCTCACAAACTCTAAACCTCTCCAAACCCTTTCACCTTCTACTTCTTCAACCTCTCAACTTGTTCCAAGAAAACCCTAACCGATTTCCTCCATGGCTCCCAAATCAAAGAAAGCTTCCACACCCAAAAGACTTGGCGCCACCCCCAAGGGACGTCAGGTCACTACCACCTCTCCCACACCTGAACCCACTCCTCAAGCCATTATCCCAACTGTTGTCCAGAGCACCATCGTTGAGAGCACGACCATTGTTACCAAGGGCTCTCGAAAACGCTCTGCTAAGAAGCCCCTCAGTGCGAAGCAGAAAGGGAAAAAGAAGATCTTAGCCGAGGAGGTGGACGAGGAAGAGGAGGAAGATGATCTCGACGCTATTCTGGAAAGAGATGCTTCCAAGGAAGTCGAAAAGGAAGCCTTGAAGAAGAAAAAGGCCGAGGAGGAAGCCGAGCTTGCAAGGAAACTTGTCGAGGAAGAAGCTGAGAGGATTCGAAAGGAAGCCGAAGCTGAGGAGGTTCCATCTGAAGAGGAGCCTGAGGAAGAAGACGAAGACCAAGACGGATCTGGAGAAGAGGAGGAAGCTGAAGGAGATGAAGCGGGGTCCGGTGAGGACTCGGGGTCTGAGGAAGAGGAGGAAGAATCTCCCTCTCCTTCTCCTCCTCCCCCGTCTCCTAAGAAGCGGAAAGCCCCAATTGTAGTCAAGCCTCCATCCCCAAAGCGCACCAGGAAAGGCACTCTCAGAAGCCTTGAAGCGTCTGTCAAAAAAGCCGCTCCAACGATTGCTCGCATGAAGAACGCCGATCCACCTGCCTACATCCAGGTCAACCAATCCTTGCCCTCCTCTTGGTTTGAAAATGCTCAGACTGCTGGTAAGTGGGTAGATGAGTTTCGAACTTGTAGGATTTGCTGTTCTGATTTTTTGGATATTGAGTTCTTCGAAGCTTTGAAGCTACCCTGCATTGATCTTCTCAAAAAATCCCCAGCCTGGACCCTTCTCAATCTTGAAACCGTTTACTATCCCCAGCTTACCCGCCTGTTCTACATAAACCCAAAAGCCAAACACGAAACCAATGGTTGGTCTTTGGAATCTGTTGTCAAAGGGGTTAGAATCTCTTTCAACTCCAATGACTTTGCAGATTTCCTTGGCCTACCTAGCCCATGTCCACCCTCTGAAATAGATCCCTCAAAAGAAAACTGCATCATCCTTGCCCGAGCCAAGTACCTCCTACCCGAAGCATCTAACAGCACCTCAAAGAAATTCACCCACTCGTCCCTTACCCTTGAAGCAAAAATCATATTTAACATCATTGTTCGATGCCTCTTACCCCGTCTTAACTCTGGCTCGCTCCTTACTGACAATGCCATGGTCCTCTTTACCGTATCCTCAATGGCCTTGATCTTGATTTGGCCAACACCATTTTAGGATCCATGGCTCACACAAGAAAACCCAGGAAAGGAACCCCCCTCCCCTTTGCTACCCTTTTGACCCCACTCTTCAAAGCTTCTGGAATTGATTTCAAAAATGAAGAACAACAGCGTCATATGGGTAAGTTCGACTCCAAGAGCCTTGAAAAGATTGGCATCACTCGGTCTCTCCAAGGGACCTTGAGTCTTGCCACTCCTTCAAAAGCTCTTCCCACTGCTTCAGCCGTTGATGAACGCATGGACAACCTGGAGTTGGGCTTGGAGGAAGTTCGCCTGGATATCAAGGAGCTGCACAAGGAGGTTATGACGGAGATGAGCGGGATAACCAAGATGCTGCAAGGTCTGTGGACGAGGCTCACTGATGATGCTCCGGACGACGAAGCTTAAACCCTACCCTACCCTACCCTATCCCATCCCTGAAATCTGATACATTGCTGGTTTTTGGAAACATTTTCAAAACTTTTGGTGACTGGTACCTCCTCCCTTTGTTGAAAGAAAAAAAGGGGGAGATGATATGTGGTTGTTTAGACTTGAAAACCTTTCTGCTTGGTTTTTTATTTTTGGTTTTCGGTTGGATGGCTTTTTCATGCTTTAAAAATTTGATCCAACATTTGTCTAACCCATGCAGGTACTTAGTCCGATTTCACTTATATTATTTATGCTTGACTAAGTTGCAGGGATGCACAGGTTTTGTCTTTCATCAAGGGGGAGATTGATAACTCCCTCCCTTGATGAAAATTGGAATAAAGTTTCAAAGGCCTTGATAGTTTGTCTGTGTCAAAGGTCTTGGAGCTTTAACAGTATTGATGAAATACAAAACCTGTTCTATATATTATTATGTCCGAATATTATTTAATATTATATACTTCCATTATATTATATGCCTAACTAACCTTTCAGGAAGTATTATTCGAATTACTTCTTTCCTTATGGTGCATATTGAGGAGATCCAAATTGGAGAGATCATGTCTTCGAAGTGTCCAAAAATAGAAGATCCTTGGGCGCGCCATGATCCGAACTAGCCGTTGTTGAAGATCCTTAGGCGCCATGTTGCTTCTATATAAAGGAAAGGAAAAAGAAGACAGAACACACCGGTTGAACACAAGCTTTCATTCATTCAAGCGAGATCTGTCTTCCAAGTGTACTCTCTGCTAGCGCTCAAGAGTTTGTTATTTCATTTCAAAGCCTTTGAGAGTTACACTGTGAGCTTATATGATATATTCATTTATAGTGTTACTCGAAAGTTTGTAACTCGGGAAGTAAGCACTAGGCTATTGATTTGTGAGAGTGAGAGGATTGTACTAGATAGCTGAGAGAGGTGGGGCTCTTCTAGATTGGTCTAGGACTCCAAGGGAACGTGAGTTGACTAGATTGCAATTGTATAGGAGAGAAGCTTCTCGGTGAGCTATTAGGATCCTAAGCTTTGCGAATCAATAAAGCCTTTTGAATCCTAGGGTTGTGGAAGAACCCTAGGCGGGGACGTAGGCCAAGTTCGTACCGAACCTCGTAAACAATTACTCGTGTCCTTTATCTATTGCTTTACCTTATTTCCGCACTTGGTTCGATTGTCTAACTTTGTGATTCAGGTTTAATCTCAAAGGGTTTTATACGAGCTCCAAAAGTCTTGAGACTTTCTGCGAAAAACGGGCATACTCTATTCAACCCCCCCTTCTAGAGAATTTCTATATTACCTTGTTTTATATTATCGAACCTTTAGTAACAATTAGGGTTTATGCAAAAGCCTCTATATTCTTAATTGTTAATGGAGAAAGTTATTTGATGAAAAGGTATAATCTTTTATATTTTGGCATGATTCTTAAATGGTTATCGTTGTGGGGTTGAAACCCTGACCTTGGAAGTCTTTTATATTATTGAGTTTAATCATCTCAAACCTATGTTTTGCTGTTCATCATCTTCGCATCCATCCTTTATTGTTCGGACTTCTTTTCTGACTTTTTATTATTGCAAAGTTATGATTTTTCTGCACTAACAACTCGACATCGACTACTGTTAGTCGACATCGAGTAAACTGGTCGATATCGAGTACTCCTACTCGACGTCGAGTATACTTTTGTCTTCTATTGTGCAGCTTTACAGGAACTCGACAGCTTAGGTCAACATCGACTACTCTGGTCGACGTCGAGTTAGCTTTTGGTCGATTTCAAGGCCGACACGCTTCTTCGTGGATACGATCCTGAAACCCTACCACTAAAACGGGAGGGATTCTTGTATTTTATTTGCTTGGGCAGGGAATTGGTTTGGTTATATTTATATTTCATTATTTATTCAACTGGATTCCCCTACTGACAGTAGCCCAAGTCTCAGAAGGAGTAGTCAATGACATTATGTGACACCAGGTGGAAAAACAAGGTAAATGCAATATTCCTAGAGCAAGAGACATGAAATGCTTATGGATGGAGCATTTAGGACCCAACAGTAAGAAATGGATTTCCCTATCAGAACGCACATCAAGTGTTGACAGGAACTCGCGCACCAAAGCAGGATAGGTCGGTTCGGCTATTGAGACAAAGTTGGCAAGACCTCCATTCTCTAGTAAGGAAGAGACAAGACCAAGAAGACCAAGCCTTTGCAACGTTTCCAAATGAAAGAACCGTGTCGGTTGATAAGTAACATCCCTTAGGTGAAACCAACGCTCCTTCTCAACTCCAGATAAATACTTAGGGGCCTCCATTGCGTAAGCATGAGACATAACTCACGAAATGGAAGAAGAATGCAGAAAAATACCATAAAAAGACCAAAAACACCCTATCTACAGGTGGCAGCGGGTGCCGTGTATGTGTCAGCGGGCACCAGTCTGCACATATCACAAATCCGAGCACGAATGTCGAGAAATTACGTCCACAACTTCTTCAAACTTGAAATTTGACGACCAACTTGGTTTCAAAAGCTTTCTTTGGTGGTAGGTATGGGAATGGTATGGAAAAAGATTGAATTTGATAGATGAAGGGTGGTGAGAGATTGTGTTTGGTGGGAAAGAACTCAATTGAAACACAAGGCTCTTTAGGTTTTTGGAATGGATTCAAGTAGGAACTCTTAGGGTTAATGTGTTTCTTTGGAGACAAAGCTTTGATTGATCCAAATTAGGGAATGGGATTATATGGTGGTTGAAAAGGGAATTTATCATCTATCAAAAAGAAAAGAACATATTAGAAATAGATAAAAGATAAAATCCTACTCCTAAGATAAATGGAAACTAATCCTTGATAGAACAATCTAACCCTAAGATAGATAAAATAGATAGAAGATAGATAAAACTAACCTAAAATAAAATAAAATAAAATCTAATCATAAAGATAGATAAAATAAATCTACTCCTAAAATAAAAAGATAGAATTAAATCTAACCTAATGAAGATAGAAAATCAAATCTAGCCTAAAATAACCGTAAATCAAATAAAAATTAGATAAAATAGGATACAAAATATTTCCTTCCAATGTAACCAAGAATCCGGACGCATCTGTGAACAGTGAGTGGCGGCGGGCACCGTGGATGGGGGCGGCGGGCGTCGTGAGGTGCAAAATGCCATTCTGTCATTCAATAAAGCAAATTTCATCTACCAAAAATGTTCTAACACTACACTACTCCAATACACAACAAAAAGACTTATCCCACTTTATTGAATTGAAAACTAACTGCGAAAACTGAAACAATATTGCCTAATCTACCTTGGGGTGCCTCCCAAAAAGCACCTTTGTTTCACGTCTTTGGCTCGACGTGATGCATCTCTTGATCAAGTTATCCCATCAAGATCCTCCACACTTGTCTTCTCCTTGACAAGAGGGGGAACCTTTGGAATCTCTCTAATATATCCATCAATTGCACCAATCAAATCCTTATTGAAATGAGTTTCTTCTGAAGGTTGCCCTGAAATTGCAAAAACCTCAACATTATTAGGAATCAATTTCTCATATGGAAGAACAATAGAATCATTTGAATTAGACACATTATCATGCGACTTAAACAAATTCCCAATTTTCTTTTCAATGTCATCTTTCACTAAATCAACTTTCTCTTTGTTAGAAGACTCAATAAGCAATGATTCATTCACAATAGAAGCATCTAACAAATTATTTGAGCCAAGACCATCCACATAATCATTAGTAGAAAGAGTAATAGGCTCAAATATAAAAAATTCAATCTTTCTACCATCAAACTCCATGGTTATGGAACATTCAAAACAATCAATCTTAGTCTTAGCTGTTCGCAAGAATGACCTTCCCAAGATAATTGGAGTTTCAGGCGTACCTTGTTCCATATCCAGAATAAAGAAATCAGCTGAAAATATCAAATCATTTACCTTAACTAAAACATCCTCAACAACTCCTCTATGCTTAATACTAGAACGATCAGCGAATTGTATAGTAACACTAGTTTCAGACAAAGTATTGTGACCCAAAAACATGTACAAGTTATATGACAACACATTGATTGAAGCACCTGGGTCTAGCATAGCCTTTGTGAAGCTAGCATTACCTATTGCACATGGGATAGTAAACATACATAGATCCCCACACTTTTCAGACAATCTTTTCTGTAGCAAAGCATAAACATTTTCATTTAAACTTACCTTTTCCTTCCTTCTCATCCTTTGCTTGCGTTTCATCGTGCATAGATCTTTCAAAAACATCGCATAGCAAGGCACAATTTTAATCAAATTAAAAAGTTGAATATTTACCTCAAAATTCGCAAAGGCATCATAAAGAATTTGTTCATCTTCCTACTTACGATCAGGTCTTACGACATGAGGAAAGGGTGGTGCAGGTTTTGAAACCTCAGAAGACCACTCCTTGGATTATTTCCTTGGGGATTGCACAACGTTAACATTCGGATCAGGAACAGGAGGGGGCGGTGGGCGACGGGCACCTTCATCAACAATACGTTACTCTGAGCTTTGGTTGTCTTCCTCACCTACATCAATCACTTCCTTAGGTCTCTCTTCAACATTCTTAGTGGGTGTACTCACTTGTTTTCCTCCTCTAATAATCATAGAACTCACATTCTCCTTCGGATTAAGTACCACTTGTGATGGCAACTTCCCGAACCTTTCGCTTTCAATTCTCCAATCTCTTTAGCCATTTGACTCAATAATTTCTCTTGAACACTCATGTTATCCAGCAATAACCTCAATGTATCATCTCTATCCTCTTGTTGAGTGTTTCTTTGACTATTCTCAAACTGTCCTCTTCTTTGATAATGAATTTGTTGTTGCTGACCCCTGCCGTTGAATCTACTTTGATAATTCGAATTGTAGCTCTGATTGTAACCATTGTTACCAAAGTTGTGGCGAGGTCCATAATCCACAACATTCATATCAGCGACATTCTCTTGAATCAAATGACACTTATCGTTCGGATGGGTTGGATCTCCACAGGCACCACAAGGTCTAGGATGCGGAGGTTGATTCATTTGCACAACCATCTTGTTCACTAGCTCAGTAAGCCTATCTAAATCCTCCTTGCGACCATCTCTAGAACTATCCATCTTATGTACTCTTCTAACTCCTTGGTGTTTCCCATAGAGTTGCGATGCATTAGCTAAACTTTCGAAAATCGGCATTACTTCCTGAGGCGTCTTGTCCAAAATATCTCCCCCACTAGTAGAATTGATGAAACTCCTACCGATGTCAAGCAAGCTCTCATAAAGATATAGCACTAGCTCATCCTCGAGTATACCATGGTGTGGACAAATACCCTTAAGCTTCTTGAACCGCTCAACATACTCATAAAGACTCTCCGTAGGTGATTTCTCAATACTAGATAGCTCCTTCTTGAGTTTGTTGACGCATGTAGCGGGAAAGTACTTCTGAAGGAAATCTTTCTTCACTTCAACCAAAGTAGTAATGCTTTCGGGGGTTAGGTAATAAAGTCAATCGCTTTCCAAATCTTTCAAGGTAAAGAGGAATACTCTCTACATCAATTGGTCATTGGTAGGGCCTTGGGGTCTAAGTCTATCACACACACTCACAAAGGTTGCAAGGTGTTTGTTTGGTTCCTCCCCAGACAATCCATGAAAGTAGGGTAAAATAGTAGACCAATTCGACTTATACTTCAATTTTGAACCCTCTGGGAGATTAGGAAATCTAATTGCAAGTCGCTGAGCACTCAAATTAGGTTCCTTTAGGTTTCTCAAGGTCCTTCCTAGCGGATTAAAAATTTTGTCTCCCATCTCCTTATGTGTGTCAAAATCGAGCCTCCTTTTCAACCTAAGAGATCTTTCAATCTTAGGATCAAAAGACAAAGACAATGAATTAGAAGATCGAGTTTGAACCATAAAATGACAAAAAAGACTCAAAGAAAAACAAAAACAAAAATAAAAGAGAATCAATGATAGAAATAAAGTAAAGTAAACTCTTTTCTTCTCCCCGGCAACGGCGCCAAGAATTTGGTGTGGGACGAACGTCGTCGGCATTTTCGCCCTTTTGCCAAATAGTAATAATATACTAACTCAAAGCTCAAAACCAATATATTAATAAATAAATGAATTGATAAACCAAGCAACTACTAGTATAGCGATGAAGTCCGGAGTCGAACCCACAGAGAAAAGTGGAATACTATGCAATACTTCTAACAATGACTCTTATGACAAAAGCAATGATTTGTAGCAATTTGATAACAAAGTAAAATAAAGAAAACTAATTATTGCAAAGTAATTTATAATAAAGATAGAAGAAATATTTCACCTGTAATTCTCTAACAATGGTTGAGATTCATGGTCCTAGGATTGATTCATTAATTATTCATAAGCATATGTCTACTTGACTAAAGTTGAAGGATCCGCAGGGATACAATCACCTTATTTAATATCACTAAAAAGTAGCATTACAAACTCAAGTTCTTAGACCAATTGACATATCGATTCAATGCAATTAAAGACAAATAGACGCAAACCACACTCGGCCCTAACAACATCTAGCGATATAGATCAATCAAAATCATCCACTACAAAGACAAAGAAATATCACTACTTCAATACCTTCGTTTGCTATCAAGAAAACAATAACGAATTCATAGGTAAGATGCAATTCCTAACATGGTGATCAATCATAGAAAGGAACACAAATATAATAAATAGATACAAGATGGTAAATATACTCATAAATAACTAAATAGAATCAAATCCTCACAATCTATTCTACCATGTCTTCGAATCACATGCGAAACTATGAGTTTAGCAACTCATAGGCCAGAAACCTCTCTTCTCTCTAAACATAATCCACCGTCTAATTGTTCACCACTCTCGACTAAAAACAATAGAAATAACCTAATAAAGAGTCATGGAAAACCCTAGAACTATAATAATATTATAATAGGAAATAAATCTTAGGATCCAAATCCGGATTGCTGAACACGACATCATTCCTTATGCAGTGACGACTTTCTTCTTCTCTTCAATGTTGTCCTTCCTTGCTCATTCGTAGCCTCTTCCTTAGCCTTTATATGCTCCAAAATATGTCTCCTAAGCTCTTCCAAGATCCCATCCAAGGTCGGAATGTAAAATTGCAGAATAAACACTAAAAAGGTGTGGATTCCGAACTCGAATACTTCACAAGCAAGATATGAAACTAGACTAAAACATATGCAAAACACATATCAAAATGCAATAAGAAATATCTATAATGCCTATATGAAATATGCATTACCAGGTAAACAAACAAAATAAAATATGGAGCTATAGGTTTATTTTGTTAAGCTAGTTGAAATACCTAATTATATTTCCTCTTTAACGATCTCACTTTGTAAATGATTATATACATAAAGTTATAAGAAACAATAATTACGGAGCTTTATCAAGTTTGGAACTTTGTGAGACTCACTTAACTTAAGGAAGTAAGGTGAAAGGTTGTTTAAAAAAGTTATAAAATTTATTGGATTTTAATGATGTGCTTAAAAATGGGTTGGTGAATTTTAAAGAGAATTGGAAATGAAAAGGCCGGCTATATGCATCAAGCACATGTGTTATATGTATTCAACACGAATGGGTCATATCTCCGTTTAACCTTAAGCTTGACACGTGTAGAGCATTAAATACATATGACATTAAGAAAGTAACGAACGGATCAAATATCTGTTCATGTGTTTTAAACAAACAAAAAAATACCTCACAATTTTTGAAAAAATTAATAATTACACGAATGGATCTTTGATCCGTTCGTGTTTAGTTTTTTTTTTAAATCTGAGTTTCAATGTTTAACACAAACAAATATTTGATCTGTTGGTTATATTGAACGAATCTTTGATCTGTTTTTTACTTTTTTTAATCTCAAACGTAAATGTTGAAAACATGTCAAACTGAGGGTCAAATGAATATAGCATCTGTCTATATTGAGTATAGTCATCGGAAATGTGGGGTTTTTTTTAAAGCCAATTTGGACATGTGTGAGTTGTGTTTAAGCACGTGGGGTAGTTTATATAAGTATGATTTTTTTGAGCTTATTATAATATCAGACGTACTTCACATGGGTTGGCTTGAACATAGTACATCATGTATAGAGCTGGCAAGTCGGTCGTTCGGGTCGGGTTCGAGTCAGTCTTGCTCGGGTCGAGTCAATTCGGGTAAAATTTATGGTCGGATATTGGTCGGGTCGGGTTCGAGTTGGGTTCGGTCATAATGAATTTTAGATTGGTCGGGTTTCGGGTTATGTCGGGTCATGCCCATTCGGGTTCAGGTCAAAGCGGGTTGGTCTCGTTCGAGTTTCAGGTCAGTCTCATTTGAGTTTCGAATCAAAGTGGGTATGGCGGTATAGTTGTTTTGATTTTTCGGTCGAATCATATTCGGCCCGTTTGGATATTTAGGTTTATTTTGACTCGGTTGAATACTTAAATATGTAATTTACTTAAAATAAATGATTTTGACTCGGTTGAATACTTAAATATGTAATTTTGACTCGGTTGAATACACTCATTGTTATTGACTCATCGGTTTTCGATCGATTTTCAAAAAAGTCATATTCGGAAATTCGATATTCGGCAACATCGTCATTTTTTAAACGTTTAAACCAATTGATCGGTGCTATAATTAAATCAAATTAATTGTACATTTAGGTTTTAACATTATTTTAACTAGCAAGTTGCAAATGGGCTTATTTGTGGTTTGACTATATCATTGACCCATATCATTTTCAATGTCCATTTCATTTTTATGTTTTGGCCCACTAGTTTTTTTTTTTCATTTTTAGATATTATTATTAGTTTTTTTCAATTCGGGTTGGGTCGGGTTGATAGTCGGGTCGGGTTCAGAGTCGGGTCGGGTTTATCTGTGTTCAGGTCTGTTTCGAGTCGGGTCAGGTTCGGGTCGGGTTCGGGTTATGAATGACTCAGGATTTTTGGGTTTTGATCGGGTTCGAGTGAGTCGGGTCGGGTTTTCGAGTCAGGTCAGATTTTACCAGCTCTAATCATGTACTATGTTCACATGCTATTACATGTATTGTACATGTAATAGTTGTTCAACATCTACCCTCACAACACGTACTACTTGTTAATTAGTTCTTATACGTAGTCGACTTGAGTGATTTGGCAATTCATCCGTCTACACTTCCGGGTTTTTTTTTTGAAACAGAACAAATTTGGTTGTAAGGTTGGGCCCTACTAGTCAAGAGCATCCTTGCGGATGAGACTACGAAGCAGAGAGTCATCAGGAAAAAATGCGTTGTGGAAAACAAAATTCAGATGCGATAGACGGTCCGCAACCTGGTTTGCCTCCCGAAAGACGTGACGAATCTCAACTGAAGCGAAGAAGCCCAGCGAGACTAGACTGTCAGAGACAATCATTTCAGAGTCAACAGTAGGCTTCCCAAGCCCTTTAAGACTGTTAATTATGGTGAGGTTATCACCTTCGATCACGAGATTTGTTATGTTGAGTTCTGTTGCCGTTATAATTCCTTTTGTTGTAAGAGGGAAATCGAGTATGAAATATAATGAAATAATTCAAACCAGATTCGTGCCCCAGCAAATAAGTACAAGACTCCCTCCAATGTAGTAAGAGAAAGTCATGATCGATCCACGAGGAAGCGTGTCAGCGGATCCTAGGCAGCTGTAATCTCACAGAAAAGCAAACAGAAGACAGAAACAAACAAACAAAGACAGAAATAACAAACGAAAGCAAGAAATAAAAGTAAAGACAGCAACTACTTGATCTCGACAAAGCTAACTCGAGATCGACTAACAACAGCAGAAACAGAAATTTCATAATCGACGACAGAAGCAGAAACTCAGACACACAACTCGATCTAGACCAAACCCTACTCGAGATCGACAACAGCCTCCTTGATCTCGACCAAGAACTCCTCTAGATCGAGTAAACACACAGAAACTGTAAATTGCAGATTTCGAACACAGACAATAACCATGCAAAGTAACACATAAAGGCATAAAAGATCATGCTTTCCATCAAAATAACTTTCGTTATTAACAAATAGGCATATAGAGGCTTTCGCATAAACCCTAATTGTTACTAACCCTTTTCACATAATTAACCCAAGTTGCATTAAGATCACTTTCGCTTCAATAACACAAACAAGGACCACCTTCAACTCTCGCAAAAGAATCATGCTCATAGGGATAGAAGACGAATTGCATAAAAAGATTGTACCTTTACCGCATCACCTCACATGGCCACCGTCGGGCTCACCCCAGCCCCAGAAGTGGGTGGACTACTCGCTCTTCATTATCAAGAAAGACAACAAATAACAAAAGAAACTAACTTGCATTGAATTAAATAAAGAAAGCTTACAACCAAACAAGACAAATCCGCTTTCGCGTTTCCACCTTGCTCGCCACAAACTCTCTCTCTCTCTCTCTACTAGTACTTAATTGTTCTCTCTGAAATTGAATGATGAAAAACCACCCCCTAAGGCTTTATTTATAGGGGCTTTTGCAAAATAGCCACGAAATAGGGTTTAATTTGCGAAATGACCACGTTTTGGGACAATTTTGTAAAATGTCCTCCACATAAACAATTCATACGCTCTCTCTCCTCTCTCCCCGGACCTCTCTCCTGTCTCGCTCTCTCGATCTCGCTCACCGATCTGTCTTCTTCCTCGGCTCTTCCTCCCGGCGCCTCCTGTTCGTGGCTAGATCCGCCACCGCCTCTCGACGTGGTCCTCCATCAGTGCCCCCTCTTCAGCAAATTCCCGACCTCTCTCAGTTCCTCGGCGGCAGCGCCGCCCACACGCCTTGTTGTGAGCTGAATTTGTCATGTTTTACAGCAACTTTTATATCGTTTTCTGCATACATTACATACAATTGGGTTAGATAGTACAGAATCTATGTAGTTTATGTTTATCTGCCAAATTATGGAATCTACACCAGTTTCTGTTTAAATCGTAGAATTCGAGGCATTTTACAGCAATTCTAAGGAAGGTGAGAAAAGCTCGGAAAACCACTACAGAAGTCCAAGGTCAAAGAAGCAGCGGAACCATTCGAATCAAGTTGAGAGCCCAGGCTACTCGATCTCGAGTAAGCCTTACTTGATCTAGACGAACATATTCGAGCACAGGCCTTGTCGACTAGGAGCAGTGTCGAGAGCCGGACCAACCCAGCTCTGGAGCCCTACTCGATCTCGAGGACGACCTAGTCGAGATCGACGACACCTCAGCGCCACGCCCGGAGTTGACAAGAAGAGAAGCTGATCGAGAAGCCGAGGACGAAGACGCCAAGCACAACCCTTGTCGATGTCGATGAGACCTTGTCGAGATCGACGAGCCACCATGCCCTAGTCCGAGTCCACGCCGAGGAGGAGTCCTCGACATCACCAGAGAACCATCTTCGAGTACAACTCTACTCGATCTCGAGGAACCCTAGTCGAGGTCGACGACGCCCAGGAGCCCAGATCCGAGCTTGTCAAGCAGAGTCACCCGAGCACACCAGTCGACGACGGAGCCTCGTCGATGTCGACGAGCCCTTGTCGATGTCGAGTAGACCAAGTCTTGGAAACGCGTCGACGTGAGCAGTCCGAGTAGAGTTGGGATTCCTTGGGCACGAAGGAAGTCGAGTTGGCCGAGATCTATCAACATCTATCAAGTTCTATCTATGGAGGAGACATGTAAGACTTTAGATTTATCTTTTCCATTTTAGATTTAATTCCTAATTTGCATTTATTTATCTTTTAGCAAGTAGATATAGTTTTAGATATAGATATAGATATTCTATCCTTGATTAGCAAGGGTTAGAAGGCTATAAATAAAGCCCTAGGGGCTGGTTTTTCATTCATTCCAATTCAGAGAGACAATCTTAGGGAGAGAGAAGTAAGTAGGAGTAGAGAGAGAGAGTTTGTAGCAAGCAAGGTGGAAAGGCGAAAGCGGATTTGTCTTGTGGGTTGTAAGCTTTCTTTATTTAATTCAATGCAAGTTAGTTTCTTTTGTTATTTGATGTCTTTCTTGATGATGAAGAGCGAGTAGTCCACCCACTTCTGGGGCTGGGGTGAGCCTGACGGTGGCCATGTGAGATGACGCGGTAAAGGTCAGATCTTTCTATGCAATTCGTCTTCTATCCCTATGAGCATGATTCTTTTGCGAGAGTTGAAGGTGATCCTTGTTTGTGTTATTGAAGCGAAAGTGATCTTAATGCAACTTGGATTAATTATGTGAAAAGGGTTAGTAACAATTAGGGTTTATGCGAAAGCCTCTATATGCCTATTTGTTAACAATGAAAGTTGTTTGATAGAAAGCATGATCTTTTATGCCTTTATGTGTTACTTTGCATGGTTATCGTTGTGGTGTTGATACCCTGGCCTTGGAAGTTTTTCATATATTGATTTATTTCTGTCGAAAATCTGAGTTTTGGGTTCGAAATTTGCAATTTAAAGTTTCTGTCTTTCTTGTCGATACAGAGGAGAAGCCTTGTCGATCTCGAGTAGGACCCTAGTCGATATCGAGTAGAACTAGTCTAGGTCGAGTTGGGTTTTCTTCTGTTGTCGTCGATTTTCAGTTTCTGTTTTCGATCCTGAAGTTTCTGTCTTTTACTGTTCCTTGTCGATCTCGAGTGCCAGCTTGTCGAGATCGAGTAAAGTTGTTGCCTTGCTTTGTTCTTTACTTTCGTTTGCTTTTATTTTCTGTCTTTATTTGTTATTTTTTGCTTTTATTTCTGTCTTTCTGCTGCTTGTCTGTGAGAATCTGTTGCTACCTAAGAACTGCTGATGTGCTTCGTCATGGATTCGATCCTGACAACCTTCTACTACAACGGGAGGAAGTCTTGTATTTATTTGCTGAGACAGGGAAGTCAGTCTGAACTTTATTTTATATTTCTTTCATACTTGACCATCCAATTTGCGAAAACAAATTGGCGCCGTTGCCGGGGAAGCAACCATTCGCGCCTTAGGTAGTTAAATCTCACGTCTACTTTGAGTTACTTTTCAGGTGTATGCGCCGTTCTGGTCTACCACCCGAGTTTGACAGCTTAGACGAACCAGAGCGTTACCTACACATCCACTCTAAACTCAAAAAGATCATGGCGGCCGCTGAAACACAAGAACAGCTGATTGCCAGGCTTACAAGGGAGCTAGCCGCAAAGGATACCACTATAGCCAATGAAAGGGCAGCGAGGGAACAAGAACTTGAGCACGCAAGGCAAGCAGAAGCTGAGCTTGCCCAATATCCAACTACTGTTGAGGATTATATGCATCCAACCCTCGTCGTGCCTGAATCGGCGATTCTTATCCCTGAAAACTCTTTTGAAATTCGCACTCAATTTCTTATAGAGCTTAAAAATAATGCCTTTTTTGGTAGATTTATTGAGTGTCCTCTTGAACATATTACGAACTTTTCTGACATGTGCCGTACTCTTGCTGAAGGTACAACTCTGGAATATGTCAAGATGAAGTCTTTCCGCTGGTCACTGGCTGGACCTGCTCTGAAGTGGCTTGAAGGGCTGAAACCAAGATCACTGACAACATGGGCCCAAGTAGAGCAAGAGTTTATGAACAAATTCTTCCCACCCGCCAAAACAGCACATCTCCGCCAGAAAATCACCGCCTTCAAACAGAAGCAAGGGGAACCGCTGGCAAAGGCATGGGAGCGCTACAAAGAATTGTTGCGATCTTGCCCTACTCATGGACAGCCACCTTACGTCATTTAGGAGATCTTCTTCAACTCTGTTGATCAAATCACTAAGGACAGAATCAACCATTATACTCGCTATGAGTATCTAACAATGCCGCCAAGTGACGCATGGGGTGTGCTAGAGAAGCTCACCAACTACGACAACAAGTATGGGTCTACTGCAACTTATGAAGAGAACCCATACGCCAGGCCAGCACCTTCCATGCCCCTCTATGAGCCTCCTAAGGAGATTGATCCGGATGTAAGCGAACAATACTACAGAGATCAGAACAAGAAGCTCCTTAAGCAAGTCAAGTATCTTTCTGTCAACCAGCCTTGCATTGAATGCGGATCGCAACGGCACACCACTCCTGAATGCCCACACACAGAGCAAGTCAGGCTGGCAGAGCACCACGAGGAGGTAGCTTACGCAGGGGGTCCCAATCGCTACATAGGGGACCAAAGGTTTCAGCAACCACAATGGAACCAAGGTGTCCCTAGGAACCCCCCGCCCTACAGAGCTCCAGGACATCCGGAAAGGGACCAGAAAAAGGATGATATACAGACAATCCTGGAGGAAATACGGAGGAATCACTCAGAAACTAGGCATTCCTTCAACTCCGTCTACACTCAGATGCAAGGTGTCAACTCTAGGCTTGGGGAGCTTGATATATGGCGAAAATCAGTTGATACACAGATTGGTCAGCTGGCAGCGGGAATCCCCAGACAGTCAAGTGCGCTCCCTGGGTCTTCAGAACCAAATCCTAAGGGAAAGACTGGGCACATCGCTGTTGTAAAACTCAGAAGCGGACATCAATTACAAGAGCCAGAGGTCGGAAAGCAGCAGAACAACGAAGAACAGCAAGTCGACATCGACAACACTGTAGTCAACATCGAGGAGGGCCTAGTCGATGTAGAGGAGAA
Source organism: Persicaria tinctoria (assembly GCA_037127255.1). Taxonomy (NCBI): domain Eukaryota; kingdom Viridiplantae; phylum Streptophyta; class Magnoliopsida; order Caryophyllales; family Polygonaceae; genus Persicaria; species Persicaria tinctoria. The sequence continues at coordinate 22,909,132 of JBANSL010000011.1, read as the reverse complement.
ACTTCAGAAACCTTCGTCTGCACTGCACAGCAACTCGACTGCACCCAATTTGGTCGAGATCGACAAGGGGCTACTCGACATCGACGACGGTCAACCCGAGGACGAGAAAGCTGCAGCACCTCCGACATCTGTTCTAGCTCCGAATCCGAAAAAGAAGCTGCCTTTCCCCACAAAATCTCCAAAGGACCCGGCAGAAAAGAAATTTCAGCGCTTCATCAAGATGCTTCAGAAACTCAACGTCACCATCCCCTTCACAGAAGCTCTCAATGAAATGCCATCCTATGTCAAGTTCCAAAAGAAGATACTGGGCAAAAAGAGATCGATGGCTGAAATTACAGAGGAATGCAGCCATTTGGACATACTAGAGAAGAGGCCGGATCCAGGTAAGTTTGCTATAACCATTGGATTTGGTCCATACAAAATTAATGCCTTATGTGATCTTGGAGCTAGTGTGAGTATAATGCCTTTAACAATTTGGTCCAAGATTAAGATAGGTGCCCTGGAGCCTGTGGATGCTAGACTTTATATGGCCAACAACATGGTGGTCATTCCAACAGGCATGGTGGACAATGTACCAGTACAAGTAGGTAAATTCATTGTCCCTGCTGATTTTCTAGTTATTGATATGCAAGAAGATCCTGCTTGTCCAATTATTCTAGGGAGACCCTTCTTGGCAACGGTGGATGCCAACATGAGCGTAAGGAAAGGAGTGCTCACCTTCAAAATCAGCGATGAGGTAATTGAGTATTCCTTTAATAAAACTGAAAGGCATACAGGTCCAATGGAAGAGGTCAAATCTATCTTAGCTGGCTACATCACCTGCGGGGAACCCAAGGTCAGAAATATGACCCCTGAGGAGCTGGAAAAAAGGGACATGGAGGCCCAGGTGGAGGAGATCATGGCAATCCTAAAGGAGGACGCAGAAAATCCAATCGATACAAACAAAGGTACGTCGTTATGGATTAATTATTTTTCGGATGCCTTGACATGAACTAAGTATGGGGTCAAGATCGACCAAGACTCCTCGACATCGAGGACCCTAGTCGATCTCGACAAGATACAGAAGCCTCCACCAGCACCAGCGTCATCGAGCAGCAACACAGAAGCTGAGGGCTACTCGACATCGAGTAAGCTACTCGACATCGACCACCACTCGGTTTCCTCGACTTCGCCTTCTTCGACGCTGACTCCACCAGACGAACCAGGCTCCTCGATCTTGGCTAGGCTTGTCGAGATCGACCACCACCAGGCTCCACCAGCTCCTGCTTCCTCGACGCTGCAGCCACCAGGAGCAGAACCCTACTCGACATCGAGTAGGCCACTCGATGTCGACAAGCCCTCGACTTCACCATCTCATGCATTCTCGAGCAGCCCACCACCAGAACCTGCAGACTCATCGAGATCGACTAGCCCTAGTCGAGATCGACCAAACATTGTGGTCCCCGATTCCGTCGCTACAAAGGTAAGCCAAGGTATGGATCTCTCTTCTCCTATTTCCATCAAAGATCTATCTATACAAGGGGGAGGTTTGCCTTGGTATGTGCGCTTATGTAGGATATCCAATGATGAGCCCAAGGAATATGAAGTTGGAGACAAGCTCTATGTCTCTAAATCAAAGGATCATTGGTTCCCTAACAAATTCAACAAAAAGCGGATGGGACCTTTCGTGGTGAACAAGATCCATTCTGGAAGATTACAGCTGATGGACAAGAATGGAGTTCTATTTGAGGCCCAAGCTACATGGGCCCTGCAAATGCCACCTTGAGCTAAATGGAAAGTCGGCCTAGCGACTATAAAATCTAGAGCTTGTACATAGACTTTTTAGGACTTTTGAGACTTTGTTTTTGTTTTTAACACTTTTAGTTTTTCTATTGTGGGTATATGTCTTCTACACTTTTCAGGTTCGTGGATAGAGGCAAGCTATATCAACATTCATACTCGGCCCAGGCGATTTCATCCATTCGAAATTTAGAGGTTCTTCACACCTGTCTAGTGAGTTTCTTTCTTTACCCTTGTTTTTATACAGTGAGGACACTGTAATGTTTAAGTATGGGGTGGGGGAAGGGCTTACTTTGTGCATATTTTCCATATTTGACATTATTTGTGCATGTTTAGAATTTATTTCTTTGAATTGCTACATGGCTATTTTGGAATGCATTATTGATTTATGTGCTTATATGCATGTTTTCCAAAAGTTTGAAAAATGACCCCCATTGAATTTTTTTGGTTAATGTCATGGAAGCTTTAATTGGACTCGACGATGCAAAATTGGATTCATTAGAGATATAGCATGAAATTGCCTAGTAAAGGGAAGTCACAATGAAGTGCATTATTTCTTGAAAACCATAGAAGGAGGTAAAATTTGAAGTTGCTTTTGACATGTTGCATGATAAGATGATCGAGGACTTTATATTTCCATATAATGCTCATTGTTTATATTCCTAGCCTTACCTATGCTTATGCATCACAAAAGCCATAATATGCCTTATTTCAATTATCGCTCCACATGACCTAAATATTTGCCATTCTTTACCTTATCCGGGGATTATGTTGAGAATGATGTTACATTATGGAGATTATCATATGGTGTTTGTGTTGTGATTATTGTCATTTATTGGAGTTTGGAAGGAAAGTGTTTTGAATATATGGAAATTTTAATGAGTGAAAGAAAATCCAATCACCTCAGGAGATAAAGGTAGATTGACCCTGCTCTCTAAGATAATAGTTTGGAGAGATGGGACACAATGTGAGGAGTCCAAAGCACTAAGTATCCGGGGCCATTCATGACACCCATGTTTGCGACTCGCGAGAAGGCAGTGCTGAGGTCAGAGAGGTAAAAGCATTATTACTGATAAAAGCATTATGAAAGGTGATGAATATTATGGAGAAGGAATGTGGAAATTCAATTTGGAAATACTCCATTTCCCCGGATCATTAGCACCACATTGCCAAAAACTGCCCACCCTTTAGCCTTTTACCAAATCTACTCCTTATTTGAGCATAAATTAAAGTCCTCTTGATTATCAATGTTTTGTCACTTATGAATGTTTTTGCATAACCCTCCTTTTGGCGAGTAGATGTTGCTTTGATATAACTGCACATGCATGGATTTGTGACACTAGTACCTTTTCGAGGATGGTAATTGACTGCTGGGTTATATAAGAATGAATCTGATATGTTGAGAGTTTTAATTTCTTCCCCTGAATGACAATTAAAGGTATTGCTTGAGGACAAGCAAGCTTAGTATAGGGTGTTTGTTGTAAGCTGAATTTGTCATGTTTTACAGCAACTTTTATATCATTTTATGCATACATTACATACAATTGGGTTAGATAGTACAAAATCTATGTAGTTTATGTTTATCTGCCAAATTATGGAATCTACACCAGTTTCTGTTTAAATCGCAGAATTCGAGGCATTTTACAGCAATTCTAAGGAAGGTCAGAAAAGCTCGGAAAACCACTACACAAGTCCAAGGTCAAAGTAGCAGCAGAACCATTCGAATCAAGTTGAGAGCCCAGGCTACTCGATCTCGAGTAAGCCTTACTCGATCTAGACGAACATATCCGAGCACAGGCCTTGTCGACTAGGAGCAGTGTCGAGAGCCAGACCAACCCAGCTCCAGAGCCCTACTCGATCTCGAGGACGACCTAGTCGAGATCGACGACACCTCAGCGCCACGCCCGGAGTCGACAAGAAGAGAAGCTGATCGAGAAGCCGAGGACGAAGACGCCAAGCACAACCCTTGTCGATGTCGATGAGACCTTGTCGAGATCGACGAGCCACCATGCCCTAGTCCGAGTCCACGCCGAGAAGGAGTCCTCGACATCACCAGAGAACCATCTTCGAGTACAACTCTACTCGATCTCGAGGAACCCTAGTCGAGGTCGATGACGCCCAGGAGCCCAGAACCGAGCTTGTCAAGCAGAGTCACCCGAGCACACCAGTCGACGACGGAGCCTCGTCGATGTCGACGAGCCCTTGTCGATGTCGAGTAGACCAAGTCCTGGAAACGCGTCGACGTGAGCAGTCCGAGTAGAGTTGGGATTCCTTGGGCACGAAGGAAGTCGAGTTGGCCGAGATCTATCAACATCTATCAAGTTCTATCTATGGAGGAGACATGGAAGACTTTAGATTTATCTTTTCCATTTTAGATTTAATTCCTAATTTGCATTTATTTATCTTTTAGCAAGTAGATATAGTTTTAGATATAGTTATAGATATTCTATCCTTGGTTTTTCATTCAATCCAATTCAGAGAGACAATCTTAGGGAGAGAGAAGTAAGTAGGAGTAGGAGTAGAGAGAGAGAGAGAGTTTGTAGCAAGCAAGGTGGAAAGGCGAAAGCGGATTTGTCTTGTGGGTTGTAAGCTTTCTTTATTTAATTCAATGCAAGCTAGTTTCTTTTGTTATTTGATGTCTTTCTTGATGATGAAGAGCGAGTAGTCCACCCACTTCTGGGGCTAGGGTGAGCCCGACGGTGGCCATGTGAGATGACGTAGTAAAGGTCAGATCTTTCTATGCAATTCGTCTTCTATCCCTATGAGCATGATTCTTTTGCGAGAGTTGAAGGTGATCCTTGTTTGTGTTATTGAAGCGAAAGTGATCTTAATGCAACTTGGATTAATTATGTGAAAAGGGTTAGTAACAATTAGGGTTTATGCGAAAGCCTCTATATGCCTATTTGTTAACAATGAAAGTTGTTTGATGGAAAGCATGATCTTTTATACCTTTATGTGTTACTTTGCGTGGTTATCGTTGTGGTGTTGATACCCTGGCCTTGGAAGTTTTTCATATATTGATTTATTTCTGTCGAAAATCTGAGTTTTGGGTTCGAAATTTGCAATTTAAAGTTTCTGTCTTTCTTGTCGATACAGAGGAGAAGCCTTGTCGATCTCGAGTAGGACCCTAGTCGATATCGAGTACAACTAGTCTAGGTCGAGTTGAGTTTTCTTCTGTTGTCGTCGATTTTCAGTTTCTGTTTTCGATCCTAAAGTTTCTGTCTTTTACTGTTCCTTGTCGATCTCGAGTGCCAGCTTGTCGAGATCGAGTAAAGTTGCTGCCTTGCTTTGTTCTTTACTTTCGTTTGCTTTTATTTTCTGTCTTTATTTGTTATTTTCTGCTTTTATTTCTGTCTTTCTGCTGCTTGTCTGTGAGAATCTGTTGCTACCTAAGAACTGCTGACGTGCTTCCTCGTGGATTCGATCCTGACAACCTTCTACTACAACGGGAGGAAGTCTTGTATTTATTTGCTGAGACAGGGAAGTCAGTCTGAACTTTATTTTATATTTCTTTCATACTTGACCATCCTCCTGCAACAACACGCCTCCCCTTTCCAAGCGAGCGATTCGCCTGCGTCGAGTCCCTGTGACGGCGACGGTGGAGATTTCGAGATCTTGCTATGAATCTCCTGTGGAAAAGTATGCGTTCTCTTCTTGCAATTCCTTGATTTCTATCTTGCCTCTCACCATCTCTGCGCGCATCTGATTCGATTCGATTCAATCTCACCTCCTAAATCTCAGATCTGTCGCTTAGTTGCAGCGAAGATCCGCTGAACGAAGCCTCTGATGGCTTTGTAACGAAAGCAGACGCTGATCTCAAGAGGCGATCTGATCTGTGTGCGATTGTCGCCAGAAATTCGATTTCAAGTGGTGGACTCGGTGATTCCTCGCTGTTCTCTCCAATCCGCCATTGTTGATCTGTTGATTCCTCGTTGTTCTCGGTTTCCGCTTCTCAATCCAGACTCGGTGAGTTTCATTTTACAGTTTCTTGAAATTGAATCATTAGTAATCTTATGAACTTGAAGGCGCAATTCATCCTAATTCCTTCTGATTTTTCTTATTTGTGAATCTGCGATCTTTCTTACAAGAGAGTCGTGCAACTCTTAAAACACAGTCGTGTTTTAAGAGTTGCACGGTGAGTTTGTTTGTGAGTTTCAATCCAGACTCGGTGAGTTTCAATATGGAACTCGGTGAGTTCCATATTGATGTGTTGATTGAGTTTTTGGTGTTTTAGTCTGTTTGTGAATAAACGTGGAAGAAAAGCAGCCAAGGATCCAAACAAGGGCTTTCTCACATCTGATCTCAACCTAGCTGGGTGTTGCTTGCATCTAGCTGCTGTTGGCAAGTGTCTTTTCCGTTTGGGTTCGAGTAGCTGTAGCTCTGGCTCGGGTGGTCATTGCTCCCTTCTTTTTCACCATGCCCTGCACACCTATTTGGAATGGGCTGATAATATTGCTTATTGATGTTATAGTACTGATAGATCTTATATTTTGTTTTCTTGGTTTGTTTTGTAATGCAGATTGGCAATAGTGTGGGAGGATTTCTGGGTTTTCTGCAGCTTGACATGTACTGCTGGTACCGTGGTTCAACACCAAAGGAGAGGAAGAAAGAGGTAGAAAAACCATCACAAGTTGAACTAAGTACAATATAGATGCCCCCCTTAACTAGTTTCACCTTCACTCTATTTACAATAATTGGAAATCCCAGACCCATAATCTTAGATCCTTTTGTTGGGTAGTTTTGGTATTCTGTACTTGTTCATGGAAGCAATTTTTTCCATTTCTTTGAAGGTTGCTTTCTTTTTAGTTTTTAGTTTTAGTTTGAACAGTATACAAATTCCGGCTGTTCTGGTATATGTAAACTTCCATTTCAGATCACTGACATTTGAAACTGAATATGGAGAAAGGATCTGTAATTCCCGATTCTGATGATTTTGTGTTCAACTGCACTTTACAGTTGCACAACTATAATTATTCATCTTTAATACCATTAACGGCATCATAATTTTACAATTGCACAACTGTAGTTTAGAGTTGCACAACTCTGTCAGCACTAAAATCATGTTGTTGGTTGTGTAAACTTTGGTTGAAGCACTGAGCCACTTGAATTGAAACACAAAGATATATTAGTGCAATTTTTTAGTGTTGACATCGTTTTTATGTTAAATTTACAACAGAGTCGTGCAACTCTTACAAGAGAGTCTTGCAACTCTTAAAACACAGTCGTGCAACTCTTACAACAGAGTCGTGCAACTCTTAAAACACAGTCGTGCAACTCTTAAAACACAGTCGTGCAACTCTTACACCAGAGTCGTGCAAATTTTCACCACTAATTGTAACTAAAGTTGTGCAACTCTAAAATACGGTTGTGCAACTCAAAAAAATGTGCTGACATGAAGAAGAAAAAGTGCTGACACGGAAAAAATATATACCATGTTGTGCAAATATAAGATAATGTTGAGCAAATTTTCACCACTAGTTGTGCAAAAATAAAGTATTGATGAGCAAAAATAAGAGCATGTTGTACAATAATTTATTGAGATAGTATGAAATTATATTAAGAGAAAATGAGATCATATTGAGAACAAATTCACAAGTCTCGATTGTTGTGCAAAAATAACCTATAGTTGAGCAAAAATAAGATGACATTGAGCAAAATTTCACCAATCTCCCATGTTGTGCAATTATTGTCTATTGATGAGCAGAAATAAGATCATGTTGTGCAATAATCTATAAAAAAAAGTGTAAAAATATATTTACGAAAAGTAAGATCATCGTGAGACACAAATTCACAAGTCTCGAATGTTGTGCAAAAATAAAGTATTGATGAGCAAAAATAAGAGCATGTTGTACAATAATTTGTTGAGAAAGTATGAAATTATATTGAGAGAATAAAATCATGTTGAGAACAAATTCACAAGTCTCGATTGTTGTGCAAAAATAACCTATTATTGATAAAAAAAAATAAGATGATGTTGTGCAATAATTTATTGAGAAAGTATGAAATTATATTGAGAGAAAATAAAATCATGTCGTGCAACTCTTACAAGAGAGTCGTGCAACTCTTAAAACAAGAGTCATGCAACTCTTAAAACAGAGTCGTGCAACTCTTACAACAGAGTCGTGCAACTCTTACAACAACGTCGTGCAACTCTAAAATTTCATAGTGTTATTCATGAAATTTATAGTTTTATTCATACAAACTAAAATCTAATTTGATTCTTCTTAAACTAAAAATCTAATTTGGGCACATTATAATATTATTCTTGCACTTTTTAATCTAATTTGGTTCTTAAACTATATTTTAAAGTTGCACAACTGTTAATCAGAGAAAACAACTAATGTCAACGGTGTTTGTAATTTTAGTGATGAAAATGTATTGATCAATTTTATTTCTTTATAACTCTGTCAGCACTAAAATTGCAAACACCGCTGACACAATCTTTAATTTCTAAAAAGATGTTGACGCAACCCTTAATTACAGTTGCACAACTGCATCTTAAAGTTGCACGACAACACCTTAAAGTGGCACGACAGCACCTTAAAGTTGCACGACTGCACCTTAACCAAGTATTTTGTTGTCTTCATTATGAAAAACGATCTTCTAGTGGATTTATATTTTTATTCTAAATTGAGAATAAGTATTTAATTTGAATAATTGTCTCACAATTACATAACTTTATAGATAGTGCAAAAAAGAGAAGAAATCTGTAACTATTGAACAAGCATGACAAGCAAGATCTAATGCAATATAAGTATATAACCACTAAAGAAAACTAAAAAATAGGAAATAAAAGAGCACAATGCAATCACATCACAGCTTAATAGAAAGTCAGGCTTCATATCTGGCTTCGGACACCAATCCAAAACCCCAAACACAACCACCCCAGCTGAATGACCAAATTTCTGTTTTAGAATTGTAATTTGTAAGCCGGATGTAAGTTCTAGAATTGTAATTTCTGTTTTAGAGAGTTAGGAGCTTTGTGTCAGCACTTTTTTTAAAGTTGCACAACTGTAGTTTAAAGATGCACAACTGCACTTTACAATTTTATTTTTGCACCTTATACTCTTATTCACGAAGAAAAACATAATAAGAGATACTACATAGATAGCCTATGCGGGATTTGAACCCGCATCATTGTGCGTAAGCACATTGCTCTACCATTTAGAGCTAATAGGCTTTGGTGCAAAACCTCCAAGGTTAAATAGGACAATGAATATCAGAACTTCTGATCCTCGTGTGCATATATGATTTCAGTTATTTTGCACTGGAGGCATGACCTAAAGAATGATATCTTGGTAATCTTTATCATCATAAATATTCCCTTCAAAATCTTCATCAAAGTCAACACCATTCGCACTACTCTGCCCGTTAGCAGACAGATCACATAGAAAGGAAAAATTAGAAGTAAAGCAAGCATTATCAATTGGTAATGTTTGCTCATAACTTGAAATTTCATACTTGGGTTCTTTTGGATGGTTAATTAAGGAATCAAGTTAGGTTAAATAGGAATTTATGAGTTATTACAAAGTGACTTATTCAAGAGGTGGGTATGTGCAATTTATCTTAAAACAAACACTGAATCTCAAACCTATCAACCAAATTTCAAACAATACGGAGTAACATGCAATTAGTTTCAAACAAAAATTGGAAATTAGGAGCCTGGATCTCCACTTACAGGCAAAAGGGTCTTCCAGAAGTCAGAATCTGTTTTAGGTGTCTCGGCAATCCTGGTAGCCCAAGAAATCTGTTTTACCCGTATTCATAGTCAGAATAACGTCGCCAGAATCAATTACCTTGAAAGTGTGTGATTAATTTTGATTTTTCCACTAGTTTGTGCTTCCAAACACTACTCAATGAAAGTTAAACATGCAAGTCTATCTTTTCATTTTTTTTAACAAGTAATTTCATTACACATTCCCAACAATATTTAAATGTAGAAAACACCAATGAAGTTACAAGGAACATAGACATGGAAGTTGTGAAATGGTTCACTAGTCATTCTCAAAGAGTAATATAAACAAATTGGTCAGAAGATGCGATGAATCACATCCACATAAATAATAAGCATTTCCGAATCTTACACTGCGAAGCAATTCCCATATGTGAGTAACAAATGCACAAAATCAGTAACCAACAGCAACATCAATGAAAGCCGGAACTAGCAAAGAAAATAAATCAAATTTTCTTCATTTCATATTTAAGCACATAAACAAGAAATTTCATACAATAATACACAAGAATTTGCCATGTTTCATTCCCAAGAGTGTGCAATCAACCTGAAATGCACGCATAATTCAGCTTTAATTATTATTCATCAGTCGAGAAACCCTAATCCACAGAAGCTTTTGGAATTAGTCTTGATTATGAGTGCTGACAGCTGTTTTCAATTGAGCCTTTATCATTTAGCAAGAACTATACTTCAATTGCAGCAGAGTTGCGATTCAATCGAAAAGCTCCATCAAATTTGAATCAGAAAGTAGAAATAGAAACTTAAACAAGAAAAGCTCGCAACGTTACCTGACAAGGTAGGGATCCGAGGTGCCGTCAACGGAGAAATCCACTGCATCGATCTCCCTCCTCGGATACCCTTCCTCGATCTCCCTCGATCGCCGGAGATCCCGTCGATCTTCCTCAATCTGTCGATCCGTCCAACCCTTCCTCGATCTATCGATCCGTCCAGATCCGTCCAACCCGACCTCGATCTGTTGATCTTCCTCCGTGTGTCCATATAGAGCGAGGCGGCGCGAGGGAGATCCGCTTCCTCGGATCCAACCCGGCCTTTCTTCAGATCTCAGGAAGAGAGGTGAGCGAGCGAGAGAAAGAAGGAGAGAGAGGAGAGGGACACAATTAATTAGGGTATATATAGGGGACATCTTGCAAATTTGTCCAAAAACGTGACCATTTTGCAAATTCGTCCAAAAAAAGTGCCTATTTTGCAAAAGGTTTCTTATTTATAGCCTTCTATTCCTTGCTATTCAATGATAGAATATATCTATCTTTATCTAAATCTATATCTAAAGACTTTAAGATAAATAAATGCAATTTAGGAATTAAATCTAAAAGGGAAAGTATATCTAAAATAGGTAAAAATATCTTCCATGTGTTGATAGGTCTTCTCCATAGATAGAACTTGATAGTTGTTGATAGATCTCGGCCAAATTGGATAGAATCGGGTCCAAGGACTCCCAATCCGAGTAGGACAGCCAACCGCGTAACGCGCTCCGGGACGCGGTTTCCTCGATCTCGACAACCTTCTTCGAGATCGAGTAGAATTGGTCGTCGACTTCGCTTCGCTGGACATCTCGGGTTGCTCTTCCTCGACATGCTCGAACAGGTACGGTGCTGGGTCCTCGAGATCGAGGAGATTCCTCGAGATCGAGTAGACATGCCGACTTCTGTGTGGCCTGGTGTTGTCGAGTAGCTCCTCCTCGGCACGGACTCGGACTGACGCTTCTGGTTTGTCGAGATCGAGTAAAGAACTCGAATTCGAGTAACTGGGTGCTCTACATCTTCCGTCCTCGGCTTCTCGACTTGGCACATCTCCTCGACTCCGGACATGGCATCACAGTGTTGTCGATCTCGACAAAGTTTACTCGAGATCGAGTTGGCTTCCGGGAGTTGGGTTGTCTCTAACTCAGTTTCTCGATCAATGCTTAGTCGACAAGGCCTGTGCTCGGACACCTTCGTCGAGATCGAGTAAGATTACTCTAGATCGAGTAAAGCTGGGCTCCTAGCTTGATTCGACTTGTTCCGCTGCTTCTTGACCTTGGACCTTTGAAGTAGATTTCCGAGATTTTCCGACCTTTCTCAGAACTGCTGTAATTTGCCTTGAATTATGCGAAATTAAACAGAAACTGGTGTAGATTCCATAATTTGGCAAATAAGCATAAACTACATAGATTTTGTACTATCTTAGCCCAAATGCATGAAATGTATGCAGAAAACGATATAAAAGTTACTGTAAAACATGGCAGATTCGGCTCACAACACCTTTCCAAAGCCCCAAGCTCTCTGAACAAGCAACTGGCGGATAGGGGCAAGGTCCGGAACCACAGAAGATTGGGTCACCTAAGCTATCCCTAAGAATAAATCCATAGGAACTATGGGCAGAAGGAGAGACTGCGCCGTCAAAATTCAGTTTATAAGCTTCTGGCTCTCAAGGTTTCCATTTTATATGTTTTCTTTTTTGCTCTTTTATCACGTTGTTATGGCTTTTTACTGTCGGGGTGTCAATTGGGTCGTCAATATTTTTGGAGGAATTCCACAAAGAAATTTGATCTCTAGTGAAAGACACAATTCATCTTGTGTCTGGCTTTATATTTTCGAATAGTGTTTTGTGGCGAAAGTACCAGATTCCCCACCATGCGAAGGCAAGTTTAGCAAATCGTTGTGTTCCTATGTTTTATTTAATATCCTGAAGGGTTTGATTTACATCCTTTCCTTCCAAGAAGCATCCATTCATCTTAATAAAGGAAGTTGAGTCAATGGATATGAGTGTTTCTCGCATTGATTTGTGGGTATACCCAAATGAGGGGATGCCAGTTTGACTATAGTGGGTATACCATTTCGTGTAATTTTCCAAAGAAACGTTTTGACTTTAGGTGAAATATCAAGATTCCAGATCTACCGCATTCCCGATTTTTGGTGACGTTTCATGTTGTTGATCATGTCTATAGCTGACTTAGTAGAGAACCAACCACTTCGACTCCATTTCCAGTATAGTCTATCCATGTGTATGTTCTTGGGTATTGGTGTAGTTGTTATGGATGTTATTGCTTCCTTGGGCAGGATATTATGTAGCGAGGTACTTAATTTCTCATGGTCCCATGTTTTGTCTGCTTTAATAAATTGATTCACCTTGATGCTTATGTCAGGTTGATGATGGTTAGATATCAAGGTAATGAGAGGATCATTACCCATCCAATGATCAGTCCAGAAATTCATGTTTTTACCGTCCCCAATAGACCAACGGATACCCTCCTTGAACAGAGGGGTTAGTTGGGTCCATTGCCAGGATTAGCTCCCTCTTTTTTGATATTGCAAAATGTCTTTTTGTTTGATGTATTATTCTGTTATTATGGTTACCCAAGAGTTGTGATGTTCTACTAGTATTTTCCAAATTAATTTAAGCTGCAGTGCTTTGTTCATGTCCTCCGAGTTTCGAAGCCCCAGACACCCATTTTCTTTAGCCTTACAGACATCGAACTAGCTAATAAGAGGTTTGTATTTTGGTCCCTTATTCCATAAAATGTAATAAGTCTGCATGTATTGAGTTTGGTAAAAGAAAGCATTGCATCAAATGTAATGGTTTGACAGATAAAGTTGACTTGATAAGGGTACAACGCCCAACTTGAGAGAGGCAGTTAGCCTTCCAACGGTGAAGCTGAGATTTTGTGGTTAATAATAAGTTTCTGAAATCATCTTTAGTTGTTCGTCCACATATGATTGGACAACCCAATTAGTTACCCAAGTTTGTTGTGTATCCAATTTCAAGTTCATTTTGTATAAGGTTCCTTTGGCTTGTTGCTACATTTAAGGAGGTTTGAAAGTGCGATTTATGCCTATTAACTCTTTGTCCTGACAGAGATGTGTATTCCTTTAGTATTTTATTGATTTGATTGCATGCAGTCTGCGTGGCAGAGGCAAAGATTACAATATCATCAGCAAAGGCTAAGAATGGAATCCTAGTTCCGTTTCGGGTTATCTTTAATCCTAGGTGGCTTTGGGGTTTAGCAGCTTCATTCTGAAGTCCTCGGGCAAGGATCTCAGAGATAATGAGAAAGAGGTATGGTGATAAAGGGTGGTCTCCCTGTCGTAGTCGACATTGTGGGAGAAACAAATCTGTCAGTTCATTGTTTACTAGAATCGAGTATGAGACCGTGGTTATGCATTCCTTGATCCAGCCCGAAAAGCGCTTAGAGAAGCCAAAGTTTTTTAGTATTGCTAGTAGAAATTCCCAATCAACCAGATCAAAAGCCTTTTCCATGTCAAGTTTTACGGCCATCCATCCTGAGTTTCCTTTTTTCTTTGTGAATGAGTGAAAGATTTCGCTGGTTATTAATATATTGTCATGTATGGATCTACCAGATGTGAATGCACTTTGTAGAGGGTTAATGATCTTTGGAATAATTTTTTTAAGTCGTGCAACTAGAATCTTCAAAATGATCTTGTAGGTTGTAGAGCATAGACTTATAGGTCTGTAGTGTGATGTCGTAGTCGGATCATCACGTTTTGGTATTAGGGCTATGAAAGTATGGTTTGTTTGTTTTAGAATTCGTCCACTAAGAAAGAAGCTTTTGACGGCTTTTACAATAGAAGGTTCAATAATGTACCAATATTTTTTGAAAAAGTCAGCTGGAAAGCCGTCAAGCCCGGTGGACTTGTCATTTGCTAGGCTGAAAACTGCATTCTTGATTTCCGAGTTGGAGACTTGCCTTGTTAGCCAATCATTGTCTTCATTTGTGACTTCTGAATTTATATTGCTTAATAAGTCGCTTGGTATATGATGTCTCAGTTGTTGGGAGTAACAATTTGCAAAATCCTTCTTGATGTTTTCCCGTATGTCTTTTTCGTTTTTTAAAGTTACCCCAGCAGCTGTTTGTATTAGTTTTATTATATTTTTATTGCGATGACCCGTCGCTATTCTGTGGAAATACTTTGTGTTAGCATCATTTAATTTTATGTGTCTTCTTTTAGCTCGTTGACCCCAGTATTTTTGCTGGTAACTTAGTAACAAGGCATGCTTGGCGGTTAGCCTTCTTATTTTATTTTCTATATTACGATCATATGTGTTGCAAATTTTTGTTTGAAGATCCTGTAGCTCAGTTTCTACTTGGGTAATTTGGCGAAAAATATTACCGAAAGTAACCTTGCTCCATAATTTGCGATCCTGGTGGGTTGACACACCAAGCATTTCGAATAAGTGTCTCATAGTCTGATCTAGTAGTCCTAGCCATTTCGAACATAAATGGCTTTAATTTTGGTTTTTGATTTTCCATTAGGTCTAGAGTGATTTGTGCATGGTCCGATTTTATAAATGCATGTGTTTTTGTATAAAGGTTAGGGAATTGTTGCATGAGATTGTAACTTACCAAGGCTCTATCTAATTTTTCATAAATATTATAACACTATTAGAAAACTTCAATTAGACATCTGTTGTCAACAGATGTCTTTCAAAAAAATTTCCGATCTCTTTGTGCGTGTAGTAAAAGATCAAATTTTCCACATCGGTTTTAAGCAGATGTGTTTTCTTCGCTAAAACATCTGATTTATTTTGAATATAGATATAAATCAGCCCCTCAAATTTATTTTTGACATGTTCACATATTATTATAGCCTTATTATTTTTCATTTATAAGCTTTTGAACATATTCACACCAAGCCTAAATTTTACATTTACATCACTATTTTAAAAATAATCAATGTATTAAAACAAAATAGACATCTTTTTTTATTATATTGATTGTATGTATATTCATTTCATATATATAATTTTTTATTTTTTTTATTGTTTTAGAATAATCTATCACATTAAATATGTATATAACCGATGTGTTAATATCATATGAACATCATTTTAGATTTTTATAAAGATGTTGTTGTTAGCAATATATATCAATCTATATTAATATTGTGATGTAAAAATATATGTTACACGCTGATTTAGATTATTTAAACGATGTCTATAATGATACTAGCATCCGTGTTTATGCTATGGTTCGATGTCATATCTATTAAGATACATCACTTTTCATTTATAATCCGATGCTTTTTAATTTGATACGTAACACCATTTGCTCTATATAATATAATTTTTTATATATAAATGAAAGGATTGGTAATTTGATTAACTCAACGTACAATATACATACATTAACAACCTACCAAGGCCATTTTGAATGTTAAAGTGATTAACAAAGAGATTCATGTGTAAGTGTAACATCTACACAAACTGCCAAAAAAAAGGACAAGTACTTATTCATCCATCTTAATCACATCATTTCAGACACGGATAAGTTAACACAATGCTTGAAACTGCCTTGGCCAAAATCTCCCCCTAGCTCAGCATGAATGCAGCCCCACTCAGCTCCAAAATCTCACAAGAAGACACATCAGTGATAGTCAAATAGACAGCCCCCGACGAGGCTTCCAAATAGCTCCACAACCCCCACCAAAAATTCATTTATAAATGATCAGTCCAAGAGGGGCCATAAATCTGCAGAAATAGGAGCTGAAAGTACCCATAAATAAGTGTCAATGAGGCTGCAAAACCAGTACCAATTCAACAAACTCAGCAGCATTTGAACACATCAAAACATCAAAAACTCAGCCCCACAACATCCCCCATCTATGCAAAAACTCTAGTTACAACAATACCACCAATCCCCATCATGTTCAACTGTGAAAAGCAAATCAGTCCATTAGGATGTGAGCCTCACTCACAAAAAGGTTGTGCAAGAAAGCTAAGCCCTTCTTTTTGGCGCATAGGTTCCTCCCTAATACTACACCTGAGCTTGTAAATGTTTCCTAAATTTTAATATATTTTAACCTTAAAATTAAAAAAAATAAAGACAAACAAACTAAGGAGTATATCAACTTCATCATATTCAAAGCCTTCCCTCATAGGGAGAGTAAGAAATTAACATTTAACCCTAATGAAAGAGCTATACATTATCTTATATTGTCATGAAGCATATCATAGTACATCAGCACGAGACTTTTATTTATTGATTCAAATACAAATTTAACAGAACATTAGACTCCATTTTATGCTCACCTTTTTGAGAGAGTCATGTATTGATTCCACAACATCCTCACATGATCTGTAAGAATACAAGTGTGGTCAAATTTACCATAGACAGAATGCAATTAAACTCAGTTTTATTATAGCTAATAACTGTCCAAATAATCTTTTAGCGATAAAGGGAGTAATACCCTCCAAATAAAATTTGACTCAAGCAGAAATGTCCCATTTCCTTGGATAACAAGCTCGAGTCACGTCGAACCATATCAAGACCCTTTCGTTCAATTACCTGCACAGAAAAAACAAATTCTAAAAAATCAAGACATTAACAAATTCTAAAAAATCAAGACATTCGATCTTCAAACAGTGTCTCAAAATTTAGTACGGTGACAAAAGCTACCTCATATGCTGTACCCTCCTTGAATTGAACTTTGACTGCAACATATTTCTTCTTTTTCAGAAGCAACATTCTCTTGTACAAACCATCAAGATCGATCTCTAAACACCTATACTTTGTATTGACCTATAAGAAAGTGCAAAGTCAATAACAGCACACTAGCATGACAGAATCAATAAAAGAGCATGCTAAGGCTTTGATTAGTGATCCCCTTTTTGTATCTTACAGTGACCCTTCTATGGTATATTTTTCCTGCAATTGCCTTACACTTTGTGACATCTCCAGCCCACTATATATCATTGTTGAATATGTATCACCATAAATCACCTGAAAGAGAAATAACACGACTGCATTAGGAGCATTGTAGCACCAAATGCTAAAAATAAGAAACAAATGCATGTCTTTGAAGTACCTCTAAGTTCAAGTTATTCTGAACTAAATCAACCGTGCTCCGCAAAATTTCCCTCCCCTGCAAACCCATTACATAGTTTGCTCAAGAAAATTCTGTACAAAATTCATTATTAAAATACAAGTGTTGGGTAAATTTCCTACTTGTAATGTAATAAGCTCTGCATGTGGCTTTGCATAAAATCTAGAACTGGAAAACCCCAAGCATCCATACATAATGCATTGCAAGAAAATCAAGCCAAGGAAAGCACCAAACAGATCAGGACCTATTTGCAGGTTTGATGTGTAACCAATGTAGAGATGAGAAAAAGGCACAAGACCTATTTGCAGTGAGCTTCAGTGCTTGCTGCTGGATGTCTATGCCTCCCATGGATGTTTGGAAATTAGATCCACATGAACCCCTGAAACATACGTAACATTAAAAGCTTTCAATAGCCACACTAGAGAGACGTACAACACAAACACTGGATAACAAATAGACAAACTAAAATGGAACAAAAGATTTTACTCTAAATAATCGCAAAGCAAACATCACTCTACGTTGAATCTGACCAACTGACTGAACATATGGAAAACAGCTAAGACATGTTTAAAGTAGCTCACTTCTATGAACACTGGAAAAGTAGAACCACAAACCATAACTAGATTTCTACGTTTCTAATTGTAAGCTACTAGACATAGCCCATCAAGCTATTACTACAGCAGAATACTACAGTATAGTAGGGAAAAAGAATAATATATAATTATTGAGAATGACTCGAGAAGCCGTGCAATCAAAGTGCTTTTGGCAACAGGTTTTCCAGGGGTAGAGTTGTTATTGCAATAATCATTAACTGGAGCTGTTATTTCATGCTTTTGTCGTAGTTATCCAAATTGCAATACATAATAAAAATCTCAGTTATTTAAGTGTTGAGAACGAGCATATCAATAATTTAAAAAGCATTAAACTTAAACATATTGTCCCCTTCTTGCTTAAGAACTACGAACTAGGAGCCCCTCGAAATGAAAAAGGTAGAAACATGTGAACAATCGAATGGAAACACAGAACATCAACTACCTTGGTAAGGAGAGGCCTGATATAGCTATCTTCTGCCTCACAAAACTTGTCAACTTGCAGGAAATCAAGTGGAATTCTCTGAAAAATTCAAAATAGGAATGTTGATGATTAAAACCGGCTGAGTGGAATTCTCTGTAAATAATTGAGTGAAGACAAAGGTAAGTGAGATAAATAATATACAAGGTAGTAGCAAAAAGAGCATAGGGCATCATCGTGGAGAATTTTCAAAAGTCCCAACTATGCTAACAAATATATATATTTGGGAGCTTAAGAAGTAAAAGCCTTTGGAGGAAACACCATGCCACAAACACCATAAGCTTGTTTCACTTGCCATGCAAGTTACCAAAGGGTATCCATATAAAAGTAGTAGCCTATATAACAGCAGTTGGAAGAAGGCACAATATACACGATAAACCATCAAGTCAGTCGGACTCCATATAGGCAATAAGGCTTGTTCACTGGAGAAAAAACAATCTATTCTGAAAACAGAGGAAACAAAAAGGACGTAGCATACATACATGAAAAGAAAGGGATGTCAACTTACAACAAAATTTCAAAGAAAATATAACAGCAGGATTTGTTGATCTTTATAATATGATGTATAGAAAACTTGCACAATATATGTGGAGGAGAGTCGCCCTTGTTTTCAAAATGATAGTTACTCAAACAGAATAGCTACGAGGACTAGAACACCACTGATTGCTTTCCTTTAGAGCACAAATCCATCCCAAAGCTTTAATACTGTCCGAAAAAGACCCTCCAGTCCAACACCTCTTGAATTGAACACATTTAACTAGATTTTTATACACTAGAGTACTAGACCTTAAACCGTAAAGGTGAGACAGCTTAAACTTTAACAACATCAATACAATAGCATAAAAAAATGTTAGAAATAATAGCAGAACATTTTATTGCAAGAAAGAAAAAGTATAAAAAGTAATTGGTTTGATACAAGATTAACAAAAGAAACAGTCAACACTCATGAGTGTGTTTCTTGTTTGGTTTATCATCTCTATATTTGGGCATAAAACATCAGAGCCCTAAACAAAACAAGCTAATTTGGAATGAACTTAAAAGATTCAAGTATATTTACCCGGAAAAACTAGGAATTCGCACGTCTCTAACTTTTCTTGGAGGTTTGAGGTCTCGATTTCTTCACACTCTTTTCCGATTGCCTAAAGTAAAACTCCTCAGGCATGTGTATCAATGGATGATGACCTCGAATTGGCCTTCAGAGTCTTTGATTAGAGGTCTGAAAACCACCCACCGCCAAAATCGGCAACAGATTGTTGTAGAAAATGGTAAAGAGGAAAAAGATAAAAAAAAAATTAGGGTTAGGGAGACAAAGAACTGGGGAAAAATAAGAAGCAGGGAGAAGGATCTAACCAGTGGCCTTGATAAAAAAAAAAAATTAGGGTTGGAATGGGAAGGGGCGACCTCCAACATCAGCGACTAACCTGCGGCCTTGATCTCGACAGATCTGGCCCGGTTCTTCCTTGCTGGCGTCCATGAGAAAGAGATGGAGAGGTCAAGAGTTGAGCTCCTCGTTTTATCTTTGTTCGCCTGAATGTTAGAGAGAGAGAGAGAGAGAGAGTGGTGAGGTTTGGGGTTTCGAGAGAAAGAGATCTCAGATCTGTGGGCACGCGGCGACGGCGGTGGTGGTGGTGGTGGCGGCTGCGGCGGCTGTAAGGGTGGTGGTGACATCCAGGCGAGGGTGAGATTTGAGTTGGGAGAAAGGAGAGGTTTGGAGAGGGTGAGCCACTGAGACAGAGTTTGGACTCCGTCTTCAATCTGTACAAGTATGAGAGGAAAAGCCCCTGTACAAAGTATGGGCGGGTGTTGAAAAAAAAAATTCCTACGGGCGGGCGTTAAAACACTTGGAAAATTAAACTAGGCACGCGTTTCAATTTTTTTAAACTAACTATTTAACACCTGTGTAAGGTCCATTTTCTCTTTTCCTCCAAGTGAATTTGTTTCCACAAGTCGGGGCATCTACCAGGTTATATGTTGTAATGAGGTCATTGAGACGCCGAAATCTGTTCATGGTTTGGAGGGGGGGTTTCCTCCTAGTTTATCATTTGGTTCCATAATCTCATTTAAGTCTCCCATTAATATTAAGGGTTCCTTAATGTTTTTGATAGTAGATGAGAAGGAAGACCATAAAGCATCCTTCTCGCCCTCATGAGGTGTAGCATAAGCAAATAGAATCTCAATTACAACATTGAGAGTGTTGTTACTATATGTTGCGTGTATTGTTCTGTGATCCGAGTTCTTGATTGTGAAGGTTTCATTTTGGAATTGGGACTCTCTCAATAGAAGACAAAGACCACCCGATAGGCCAGTAGAGGAACAGAAGTGAATTTTGTCAAACCCTGGTTTCCTCCAACAGTTGTCCGACGACGGATTTTGCAATTTTGTTTCTGCTAGCATGAGAATTTTAATATGGTCTGTTCTAGTGATTGATTCAATCTGAGTCCATACATTCTTTCTACTAAGGCATCTAACGTTCCAAAAGCTAATTTCATGATCACAATTTTTTGGGAAATGGGTATCTCTTGAGTCGTAACCTTTTGGGGCATTATTTTGTGGTTTAAGATTTTTAAGCATCTGTATGTTTTCAAGAGCATGTTTCTTGTGGGGGGAATGTTCGATCTTATCTATAATAGAGGAAGTTTGTGGTGGTCTTACATATATAATTAGACAAGTATTGCGTCTCATTTTGGTATGCTTGTTGTGGCGGGGTGATTTTCTTCTTGGGTGTTGATATATGAGTTGTTGATATCTAGGATATGTGAGTTGTTTATATTTCTTTTGTTTAATGCTTTTAGATCACGGTATTATGCTCTTAGATTGGTTTATTCCTATATTGATTCTATATTGGGCTATATTGGTAACCTATTGAGCAAGCCTTATTAGTAGTAATGTGCAAAACAAAGAAGAGTGTAAACATGCCCAAAAAGTCCACCTAATATTTAATAATCCTAGAAGGTTATTAATTTTATCAATAATATGCAAAGGCACATCAGAGGTAAGAAGTCCTACCAAAATAAGATTTTTACAATCAAATATGTTGATAAGTTCATAGAGTCCATGATTAATAGAACTAAGAACAAGATCACGTAATGATAATGTATTCTTATCGGCATATGTTAAGAAGTGAACTATAATCTTCTTACATGTGTTGGTCTTGATGAATGTTAAATGTGAGCTCGTGTGATCTGTATGCACATGTTTTCCTTGATATAAATGGACTGTCAACCACAAGGAAAGCAAGATCATGATGCTATCCCGATGAGGCAGCAAGAGTGAAGTCAGTCTGCTATCCACCTTGCTTCGCGAAGTAGGCAATCCGAGTGTGAGTGCATGATTCCCAAAAGCTGGTGACAATTTTGTTTGTCCATGAGTCCCTTCAGATTTACTTTGCTCTTGAATCTTGATCTACAGAGCATATGAATATTTATATTGCACGAAAGTTGAGCAAACATATTGATAAAGGTAATACATAGCATAATTTAGGTAGTGCAATTTACATGTAGGCTGAATTTGACAGGAGAGTTTGGATTCGAGCTTTATGAATTCAATGGGGGTATCCAAAGCTCTCTCATACAAGATGGCATCCATTTCAAGTTTGTAATGAGGTCGGAACTACTGTAACTGGGTAAAAATGGTGTCAAGATCAAGATTCCCTTTACCCTTATCACTCTTGAGTGATTTGGAGGGAGTTGTGGATTTGTGGGTGTCACCCGAAGGCTTTTCGTTAGGTTGGGTAATTGTGGGTGTCGGTGAGGCCCCATTGGGACCCCCCTTTCCTTTTGGAGGTTGTTGATTTGTCATTGAAAAAAAAGTAGTACCGATTGAAACCAAGACCGACGGAAAACACAAGTAGTTTTTGGAGGAAATCAAATGCTTTTATGATTATAAAGCTAACAGGTGTAAACATACCCTCCGTTTTTGTTTTCAGTTTCTAGGTAAATAAGTGTCTAAGAATGGAGTGGAAACAAATACATAATCTAGAAGGAGATTTAATGAAATACTTGTTTTTAATAAATTTAACAGCGAGTTCACTTACAGAAGATATCAAAGGAGCATTGTACAACTTCAGCTTATGAGTAGTTTCAACACTTTGAACAAGAATGAGAGTTGACTGAGGTCCCTTGTAGTAATTTTGTGCCTGCAAAACAGTTTGATGATGTTTCTCAAGAGAGAGACCCCTTTGAGGATAATGAGTATGCGACCCTTGGGAGACAAGTCTAATTGTTATCAAGTTAAACTGAGTTCTAAAAAATGGTGTGTTACCATAATAATTGCTAGAGATAGGGTTATTATTAAGTATAAGATAACATTTCAGCTTTAATAGATAAACATGATAAATGTTTAATTTTTTGAGAAATCTAGGTTTCATGATTTTATTTAGTGCGATACATAAGCACATACAAAGCTTTTTGTCGCCCTGCTTGAAAATTAAGGACGTATGTATTGCTGGCATAGTAGAGCTGCTACTTGTACTGGGATATTGGTCATACCTTTTACGTTTCTTGGGGAAATTCTACACAAGGAAACATGATTCCACAGGCTCAAGAGAAGCAGACTCTGAAGCCAAGACAAAATCAGTATGTGGTACTTTTAACACCAGTAATGCGGATGCAGAATAGAGATGTTGTGTATGGATAGTGAGTTTATTTTTATTTTTCAAGACACAAACAAGATGAATAGAATTGAAACATTTAATGCATGGTCTAGTGAGCAAAAACAATTTAGATTTCTTATGACAGTAAGCATTTTGTGCAGTTATTGTAGAGGAAAAAGGATAATGGTTGCTGTCTACGGGTTTCAAATTTACATATTTTCGTTCACATCTTTCCAAACAAGATAATGGTTGCTGATCAAAAAACAAATCAAGGTCAAGCTTTCCTTTTCCTTTGTCACCCTTAAGTGAGTTGGAGGTAGTTGGAGGTTTTTGGGTGTCACCCGAAGGCCTCCCGTTGGTTTGGGTATTTATGGGTGTCGGTGGAGCCCCATTGAGGCTCCCCTTTCCTTTAGTTGGTTGAGTGTTTGCCATTAAAGCAAAACAGTGAAGCTTGTAACCACACCAGCCAGAGTAAACAGAGAGCTTTTGATAGAGAATGATAAGAGAAAATAAGAGGAGGAGAGAGCATGTTTTTAATTTGGGATTGTTTGATAGAGTAAGAACAGCGTACCTGCCACCGCGAGAGGAAGCGCCCAGTAAAATCTGGGCTTGGCAGAAACAAAGATGGCAGAGCAGGTCATTGAAACCAGAAACTCGAAGACGACTCCAGATGGTGGAAGAATCGTCCAATCAACCAAATCGGCCGAGGAAGAGAGAGATAGAGTGAAGCCCCTTGATTGTAGCAATGATTAACCCTAGAGATCTCCATTGGAACGATTCGAACGAACGGAGAGAGCAATACCCTAGAAAGGAGAAATCGCTTAGAACCCCACTCGAAATCCAAAACTTGTGCCAGATCCAGAACCAATATCGTTTAAGATTGATCGGACAAAACCAAACGATGCTTTGGGGACTGATTTGAGTAGGATTTGCAGAGAAATTTCTCTCTTTTTCAGATTGGTTTTGGGTTTTCGGTTTGGAGGATGAAGATTTGGGGGTAAAGAGGGTCGCGTGGCTCCGCGCGTTCTTTGGTGGAGTTTTTGGGTTTTTGGGGTTCCATTTTCCACCACAATAGAGTTGTTTGAAGTAGTTGTCTACACTGCCGGTCTGCCTTCACGTAGACATCTATTCACCTCCTCGGTCGCTTTATTTTTATTCCAACTAACCTTTTTTTTATATATAGAAAAGTTGCACAACAGGTCCACAACCACCCGTTCATCACAATCCCTGATTCCTATGTGTCACCAATATCGAATATCGATCCTACGTTTGATAATTTGTAAGATCATCTCCAACCGCTTTATTAAAATTTTCTCAACATAGGGAAATAAAATACCTATTTTTCAAATTATTTTTGTTTTAAATCCAACAGCTTTCTCATTTTGAATATTTGGAGAATTATTTAATTTGGAGAATACTGCAGATCTAGGGAATCCTCTTTATTTTTTCTGCTGCTACTCCATTTTGGAGAATGTCATTTTGGAGAATGTAATGGAGAATCTGTATGTTGGACCAAAAAACCCCTTAAAATTCCCCAAAATCCCCAAAATGGAGAAACTGTTGGAAATGCTCTAAGATCTCTTTCGTTTTTTTTAAACTAAATGAATATTTTATGTCAATATAATATCCATTTTTAATTTGAAAAATATTTTTATAAATTTTTATAAGTTGTTATGGAATAATATCCAATAATTTTGGATTATTTGGTATTCTTAAATTGTTATAATGTCTTATTAAATTTAGAAAAAGAACATCTTAAATTAAATTTGTAAGTCCTAATACTATTTGAACATTTTAAAAATGGTATTGGATAAAGTATTACCAACAAGTGAAGAGTTTAAGTTTTTATCGAGTTAACTAAGTATTATTTTTAACGAAAGACCCTGCACAAGTTTAGGGGTGAAATTGAGCTAATTAAATTACATATTTATATAATCTTTATCAGTACTATATATATCCCAAAATATGTATGGTATATAAATAGAATAAAATAGAAACAATTAAATGTCTGAGATTATTTATTTTATAGGATAATATGGGTATTTGATGATTCACGCATTTTGATTTTAAGTTTTAAGTTTTTATCATACCGAATATTTAAATTGAGAATCTTTCATTATGATTTCCATTTTCTACTATGCAAAACGGATACCAAACGGGGAAGAGGATCCTCTCCTAATCAAATCTTCCTAATATTTACCTAATGACTTAATCTCAACCGTTAATCTAAATCGATGGCCAAGATTACATCCTATTAAATTAATTAATTAATTAATCTTCATCTTCAATCTCTTCTCTTTTCATTCCAACGGATGAACCACAAAACCATATCTACGCTTTCAACACGATCTTCTCTACAGAGAGGCTTCCGAAATTGCTGCCACGGCACCTTCAAAATCCCGTTTTCCTCCTTCCTTTCTTTCTCTGATTTCCTCTTCTAATGATTTTCGACGGGTTCAAATTAACGATGGATTGATAGACTTCAGGGTGTTGACTACTGAATTTGTTTGCATCTCTCTCAAGTTGAATTATATAAACGATTCAGTAGAGTATGGAATTGAACATTTGTTTGGTGCATTCACGAAATACTGAATTCAGTGGGAATTTTTATTTTGTGTCATTATGTGTAATTCGATTTGCCTAATGTTTATCACGAGGGAGATATTAGGCACTAATTAATTTGGTGTTTGGGGAAATATAAGGTACCGGTTGATGTGCGACTTTCAAGTTTCAAGATGTAATTGTAGGAATCAAATGCAGGATGCAGGGTGAGAGTTTCCTGAGAGGTTTAAGAGATAACTAAGGAGTATAGGACTCTGTACGAACTTGTAGCGAAGCCTCCTTTGCCGCCCGATGATTTCGATTTGGAAAAAACGTTGCTGCTCGGCTGCTCCGAAGTAGCCAGTCGAAGTTTAGTAGTGGAGATGTTTCAGAGAGACTTCTGAATTTGATGGAGGGAATGTTGCTTTAGAACCTTGAAGGAAGCGTACTGTAATGTGGCCGTTTATTGAACAGAAGAGGTTTATGTAGAAGGATTTGAAGGATAATGGCAAGTATTTTGATACTTTGAAGAGGATATTGCCTGTTAGAGTTTCAGCAATGGAGAAGTTGGAAAGTTGTGGATTCGTCTTTGAGAAATTGTTGAAATGGAATATCAATAGTTAATGGGTTTTTTTTTTGAAGTAGTTAATTGGTTAATTATAAATAAAATCTGGACCATTGATTTTTTGTTAGGAGAGGATCTCAATCCACCAAACGGCCGTTAAATTTTCTCATCTCTGATAGACTGATTCCCTAGCCTGCTTCTTCCTAACTACACATGCAAGAATTATAATCTGAGTTTATCAAAGTTAATTAAATTTACTTATTTTAAATACAAAATATTATGATCAAAATTTATATATATAACTATATATTTAAAATTTATTGGTTAAATTAATTGTGATTAATGATGAAGATAGGACGAGGACGAAAAGAAAGCATGATAACATTACTTGGCGAAAACCCCCTAGGGGAACTTACAAGTTAAATTTTGATGGATCCACAATTTCAAACAATGATAGTTCGGCTGGAGCCATAATCCGGGACTGGGAAGGACAACCGATACACATCTGCTATAAAAAAATTTGGCAAACAAAGTCCTTTGAAAGCAGAAGCGCTTGCTCTTAAACTGGGAATCCAAAAGGCTCTACAACTCCGTATCAATAAACTCCACATTATAGGTGACTCCATGATAATCATAAGCCACCTAAATAAAACATCTACATGTCCTTGGGAAATCGAACTGATTTTATCAGATGTTAAATTGCTACTATCGACTTTGAAAGAAGTTTCCTTCTTTCATGTTCCCCGATTAGGCAATAGAGTGGCTGATAAGGTTGCACATCTTTGCCACTCTGCCTAGGGTGTCGATATTAACAACGATTTTGGGCTTCTAGACTTCATCCGTAAGGATGCCATCGGGTAGAGCTCGCTCGCCCGAATTCTTTCCTAATCAAAAAAATAAAATTGAAGATAGGATGAGGAGGGTCAACTGTCGGCGCCTCTAGGCCCAACAGTACCAGAGAACAATTGGTGACTTCAAAGGGCTTGTTTTATAACACTATATTGATACTCCATCCGATTTTTAATATAAATTACTTGACTAATTTAAGGAGCTAAAAACTATATAAAATATTAAATTTTTTATTTAAATTTTTTTACATTATAATATTTATTATAGTTTTTATTTCCTTACACTGCGTGAACAAAAATCAAACGCCTTATATTTCCAATCGGAGGGAGTACTAATTAATACTTTTCCTCTGTTAATTAAAAGTTTTCATCTAATATTTATGCACGCTTTTTCAGAATAATAACAACTATATAAAATATTAACTTTTTTTACATTTGTTTTTAAAAATTCATACGGAGTACTTATAATAAATATGAAATTATTTCAAAAATTATTGAAGAAGTTAATATTTTATATAATTTTCAATCAACACCTAAAAAAGTGTGTGAATAGTAAACGTCAAGTTTTAATTAATGGATGAAGTATTTATTATTCATTTGGAATTTTGGATTTGTTCACAAATTCTTCGCTATATATTTTTTATTTTTAATTAAGGGCTTATATGAAGTTGGTTCTATTGACACCTTACGTCATAACTTGATTAGATTCTGTAGGTTCGAGATCAACTTTCTACCTCTCAGATCGGAGGTAACAAGTTAGGGTTCGTGAGAGAAACAACCAAATCAAACTGTATAGAAAGCGACACAGCAGATTTACGTGGTTCGATCCGAAGATCTACTCCACGGGGCCTCAACAGGGAGGCACCGAGTCAAATCCACTAAGTACTAACGGTATTACAGAGGAAGGTTGTCGATGAACCAAAATCAGTCAAGGCAAGCAAATATAGAACAAGATACAAGAGAAAAGTGAAGGTGTAAAGCAATAAAAGGTAGAACACTCCCCAGATCTGAAGAACAGGTCAAATCTGTGCGAAGAAGCTCATCGGAGAAGAAGATCTTCGCCGATGGAGGGATTGAAGCCTTGTTCTTTCTTGCTGTGGACGGGATCTAAGGTCTCACTCGGAGATTCGACCTAGAAGTCGCCTTCTCTTCACGATCGCCGCCGAGGAGCACCAGGAAAACCCTAGCTCCCATAGCCTCTCTCTCTTCTTTCTCTCTATGCTTTGGTGGAACTGAATTAGGTTAGAGAAAACCCTAGCATCGCTTCAGTTTTATAGGCGGAGCTCAATAACCAAAACGCAGCGTCGAAGGAGCGAGCCCTAGAAGCTGAAAGAAGTCTCAAGCTCTCGGGCTTCCAGCAAAGGGCTAGTCACTGGGCTTCATCCAAGTGGGCTTTGAAATAGGCCCATCAGATAAAGCGAAGTAACATATGTATATATTATACTACTACATACTATATACTTAACATATATATGAGCATAGTATGAGACTACACTTCTAACATATATAGTTTTAGCATATAATATATGTGCATAATATATGCTCGTATCTTGTTAGTTAAATAATTGCCTACGTCTTAAAACCGATATTAGTCCATCTACCATCCTATACTCCTAGATTAACTATGGTTTGGATTAAGAAGACTTAACAATTTGCCCTTCTAATCTAGACCATATTTAACCTATTAAAATACTATTAGTACCCTAGTGGATTTGAATCAGTACCACATCCTGATTCATCATTGGCCCAATACCTGTGCGTCTAAGGACGATCTCCGAGGTGGAGAAAGTCTCTTCAGAAGAGAAACTTGTTTGCTGGGACGATCTTCGTTCCGAAGTCTGCTGGGTTAATATCGCCTTTGATCTTCCTGACATCGAGCTCACCTGATGATACCCTCTTTCGAATAAAGTGAAATCGAACATCGATGTGTTTGGTTTTTTCGTGGTACATCGGGTCTTTGCACAGATACAGTGCGCTCTGACTATCCATGTTTATAACAGGCTTGAACGGATTTCTTTGAATCTCTTGTAGAACTCCTTTGAGCAATATGGCTTCTTTTGCAGCTTCAGTGGCGGCAATGTATTCTGCTTCTGTGGATGATAACGCAACAATCGATTGTTGCTGAGATTTCCACGTAATGCAGTTGCCTGCCCAGGTGAAGTAGAAAGCTGAAGTAGACTTCCGATTGTCTTTATTGCTTGCGTAGTCGGAATCTACGTATCCCTGCAACTTAGTAGCAGATTCATGCAAACTATAGTGCAAACAGAGATTTTTAGTACCAACAATATAACGGAGTAAGTACTGCATAGCATTTCAGTGATCTAAACCAAAATTAGACATAAAATGGCTTAAAACACTGATGGAAAAAGCAAGGTCGGGCCTCGTACAAAGCATAGCATACATTAATGAGCCTACAGCTGCGTCGTAGGGCACCTTACTCATTTCTTTGACACTTTCGGGTTTGGAAGGACAGCTCTTTTTGGTGAGTTCTAAATGCCCTCCTAAGGGAATGGTAGTAGGTTTGGATGTGGACATATGAAAACGGTCAAGGACCTTTTGGGTATAGTCATCTTGAGATAACCATATTGATTTTCTATGTCGGTTTCTAATGATATTAATGCCAAGAATCTTCTTAGCACTTCCTAAATCTTTCATCTCAAAGTATTTCTTCAAATTGCTTTTAGTAGTGCTAATAGGAGGCATGCTATCACAGATAATCAGGATATCATCAACATATAAAAGCACATAAAGCATGGAAGATGGAGAAATGCTTTGAAAATAAAGATAGGTATCATAACTGCTTCTAGTAAAGCCTAATTTATGAATCACATCATCAAACTTGACATTCCATTGCCTAGGGGACTGTTTAAGTCCATAGATGGATCTCTTAAGTAAGCAAATATGATAAGGGTATTTAGGGTGTTCAAACCCTTTAGGCTGTCTCATATGGATTGTTTCATCCAGAGACCCATGCAGGAAAGCAGTTTTCACATCCATTTGTTCTAATTCCCAGTCAAAGACAGCACACATAGCAAGCATTAAGCGTAAAGTTTTATACTTAACTACGGGAGCAAACATGTCATTGTAATCTATACCTTCTTTCTGTGAGAACCCTTTGGCTACTAAATGGGCTTTATACCTAGGAGGATCTCTAGGGTTTTGACCTTCTTTAATCTTATAGATCCACTTGGAATCTATAAGATGGGTTCTCGGAGGTCTTGGAATCAATATCCAGGTCTGATTGACCTTCATTGAATCCATTTCTTCCTTCATAGCATTTTTTCAATGTATGGCATTAGGATCCCTAATGGCTTCAGAGTATGAGTTTGGAGTGGAAGGGTTCCTAACGGTGTCAGCAGTTAATAAAGCATATTCAACAATATAGCCGGTATACTTCCTATTTGGGATGCTAACTCTGGGTTCTCTATCCCTAACTAACTGATAGTCATGCAAGTTAGGCATATTAGTCACAATATGGTCAGTAGCATGCATGTTAGTAGAAGGGGTTGAGGAGAAAACAGAGGACCTCGTAGAGGGATCAATAGACAGGCCATTTACATCTCCAGAGGAAGGAGAAATAGAAGAACTTAGAATAGGGGAGGAGGAAGCTCCAGCAGTAGCTGCTGGAGTAGAGTCATTTGAAGTATCTTCAGGGATGACTTCTTCTGAACTGTTGTCTCCAGCTGCTGGGGCTGTGGCTTGTTCCTCTTCGTTGTTCCTATGTTGTTCTTCTTGGTTCCCCCCTTGTTTTGTTGAAGGTGGCACTCTATAGAACCTTCTAGTGTCGTACTCATCTATGAAGTCTTCATCTTCTTGAGGAATAGAGCTGCTGATATCTTGTATCTGCTGTGGGGTACCTGTTAACTCAGAAAAAGAGGTTAGAGAACTTTTTAAGGGAAATTTCTTATTAAATCTACAACTTCTAGTAGTTATGACTTTGTAGGCTCCAGGTTGTAGAAGTAACACCCTGAAGCCCTTTACTCCTTCAGGATATCCTAGAAAAATACCCTTCAAAGCTCTTGGCTGGAGCTTACCCTCTAGAAGGGGGGTTGAATAGAGTATGCCGGTTTTTCGTAGATATTCCCAAGACTTTTTAAGCTCGTGCAAAATCCTTTGAGATTAGACTGAGTCTTTTCTCTGAAAACCTGAATCACAAAGTTAGACAATCGAACCAAATGCGGAAATAAGGTAAAGCAGTAAATAAAGGACTCGATGAATTGTTTACGAGGTTCAGCACGACCTTGGCCTACGTCCCCGCCTAGGGTTCTTCCACAACCCTAGGATTCAACCGACTTTTATTGATTCACAAGACTTAGGATCCTAGTAGCTCCCCGAGAAGCCTCTCTCCTATACAATTACAATCTAGTCAACTCACGTTCCCTTGGAGTCCTAGACCAATCTAGAAGAGCCCCACCTCTCTGTGCTATCTAGTACAATCCTCTTACACTTAGTGAATCAATCACCTAGTGTTCACTTCCCGAGTTACAAACTCTCGAGTATAACACTATAACAAAATATATCCTATAAGCTCACTGTGTAACTCTCAAATGCTTTGAAATGAAATAACAGACTCTTAAGGACTTAGCAGAAAGCACACGAAGAAGACAGATTTCTCTTTGAAGGCTGGAGTGAATGAAAGGCTCGTGTTCAATGTATGTACTCTGTCTTCATCTTCCTTTTCTTTATATTGAGACAAATCGGCGCCTAAGGATCTTCACCAACGGCTAGTCAAGATCATGGCTTGAGCTGGATCTTCTATCTTTGGAAATTTCGAAGGCCATAATCTTTCCGATTTGAATCTTCTCAAATTGTACCATAAGGAAGGAAATAATATTCGAAAATACTTCTTGAAAGGTTAGTTATATATAATAATATAATGGAAGTATATAATAACATAAAATAATATTTTGAACATAATATCATATAGAACAGGTTTTGTGTTTCATCAATACTGTAAAATCTTCAAGACCTTTGACAGAAACAGACTGTCAAAGCCTTTGAAGCTTATTCCGATTTTCATCAAGGTTATCTTTTCCATTGTTATAAGCAAAACAAGTACAGCCAAAGGGTTTAAAATAAGATATAAGTGGTTTGTGGCCTTTGAAAAGTTCATAAGGAGTTTTCTTTAACATAGAACGAATAAGATAACGATTCAAAATATAGTTAGTTGTGTTAACAGCTTCAGCCCAATAGGTTTTAGGTAATGCATTTTCTAAAAGCATAGTCCTGGCCATATCCTCTAAGGTGCGGTTCTTTCGTTCCACAACCCCGTTTTGTTGAGGTGTCCTAGGAGCAGAAAAGTTATGGGAGATGTCATATTTAGCACAAAACAAATCAAACTGAATTTGATCAAACTCCCTACCATGATCACTTCGAATTGACACTATGGGCTCGTTTCTTAAAGTTTGCAACTCCTTACAATGTTTTGAAAACTCAAATAAGGCCTCTGATTTTTCTTTTAAAAATGCAACCCAAGTATATTTAGAAAAATCATCAACAACGACAAGCATGTACTTTTTACCATTGGGAGATTTGACTCGCATAGGACCACATAAATCCATATGTAAAAGTTCAAGGGGTCTAGAAGAACTTACAACCTTTTTGGGTTTGAAAGAGCTACGTGTTTGTTTACCTCGTGTGCATGCATTGCACATATCAATACCTTTGAAGTCCATCTCAGGTAGCCCTCTTACAAGCCCTTTGGACACAAGCTTCTGTAGTGTATGTGGACTCACATGACCGAGTCTCCTGTGCCAGAGCTTTAGCTCGTCCGTCAAAGCCTTTAGACAGGTTAAGCTTCCTTGTGCCACTTGATCAGCATTTACAGCGTATATATTGTTGTAACGATATGCAGTCAATATAACTTCACCTGTATCTTCTCTGCACACTAGACATCTTTTCTTGTTAAATCTGACATTGTTGCCACTATCACATAATTGAGAAACACTAAGCAAATTATACTTTAAACAGTTAACAAGATAGACATTTTTAATACTATGGCTGGAATCACTTCCAACGCTACCAATACCAACGATGTCACATTTTCCTTTGTCACCAAGAGTTATTGTTCCTGTGGATTGCTCCTTTAGATCATGAAAGAGAGAACTCTTCCCACTCATATGCCTCGAGCATCCACTATCAATAATCAATTTGTGCTCCTTTATCTTGGTGAACTCCTGCAAAACAAACATCAACCTTTGTGGCTAGACCAATAAGCGAATTTGGATCCATTATTGGGATAAACCATATTTGGTAAAATAGTGCCTTTTGTGACCCAAACTTGTGTTATCCGTTCTTTTCTCAAATGAACAGGAAATGTATTGCGAATGATATATGGATCCTTTCTTCTGTAGGGGCATGTCTCTTTTACATGTCCCTTTCTACTTCCTTTTTCCTTCACAAAGGTGGTCATGTGCTGCTTCTTTAAAAACCTTGGATTGTAACCAATACCACTTTTGTTTAGAGAACTTTGTTGCTCACCCAACATCCTATCAAGAGTGGCTTTGGATTTGGTAAAACTTATGAGGGATGTCTGTTGGTCTTGAATCTTATTATTCAGGGAGATCTTCTCGTTCTCTAAGTCATGATGCTTATTTCTTAGAGAGGAGAGATCTTGCTTGAGTTCAGATTTCTCTGAGTCAAGCGTCTTGACTTTAATGTCAAGACCTGAATAAGAAGCTTCAAGACTTTTGACCCTCATAGACAGATCCTCAATAGTTCTTTCATGGTCCACAATTCTCTTGATAAGAATGTTAGTCTGGGCAATAAGTTTCTCTTCATTGGCAATCATATTAGAAAGGAATTCCAATAATACCTCTTTTGGACTTGTCATAAGTTCTCTTACAGTTGCTTCAAGCTTCTCATCGTGGGATTCATCTTCTGAGGCCATAAGACAAATATTGGCCTTCTCATCATCGAAGTCAGAGTCAGAATTGCTCCAAGTTGCCACCATGGCTTTCTTTTTCCATTTGTCACCCTTCTTGGACTGGCTCTTTGTCTTTTTAGGGCAATCCTTCACAAGATGATCTGTTTCACCACATTCAAAATAAGACAAAGGTTTAGTATTCTTATCATACTTGTTGTATTGAGACTTACCTCGAAATTTAGAAGACTCTGATCCGTCCTTGTTGTTGAATTGTTTCTTCAT
Source organism: Persicaria tinctoria (assembly GCA_037127255.1). Taxonomy (NCBI): domain Eukaryota; kingdom Viridiplantae; phylum Streptophyta; class Magnoliopsida; order Caryophyllales; family Polygonaceae; genus Persicaria; species Persicaria tinctoria. The sequence continues at coordinate 22,875,017 of JBANSL010000011.1, read as the reverse complement.
TTTGAGGATTCGAGCAAGGCCTCTTGTGATAAGAGCAAAAGGATCATCCTCATCGTCGTCCTCGTCTTCGAAATCAGATCCATCTTTGGGCTCATCCTTCTTAGACTTGAGAGCCAAGTTCTTAGTGCTTGCTGGAAGTTCTCCATCGTCTTCATTAAGGATCATCTCATGCGTGATCAGTTTCCCAAGTAGGTCATCAAGGGGCAGAGTAGTGAGGTCTTGGGCTTCCTCTATAGCTGTTACTTTAGGACCCCACTTTTCTTTTGGGAGACACCTTAGTATCTTCCTTACTTTCTCAACGTTTGTAAAGCTCTTGCCGAGAGAGTCAAGGATGTTGGTGATTTCTGTGAATCGTGTGAACATGGCCTTGATTGACTCATCAGACTTCATTTTGAAGAGCTCATACTTTCTAAGGAAGATGCTGATCTTGGTGTCTTTCACTTGGCTAGTTCCCTCATAGGTGACGACCAGCTTGTCCCAAATCTCTTTAGCTGACCTACAAGATGAAATACGGTTAAACTCATCAGTGCTAAGACCACAATAAAGTAAGTTAATAGCCTTGTAGTTTTTGGAGACGAGTTCAAGATCCGCTTGGATGTATTCAGATTCCTTCTTTGCGACTTTGGTTCCATTTGGTCCGTCTTTCTCTGGAATCTTCGGACCATTCTCTATAATGTTCCAATGTTCCAGATCTTGATCTATAATGAACATCTTCATCAAAGATCTCTAGTGGACAAAGTTGTTTCCTACAAAGAGTGGTGGTCCGCTGGTAGACCTTCCCTGTGCAAATCCTCCGCTTGCTTCACCAAACATGATCGAAAACTCACAAGATTGTTAGATCAAAAGCAGTGAGTAAAGCTCTGATACCAATTGAAGGTTCGATAATGTAAAACAAAGTAATATAGAAATACTCTAGAAGGGGGGTTGAATAGAGTATGCCGTTTTTTTGCAGATATTCCCAAGAATTTTTAAGCTTGTGCAAAACCCTTTGAGATTAGACTGAGTCTTTTCTCTGAAAACCTGAATCACAAAGTTAAACAATCGAACCAAATGCGGAAATAAGGTAAAGCAGTAAATAAAGGACTCGATGAATTGTTTACGAGGTTCAACACGAACTTGACCTACGTCCCCGCCTAGGGTTCTTCCACAACCCTAGGATTCAACCAGCTTTTATTGATTCACAAGACTTAGGATCCTAGTAGCTCCCCGAGAAGCCTCTCTCCTATACAATTGCAATCTAGTGAACTCACGTTCCCTTGGAGTCCTAGACCAATCTAGAAGAGCCCCACCTCTCTATGCTATCTAGTACAATCCTCTTACACTTAGTGAATCAATCGCCTAGTGTTCACTTCCCGAGTTACAAACTCTCGGGTATAACACTATAACAAAATATATCCTATAAGCTCACAGTGTAACTCTCAAATGCTTTGAAATGAAATAACAGACTCTTAAGGACTTAGCAGAGAGCACACGAAGAAGACAAATTTCTCTTTGAAGGCTAGAGTGTATGAAAGGCTCGTGTTCAATGTATGTACTCTGTCTTCATCTTCCTTTTCTTTATATTGAGACAAATCGGCGCTTAAGGATCTTCACCAACGACTAGTCTAGATCATGGCTTGAGCAAGATCTTCTATCTTTGGAAACTTCGAAGGCCATAATCTTTCCGATTTGAATCTTCTCAAATTGTACCATAAGGAAGGAAATAATATTCGAAAATACTTCCTGAAAGGTTAGTTATATATAATAATATAATGGAAGCATATAATAACATAAAATAATATTTTGAACATAATATCATATAGAACAGGTTTTGTGTTTCATCAATACTGTAAAATCTTCAAGACATTTGACAGAAACAGACTGTCAAAGCCTTTGAAGCTTATTCCGATTTTCATCAAGGGAGTGGAGTTATCACCCTCATTTACGTAAGGATAAGTTGCACAACCAAAAGGCTTTAGGTACGATAAATTAGGAGGCTTTCCTGTCCATTTTTGTTGGGGAGTAACAAAGTTAATAACACTCGAAGGAGATCTGTTAATAAGGTGGGCTGCTGTATGCACAACTTCACCCCAAAGAGAAGGTTTCAATCCAGAACTGACAAGTAAACATCTAACTTTTTCTAACAGGGTTCTATTCATACGTTCAGCTGTGCTATTTTGCTATGGTGTACCAGGTATAGTTAGGTGTCTTTTTATCCCATTAGATTTGCAAAAGTTGTCAAAATTAAGATTGCAAAACTCCAAACCATTGTCAGTTTTAAGACATTTAAGCTTGTGAGAGGACTGGTTTTCTACCATCACCTTCCAAGCTTTAAATGCCTCAAAAGCTTGATCTTTGGTTTTGAGTAAACTAAACTAAACCTTTATAGAGTAATGATCAATGAAACTAATAAAGTATCTCATGCCACCAACACTAGGGACTGGTGAAGGTCCTCATAAATCAGAATGCACATATTCAAGTGGGAGTTTAGCAGCATAAGAAGAAGTAGGAAAACTAAGTTTAGATGCTTTTCCTAGCACACAGTTTTCACAGAAATCAATTCTCACAGGTTTCTTAGGTATTAGTCTGGTTTCATGCAATTTAATAAGGCCTTTGTTTCCTATGTGACCAAGTTTGTTATGCAAATCAAGAGTCTCAAAGAGGGACATGATATCCTTGGAGGAGACTGTATTCAATTCCACTTTAGAAGACTGGATATAGTAAAGCTTCTTTATCCTATGGGCTCTCAGGATAACCTTGTTGTTAAAGGTTACTGTCCTAATCCCATTGGATGAAGCTATGGTACATCCAAGTTCTTCCAAAGAGGGCTCTGAAATCAGGTTCCTCCTTAGACTGGGAACATATTTGACATTGGTTAAAGTTCTAATAACATTATCATGCATACACATAGAGACATCACTAGTACCAACAACATGTAGAGTAGTATGATCACCAAGCATAACATCACCACCAACAGATTTATCTAAATGCTTAAACAAATATTGGTTGGAAGTAGCATGCATAGTGGCACCAGAATCAAGTATCCATACATCAGGGTCAAATTGTAAAGACACGTCAGCACACATGAACAACTCAGATGGGCGATCATTCATGTTTTCAAGCACAGCAGCAGATAAATCAGTTTGATTCTTTTTAGCAAGTTCTTCAGCTCTTTTTTTCTTTCTACATTCCTTAACCCAGTGTCCCAAGTTGCCACAGTAATTGCACTTAGCATTAAGATCAGATTTCTCGGACTTCTCATTCTTGGACTTATTATTCTTGTTCTTTTTATTCTTTGCCTTTGGTCCTTTTTGGTTATTTTCATTGGTTTTAGAAAATAGAACCTCAGGTTTTTCAACTTTATCAGATTTAAGACCTTTCACTTTAAAAACTTTCATGATCTCATTTTTCTCAATGATAGATTCAATTAGTTTATCTTTTGTAAGGTCATCTCGACTGAACTGGATTACATCTTTAAAGTTGTCAAATTGTGTAGGCAAAGAGTTAAGAAGCAAGATAGCCTGATGAGAGTCTTTGAATTCGTCCTTACATCTTTCAAGTTCTTGAGTCATTTTCAGAAATTTGTCAAGATTATCATCCAAAGTAAGTGCAGTGTTCATTTTAAAAGTAAACAAACAACAAAGCAAAGAAATTCTGGAGGGCAAGGATTTAGATAGAAAAAGCTCCTCTAGAGCATGCCATAGAGAGGAAGTGGAAGAGTATTTTACCACCTGACAGGCTATGCCGTCAGTTAACCGTAACATGATCTCGGCGTGGGCCTTCTCATTGAGCTCCGGGTCGATCACTAGTGGATCCTTTAGCACGTCATCTATCCCTTTGAGCTTGGAATCCCCGTCCTTAGGGACCTCATTGGATGAGCTTTTGTTGCCGTCACCAATCTTGATCCCCGGAGCCGGAGTTGCCGCTGGTGCGGTTGCCTTTACGGCCTTCCAGCACCCTTCCTTTATCAGTACGGCCTTCATCTTGATTTGCCACATGGCGAAATCAATGATGCCATCGAAGGGTTTTATACGTAGTGCACTATCCATTTTTAAAGTACATGAGAGCACAAAACAAACAGTAAGTACCAGATCTACGCAAGTGGAACCAAGAACAAAAAATTTCAAGAAGAATCTTGAAAACAGTAAACCCTAGGATCGGATCTGAGTGCTATCAAACTCTGACACCACTGTAGATTCGAGATCAACTTTTTACCTCTCAGACCGGAGGTAAAAAGTTAGGGTTCGTGAGAGAAAAAACCAAATAAAACTGTAAAGAAAGCGACACAGTAGATTTACGTGGTTCGATCTGAAGATCTACTCCACGGGGCCTCAGCAAGGAGGCACCGAGTCAAATCCACTAAGTACTAACGGTATTACAGAGGAAGGTTGCCGATGAACCAAAATCAGTCAAGGCAAGCAAATATAGAACAAGATACAAGAGAAAAGTGAAGGTGTAAAGCAAGAAAAGGTAGAACACTCCCCAGATCTGAATAACAGGTCAGATCTGTGCGAAGGAGCTCGTCGGAGAAGAAGATCGTCGCCGATGGGGGGACTGAAGCCTTGTTCTTCCTTACTGTGGATGGGATCTAAGCTCTCGCTCGGAGATTCACCCTAGAAGCCGCATTCTCTTCACGATCGCCGCCGAGGAGCACCAGGAAAACCCTAGCTCCCAGAGCCTCTCTCTCTTCTTTCTCTCTCGGCTTTGGTGGAACTGAATTAGGTTAGAGAAAACCCTAGCAGCGCTTCAGTTTTATAGGCGGAGCTCAATAACCAAAACGCAGCGTCGAAGGAGCGATCCCTAGAAGCTGAAAGAAGTCTCAAGCTCTCGGGCTTCCAGCAAAGGGCTAGTCACTGGGCTTCATTCAAGTGGGCTTTGAAATAGGCCCATCAGATAAAGCGAAGTAACATATGTATATATTATACTACTACATACTATATAATTAACATATATTTGAGCATAGTATGAGACTACACTTCTAACATATATAGTTTTAGCATATAATATACGTGTATAATATATGCTCGTATCTTGTTAGTTAAATAATTGCCTACGTCTTAAAACCGATATTAGTCCATCTACCATCCTATACTCCTAGATTAAATATGGTTTGGATTAAGAAGACTTAACAGATTCCCAACCCAATTTCCTCGTGAAAGACGCCGATACCATCAAGAAAGACTCGATATATAAGAACATTAAGAAGATGGAAGAAAAGAAAGCAAAATGAAAAGAACATATCACAAACAATTGAATAATGAAAGAGATTGCTCCACAAGAACTGAAATTTCGACTATATAGTAAGGAAGGGCTCCCCCTCTATCCCATTCTCACAAAGATTCAATTAATCCACATTCCACATATATCAAAAGGATTTCTTGCTCAAGGAAAATAGCACTCAACACATAAACAAGAAACAATAATTAATTTGATCCCATTCGAGGAGGGTCGCCATCAGGCCTAATTTATAAAGCATAGAAGCTATCTAGAAGCTGCCTTTCGAGGGGCAACTAGTCTGCGAGTCTCTAATTTCTACCCCGCTGCTTCAACAACCGCGGTGCAAACTCCTTGGAGTCTTCCAAACACTCTGTGAAGTATAAAGCTATGGTTAGTCTACCGATTCCCGAGTCTACGTCCATGAGGGACGGTCAATCGCCTTTCTACCCGCGCCATTATCCCATCCTATTATCCTCATTTTAGGGGTTAGGTTCTATAAGTTCATTTTGCACTTTTGAAATCCATTCAAAATCTTGCAACGACCAAAGTTATAGAACCCGGATTACGTTTTGAAGGAATAGATACCTTCGTCCGGATCTGGCAATTTAAGTATGGGATGATATCAAACCAAAGGGTTAAGTTTTGAAAGTATGGATTTCGATCCCTAAATTTACGTAAGGTCCATTGGGGAACCGTTGTTAAACACCGTTACCTATCCTAATTTCTGATTCGTGCAAAACCATTGAATCAAACAACCAAGTTAAACAGAATTACAAAAAAGCTAAATACAAAGTCGCCACGATAGAATCGGGTCGAAACGGAAATACGAATACGAAATCCCAAAAACCATAAGTATGAGTGGTCAAAGAATCATTTTCCCCCATAATTTATTGTGGGAGGGGACCGGATTCACTTTTTTTTTTCAAATCCCACCAGGCTCGTCTTGTCGGAATTTGTGATGGGCCATAGACGAGCCCAGAATTTGCGGGATTTATGTCACCCCTACTCTAGTACAATTGATACAAGTTAGTTGAAAGATATAGGAGATAAAGAATAGATTAATAAACGTAAGAAAGATCTTCAAAAAGTTTGAGATGGATAAAAATTGAAAATCTAATTAAACATTAATATGAACTTTATTTAATATTAAATTATCTATATCTATATATACTATTAATTTAGAAGACTTAAGAGTGACTTATATGTTAGCATCTCCTTAATCCTCTTCTTTCCACCATCAACTTTTTTTTGCCCTTTTTTTTAAAATTATTTATTTCCTTTAATTATTATTTTTATTCTTTCCTTTATCTCTTTATACCAATCACATTTTTTCTTTTATTTTGAATATATTTACTAACTATTAAGCTTAATTGAAAATAATGAATTTCATATAATCTAATGCGTATCGTTAATCTACTTGTAAATCTTTATATATTACAAATATCTAATCTATATATACTACTTAATATTTAAGCCTTTTTAGTGATATGGTATAAACAATATCATTTTTGATATTGGTTAATTATGCCACATCACAGTTAAATAAAGTTACAATGACATTATTATTATTATTATTATTATTGAGTGATTTAAATATCTATATTTTAAAAATAATTTTTTAATATATTTATAAGATACATTTATATTAAAGATTTTTTTATTAATTTTATCTTAAGTTTTATTAATATTTTATAAAAAAAAATTGATTAAGATTTTAGTTTAAAAATCAAATCATGTTGCGCAAATTGTACTAGTATCATATGAAATTTAAAAACGGAGAAAATAAATAAATAAATTGGAGGACGGAGTGGCCGGTGGCCCGGTACGTGATTCGAAATGTATAAACAAATAATTCCTCATCCCACTGGTGACAAAGTTCTGTAATCCGAATCAGATCGGTACAGTCCCCTCCGATTCTCATATAGTACGGAGTAATATTTTATACGGACCATCTGGGAGACCACATGCATTGCATCCCATATTCCCATGTACCTGCGCATCATCGATCTGCCCGCCCAAAACGTTATGGAAAAACAAAAAGAAAACATATCGATGGAGTATACACTATAAAATAAGATAAAACCTTGAAGTCTGAAAGAACAGCTAGCTGAATACTCGATCTTGCTTCAGCAAACTTTTAACTGTGGAAGAAGGAATACAAATCTTACCTTAAATTGGTTTGTTCCTGCCGAATATATCACCATACATTCTTCTCATATCATATGTATCTTTTGCTAGCTGCTTTTCCCTCTCTTTCTTACTTGTATCATGTTTTATTGTCAAACGAAGGGGAAGCCATATAGAAAAACATATATGGACATTTCCAAGTTGCTGCATATGAATCAAGGAGTTGGCGAAACCAGCTATGCTCACAACTCTTCATTTCAGGTACTTACTATTTTGGATCCCAACTATTTTATGTCTCATATTTGGCTCGATTTATAGGATGCACGTACGCAATTAGATCCACTATTTTCACCCAAAAAAAAAATTCTTATGTTCGATCAAATTTTTTTTCAAAAGGACTACCATGTCCATTCCCATCCTGACGGATCCCTATTCCCATCCCCATCCAACCGAATCCTTGAATTGGTAAATAACCCACCCAATCATCCTAGAATTGGTAAAATACAAAGCGATCATTCTGGGGTTCGAACAGAGACCTATGGGTACTAGGTATAAGTCCTTTCCGGTGAGCCATTCTGAAATGGTTAATAACCCTCATCCCCTTTCCACTAGGACCTCGTCCCCATTAGGGAATCTTCGTCCCCGATTCATTTTCTCTGTTTACATTTCATGTGGATTTTCTCGTCAGATTCCTCGTTTAAAACTCATAATTTTTCTTATTTAATAGAAAACTATATGATATTATTATAGTTAAGTCAATTGTATAATATAAACATTACCTATATATATCCCATAAATGTAAATTATTACAATATCTCGTCTCACACAAGTATAATAAAGATGTTGTGAGTGATTTATATGTGATTCAAACCTTATTTATGCCATAAGATCTCTTTCTTTTCAAACTCCAAGTGAAAATAACGAATTTAAAAGACTATGTAGAATAGGCTGATGTTTGTTAAAACCTTAAGGTAAAAATTTAAAAGCGAAAGAAACTATTATCTCCATCATGTTGCTAGGAATCCCATTAATTGGCCCAATCCTCATTTAATTTCCCTGTTCTGACATGAAGATTCATTGAGGGGATTGGAGAGTACTCATCATATTGTCATCCCTAAGAATAATTTTTCTCCTTTTGGTATCCCCTACCAGAGTTTTTATTTACAACTCCATAGGTTTGAATATTAAGCATAGGAAAAAATCCCCTTCGGGGGCAAAAAAAAAATCCTCCTTAGAGCATCTTCCTACGTATGTCATAATAGCTAGGGAAAATAGCTTATCAAAAGAGAATATTTTGTCCTATTGTGCAGTTTGGTTGTTCCCACCGTAGGTCAATTTTGGCAGGCTAATTTTCTATAAATACTCATACAATTTAGAACTTTCACATCTCATTTCCGTTACTCGATTCTATCGCTATCATTTTGATTTGAAGAGAGTAACGCGGATCTACCAAAATATTAAATGTGACAATGATTCAATAATTGGTTGTTGCATTTTATATTTGTTTTTTCTTCTTTAGTACTTTAAGCAGCTTAATATTTATTTTTTATTATAATTTTGATGAATCTATAATAAAAAAGATTATTATCATTTTCTAAAAATATTATTTGTGCAATAATAATTCAAATATATCAAATATTATAGTCATATCGAAGAACTCTTGAATATCTTAACAATACTACAAATTTTATTTTTAATTAAAAATCATAACTATATAATATATAGATTTATAATTGTATTTTTGTAAATTTACATAAATATTAAACACTTAAAAATAAATAAATAAATAAATAGGATTTGGCCTTCCAAAAGTGGAAGCCAAATTTGGCCTTTGCTTTGGAATTAGGCTAAATATAAAAAGGCTAAAATGAGTTTTGGCCTAAGGTGGGAGCAAAATTTGGCCAACCCCCATTTTTTGGCTTACCATGGGAGATGCTGTTATTGGCCTCATTTTGGGGTGAATTTGAGAGGAATTGGTCTGGCTTGGTAAGGGATTGTCACTACAACAGAAGTCACTTTTAGCGAGGAAATTTTTCCTCAGTGAACATCGATATTTCGTCGCTAAAGCTATTTAGCGAGGGAATATGCTTCCTTTTTAAATGGTCACTGAAAGCTCCTCACAAAAGAATCTAACGTGGAAAAATGAAATTGTCGCAAAAAAAAAATTTGCGAGGAAATCAACATTTGTCGCTATAGGTCTTTAGCGACTATTAAATTTATCGTAAAAGGTAATTATATTTGTCGCTAAATAAGCGAAAGGATTCCATAGTAGTCGTTGAATGCATTGGCGATAAAATTTAATTCCTCGCAAAATTGTATATTTCCTCGTTAATGATAATATTTATCGATAAACATGATTTCCTCGTTAATGATAAATAGTATTTTTTTTCTTCTAATTATTATAGTAGCCTATGCAGGATTTGAACATGCATCTTTGTGCTTAAGCACATCGCTCTATCATTTGAGCTAATAGGCTTAAATAAAATAATATTATCTTTCCCCGCCTTATAATTTGCATTCTTTCTATTTACAAACACATTACTACATTAGAGCTAAAGACATCCCATTCACTCCCTCTTGAACAACCATACCATAACTTTAGTTTAGCAACCATTAAGAATATATACAAGACTTAAAAAAATATCAGAGTCTAGGCATGCAACTAATTGTAAAGGAATAAGATATCATCATCACATAATTAACCAATTACTGAATTCTATAGAGAACACACTCGACATAAAAAGCAAGTGGGAATAAATGGTTGAAACATGCCGCTGAGTTATCCATAAGATCGAGGTTGCCTACTGTTGTTAGGAGAAAATCGAGTATGCAAATAATGTAATAGAAATAAATCACAGCAAACCAGATTCCGTCCCTTGCAAATAATTACAAGACCTCCTCCTGATGCAGCAGTGGGAAGTCAGGATCGATCCACGAGGAAGCGTGTCAGCGGATCCTAGGTAGCGGAGAAATCTCAAGAACAGTAGTCGACAACAGGGGTACTCGACCTCGACTAAGGGATAGTCGACAGGGGTCAGGCACAGTCGAACACAGCGCAGCAGCGGTCACAGGGGCTCGTCGTTATCGACAAGGCCTACTCGATGTCGAGTAGAGTCTTGGTCGACTTCGCTTCGTCTCGTCGAGTACCTGCACAAGTAAGCTACATCGACTTTGGGTTGAAGATCAGTAGTCGAGATCGACCAGGCTTGGTTGAGATCGAGTAGACAGAGAATAAAACGAAACAAAGAAATAAAGTAAAGGCAAATGCTTTGGGACTCTCGAAATAAACTTAATGTAAAAGACTTCCAGGATTGGGGTTTGCAACAACGATGACCAAGCATGCATAAGGCAGAGATAAAACAGATAATCATGTGAATTGCATCAAGGACAAGCTTTCGCCTTTTCCAACAATTAGACAACTCTTTCAAGAAACCCTAATTGTCTCTACTGATTTTATGTTTACAATCCAAGTTGGTAACATGAATCTCCATTAGACGGGTAATAAACACATAAATAAGTAGGAGATGCTCAAAACATGATAAAGGTCAGATCTTTACCTCAAACACGCATGGCTATCGTCGGGCTCGCCCCAACCCTAGAAGTGGGTGGACTACTCACGCCTCATCGCAAACTCAGACATTGATTGGAAAGAAATAACAACTTGCATTAACTAAATTCAAAGCCTTTACAATCCTAGCAATCAACTCTCGTAAACTGCCAAAACCTTAAAACCTCTGAACTCCCTAAACCGTCTCTGTGGAACTACCTCTCTCACTGAAATTGAATGCCTAAAACTGAGCCCCATGGGCTTTATTTATAGCCTTCTATTCCTTGCTACTCAAGGATAGAATATCTATATCTATATCTAAAACTATATCTAAAATGCTTAAGGATAAATAAAAGCGATAAAGAAATTAAATCTAAATATATCTAAATTGTCTCAAGTGGATAAAACTCTCTTCTATGATGTATCTTGATAGATTGGATAGACTCTCGGCCTTCTCGACTTCTTTCGTGCCCAAGGAATCCCAACTCTACTCGGACTGCTCACGTCGATGTGTCTCCAGAAGCTGGTCTACTCGACATCGAAAAGGGCTCGTCGACATCGACTAGGAATCGTCGTCGACTGGTGTTCTCGGGTGACTCTGCTCGATAAGGCTCGGAGATGGCTCCTGGGCGTCGTCGACCTCGACAAGGACTTGTAGACATCGACTAGGTCTTTCCTTCCGCTGGAGCGAGTCGCTTCTTCCGCTGCAGCGAGTTCGTCGATCCGTAGGTGCGAGAACCCCCTTCCGCTGGAGCGAGTTGGCGAGATCTGTCGTCTTGGTGCATCCCGCTGGCAGCGAGGATTTCCGCGTCAGCGAGCGGTTTGCTGCAGCGAGTCTAGTCGCTGGCAGCGAATGCTGCCTGGTCGTCTTCGTCCTCGGCTTGTCGATCAGCTCCTCTTCTCGTCGACTCCGGGTGTGGCGCTGAGGTGTCCTCGATCTCGACTAGTGGTCCTCGAGATCGAGTAGGGCTCCGGAGCTGGGTTGGTCTGGCTCTCGACACTGCTCCTAGTCGACAAGGCCTGTGCTCGGACATGCTCGTCTAGATCGAGTAAGGTCTACTCGAGATCGAGTAGCCTGGGCTCTCGTCTTGATTCGACTGGTTCCGCTGCTTCTTTGACCTTGGACTTCAGTAGTGGTTTTCCGAGCTTTTCTGACCTTCCTTAGAGTTGCCGTAAAATGTCTCGAATTCTGCGAATTTAAACAGAAACTGGTGTAGATTCCATAATTTGGCAAATAAACATAAACTACATAGATTATGTACTAGCTAACCCAAATGTATGCAAAGTATGCAGAAAACGATATTAAAGTTACTGTAAAATATGGCAGAATTAGCTCACAACAAACACCCCATACTTAAGCTTGCTTGTCCTCGAGCAATACTTTTATTTGTCATTCAGGGGAAGAAATCAAAACTCTCAACATATCAGATTCATTCTTATATAACCCAGCAGTCAATTACCATCCTTGAAAAGGTACTAGTGTCACAAATCCATGCATGTGCAATTTAAAGAGCAACATCTACTCACAAAAGTAGGGTTATGCAAAAACATTCATAAGTGACAAAGCATTAATAATCAAGAGGACTTCAATTTAAGCTCAAATAAGGAGTAGATTTGGTAAAAGGCTAAAAGGTGGGCAGTTTCTGGCAATGTGGTGCTAATGATCCGGGGAAATGGAGTATTTCCAAACTTGAATTTCCACATTCCTTTTCATAAGTTTCATCACCTTTCATAATGCTTTTATCAACAATAATGCTTTTACCTCTCTGACCTCAGCACTGCCTTCTCGCGAGTCGCAAACATGGGTGTCATGAATGGCCCCGGATACTTAGTGCTTTGGACTCCTCACAATGTGTCCCATCTCTCCAAACTATTATCTCAGAGAGTAGGGTCAATCTACCTTTATCTCCTGAGGTGATTGGATTTTCTTTCACTCATTAAATTTTCCATATATTTCAAACAATTTCCCACCATACTCCAATAATGATAATAACAACACCACAACCATATAACATCTCCATAATGTAACATCATTCTCAACATAATCCCTGGATAAGGTAAAGAATGGCAATATTTAGATTATGTGGAGCAATATTTGAAATAAGGCATATTATGGCTTTTGTGATGCATAAGCATAGGTATGGTTAGGATTTCAAACAATGAGCATTATATGGAAATATAAAGTCATCCATCATCTTATCATGCAACATGTCAAAAGCAACTTCAAATTTTACCTCCTTTTATGGTTTTCATCAAAATATGCACTTCATTATGACTTCCCTTTACTAGGCAATTTCATGCTATATCTCTAATTAATCCAATTTTGCATCGTCGAGTTCAATTAAAGCTTCCATTATATTAACCAAAATTTTCAATGGGGGTCATTTTTCAAACTTTTGGAAATCATGCATATAAGCACATAAATCAATAATGCATTCCAAAATAGTCATGTAGCAATCCAAAGAAATAAATTTTAAACATGCACAAATAATGTCAAATATGGCAAATATGCACAAAGTAAGCCCTTCCCCTACCCCATACTTAAAACTTACAGTGTCCCCACTGTATAAAATCAAATAAAAACAAGAGTAAAGGAAGAAACTCACAGGATAAAACATCGAGGAAGGCAGATCAGTGCATGTCGACTAGAGGTGGGCTTGTCGATCTCGAGTACAGGGTAGTCGATCTCGAGGAGCCTCGTCTGCGTCTAGTGGTTTTCTGAAGTCGAGGAGCGTCTGGGCTTGTCGATGTCGAGTTGGCCTACTCGAGATCGAGTAGTGTCTGGGTTGCTCCTCCTTGTCGCCGTCGACTTGGCCTTCGTCGATTTTGACTGTTTTTCATGGACTTCTTATTCCACTTTTCGCGATCCTTTTATGCTAGCCGACCTAAAAGTGTTAGATTGCACACAAAACTAGACTATCCACATAAAACATTCTAAAAGACATAAAACCCTAAAACCAAAAACAAAAACCAAAAACAAAAAAGTTCAAAAGTCCCAAAAATTCATAAAGTTTTATATACATTCTCTAGATTTTAGAGTCGCTAGGCCGACTTCTCCGTTTGCGCTCAAGGACCATTATTGTGGGGCCCGCTCATGCTTGGCCCTTCTCCTGGATCATCTAGGTCTTGCTGGTAGTATGCAAGCTCAGCTGATAGGTTGTTGCTTGCATCATCTCCCTTCTCTTTCTTCTTTTTCCTTCCAGCTCTCAGTTTTCGCAGATTCTCTTGCCACGGTGTCTTATCTCCCCTTAAATCATTGATAATTTTCTTTATGGACTTAGGAGGAGTAGAATTCATACCTGAACTTACCTTTTCGGACCCAAAACAAGAATCTTTGGTCTTGGGGCTAGTCGACATCGAGTACAGCTGGTCGACCTCGAGTACAGGGACCCCATACTTAGGATCTTGGCAAGTTTCTGGCACTGTAGTGTTTGTCGACATCGACGAAGGCTTGTCGAGATCGAGTAGGTCTCTTGTCGAGATCGAGTTGGTCTTGTCGATCTAAAGTACAGCGTTAGCACCTTCCCTCGCAGTTTGCTTGGTCCCGTGGTTGCAGATGCTTTTCACCTCCAGCCATGAAATTTCCTCTTTTGCAGGGCCAAAAGAGAAATCCAAAACCTCATCGCCTATGGTGAAGGTGAGCGATCTATTCTTGACACTTATTTTGGCATCTGCAGTAGCTAAGAATGGTCTACCAAGAATAATAGGGCTAGTAGGATCTTTAGCACAGTCAATGATAAGGAAATCAGCTGGAACAAAGAATTTACCAACCTGGACAGGGACGTTCTCAACTATACCTGTAGGGATGACTACTGTATTGTTTGCCATGTATAGCTTGGCATCCACAGGTTCTATGCATCCTATCTTTACTTTCCGCCAGATTGATAAAGGCATGATGCTCACACTTGCTCCTAAATCGCATAGAGAATCATATTTATATTGTCCAAAACCCAGAGTAACAGAAAACTTACTAGGGTCAGGTTTCTTTTCAGGGAAGTGGAGTACTTTGCATTCGCCTGCGATCTCTGAGATGGATCGCTTCTTGCTTAGGATTTCCTTGAGAAATTTGACATATCCAGGCATCTCTTGCAGGGCTTCTGTAAAAGGAATAGAAACATTCAGTTCTTGCAGCATATTAATAAATCTGGTAAACCTACCTGTAGTGGGATCTTTCTGTGCTTTTGAAGGGAAAGGCAGTGGCTTTTTCAATTTCAGAGCCTGATCAGCCTTCGGAGGTG
Source organism: Persicaria tinctoria (assembly GCA_037127255.1). Classification (NCBI taxonomy): domain Eukaryota; kingdom Viridiplantae; phylum Streptophyta; class Magnoliopsida; order Caryophyllales; family Polygonaceae; genus Persicaria; species Persicaria tinctoria. Next base: position 22,859,909 of record JBANSL010000011.1, on the reverse strand, counting down.
CTGCAGAGTCATCGTCCTCGGCCAGACGCTGCTCATCGACCTCGACCACGGGCTCCTCGACATCGAGTAGGGTGGTCGACCTGGAGTTGCTGGTCTGCGCAGCGGAGTCCGAGCTCAGCTTCTGGTCTGTGTCGAGTAGCGGCTTGTCGACATCGAGTACACCCTCGTCGAGATCGAGTTGGCTGTGCTCTGCGTCGAGTTGCTGCTTTGCCTTGCTTTGCTTCTTTCCGACCTCTGGCTCGTGTAATTTATGCCCACTCCTGAGTTTGATAGCTGCGACGTGTCCGGTTTTCCCCTTAGGATTTGGTTCAGTTTGCCTAGGGAGTTGTCCGGACGGTCCTGGGATCTGTGCAGCGATTTGACCCATCTGCGTCTCTATTCCCCTTTTCCAGATGTCCAATTCTCCAAATTTTGTAATGATGTTCTAGAATTGGTTGTTGATGGTGTCCTGATTCCGACGCATCTCCTCAAGGATTAGCTGCAGATCATCCTTCTTTTGATCCCTCTCTGGATGTCCTGGAGCTCTGTAGGGTGGGGGATTCCTAGGAGGACCTAGGCTCCATTGTGGTTGGTAGGACCGTTGTTCTCCCATGTAGCGATTTGGACCCCCAGCGTAGGCTGCCTCCTCATGTGTTTCTGCCATCCTAACTTGCTCGGTGTGTGGGCACTCAGTAGTGGTGTGCCTCTGTGATCCGCATTCGATGCAAGGCTGGTTGACAGATAGATATTTGACTTGCTTGAGGAGCTTGCGATTCTGGTCTCTGTAGAACTGCTCCCTGACATTTGGGTCAATCTCCTTTGCTGGGTCATAGAGTGGCATTGATGGTGTTGGCCTAGCGTATGAGTTCTCCTCATAGTTTGTAGAAGCCCCATATTTGTTGTCGTAGTTAGTGAGCTTTTCTAGCACACCCCATGCGTCGCTTGGTGGCATCGTCAGATACTCATAGCGAGTATAATGGTTGATCATATCCTTAGTGATTTGATCAAGAGAGTTGAAGATCTTCTAAATGACGTAGGGTGGCTGTCCATGAGTGGGGAAAGATCGCAGTAGTTCTTTGTAGCGTTCCCATGCCTTTGCCAGCGGTTCCCCTTGCTTCTGTTTGAAGGCGGTGATTTTCTGACGGAGAAGTTCTGTTTTGGCGGGTGGGAAGTATTTGTTCAGGAACTCTTGCTCTACTTGGGCCCAGGTGGTGAGAGATCTCGGCTTCAGCCCTTCAAGCCACTTCCGTGCAGGTCCAGCGAGCGACCAGCGAAAAGATTTCATCTTGACATACTGCAGAGTTGTACCTTCAGCAAGAGTACGACACATATCATGAAAGTTAGTAATATGTTCAAGAGGGCACTCATTAAATTTGCCATAAAAAGCATTATTTTTAAGTTCTATCAAAAATTGAGCGCGAATTTCAAAGGAGTTATCAGGGATTAGAATCGCCGATTCAGGCACGACGAGAGCTGGATGCATATAATCCTCAGCAGTAGTTGGATATTGGGCAAGCTCAGTTTCTGCTTGCCTCGTGCGCTCAGCTTCTTGTTTCCTCGCTGCCCGTTCATTGGCGATAGTGGTATCCTTTGCGGCTAGTTCCCTTGTAAGCCTTTCGATCATTTGCTCTTGTGTTTCAACGGCCGCCATTAACCTTTTGAGTTTAGAGTGGATGTGTAGGTAGCGCTCCGGTTCGTCTAAGGCGTCAAACTCAGGTGGTAGACCAGAACGACGCATACACCTGCGAAGTAACTCAAAAGAAACGTGAGACTTAACTACCTAAGGCGCGAATGATTGCTTCCCCGGAAACGGCGCCAATTCGTTGTTAGGAGAAAATCGAGTATGCAAATAATGTAATAGAAATAAATCACAGCAAACCAGATTCCGTCCCTTGCAAATAATTACAAGACCTCCTCCTGATGCAGTAGTGGGAAGTCAGGATCGATCCATGAGGAAGCGTGTCAGCGGATCCTAAGTAGCGGAGAAATCTCACGAACAGTAGTCGACAACAGGGGTACTCGACCTCGACTAAGGGATAGTCGACAGGGGTCAGGCACAGTTGAACACAGCGCAACAACGGTCGCAGGGGCTCGTCGATATCGACAAGGCCTACTCGATGTCGAGTAGAGTCTTGGTCGACTTCGCTTCGTCTCGTCGAGTACCTGCACAAGTAAGCTACAACGACTTTGGGTTGAAGATCAGTAGTCGAGATCGACCAGGCTTGGTCGAGATCGAGTAGACAGAGAATAAAACGAAACAAAGAAATAAAGTAAAGGCAAATGCTTTGGGACTCTTGAAATAAACTTAATGTAAAAGACTTCCAGGATTGGGGTTTGCAACAACGATGACCAAGCATGCATAAGGCAGAGATAAAACAGATAATCATGTGAATTGCATCAAGGACAAGCTTTCGTCTTTTCCAACAATTAGACAACTCTTTCAAGAAACCCTAATTGTCTCTACTGATTTTATGTTTACAATCCAAGTTGTTAACATGGATCTCCATTAGACGGGTAATAAACACATAAACAAGTAGGAGATGCTCAAAACATGATAAAGGTCAGATCTTTACCTCAAACACGCATGTCTATCGTCGGGCTCGCCCCAACCCTAGAAGTTGGTGGACTACTCATGCCTCATCGCAAACTCAGACATTGATTGGAAAGAAATAACAACTTGCATTAACTAAATTCAAAGCCTTTACAATCCTGGCAATCAACTCTCGTAAACTGCCAAAACCTTAAAACCTCTGAACTCCCTAAACCGTCTCTGTGGAACTACCTCTCTCACTGAAATTGAATGCCTAAAACTGAGCCCCATGGGCTTTATTTATAGCCTTCTATTCCTTGCTACTCAAGGATAGAATATCTATATCTATATCTAAAACTATATCTAAAATGCTTAAGGATAAATAAAAGCGATAAAGAAATTAAATCTAAATATATCTAAATTGTCTCAAGTGGATAAAACTCTCTTCTATGATGTATCTTGATAGATTGGATAGACTCTCGGCCTTCTCGACTTCCTTCGTGCCCAAGGAATCCCAACTCTACTCGGACTGCTCACGTCGACGTGTCTCCAGAAGCTGGTCTACTCGACATCGACAAGGGCTCGTCGACATCGACTAGGAATCGTCGTCGACTGGTGTTCTCGGGTGACTCTGCTCGATAAGGCTCGGAGATGGCTCCTGGGCGTCGTCGACCTCGACAAGGACTCGTAGACATCGACTAGGTCTTCCCTTCCGCTGGAGCGAGTCGCTTCTTCCGCTGCAGCGAGTTCGTCGATCCGCAGGTGCGAGAACCCCCTTCCGCTGGAGCGAGTTGGCGAGATCCGTCGTCTTGGTGCATCCCGCTGGCAGCGAGGATTTCCGCGGCAGCGAGCGGTTCGCTGCAGCGAGTCTAGTCGCTGGCAGCATGCTGCCTGGTCGTCTTCGTCCTCGGCTTGTCGATCAGCTCCTCTTCTCGTCAACTCCGGGTGTGGCGCTTAGGTGTCGTCGATCTCGACTAGTGGTCCTCGAGATCGAGTAGGGCTCCGGAGCTGGGTTGGTCTGGCTCTCGACACTGCTCCTAGTCGACAAGGCCTGTGCTCGGACATGCTCGTCTAGATCGAGTAAGGTCTACTCGAGATCGAGTAGCCTGGGCTCTCGTCTTGATTCGACTGGTTCCGCTGCTTCTTTGACCTTGGACTTCAGTAGTGGTTTTCCGAGCTTTTCTGACCTTCCTTAGAGTTGCCGTAAAATGTCTCGAATTCTGCGAATTTAAACAGAAACTGGTGTAGATTCCATAATTTGGCAAATAAACATAAACTACATAGATTCTGTACTAGCTAACCTAAATGTATGCAAAGTATGCAGAAAACGATATTATAGTTACTGTAAAATATGGCAGAATTAGCTTAGAACACCTACCGACATCAGCAACATCTAGAACACCATAATCCGATAGCGATGTCTACAAAGGGCATACATAAACACAAAGCGAATATTAATGGTAATCTAGTCTATGTTAAGACCATGTCAAGTACTTTGACTAAAAACACTTAGGACTTAGAACTTACTCTATGACAGGATCTCTGCCATAAGGAGTTGAAGTCTGAAAGTGCTACCAGTAAAAGTATTTGTAAAGGGCATACATAAAAAGGTAAAATACAGATTCTGTCATAATGACAGCAATGATCGTATCACATAGGACGATGAGAACCCTTGAATCAACCACGAGTTTTAATGATCAAATGCACAATGCAGTCACAATTACCTAGACACGCAATTATTTCAGTACTCCAAAATCACACAAGACCTAGTACAAACAAAAGCTTAATATTATTTGACCGTCTTCTGAACAGTAAAGGAGCTCCCACAACATGCCAAATCAAACAACACAGCTACCAACTACCCAATTTTATACATCTTTGTTAGGTATTGTTACATTACAGCAGTGCGTGTCATAATCATAATTATAAAGTTGATTAAATAATTGCTCTTATTACAGCTATGCTGAAGCTAAAGAGAGAAGATATCAATGTACCTACATCTGAAGCCGTACAAGAAGGAAATGCCCTCATAGATCAAAACCAGATATGAAGCTGCAAAAAGTGCACAAAACAAATAATCAACTACTAAACGTGAATTTCTAGGAGCATTACCCGGCTTAAAATGTCAGTAAAGCTGCAAAAAAAGGTTGAGATTAAGAAATATGTTATTAGACATATCAAAAATATATATTCATAATCATAATAAATCGAGAATAAGGAACTTACCCAAGATGATGGAAGAGATTATTGCTTGAACTGAATAAGTAGGGCAGAGGGTGCTCACTCCAACTAGTTTTCTTTATGTAGTCAACAAAAGAGGAAGATGATCGTGCTTAGTTAGATTTGATTTAATAATAGATGGATGTCTTTTGTTTATTTTCAAAAATAAATCCAACCTACTTAGAATATACATCCCCAAGTCAAAAGATCAAACCTACCCGAATCCCATAGTAACTGCATACAAGATCTCACGAACATAAAAGGAGCATATACGGTCAATTAAAGGATAGTATCATACGAGTTATGGCATGCACCTTTCGTGGAAAAAGGCCATAATGGTTTTTGTACTTGTTCCGGTCTTCTCTGCTGAGATAAAAACCAAAGCAACATGTCCCGATAAGGTTTGGTCAGAAAGAATCAGATCCAGTGGAGTTCTTCGAACTCTAGTAAGAACTAACCAATTTATAAGATATAGTGGAGACGATAATCCTTCCACTAACTGCCAAAATTATAAGATATTCCTTCGGTCGTTGTCCATGATAAAGTTAGTTTTCAATCTAACCAAGACATCTGATGCAATATGAACATCATTCATGATAACTCGTTTCCTGTAAGAAAATTGTCTGTAAGTTAGTTTTCAATCTAACCAAGACATCTGATGCAATATGAACATGAAAACATGAACATGAAAAAAAAAAAACTATAATCACCATTCGATTAGGAAAAGATGAAAAGGACCATATAAGACATGCTCATAAACAAACAGGCATGCAAGGCAGTAAGAGCAGCTGTCTTTTGTTCTTCAGCATAATTGTGTCAAATTAGCATGCCATCTGGTCTCAATTTCTTATGAGAACTAAGTCACATTAAAAATGGCAGTTCCATTTTAGAGTACTATCCAATATTCCCAACTTTTCCTGATCACACCATACATAAATTCCTCAGCTGCAATTATGCTAGCACTAAATTGGCCTAATCAAAGTATATCATGCTGAATGTTTATGTTTAAGAATTGGATCACAAAAGGTGGATTAATACCAAGCAAATCCCTTGTAAATCTACTCCTATATTCCCATTGACGGATAAGTGGGCATACACATCACTTCTTCCAACTAATAATGCTACCTCATATGCCAGGACACGTGCAAAATTTATGAAATACAAAGGCATACTTCATATGTTTGTAAGGTCTATGTAGAACTATCTAGCCAGCTTATTTAAACTCCATTCTTCCTTATAGGCTAAAGTACTTATGGACCTCACATCTTGCCATCAATCATGTGAACGTTCCACTATAAGTTATCACTGAGTATCTTCCTTACAATCAAATTAATGTGGCAGAGTATAAATGGAAAGTGAATAGAAGACAAATAACATGATGCATAAAAAGCATAATGTAATCAAGACTTGTACCTTGATAACAGTAGAAATATATTGAATATTAAAAACTAAAATTGTGCAAATGGCAAGATTAAATATTAGCCTTTCTCTAATGAAATCAGTCCACTTAATCAGCAACATCTATTTCAACAGAATCCAGAGGTCATGGGACTCTTCATACCAACGTGAGTGAGATAGGTAAGTTTATATCATCCAAGAATCCACCATACATCGTAATGAGATGATGTGACTTAAAAACAAGAAAACACATGAAAAGCCGCAAAAATGTCCCGAGAATGACGAGGATTGTGATACTTGAGCTGAAAGAGTGTGAACAAAGGTGTAGGTAGCCCTTCCAAATTCTTCCTTAGTCACTGGTTGAGCAGCTTTATCCTAGATCAGAGGATATTTACCAAAATTAAATTGACAACCGATATCGATTATGCAATGTCGCAAAAATTCAAGCATGAATGCATTTTCGGAGGCTAAATTCCAGCATTTAAAAGAAGCATTTTCAAAATCGTCACTCAAACACTGGATATTAAATTGCATACACCGGTAATCTCAAGCAATTCTCTCCATCAAAATATAATTGGACCAAGCACGTTGAGTTATTTATTAACTGAGAATACCCCAAAATTGAAAAAAAATCAATCAATTCAATTTGCAGCACAAAGAATCCCCCACAGGCCACAACTTTTAACAAACACCTGGTGTGCACTAATCAAATAGCGAGGAGATTGATTTATTTACCCTAAATATTCACATTCAAATTCGTTGTTCTTCCTGATAACCTACACAGACCTCCTCCTAACCCTAATCCCCTTCCTCTATTCACCCAATTTTAAGGTCTTTGGATCTATGCGTTTAGTTTCAACACTAATAACGAAAACCCCTAAACCTCAAATTGCTCAAATTGAGCCAAACAAATCAAATTGAACATAATAGATAGCAGGAATTACTCAAATCTAAGGTCAAAAATTGCTCCCCGAATCAAGCCCTAAGGCACGCAAACGCCGCGGTTCAAGTGGCATTAGGAAGCGATTCAGGGGGGCGTCGGAGACTGGTGGCAGGAGAAGGAGAAGTCGGAGGAAGAGAGAGCGGCGGGGGAGAAGAGAGATGAAAAAGAAGGGGCAAAGAAGGTGAAATCTGGAGATCTAAAGAGAGGGAGAACGTGGAAAGAGCGATAGAATGAAGCTTTCCATAAAACGACATCGTAATAGGGAACTGTTCATTCGAGCCATTGGCTCTTTTATAATACTATAGATTGGCTCTTTTATAATACTATAGATACTATAAATATAGATTTAAGTCCCAAATATAAAAACTGATGTTACTAAGTCATTTAATATCATGTATTTTTTATTATAGATTTTTTTCATAGATATATATGAAGTATATTACATAGTATAATTCTAGATGTATCATGCACTATATACTAAAAAAAATAAATATTACTATAAGTTTAATTTATTAATATATATTATATCTATCTATCTATTATATATAACAACAAAAGTGATATTTCCTTCCTAAATAGTTGTTTCAACAACAAAAATATTCCTCATAAAAGATGAACATATGGGGAGGAATTTAAAATTTTCTCGTTAATATCTTTGAGCCATGTTCTCTATTTTTACCCAAGCAATAACGACGAAAATGAAATTTCCTCGCCAACTTATACGTTTAGCGACAAATTATCACAACAACAATTAAAGCTTTTAGTAGCGGTTCAAAACCGCCACATAAGGTCAAAAAACCGCTGCCTAAGGGCTATTGTAGCGGTTTTTAGCCGTATCATTTGCTCGCGTTGCATTTGATCTGTTGTGGCGGTTTTATAGCCTAATGTGGCGGTTTTTTCCCAATACAAACGACCGCTACAGTAGGTATGTTAACCGCCACAATAGATACTCTATTATGGCGGTTTTGTCTGAGCTATTGTAGCGGTTTATTATTTACCAAAATAAAAAAAAATACATGTTTTTAGCCCGGATTCAGCAGACCCGGGCTAAAAAGTGCAACTTTTTTAAAAAAAAAAATAGAATAGAATGCACCCTATTCTTTGGTGCATTCTAATAGTAAGAAATAAGAAATGTGAGACTATTTTCATAGACCTGTAGCAGCTACAATCAAAGCACATGTTTATATATTAAACATGAAAAATTTCCCTCGATTTCAAAGAAATCTTGTGAAATAAGTAAGAGTAAAAATGCCATAATAGTTGACAAGATACACGGTTAACATAAAATTGCAGAGTCAAAACAATTTACTCTTTCAGCAAGACTGGCTGTCGGTAGATTGACCCCTTCGTGCTCTAACATGGATATAGTCTTTTGGAGGTTCAATTGACGTATTGTTTTTCTCAGAAGGTCTGTCGTCACTAGTTAACTTGCTTCTGTTCTAGATTTAAAAACTCCGAACGCCAATAGTTTGATCGGCTTGGCAACATGCTCTTTCTATAGTGAGCGAAATAATAGAAAAGATCATTTTTCCATAAAACACCAAATAGATTCAGAATCTGAACAGAAATCATAATTTCTATCCCATAAACCTACCAGGAAAATTCTTAACATTCAACTAAAGCTAGATGAACATCCATTCCATTATGCCAAATAATAACTTATTGTCTGTAATTTGGTTTACCTATTATTCTCATATTCTATTGCTCTTCATTGAAGAAGGATATTTCATAAATATTTGAAGTTTCCATTCTCAATTTGGTCTCAACACAAACATATGACAAACTCTTACATGTATATAAGAAGCTCAAAAAAAAAAAAAAGGATTGATTAGAAGTTGCATACCACTGAAATGAGACAATGCGTATTCTTTGGATCTACGTCGCAATAAAGCCCCGATGATGTCTATCTCACTAGTTAATGCATATAAAGTTGCTGTTATGTCAACCACATCCTTGCTTGTTTCCAATAGCTACAGATGAACAAAGGAGAAGACCATATTATAATGTTAAATGCGTCCATAGCTAGAAATTAACTCTAGAAAGACGCAATTGATCAACTGCATCACTACTAAAAGATGAATAATGCAGAAGACTCAATGTTACTGCAATTCAAACTTCCAAATGTATATGATTATTTTAAATGTCATGTCCATAGTGTAAAATTTCATAAAACATGTGAAACAGACCTTGAGCATGTTTTCCTAATGCACACAATTAAACACTTGCATTATTTAATTTTTCATTACTCAATTCTTTTTTAACTTCAGAAAGATATCAGAACTCAGAAGCTAATTTACATTCCAACAATCATAAACTAAGAAGTTATTCCTTTTTTTTTTTTAAACATCTAAGACGTTAATCCTAAAACAAGATAGACATTCCAGAAGCCGATTTACATTCCAATTCACTTCAAAGCATGAATGTAGAGAAGAAACAAGCATAAACTAATAAACTAAGGCTTGTACGTACAAGATAATTTCGGCAGTCAGCTTCTTTTCGTGTTGTTTATGCTAAGATTTTCTTATCTATTCCTGAAACAAGGTAGACAAGAACATCTAATGATTACCAGAAGCATTAAGGAATAATGAATCTACAAGCCAAACTAAACATAAACAAAAGAAGAGGTCGGAGAGTCTGTAATAATATTACCTTGACTACAGTGCCAGCATATTGAGGATCGCATTTTCTTGGAGCAGCAATTTATCTTGTTCCTTCTGGATTGCATTCTCCTGAAATTAATAAACACGGATTATTTTTTTTAGCTTAACATATATATAGTATTAAATCACAAATATATGGCAGCAACAATCTTCCACACTTACTTTTTTCTTCTATCAATGACCTCTACAGAAACACAACCAATTTGTGGGAGGCAGGTGGAGCTATATATATTGCAGGCCAAACAGAAACACAATATACCAATTTGTGGTCTACTAGAGAGCATCATATCACTTATAGAAAAATCAAATCTTCTTTACGTCCCCTAATGCAACTTCTTCAATCAATGTAACAGAGTTCTTTTCCACCTTGTATGTATATATGTGTAGATACTATTCCATGGGTAGAGGAAAGTAAAATACAAAACAAAGAATTACCTGCTGAAAAGTAGGGTTAGCAGTCTCAGCACGAGCACAGATGGATTTCTCAAGGGCTTCGAGGGCTCTACTAGCACGAGCCCTGGCATTGACGAAGTTTGGAGCGCTTGCCATTTCTCTAACCAAGAGCTCCACCCACTCAGCGCCATCTCTAACTCAACAGTTGCTCCATGTAGCTAATGGATCTTCAACAGACACCTCCTGTTTGCCACTAGTCACTGGATATATGACAGCAAAACAACAACCGATCGAAATAATTAGTTATTATCCATTTGAGATCGAGAGAAGATTATATTCAATCAGGCTTGAGTGCTTGACAGAAAGAACCTGGTCTTTAATTATTAGTAACATGGACAAATTAAACGAACGAAATTAAATATGATTGAATTGAGATATTACAGATCGATTGTACCTTCTAGGTGATCACTGGTGTGAGGTGGGATATCAGAAGTATTAGCATCAGTCAGGCTTTTGATTGCCAAGTCTAAATCATCACCAGAATGTTCAAGTGCTCTCTCAAGTACCTGAAAACATATATATATGTCAATGTGATGGTTAATTTAGGGAAATGTATATTGAAATAAGAAATCTCCAATTAATGATGGAATCCTCATCCTAGTTCTAACTTCTAATTGCGGGAATCTGCATAAAAATGCCAATTGCTGATACATACTCATTAATCTATCAAGCCAAATAGATAAAACAAGATAAATATAAAACCTATTTGAAACCCTGATTTGTGCTGATGTTTTTGTAAGTTTTAATTAATTAAGCTCATGAACATCAAAATATAACGAGTTACCAAGCAGAAGCTCCCGTGGTCGAATTGGTCTTGAAGAACTATCATAATTCTACCTGCAAAAAACCTAAAAAAAAAACAGATTAATCATAACCAGCCTGCAAACTAGCACAAACAATAAAAACCAGAAATCTAGATCTAGCTCATTCTCGATCTAGAAATTGAAATTTACGTGCTGAAGCCCAAACACAAAAGAGGACAGAGATAATGTGAACAAAATAACCTAGATTTCTTTGGCAAAAAATAATCAAGATTTCTTATGAAGGAGGATCGTGGACGGTGGTAAAGCGACGAGACGGGCGGCGCTGGTGAACTTACAAGCCACCGGTGGAGGCGGTTCTAGGATGCGGAGGATTCCTGAAGCAAAGACGGAGCCCCAAAAGATGAAAAAGGAGGAGATGGACGAGATTGTGCCTTGGTGTGTAGTGGTTGATGCAAGATCTGGACGACGACACTGGTGGAGATGGAGAGAGTGCCTTGGTGTGCAATGGTTGATGCCAGATCTGGACGACGGCGCTGGTGATTTAAGATTGCCGACTTGGTAGGAACGGTATGAAGAAGAAGCCGAGACGGGGTGCGTCGATTGGTGTTTCCGGCGGTGTGAGGGGATACGGTGGAAGAGGTGTGCCATGTGTGGTGTAGATCCCATTGATGGAGGGTGGTAGGCGGAGGCTGATCTGTAGGTGTGAGGGGATGGGTAGGGAATCGAATTAGGGTTAGGATCCGGAGACGAAAGTGCGAAAGTGTCTACTTAGGTTTAAAATAGGCCCAACGAAATATAATTTTTTTTTAATATAAAAACCGCTCCATTAGGTTTTAAAGTTGCTTCATTAGATGGTGAAAAAAGTGTTTGAGGAAAAACCGCTTCAATAGCTTTAAAAACTGCTACAATAGGATCTTCAAAACCGCCACAATAGGTACTATAATCATCCATGATAAAACCGCCACATTAATCGCCACAATAGACTAAACTGCTACAAAATCCGCTTCAGTAGATCAACCGCTGCAAAAAAGTGCAACAATAGCCCTTAATTGTTGTAGTGTATTTTCTTGGGAAACACATACATTTAGCGAGAAATCGCAATTTTTGTTGCTAATACAGTTGGCGGATTTTACATAATTCCCACCTAACATATAATGACAAAAATGTAAATTCCTTGACGAATGTATTTTAAGTGATGAATTCATTCCTCGCTAAAAGCTCCAAATTCGTTGCTATTTTCCTTATGGTTTAAGCGACCATATCATGTTAACAATTAACGACGAACCAAAAAAATTGTCGTTAAATATCACTTTTAGCGAGGAATATAAGTTTCTCTCTAAAGTTCATGGCCCTTTTTATGAGGAACGTAGATGTTCATCGCCAAAGGCCACATTTACCGAGGAAAAATAATTTGACATTAAAACTAGTTGGCCTCCGTCTTCCTCCTTGCCACTCACCTGGAGTTTGTGGTCTACTTGTCTCGGATTCGACTTCCTTTGCCGATTCCGAGCGAGTGACCTTTTCGATTCGACTCTTCGAGTTTGGCTTGGTGCAACAAATTGACCTGGTTTTCTTGCGCTGCTTTGACCTGGTTCAATGGGAACTCCCAAATCTAACCGATTTTTTGCCTTGGGTTCGGATCTCGTCCCTTTTCAGTTTGGCCTTGCTTCACGCCGAGGACGGCGTGAAACAAGGCCAAACTGTTTACAAAGTTTTTATTATTATTTTTTTTTTGCCATTTTTACTGTTTACAAAGTTTTTATTGCATACTAAAAAAATAAAAATTAAAGACCCTGTAAAATCAAAGACCTATGCAACCGCTCTACTTGCACTTTCCCTAAATCCTGGATCTAAAATCAATGACAATCGAATAAGTGAATAACTACAACCAGAGGAGGAGAAAGAGAACAATGGAAGATGTATTACCATTAATACATACATAGTATTCTTTTTTTTTTTTTTTTTTTTCTGTGGATTAATACATACTCCATATTCTTTGAATTTATAAAAAAGAGTTGCCCTATCCGAAGTTGAAATTGGGAACCTTTGAATACTACACACAAATACTTTCCAGTGAGCCATTTCAGAATGGTTACATACTCCGTATTCTGCATCAATGGAAGAAGCGTCGGGGGAGTTTGATCAAGAGAGTGGAGAAGCATCGTATGCCCAAACCAAATGGATATCAAATGGGCTCAAAAATAGCCCGACTAGTACAACTTATTTATCGACCACATAGCATAAGTGATATTTATATCCAATATGTTGGATATTTTAGTGCAATCTTGATAAGTGATCATAGAATCGCCTTGACTATTTGGTGTGATTATTTGGGATTCATTAACACTTACGAGAATCGGTGGTCCGGTACCACTATTAACACCCTTAAATACTCCTATATTCCTTTGAACTAAGAAACCACTTATACAAGTATGTACTCCACACCCCAAACCTATCGCATAAGTCCACTGGCTAATATACTATGACTTATTTCTTAATATTATTGATGTGAGACTCTTTTAATCTCTTCATATCTTCATTCTTTCAACATCTAGCGCTTCAGATTTGTTGACAAATTATTATTTTATACCTTCAAAACTTAATATCTATAATTGGTAAGATCTTTCTTAATGGTTAGCCGACCTCTCAAAATCCAATTATCTTCCTCTACCTTTTCTCGTCTAGATCTGAATATGGTTTTTATACATTTTCAATGTTGTAGGGTAAGGTGTTGTCAATGACTGAGAGCACAAAGAAGGAAGCAATTGACAAAATGTACCGAAGTTGCTTCCCTGCAACCACATCCCTACGCATTGCTGAATTAGGCTGCTCCTCTGGCCCAAATGCCTTTTCGACGATCCTTCAACTTATCGTTGTTGTGGATGGCACTCGACGAGAACTGGGGCACCATCAATCTCAAGACTTCCAGGTACTCCTCAATGACTTGCCAAGCAATGACTTCAACACCTTATTTCAGTCCCTTCCGAGCGTCCAGAAGCAGCTAGAGATTGAGTTAGGGAAAGAGGTTAGCCAACGCTACTTCTTTAACGGAGTCCCTGGCTCATTCTACGGCCGTCTCTTTGCAAGACAAAGCCTCCATTTTGTGCACTCTTCCTTTAGCCTTCATTGGCTTTCTAAAGTTCCTAGAAACTTGGGGAGCTGCAACAAGGGAGAGGTGTGGTTGTCGAGTAGTACCCCAGAGAGTGTGATGAGGGCTTACTTGCAACAATTTCGAGCTGACTTTTCGGCAATCCTCAAGTGTCGCTCGGAGGAAGTGGTGGCCGGTGGTGCTATGGTTTTCACCCTTCTTGGTAGAGAAAATGATGCACATGACTTCAATAAGAAGGGCAACACCACTTCCTTCCTAAAATTTCTTTCATTAGCACTCTCCCAAATGGTATCCGAGGTAATGCTACTTACACTTTTAATTAGTGAACCTTTGTTATTACTTAGAAATTAATGAAGCAGTCTCAACATATAGGGATTGATAGAAGAGGAGAAGTTGGACAAGTTCAACATGCCGATTTACACACCATCACTAGCGGAGATAAGGGTAGAGGTGGAGAAAGAAGGGTCGTTCACGGTTGACAAGCTGCTAGGAACACGCAGAAAGCAGCGAGGAGGAGCCATACATCGCCACGACGAGAGCTATGAGGGCTTTGGCGGAGCCATTGCTTGTTGTTGCCTTTGGCGGAGAAGTGATTGATGAGGTATTCAAGAGGTGCACCGAAATCTTGGGAGATGCCATGGCCAGAGATAAATATGTTCATGTTCACCTTACTGTGGCATTGACAAGGTTTAACTAAGCATTTGATCAGCGTCTTGTTTGGGCTGTTATTTACTTATTTAATGTAACTTTGCAAAGTTGGTATGGGGTATTGGGCTCTGTACTCAACCAATCAAAATTTGGATTATTTTAATTAGTTTTTCTAAAATAATGTCTTTCTTAAGGATTTTTTTTTTCAAAATATTCAACCTAAAATAAATATTTACCGGAATATTCACAGTTTCTAACTAGTTATAAAAACATCCCGAAACTGAAATTTGGAAATATATCAATGATAGAGCATGTTTAATATTGCATTATAGATTACATTTAGCATAGTTTAGTTGTGAATAGTACATATTTTAGTTACAATTACATGTTTACCGGTGATGTTGGAAGAGTCGGAATCTATGCAATTTTATGGTTAATTTCAGGTAAATGTGGATGCGACGAGGAATTAGGAGACTCTTGGATGAAGGAAGATTCAAGTTGAGGAAGAAAAGTGAAGAGCACAGGAGCGGAGTTGAATTTCGAGAGCCTAAGTGAATAACAAGTCATCAAAAGTTGTCGCCAGACATGCTGAACTTGTTTCGCACTTTCTAGAGGCCTCGGTGGTCCGATTGACTATTATTACCATGCGTTGGAAAGCTCTCTTTGAGATCTACAACTTTCGTGTTGACATCGAGACCAAGTTCGAAACGGAAAAATCGTTGTGAACAGTAAAAGCCGTCCCACGGCCTGAACCTCTGACGAGCGATTTCGCTGATCGCTGGCCGCCCCGCGGCCTGGGTTAGCTGCCCCGCGGCCTTTGCAGAAACGCCGATTCAGAAGTGGAATTTTATTAGGGTTTTAGTTTATTTTATTAGCCGACTCTTGGAGGCTTTTATAAGACTTTTCTAGTTTATTCTTTCATTCACCTTATGCACATTATTCCATTGTTGAGAGCGTCGTTGAACATGAGCAACTAAACTCTCGAGGTTTCGGCTACGATTTGGATCTTTGATTGTTGAATTGTGAGTTTCTTAATCTAGTTCGTATTCCTATTGCAATGTTTTGACTTCTTTGTGCTTAATTACTTGAATGTGTTTTATTCTCTGTGGCCTGGCCGACTAGTTAGAGTAGATTCATTCAATTGCTAGGGTTTTGTAGATTCCTCGTAGCGAACCTTAACCCAAGTGGCAATCATATCCCTTTAGGACTCGTAGGACTAATTGGATGTGTAGGAAGTTGAATACATGTTGAATATCGACTCGTAGCTTGATATTATGTGTACCTTGGTTAATTCATAATCTTAATGCTATCTCTAGGTTGAATCTTAATCGTGTTAGGGTTATTTAGAGATAAGGGTTGCTAGGACTCGTAGGACTAGTAATTTACTTAAGATCTGGACAAGGACATTGATAGAAAAATACAAGAACTAGAGGCTGAAACAAGGATCGAATTCATAAATCGAAGTGATAAATTGTAGGTGAACCTATTTCGCTCCACTGCATTCTACAATCTATTTACTTTGTTTGCTTACTTCCGTTTTGATAAAAGGCGAACCTTTTACACACCAAAAACCCCCCATATTCTCTATTAGCGATTAGACTTGCACTTGAATTGAGTAGATTTCCCTGTGGATCGACCCCTTGTTTACACACTATACTAGTTGTGAGTTTGAGTATTCTTTGGCAAGAACAACGACAGGTTTTTCTCTTGTCAAATTTGGCGCCGTTGCCAGGGAATTCTTATCAATTTCTTGTGTTTTTTTTATCTCTAACTTTTGTACATATTTACATCTAACCCCGTCGTGGACCTATCTTACGGTTCACGACACCTTATTACTAATATTTCTAGATGATGAAGTTATGGCAGTTTCAGGGAGAGTATTTTCACAATTACCTCACAAGAGTGCAAACTTTATTTGACATCCGTTATTCACGGGGTTTCCGAGATAGTTTGCGAGATGTGGTGGTTTGCGTTTTTGAGGGCATGGCTCCTGAGACCTGAGAACTTGCCAGGTCCATAAAAAATGGAAGCTTTGCTGGTTTAGGAGTGTCGGGATTATGGGATCTTCTCTGCAACATGGATGACCAATCGGCGGAGGAAGAATCCTACACTTTGACGTTTCAACCAATGGAGTACTCCGACCCGTCCATGGAGGAATCAACCATTGTCTTGATGGAGCAAATAGGGCAATTACATGAGATAGTGAATCAAAATGGGGAAGCAATGAATCAAAATGGGGATGCAATTATCCAACTTTCTAAAACATTGAAGGAGTTGATAGTTCATCAATGTTCTATTCCTCAACTTGATGAAAGCCAAGATGCAAGCAACGATGAATTCTCTGATAATGAAGAAGAGCGTCTAGTGGTTATCGACACAAAATCTCAGGAGACGTCCCTTGAGATTGAGTGTGTTTCGATGCTCCCTCCATTCGTAGAAATCATCCCCAACTCGCCTATCAAGGAGCCAAGTCCGGAACCAATTTCTGTGGTTCCTGAACAAGAAACTGGTACTTTTTGCAAATTGGGAGATTTTGGTGAATATGTCGACCCATGGAGCCACTACTTCAACAAACCACTAGCAGAACTGTGTTGGTGGTCCTACATACCCTCGAGGGAGAATCAAGCTCGAATGAAGGGTAAGTTGGTAATGGTTCTCATTGCTATATTTTTAATTACCAATTGTTTCATCTTTAGTGTGCATTCGAATATCCGTTGGGCACGAGAGTTTGATTTGCTTTTGAGGGCGCTGACGATGTCTTCTTGAGTCTTGAATGAGTGGATGAATAAACTGTCGAGCCAATGACAGTAAACAAAGGTGCTACTTGGGAGGCAACCCAAGGTGTTGAAGAGCTAAATTTCTCAGGCCACTCTGCGGCTAGGTTGTGTCGTGGCCTCTAACAGGACTGAAATGTTCCCTTTCCTCACTTCCCACCACCGCAGTGAACAAGTTAGTTTTTCTTTCTTTCCTTCATATTTTTATCTTTTGTTGTCTTTTATGTCATTGAGGACAATGCCTGATTTAGGTGTGTGTGTGGGGGGGGGGGGGGGGGATCACATGGTATGATAGGATTGCATGTTTATTTTTAGTTTGCACTTTTATTTTTGTTTTTAGTTTATATTGCATATCAGCATGTTAGTCTTTAAAAAGAAAATCCAAAAAAAAATCAGTTATTTATAAATTGCATTGTTAGGATTAGGTCTTATTTCCCCATATAGATACCGTTTGTCCTCTATTCTATCTATTGAGATTTATGCCCCATGATGTGCTTGGATTGTGAAAGCTTTCGATATATGTTTTCTATACTACTTGGTGAACATGATTGGTTAATGATTGAGCACATAAGATCTTGGAATTTTGGGTGATCTTGAAGTTCTAGACATGACCTGGTGAACTTATTTTGGCCTATTCAGGACTGCACCTTATTTAGTCCTCTTGCTTGTTAAGTGTACTCTCTTCAATTGCTTCCTCTTTGACTTGCATTTAGATATCTTTTTCAAGGCTGCATATTATGATTTCTGCACATGACTTAAACATGATTGAGGCACCTTTATTAGCCCTATTTGAATCTTTTCCCACCTTGCATATTATCTTCTGCTTAAAGCCAGTTTGAGCCTAATTGCCTATTCTTTTGTAGCTCCACAAGATTTTTCCACAGTCAATGATAGCCTGACCCCATCCGAGAATTTAGGAATAGTTGGGGAATATCAATATTGTGGATGATGGTTTTGAGTGGTGGATTGTGTATGTTTGAGGTGCATTTATGAGATTTGATTCTTGCTAGTACATTCATTACTTGGGACCTAAGGAGGATAAAATTCACTTAGGGGCAAAAGTCAAGGAAAATCATTTGATATAGCATGAAAAGAAAAAAAATAAAAGAAAAAAAGAAGAATAAAGGAATGAGTTTTGTATGGTTTGTAAAGTTTTATACTTGAGATTGTGTTGTTTGGTATTATAGAGATATGGTCTGAGGAGTTTATGAGTGGTTTTATGATTTGGTTGCTTCTTTAGTTCCCGGATTACGGGCATCATATGGCCTAAATTGTTCCATACCTTATATGTTCTACCTTGGCCCCATTACAACCCAATTGAAAGACCTCATGATTTTTTTTTTTTGTGTAGAGTCACCAGCGGTGGAGAATTAGAACATTAGTGCAAGACTAATGTAGCTAAGTTTTTGAAGATTGAGTTTTGAGCGTAAACATTTAACCTAAAACACTTGAGTGAGAGTGAAACACATATTCCGTGTGAAGTCTAGAATGGATATGGTTGCCTAGTTTCATTGATTATTGCAATTATGTGCTATGATGTTGTTAATCTATAATGTTTGCTAGTTTTCATGCACTTAAAAGAGTATTGAGGTGTGGATACATGAATTGCTATTTTGTGGGGCTGCAAAGTTGAGTTTTCTATTGCTTGAGGACAAGAAAAGGTTCAAGTGTGAGGGAATTTGATAGAGCATGTTTAGTATTCCAATATAGGTTACATTTAGCATAGTTTAGTTGTGAATAGTACATATTTTAGTTACAATTACATGTTTACCGGTGATGTTGAAAGAGTCGGAATCTATGCAATTTTATGGTTAATTTCAGGTAAATATGGATCTGACGAGGAATTAGGAGACTCTTGGATGAAGGAAGATTCAAATTGAGGAAGAAAAGTGAAGAGCACGGGAGCTGAGTTGAATTTCGAGAGCCTAAGTGAATAACAAGTCAGCAAAAGTTGTCGCTAGACATCCTGAACTTGTTTCGCCATTTCTGGAGGCCTCGGTGGTCCGATTGACTATTATAACCATGCACTGGAAAGCTCTCTTCGAGATCTACAACTTTCGGGTTGACATCGAGACCAAGTTCGAAACGGAAAAATCGATGTGAACAGTAAAGGCCGCCCCGCGGCCCGAACCTCTGACGAGCGATTTCGCTGATCGCCGGCCGCCCCGCGGTCTGGGTTGGCTGCCCCGCGGCCTTTGCAGAAACGCCGATTCAGAAGTGGAATTTTATTAGGGTTTTAGTTTATTTTATTAGCCGACTCTTGGAGGCTTTTATAAGACTTTTCTAGTTTATTCTTTCATTCACCATATGCACATTATTCCATTGTTGAGAGCGTCGTTGAGCATGAGCAACTAAACTCTCGAGGTTTCGGCTACGATTTGGATCTTTGATTGTTGAATTGTGAGTTTCTTAATCTAGTTCGTATTCCTATTGCAATGTTTTGACTTCTTTGTGCTTATTTGCTTGAATGTGTTTTATTCTCTCTGGCCTGGCCGACTAGTTAGAGTAGATTCATTCAATTGCTAGGGTTTTGTAGATTCCTCGTAGCGAACCTTAACCCAAGTGGCAATCATATCCCTTTAGGACTCGTAGGACTAATTGGATGTGTAGGAAGTTGAATACATGTTGAATATCGACTCGTAGCTTGATATTATGTGTACCTAGGGGTGTGCATAACCGGGTACCCGACACGAACCAGTTCATTGTGTCGGGTACCCGAAACCGTTTAGCTCAAATTCAGCGAACCGTATCCGAACCGTTTAAACTCGGGTACTCGACACGGTTAGGGTATTCGGTTCCGTGTCGGATACCCGTGTTATCCGACATGAACCGTTAGGTTTTCTTTTTTTCCCGTCTGTTCCGGTGGCGTTGTCATTGTGGTGGCTGGCTGCAGCAACAGGTGCCGGTGGGAGGAGGAAGGCTTCGTAAATCAGGCTCGCTAATGGCAAACGAGGTGTTCATCGACTTCACCCTCCGTTGCCGTTGGTCAGGGAACGAGGTGGGACATCGCCGGCGTGAGAAAGGAGGCGGCGGCGGTCATCGAGGTGTGGGGAAGTGAGATGTGTGAGAGAGAGAGAGAGAGAGAGGCGGAGGGAGGTAGCAGCGCTGGCTGGGTTCGGCTCCGATAGGCATAGGTACGGTGAGGAGCGAGGAGCCGGCCTTGACAACTTCCACCGATCTTCCCCTTTGAATCGACAAGGTGAACGGAGGTTCGAGCGGGAGACGGCTTCGGCGGGCGGGGCTTTAAATCTGAGGCCTGAGCGAGGAGGATGGAAGGCGGATTGAGCGTGAAGAAGAAGATGGCAAGATGCAGAGCTTAGGAGGCGGCTGAGAATGAGAGATTGAGCCTTTAATCTAGGGTTTGTTTACCAATTTGGAATTTGAATATTAAAAAAAATAAAAAAAATAAAGTGGAGGAAAAAAAAAGGCGTGTTGGGTGGGGAATCGAACCCTAGGTTTGTGGAAATATCACACACGCCCCTTCCCACAAAACACCATCTGAGCTATCAAAGCTTTGTAATACTAATAGGAGTTTATATATACTAGTACTTTATTTTCATACCTATAAATAAAAAAAAGAATATTTTAAACGGTTCATGCCGGGTACCCGATAAGGGGATTTGCCCGACCCGAACACGAACCGTTTACATCCGTGTTTTCTCGGTTCGTGTCATTATCGTGTCGTGTTTTTTCGGTTTCGGGTTTTTTCGTGTCGTGTTGTCGTGTTTTCGTGTCGTGTTTTCGGTTTTGGGTTTTTCTGCACACCCCTATGTGTACCTTGATTAATTCATAATCTTAATGCTATCTCTAGGTTGAATCTTAACCATGTTAGGGTTATTTAGAGATAAGGGTTGCTAGGACTAGTAATTTACCTAAAATCGAAGTGATAAATTGTAGGTGAACCTATTTCGCTCCACTGCATTCTATAGTCTATTTACTTTATTTGCTTACTTCCGCTTTGATAAAAGGCGGACCTTTTACACACCAAAACCCCCCCATATTCTCTATTAGCGATTAGACTTGCACTTGAATTGAGTAGATTTCCCTGTGGATCGACCTCTTGCTTACACACTATACTAGTTGTGAGTTTGAGTATTCTTTGGCAAGAACAACGACAAGTTTTTCTCTTGTCAATCAACTAAAGAAATGTGAAGTGAACCTACGGTTGTTTGCCAGGTAAGAAAGAAACGTGGTTTTAAACCACGTTTGTCCTTTTTTTTGCATAATTAAAAAATAAAAAATATATTTGTGCAACACGTGGCCTGATGCCGCGTTTTATCTTTGATTTTTTTTTAAATAAGAAGTGTCCCTCTAGTCTTCTCCTCCTTCAAGCTACAATGACCTGTTTCGAAAATTTCGATTGTGCTCTATCACCACTCCGGTGATACCAAGGCCAACCATCACCACCAATGCACTCTACCATCACCCAGAATATAACCTTTGAGGACCCGACAAAGCAGCTCTCCAAGAAGTCACTCGAAATGTCGCCGGGAAATTCTACAGAAACTTGATCAAGAACTTATCTTTGGAGCTCTGCCTTTGTCACCACAGTGCTCGAACGCCGTGGATTTCTATTCCAACATGCACCATGCACCACTATCTGTAGTTCCCGAATCTCCCCATGATCAGAAGAGCTTCAAGACACTCACATCATAGACCCGAATTCGGCCAGTGAGCATATTTTCTTCCATTAAAAAAATTGTTCACCAGCTATTTCGGGACTATGGTGTGAGCGCCTTGAAGCTCTTCTGATCATGGGGAGAGTTGGGAACGACAGAGGGTGTTGCAAGGTGCATGTTGAAATAGAAATCCACGGCGGCGGATCACTGTGGTGATGAAGGCAGAGCCCAAAAGACAGGTAGTTGATCACATTTCTGCAGAATTTTCTGGTGACTTTTCGAGCGACTTCCGGGGGAGCTGCTATGTTGGGGCCTCCAAGGTGATATTCTGGGTAATGGTAGTGTGCATTGTCTGTGGTCGTTGGCCTTGGTATCACCGGAGTGGTGATCGAGCACAATCGAAAGTTTCGAAACCGGACATTGGAGCTTGGAGGAGGATAACACTAGGAGGACGCTTCTGTTTTTTTTATATATAAAAAAAAATCAAAGTTGAAATGCGGCCTCAGGTCGCGTTTTACGTATATAATTTTTTTTTTTTAAATTTTAATTATGAAAATAAAAAAAGAGAGGAGAAATGCGTTTCTCTCTTACCTAGCAAACAATCGCGGTTTTACATCGCGTTTCTTTCGTTGATATTTTTTCCACTTTCAAATTCGGGATTTCGAGAATAAACGCGACCCCAAGCTGCATTTTTCTGATTTATTTGACACCAATGAATATTTTTTTTAAATAGTTTGAAAGTGTGAATATTTCGGTAAGTATTTATTTTTTGGTGAATATTTTAAAAAAAAATTCTCTCTTAAATATATTAGAGAAATTTTGGTAAAATATCACCTTTTGCTAATTTGATGAGTTGTTTAGCACCTCTTAAAATTTAATTAGCCTTCCTAGCATTCATTGAAAAGTAATTGGCCCCTTAGCTCTTTCCTCTCATTCTCCCCCTCGGATCTTGAGAGACGCCCATGGAGATTTCTCATTCAAGTGGGATTAACCTTGTAAGTTGCACCGCCGGAGAGGCAACTCCATCGGTGGACGAGAAACGCCTACTCGGAGGAGACCCTGGCGTTGGCGCGGCTGTCGGAGACGGTCGATTGAACCACTCGGAACTGGAGGTCTTCGGTACAATTCTCTCTCCTCGTATTCACCCTCAATCCAGAAATTCGATCGATTTCTCATTCAATTCCCCAAATTGAAGTTTCCTAATTTTAAAATTCTTGGAGGACTCGTGTACAATTCGCCGTAAAACCCTAACAAGCTTGGCTTCGTCGTCGATCGATCTCTTCGATTTCGTTGTTCTTCCCCAATTCGATGCCATCATGGCCAAATTTTAGGCTGGAGAGCATCACGACCCATCGAATCTGACAGTTTCTTACTCCAAATCCATCAACAACAATGGCTCCCACAAGATGTCATCCCTCTCGTTGTTCCACAATCGACGATTCCTTCCCTGCTCCTTCCCTTCGGCCAGATTTCTCGCGCACCCCTCTCGTTGTCCCTCCTCGTCGGCCTCCCCTTCTCCTGGTTCGGCTCCGGCCTCGCCTCATCCGAACCCGAGCCATGGTTTCACCTCTCCCTGGTTCATCGCCGTCTAGGGCGTTTCCTTCCTCTGCGATTAGTCTGCACCTGGTTCCACAGTCGAAGATTCCTTCTCCTGGTTCCACAATCGACGATTCCTTCCTCTGCGATTCCTTGTAAGTATTCACCTCTGATTCATACACCATCGTTTGATTTGCTTGCTTCTTTCGATCGTGATTTTAAGTGTGTTCTTCAGGTTAGCGGTTGTTTTGTTCAATACTGCGTTTGAATTTCAATTTGATTAAGTGATTACAGTCAATTTGTCGATTTGTTTTGTTCTGTCCGGTGTTTCTGTTTTCTATTTCTTTGGATGTGGAAACTTAATTAGCTTCATGGTGTTTAAATGATAGCGGATCTTCATCGATTATTAGTTTCTGATACGAATCTCTATTGTAATTAGTAATTGTGAGCTTTTGCTTGTTTTGGTTTATTCTCTCGTGTGAAGCTATGAGGATGACATCTTGATTGAGATAGCCAGGTATTTTGATGCCAAGTCCTTAGTTACGCTAGTCACGACCTGTAAATGGTTCTACAGTGTTGCAATGGAAGACAGTGGTTGGAATCGATGAACTGGTTTCTGATAGCATTTGATTAATTTGATTTAGTTAAGGACTGTTATTGCAGTATCCTGATTTTGTTTCCCTGTTTGCATTTCTGGGAGATCTGCAGGTTCCCGATCCTAGAAAGGTGACCTTCAAGTGGAGCAAGCTCTACGCTAAAGTTGTTTGTACTGCCTATAAAGTTGTAAATTTGTATCAGTTACTGTCATACTACTATAGATTTGTGATATTTGTGGAAGCTTAGAGTGCTTTGTTTTCTTGATAATTTGTTTTCAGATGAAAGCCATTAGTATCTCTTCAGACAGAAAGACAAACATATTTGTGGTGTATGGAATTCCTAGTAGGCACAATTCTATGTGTTTCGATTTAGTGGAATTAATAAGATCCTTTATTATGTTGTTTGTGTGATGACATGATAAATGAAGCTTTCAAACATAAATTAATGAAGGCTTATTTACTTTGTACTTTGTAATTTATTATGACTGCACATGTCTAATTAGTTAGTTTACAAAAACAGAGTTTACAAGTGTTGTTGAGAACAATGAGTAGTTAGTTTACATAACAAAGCTCGTAAAAAAATTGTCGCCACATGTGTCATCAACCACTAATAAGCGTGATGACACTAATCTCGTAAAGAAAATATATAAAAAAAATGTTGCTAACGTGGGAAAAATGGCATCAAAACATTACTTTGAAAAAGTTGCATCACATTAAAGAAAACAAATGTCATCAAAACACTACCTTGAAAAAATATGGCATCACGGTGAAAATATCATCAAAAATTTGACATAAAAAAAGTGTAATCAGTAGTCAACAGTAAAAAAAATGACATCAATTGTCAACGTGACATCACAGTAAACAAAAATGTCATCAAGGTTTGTAAAAAATGGCATTAAAAAAGTGTCATCAATCCATTTTATTAGAAAAGTAGCATCAAAGCGAAAATAAAATGTAATAAAAAAAATGGCATCAAAGCGGCAAAAAATGGCATCATGTAAAAAATAGCATCAAAAAAAGTGGCATCACTGGTTAAAAAATAAATCTGAAAGAGCCGGTCAATGTTGACCGGTCAACGGTCAAATTAATAATCAATTTGGGAAGGGTGTTGTTAGTTAATTAATTTTGTTTGGGTCCTAGTTAGCTAATTAGATATTAATAATGTGCTAGTTGCCAAAATAACCCAATATATTAAAACAATAATAAGTGATGGACAAATAATATACAAATTTCAAAATCACTTGTGATTATACCCAAATAAACAACTCAAGAGTGAAAATGGGCGATTTATAGATGAAAATAGATATACGCGTTCCCTATATACACCGCAAATGACACGTCGAATTGGACGTTGCAGCAACGTTGGATTAGACGTTGCCAAAACGTCCAATTTGACGTTTCATTTGTTGGGGAAATTGCCCAAGTGAAGGGGATCCGACGTTGTAACAACGTTGGGTCAGACGTTATTGCAACGTCGGATCGGACGTTGCACCCTGGATCCCAACGGGCTCCGTCGGGCTTAGCAACGTTTATTTGGACGTTGCTACAACATTAAATTTAACATTGCTGCTACCTCCAAATCCCAGAGGCAAACTAGGGACGGGCTTAGAAACGTTTATTTGGACGTTGTAACAACGTCGGATTCGGCGTTGTCACAACGTCAGATTTGACGTTGTGACTACTTCCAGGCAACCAACCACTCCTATAAAAGGGAATGAGGACGTTGAATAACTCAACACAATAATTCCACATTCTCATTCCTTCCACATTTTCAATCCTTCCATGGAGCCGGTTACATCTGGAGTAGTAGGCTCCACGAGCAGAATTGATTATGCAATCGAAAGGGTTCGGTACCCAATGCCCCCGGAGGAGTCCAAATGTACTTGCAGCAGTCCTGAATACAGAGGCATGCATCCATGCACGCTGTTTCAGGTCGTTTGTGAAAAAGAGAATCACATTTCTGCACCCTTGTGGCTCGGGTGTCTGGAGTGCAATGATTTTCATCCGGGCATTCATGGAGCCTATGAGTGGAAGGTTGGAGATCTTCTGCTTTAACATATCCGGTCATTCTTTTCCGATGTAAACAGATGTGACCACGTTGACGTGGCTCAAACGGCAGGGATACTTGTGAGGGGAGCAAATAAAGAGGTTGGAACCTTTCCATTCAACGAGTTAAAGATTAAAATAATTCTGAAAACGAACTAAGAATAGCATGGTCGATATGAAGAAAAAATTATGTTGTTATCGATGTTGTATTTGTTAGTTGTGGTAATGCCTTGAAGTATGTAATTTGTTAGTTTTAGTAATGCCTCGATGTATGTAATTTGTTAGTTTTCGTAATGCCTCGATGTGAAATCTGATCGTTATCTATGAAGTGAAGCGTTTGCATGTGATTGTTTGTTGTTGTGATCGGGTAGAAACCATCGAAAATAATAACGCAAACAATACAAAATACACAAATATAGCATACCGACAAAATACGAAATGTATGTCATAAACAAATTGACTATAATGTATCTACTGCAGAGATCGAATGTAGCCCATGAAATGCTCATACATCTGGTCTAGCTGGGGATGCTCGACCAATGCTTGAATGGCATGGGTCATCTCGTCGACCCGGGTCTGGCGAGCAGCAGTCTCAGCATCAACCTCATCCCCATCCCCATCTAGTCCGATGTAGTCGTCTGGGTGGGTAGGCGCAACCGGAGGAGCACCAGGTAGTACCACTGTCGTGGGTAACACATGACCTCGACTCTACGACTGGAACCAAGCGAGGTAGTCAGCTGTGACGCCTCCCTGACAGCTCTCGATCGTCCTTCTGTGACCGGTGACAGGGTAGAATCTCTCATCGTCCTGATCTGCCTAACGGTGGTGCTGCATGTCGAACGTCACGATGTAACGCCTCTACAAGCGAAACGGGCGCTGCATGAAGGACGGAGGGATAATGGCCAATGGTTGCTCCTGCATGCGGCCGAACTGTCGGAGCACCCTGTCTGGCATGTACGGCTCAAAGATGCCACAAAATCTGAGGGTGCCTCGATAGGTGGAGGAGCGAAACTGACCAGCGAAATCCAAGTCTCTGCCGAAAGGCATCCACTCGACCTATGTTCAGAAAATGATATAAGGGAAACAATCTTACTCGACATATGTAGTTAAAATCAAAGAAAGTGATAAACAGGTTACCTGATCGATGGTCATGCACTCAAGTTGTGCTCGAAGCGTCTTCTCTTTCTTGCGACTCGTTCTGTCGTTCCCTCTCTTCTCGGCCTTCGACGGGTCGAACCGTGCCATGTATCGGGGATCATCAGCAAATGCATCCTTGTCCGAGTGAAGAGGACCCGCAAAACAAGGGAAGTACGACCAGATCCATGCCTGAAAATTATAAACCATTAGAGCACTTATTAAATGTAAATCGCAAGCAGAGGAACTGTTTATGTTTTACAACAACTTTTATATCGTTTTCTGCATACATTACATACAATTGGGTTAGATAGTACAGAATCTATTTAGTTTATGTTTATCTGCCAAATTATGGAATCTACACCAGTTTCTGTTTAAATCGCAGAATTTGAGGCATTTTACAGCAATTCTAAGGAAGGTCAGAAAAGCTCGGAAAACCACTACAGAAGTCCAAGGTCAAAGAAGCAGCGGAACCATTTGAATCAAGTTGAGAGCCCAGGCTACTCGATCTCGAGTAAGCCTTACTCGATCTAGACGAACATGTCCGAGCACAGGCCTTGTCGACTAGGAGCAGTTTCGAGAGCCAGATCAATCCAGCTCTGGAGCCCTACTCGATCTCGAGGACGACCTAGTCGAGATCGACGACACCTCAGCGCCACGCCCGGAGTCGACAAGAAGAGAAGCTGATCGAGAAGCCGAGGACGAAGACGCCAAGCATGACCCTTGTCGATGTCGATGAGACCTTGTCGAGATCGACGAGCCACCATGCCCTAGTCCGAGCCCATGCCGAGGAGGAGTCCTCGACATCACCAGAGAACCATCTTCGAGTACAACTCTACTCGATCTCGAGGAACCCTAGTCGAGGTCGACGACGCCCAGGAGCCCAGATCCGAGCTTGTCGAGCAGAGTCACCCGAGCAGACCAGTCGACGACGGAGCCTCGTCGATGTCGACAAGCCCTTGTCGATGTCGAGTAGACCAAGTCCTGGAAACGCGTCGTCGTGAGCAGTCCGAGTAGAGTTGGGAATCCTTGGGGCCGAAGAAATCCGAAATTGCCGAGATATATCATCATCTATCCATGGAAGGAAGATTTATCAACATGAAGAGATATTCCCTAGTTTAGATTTATCTTTTCCATTTTAGATTTAATTCCTTTATCGCTTTTATTTATCATTAAAGTTTTAGATATAATTTTAGATAGAGATAGAAGATTCTATCCTTGATTAGCAAGGGTTAGAAGGCTATAAATAAAGCCCTAGGGGCTGGTTTTTCATTCAATTCAATTTCAGAGAGAAGTAAGGAGGAGTAGGGAGAGAGAAGTAGTTCCACAGAGAAGTTTTAGGAGTTCTAAGGTTTTTAGGGTTTTGGCATTCTGCGAAAGTTGATTGCCGGGATTGTAAAGGCTTTGAATATAGTTTAATGCAAGTTTATTTTTATACATCAATGTCTACGATTGCGATGAGGCGTGAGTAGTCCACCCACTTCTGGGGCTGGGGTGAGCCCGACGGTGGCCATGTGAGATGATGCAGTAAAGGTCAGATCTTTTTATGCAATTCATCTTCTATCCCTATGAGCATGATTCTTTTGCGAGAGTTGAAGGTGATCCTTGTTTGTATTATTGAAGCGAAAGTGATCTTAATGCAACTTGGGTTAATTATGTGAAAAGGGTTAGTAACAATTAGGGTTTATGCGAAAGCCTCTATATGCCTATTTGTTAGTAACGAAAGTTATTTTGATGGAAAGCATGATCTTTTATGCCTTTATGTGTTCCTTTGCATGGTTATCGTTGTGGTGTTGATACCCTGGCCTTGGAAGTCTTTTATTATATTGATTTATTTCTGTCGAAAATCTGAGTTTTGGTTCGAAATTTGCAATTTAAAGTTTCTGTCTTTCTTGTCGATAAAGAGGAGAGTCTCGTCGATATCGAGTAGGATCTTAGTCGATATCGAGAACGGTTTTGGATCCTGAAGTTTCTGTCTTTTACTGTTGCTTGTCGATCTCGAGTGCAGCTTGTCGAGATCGAGTAAAGTTGTTGTCTTGCTTTCATTCCTTGTCTTCGTTTGTTATTTCTGTTATTTCTTTCTTTGTTCCTTTTATTTCTGTCTTTTCTGCTGCTTTTCTGTGAGAATCTGTTGCTACCTAAGAACTGCTGATGTGCTTCCTCGTGGATTCGATCCTGACAACCTTCTACTACAACGGGAGGAAGTCTTGTATTTATTTGCTGAGACAGGGAAGTCAGTCTGATCTTTATTCTATATTTATTTCATACTTGACCATCCTCCTGCAACAACAGGAACGTATTTACAGTATTAAAGAAATGTGTTACCTGCAACAGTGCAGCACACCCACGTAGGCCTCTGGCATCGCCTCTCGTGGCCTCCCCTAATCCCCGGTAAAGGAAGGAAAACACTCATGCTCCCCAAGCTAGTCTCCCGGTGTGCGGCAAATCCCAAACTAGCCCGAACAACGAGAAGTGTACGCGGCTCTGGGACTTGTCGATGAAAAGTGTTGCACCCAGCAGCGTAGCCAAGAAAGAAACGGTGAGGTCAAGCTGCCACTCTACGCTCTCTGGCACTACGCCATCTGGGGTACGGTTGGGCCACTGATCCCGACGGTAGCCGTGCCTCGCCTCCCACCAACCCGTCATCAACGGGATGGCAAAACCGTAAGCCGCCCTATGCTTCTTCAGCAGGGCCGGGGTCTAACCAAATAAATCCTGCAGTAGAGGCTCCAGCTGTAGTGGAAGATAGTTAGGGAGAGGGTCGCAAGGCAGTCCCTCGATCAGCAGCCCCATCAGACAGGCGACGTCGTGGCGGGTGATGGTCATCTCGCCCCATGGAAAGTGGAAAGAGTTCGTCTCCGGCTGCCAGTGCTCAATGAACACAGTCAACAACTGGCCATCCACTCCGTCCCAGTTCAAATCAAGCAGCCCCATTAGACCAGACTGAGCTGCCGCCTGCACCCTTGTCCCAGGACCCTCGTACATGTAGTACCTGAACGGACGGAGGTGTGAAGCCCGATGATGAATCTTCAGCAATTTATGCCAATAGGTCGGGTCCGTCCATAGCCGCTGATACCTATGGTTCCTAAACGAGACCAAAAGATCTCTTGGAGGCAAGTCACCATCTGGGTGCTCATCATCCCGCTCCTCCTCCTCGCCCCCCTCCTCCTGCTCGCCCCCCTCCTCCTCCTCCTGAGCCTCCACCCCATCCCCGGGCGCCGCATCATGTGGCACCTGGGGCGGCCCCTCACCATCCACCTGAGGGGCCTCCTCGTCCTCACTAGCCACCTGATGGTCCTCCTCATCCTCCTCGTCACTCTCGTCATCGAGGTCCTCCTGCTCGAACTGAAGATCCTCCGCTATATCCGCCTGCTCCTCCTGTGTGTCATCCGCCCCCACAGCAGGTGTGAGCCAGTCATTTGCTGTTGCGATGACCGCAGCCCAAGTAGCGTCTCCATGAGCGTGTCCGGAGGTACTGGCAATAGCCCTAGGATCTGACGCCGTCTGCGTTGGCGGTTCTACGTCCAACGGACCATGTGCTGTGGGCACCACAGAGTTACTCAAGTGGAAAAACGTACGGTCAGTGTCGGTATCGTCCTCCGGCCTCAACGGTGTCGGGGCTGTACCAGGCTGAACCGCCGTATCTCTCACGGTCAAAGTCTCCTGCTCCGCAAGTGTAAAGGCTCGGATTTTCAAATCTTAATTTTTAGAAAAATAAATTTAAATTAGATACTCTAAGGAAAACTCGTCCTCAATTTAATCGAACTCGAAACTCTTAAAGTGGATTTCAGGTCAAAATTTAAAATTTATGCAACATAGATTTTTCTTCCCGCTTTCGTATGCCGAGAATTGGAAAATGATGTTCGAATTTCATTATTAATTTCGGAATTGAAAATTTTAGATTTATTTTGAACGAGTCGAGATAAGATCGGAAGAACAGATCTCGATATTTATTTTTGGATATTTTAAAATTGGATTTCTTCTTTAATCCAAATCCAAACACAGCTCATATCTTGTTTCTTTCCCCCAGCAAGCCAAACACCTACTTTGGCTCTTTCTTTTATCCATGTTGACCACCCTTAACTAGAAAAGAAAACAAAGGCCTTGTCTGTTGGTTCCCCAGTTGCATCCAATGCCTTCTCTGTTGCATCCGATCAGCCCTACCTTGCTAATTGGTTCCCCATTCTGATTTCCAAATACACCATCTTTTTCATATTCTTTTAAAACTCTCAGCCCTCACAAATTACAATCTCACTCTTCTTATAATCTCTTCACTCTCCTTTCCCTTTCAAGCAGCTCCACCTCCTTTTGCTTTTCCCTGTTGTCGAGCCTAAACCCCCACAGCCACCGTCGCCGACCACTGCCACCACCACAGCTCCCCCGCCCCTGTTTTGCCGAGACGAGGAGTCCAGCGCCCACTTTGCTCCCCCACTCCTCCTTCCTCGAGACCAGTAGCAACAAAAGCCTCGACGCCTAACGGAGACACCAGCAACCACCAGGAGCAGCCGGAGTGCCGCCGAGCGCCTCCCCTGTGCCCTGTTTTCCGGTTCCGACTGGGTAAGCCTCGAGCCTCCGTTTTCCGATTCGAATCCGCGTAACAGTGAGCCTTTACGGACTTCCCTTTTATCCTAGGCCATTCCGACGCCATTCTGCCTCCGACGAGCTTGAGGAACTCACTCCGAGCAGCGCCGGCGAACCTCGAAACCTCCCTCAGTAATCTCTCTCTTCCGCACCCTTCCTTACTCGCGTTTTGTAATCTTTGCTTGGGTTGGGATCGGAATTGGATGTCGGTCAGGTTGAGCGAGTCTTGGTCGGAGAAGAGCCGCCGCCCGGCCCTGGGATTCCTCCCTTCTCCTCCGTTCTTCTTCCCGTCAGATTTCCGGGGTTCTGTTCTCTCGTAGGGAAGAAGCAGGTCTGGGTTTCTATTCTTTCTTCAGGTTTGGGTTGTGGGCCTAATTCCTTCCGGGTCGGGTTCTCCTCTTTGTTTCTTTTAAATTGGATTCGGGTCTCGGCTTAAATTGTTCTTTTCTTTCAGGCTGGACTTCAGAGTGAACCGGGTTGAGTTTTGAGCTGGGCTTGGATCCGGGTACATCTCACTCGGATTTTGGGCTTCTGGGATTGGGTTATTGTTGTTGTTTTGTGTTATTATTACATATTTCTTATAATATATGTTATGTGTAATGTGATGTTGGTTTATAGCTATAAAGTGTTAATTATTATATTTTTATTATTTTATTATTCCGTTGAGAAATATATTTTCTGGGATTTTACATATAATTTTATTATTGCTTTAAAGCGATATTATTTGGAAATATGTATTTTATGATGTTTAATATGCGAGTTAGGAATTTTAAAGTGACATTTGGCTTGGATTTATAATTATGATTTGTAAAGTGGATTTAATTTTGGTATGTTATTTTAGTGAGTACCGTTTGGTAGATTATTGAACAAGAGATTTTCAAGTTTTAAGAAATGTCTTTAAGGATTTGTTGTTTAAACCAAAATGTCGGAATTAATTCTATCATATGATTTTGAGGTATTGGTTTTAAGGTCTAAATGTTTAATGCTGAGATTCTTTGTCCTGGTTTGATGATGTTGATTTTGAGAAGAGAGTTTGGAAATATGGTTGGTACGATTTTATCAATGAGTTTAATTTGAAAAATAATTCGTTTATATGATTTGTTTTTGAACATGTTATTTTGTAACAATTTCTTCTAATACATGTTATTTTGTAACAATGTTTTCTAATACATATTATTTTTTAACAATTTTTTTTCTATAATTTCGCTTTAGACATTAAAGTAGTTATTTTGTAACAATTTGTCTTAAATATATTGTGCATTCAAATTAAATAATGTTAACTTATCCGATTCATATGATAAACTTATTCGTTATAAAATTCAACAATTAAACAACAAAATAAAATGAAAAATAAATTAAATAAAGTCAAACTAACCGATGGTGTACTCGTCAGGGGAGATACCTCCTGCGTCCGCCTCTTCCGGCCAGCACCGACTCTCCCACCACCGCCATCACCGGCGGTCCTCCCGGCGCCACCACCACCACGGCCACCACCACCAGCAGCCCCGATGCGAGATCCACCCACCCCTCGGCCACCAACAGCCCCTGAGCCGCCATCGCCGCCGCGCCCCTCACCTCGGCCACGGCCTCCTGGCCCTATGCCCCCTCGGCCACCAGCAGCCCCTGAGCCGCCATCGCCGCCGCGCCCCTCACCTTGGCCACGGCCTCCTGGCCCTCTGCCCCCATCACCACCGCCTAATTCAAGATGACCTCGCCCAGCACCTCCTCGGCCGCCTCCACCCACGAACACCATCTCCTCTCCCGCACCTCGCCCAGATCCGCCCTCGCCGGCGAATCCTTGCCCTCGTCCCCGGGAACTCACCATCGATCTCGCCTGGATCGGTCGCTCGCTCGCACCCTCGGCTGCTCTCTCGGAGGAATCGCTCTCTCTCCCGAATCGCTCGCGTGTGGAGGAAGAAGAAGCACAACGTCGGTTTCGATGTTGTGCTTTATATAATAAGCACAACAACGTCGGATTCGACGTTGTGCACAGCTGGACCCCTTCAACTTACAACGTCGGATTTGACGTTGTGCACAACTGGACCCCTTCAACCTCGAAACCGACGTTGAACCCCTTCAACTTACAACGTCTATTTTAACGTTGTATTTCAAATTACAACGTCAATTTAGACGTTGTAGTTATCTTATTTTTTTTGTGAATTGAACTTGGCATATTTAATAAATAAATAAAATACATTATTTGGACATTTTAGATTATTGAAATTAACTTGGCATATTTAATAAATAAATAAAATACATTATTTGCACAGTTTAGTTCGTTGAAATTGAACATTTCTTCCATATTTAATAAATAAATAAAATAAATCCCATCGTATTAATGTAGGTACAGTAACATAAAATACATAAATAAAACGATAATACATAATTAATTATGAAAATTAGAATACATATTGTACATACGCCGGTCTCCGGGCATCTCTATCTCCAAAAAACCCTTCCGGCATAGTCAAATATGAAAACGATAATACATATATTACATACCCCGAACTCCGGTCATCCCCCCCCCCCCTTGAAAATACATATATTACATACATTACATACAATAAGTCTACAACTACGTGGTGCTAACGGTACTAGGTGTACAACTACCAACGGACTCATTTAGACTGATAGAGATGTCGATTTGTACGTCGATGAACGCGTACGATCGCAACCTATCGTTTCCCGGACCCACCACCCTCTCAATTACATACGCTGTAACTTCACGGATACAATCCCGACATACATCGGCGTAGAACATGTCCAACATTTTCGTAATGACTTTGCCCATGTCGGATAGCTAGGCCTC
The DNA here is from genome assembly GCA_037127255.1 of Persicaria tinctoria. Classification (NCBI taxonomy): domain Eukaryota; kingdom Viridiplantae; phylum Streptophyta; class Magnoliopsida; order Caryophyllales; family Polygonaceae; genus Persicaria; species Persicaria tinctoria. The sequence goes on along the minus strand of JBANSL010000011.1, from coordinate 22,825,110 downwards.
TCGATCGTTTCTATAAATCTCCGCGTCGTTGTGGCATCCGAACTCCCCTGCAACCGATCTCCTTGATCCACTCTAACATGAGATGCGGAAAAGGCAGCATGGGAATGCCCCCTTGTACATCCGGTGTTGGCAGTTGCAGTCGCTGGCATCGGGTGGATAACGGTATTTCGTCCCTCTAATCTGATAGCTGATCCCCTCGGATGTTTCTGCGTCTTTTGTGAAGTAAGTGGGAAGTCTATGATTGGGGGCCGACATTAGGTAGTAATAGTGTGGAAGGTTTTGCAACGTTGGAAGAAACGTTGCATCGGGGAACCCTAGGGGTGGGGTTTAGCAACGTTGAATTTAACCTTGTATAGGGTTATAAACGTTCGATTAAATGTTGTATGGGGTTAGCAACGTTTGATTTAACGTTGCATAGGGCTGCCCTATTCCAACCCTACGCGTAGGGTATATGCTAGGGTTGGAAGGGTTGATAGCAACGCTGGTTTAAATGTTGCTAGGGTATAGCAACGTTGTTTCCGATGTTGCAGGTTGACCTTATTATTTTGTCGATGTCGAGTTAATTAAACCGATATCCAGTGATTTTGAAAGTGAATATGAACATATAGAATTAATATTTCGATTTTCTTAGTAGGTTCCATTCAACGGAAAATGAAAATGATTTATATGTTAATGTTTCGATCTTCTTAGTAGGTTCCATTCAAGCGAATATGAAAATGATTGATAGGTTAATGTTTCGATCTTCTTAGTATTCTATTCAAGCGAATATGAAAATGATTCAAATGTTAATGTTTCGGTCTTCTTAGTAGGTTCAATTCAAGCGATTATGAAAACGATTCATATGTTAATATTTCGAATTTTAATATCAATTCAAGGAGAGTACATAGAGTTCACATCGAATGCGCATTACCAAATATATAACTTATATAATAAATATAAAGTTTCAGCGCTAATCGAACGTTGAATACACAAAATCAATTGGATCAGTTGCTCCCAACAGACTCAGCAGGTCCCGCTGGTTGAATCTCAATCAGCGCTTGCTGGAACGCGTAAGTCTCCTTAGTTTGTTGGGTGGGCCGCGCTACTAAGTCACCCACGTACTCGACAATGCAGTGCATACGCGCCCGACTCACTTCGCAGTAAAGACTTTTGATGTTATCCTTTGTATGGGCCAACACGCGAGTATAGTACGACTCGGGGTCTCGGTCGGACTCCATACAATGGAAATACACCTCCCTTGACATCTCAGACCAGCGATGACACTGCATAGAAAATAAACAGCATGGAAATAAAATGCGATATTTCCTGTGCTTAGAGTTGCAAATGTGACGTTCAGCCGGCACACTGTGCCTCGTCACTCTAATAGTGTAACGGGTGCCATCCGAGAACTCAACTGTCTTCACGAAACTGTACGGAGTTGAAGGCATGGTAGAGGGCTTTTTGGGTGTTGGTTGTTTGGTGTGATAAAGCGGAGGGGGGACCAATGGGGCCTTATATGGTGGCCTGAATTACAACATCTGTTCAGACGTTGTAATTGGAAATGTTCCCTAATTACAACGTCCATTCCGACGTTGTAATTGGGAGATGTTCCCAATTACAACGTACATTCAGACGTTGTAAATGGGGAATGCTCCTAATTACCACGTCTGAATGGACGTTGTAATTGGGGAATACTGCTAATTACAACGTCTGATGTGACATTGTTACGACTGACACAGAACGCGTAATTGACGTCATGTATGGTCCCCCTCTTACGCCCTTATATACCTCCACCATCAGACCGAATGAATGCATCCCTTTACCTCACAATTCAAGATAATAGTTAATATTTCATTCGTAGATTTGAAAATGTCATCCTCAGAAAGTGAAGAAGCGATGGAGGTGGTACGAGTCGCCCCCCCCCCCCCCCCCCCCCACGACGAAACAATTTCATCCCATAGGTAAAATCCTATGGTTGTATTATCTATCTCTATGTATTTTTCCATTATTTAACCCGAAGTAAATATATACCCTTTAAGTAATATCAAGTGCATGTACGTTGTTATGCCTTTATCTAGTTTCGAGACTTTACAAGTGCGTTTACCGACACCCGTACTTGGCAATTCCGGAATGAAATGGTCGACCATTTCAAGCAAATCGGCTTGAAGAACAACATGGTCTTAGTAATCAAGCGATCGTGGACGACCGCTTCAAACCGACCGGGTGGCGTTTTGTTAGCGTGCGAGCAATATGGGGTGTTTCGCAGAAGGGGGAATCAGATTCGCAGCACGTAGAGCAAACTAAGCAACTGCCCGTTCTCCTTACTCGGTCATGAGGGGGGCTGAATATGTGGATGATGACCATGCAAAATGGAACGCACAACCATGGGCTCCCTCAATGATTGAAGGGTCATGCTTACGCGGGAAGAATGATGCCAAGGGAGAAGAAAATGTGCATGTGGATGAAATACATAGGAACTCCGCCGAAGGCCATCTCGTACGGGCTACAACAAGCAGATGCGAATAGCGTCGCCTCAGCGCGATCACTGGAGAACACCATCAACAAGCTCGCCGTTGAAGAGAGAGGAAATCAAACGATGACCCAAGATACCCTCCATCGTCTCCGAGAAAGGGGCTACTACTACGAATTCAGGAGGAGCCCAGACGATGACAATGTATTGAATGACCTTTTTCTCGCACACCCGGATGGGATTCGTCTCTTGAACAAATACCCTTACGTCGTCGTCATGGATAGTACGTACAAGACAAACGTGTAAGTACTATATCCTATGTCTTCGTACATTTCTTCCATAAATAGTGATATGCTAATGTGCGTACGTTGTGGCACCGCGTCCACAGGTACAACGTCGCGCTGTGCGAGATAGTCGTCTTAACGCCAACAAGAAATAACTTTTGCGTCGCATATGCGTTTATGGCTCGAGAGGACACGGACACGTACACTTGGGTGCTCAACAACCTACGTGTTATTTTTCAGGGTAAGGTGCCCGATTCGATCATGACAGATCGAGAGCTGGGCCTTATGGTTGCACTTAGGGCCGTCTTCCCCGAGGTACAACATCTACTGTGCTGGTTCCATGTAACTCGCAACTATGAAGACACCGCTTTGAAGATTACAAAAAATCTGGAAATTTCAACTCTATTCAAGAATCAGGTGTGGGTTTTATTCTCGTCTTCAACGAAGGAGTCGTTCGAGAGGCGGCGTAGATATCTTCACGCCCAATGGCATCCCTTTCCCGGGGTCATGGGGTATCTGGAAACAGTGTGGCTCATCCACCGGACGAGCCTTGTCAGATGTTACACCGACAACGTCATGCACTTTGGAACGAGGACAACCAATAGGTACGCATATCGTTTTCGTCGTTACCCTTGTTACTCCTTTACTACATTTCGACAGTCGTTCACCTCAATCACATGATGCATCGTGTATGGTTGAAGGCCAACATAAAGTGTTGAAGGAAGCATTACACTCATCCACTGGTGATTTATGTGTCGTGGTGGATGCCATTCATCGGGTGAATGAATGTCATGTGCACGAGATCCATAATGCGTTGAAGATAGATCGTTTCAAGTGGCCAACTAACGCACACGAAGTCCCCTTATTCGATCAGATTAAGCACGTGGTTTCAAAGAAGTGTTTCGAACTTCTCTACGGTCATTGGAGGAAAGTTGTCGACAAAACAGTAGCTTCAGAGTGCGTCGACCGTCATTGGAGAATATGCCATGGGATACCTTGTGTGAACGACGTTCAACGTTTTATTGATGAAGGAGTTCAAATAACACCTGACGACATCCACCCATTTTGGATGGATCTGACGTGGGATGAATCAGACAATGCGATCTTACCCTATGCTAGGTCGGCTTCGTACACTGCATCTAATGAAGTTTGTGACCCTGATTTGCACCCACCGGAGCGGGCTAGCATATGGTCAAAGGGCAGACCTAGAGGGAGGAGGAACTCGTGCAGACCGAATCCCTTGCGATCTGAGCAAAATCGGGCGAATTTTGAAAGGAAGGAAGCCAGATCAGGTCGCCACGGTAGGGACCGACAGTCCGGATATCCGTCTGACGCACAGTATTGGGGATTTAGCTGGGGAGAGAACTATGTGGACCCTTTCATGTTCAGGCACATTGTACTATACTTTTTGCCCTTTTTGCAGATATGGTTACATCCCACTTAACATTATACTATACTTTTTGCCCTTTTTGCAGATATGGTTACATCCCAACGCCCCTTTACCTCATCCAACGCATGAATGAATGACATACCATCACTCGAGCGTAAACGGATGGGATACTCCCTTCCAAGACCAATTTGATTGATTTAGAGCATTGCGGATTCAGGAAGGTCGCCCTCTACACCATGTTTAGGAGTCATGAAAGTTGGAATTATCCGTGTCGTATTTGTTTGTTTTCTTGTCTATGAAGTTCATAGTTGAAAGTTGAATGTTTGTTGTTATGAAGACGTAGAAACAATATAAAAAAGCAATCATTCAACCAAAACAAACATCAGTTGGCTCCATATCTAAAATTACAAACGGGTTTTAATGTTACATTTCAACAAGGGTTGTTGTATTAAACGGAACAACTACCGACCGACTCTTCAGGAATGTTTGGGTATATACTAATCTGCACCTGCTGGAACGCATATGTCGTCATCAGATCTTGGGCAGGGCGCACTACTGTATCAACTGCATACTTTGCTACTCTGCGACAGCGCAACGGAGACATATCGTCGTACAAAACGACCAGGATATCCGTTATCTGCTCAATCAACCGTGTATAGTACGATGCGGGGTCGTCGTCACACTCCTGACACCCGAACTGCAACTGTGTTGACGTCTCCAGGATACGGTAAACCTGCACAGAAAGTAGATTGTATCGAAAATAATGTGTATAGTTCATATGCTTGCAGTTGCAAGCATCCTCCTTGGGCTTGATGCCATTACGTGTGTTTCGTGTATGCCAATAACGCAAAATGTTGATGTATTTATAGATGGCCTAATTAGCAACATCCAATTAAACGTTGTTATGGGAGTTCACATAACACAACGTTTAATATGACGTTGTAACAACGTCCAATTAAACGTTGCTGCAATGTTTAATGTAACGTTTTTAACAACGTCATATTTGGCGTTGTAGTAAGGAAGCCTCATAAAAAACGAGAAAGGATTTCCCACTATAAATTACGCCAAGCAAGGGTCGAAATTACAACATCTCGTTTGACGGAAGAAGAGATGGCGGCCGGTAACACACCAAGACCTTTCTTCTCGGTCACATGGAGCGGCCCTAGGGATTTTTTCTGGTGGGTAGAAGACGTCTCGCTGACACAAATACTGGTAAGCCCCATTCGGTCTCACATCCGATTTACAACGGTCCCAACTCACTAAGTAGATCTTGACATCTGCAGCCTCTGCCTTCCAACTTCGAGGAAGAATACGGGATGGGGGGCGTCGAAAGAATAACGCTGACTAATGGGCCAGGGAGGAGAGGTACCAGCATCCGGGTAGAGCGCAACATCTCCGGGGCACTCTGGCTCGCACAAGGATGGAATACGTTCGCGAGATCGCGTGGCGTGCGGGTAGGTGCGGGTTTGATGTTTAGCTACTTAGGCAATGCTCCCTTTCGGGTCGTCGTAGTGCCGTCAGAGAATGTTTCACCATCAAAGGAAGAGAAAAACTTCTTAACTAAGTTATTTTTGATGTAATCTTCTATAATTAATATGAAAAATGAGGCAGTCTAAACGTTTTCATGTAACGTGTTTTTCCCTGAAATAACCACAAATCATATTTGAAAACCCTCCGCGAGGGGCAAAACGCCCCAACAAAATAAAAGGTGCAGACATCGTACTAAGTTTTCGCCAATATCCTACCCAATAAAAACAAAGATAATAGAACTTCAAAGTTGATCCATGTGTTGCTGGTACAAACGTCAGAATTAACGTTGTCTTCATATTGCAACGTTGTATTGAACGTTGCTGTCTGGCCCGACGAGGCCCACTTTAGCAACGTCGGATTAGACTTTGCTAAAGTATCCGACCCGCCCAACTTCCTTCAATTCACAACGTTATGTAGGAAAAATGACAACATCGAAACGAACGTTGCTACAACGTGAAATCCAACATTTCTACAACGTCACATTCGACGTTTCATTAACAGCGCTAATCGTGGATTTGCGGTACTTGTCTTGCAGGTCGAATGCTTTAGCCGCCTCGACAATCACTTGCGCACAAACCCATCAACTCGCATCTAACTAGGGTTGCTCATCAGTTTAAAACTGGGTCGAGCGACGCGTGAATCTAATCTAAAATACAATTGAATATTTAGAAATTACAAATCGAAAACTGAACCTAACAACTTAGTTTTGGTTCAGGTTTCGTATCTAAATGAACTTAATTGATAATTAATTATAAAAAAACATTAAAATGTTTATTTTTTTTAAAAAAAATTATTTATGATATAGAAAATTTCTTTAAAATACACACAATATCTTATAATGGGTTATAACCTTTTTTATGAGATTTTTTTTTACAGTAGGCAAGAAGTAGATCGACAAAGCGATCTTGAAGCCATCAACAGATGGCTTGAATAACCCTACGCAGAGGGTCGCCAGTAAAAAAAAGAAAAATTTATCTAAGAGTACAATTAGAGAAATTTAGAATTAAAACTGACTAGAAAATTAAAACAACTTGTTTCTTCGGATCAGTACTTGGAACCGTTGATTCTTGATTTCTGTTCTTGTGGCTTCAAGGGCGAAGATTGTTGCGGAGATGATTGTTGCATGTGATGTCTTGGACTCGCTCTACACTAATGTTGCTTGTGATTGCTCGGAATGGAAATTTTGCGATTTGCACAACCAAAGTTAGGTGACGGTGATGTCGGATTTAGACACAGGGGTCATAAAATTAGATTTGGGGTATTCAATTTTGTGGATCTATGGATCTGTTTCTATAAGAAGAGATTTGTGTTTGCATGTTTGGTTGGATCAAGGTGTTGATTTTTTTGAGATTTCAGATCCGCCGGAGGGCAGTCAGAATAAGGGGTGTTTGGAGTCCCTAGAGAGAGGCTCAAATGAAGAGCATCGGCAAGGGGACGTGGGTTGAAAAGGATGGGCGGGGGCTTGAAGTGGGAGATATGTTTCTGCATGTTCTAGATTTCGAGGCCGGCGACTAGAAGCACACCGGAGAGGGGATTTGAGGAGGGGTTGGGAGAGTAATCTGGACAAAGGGAGAAAGATAAGGGATAGGAGGGAGAGGATGAATCATGCGGTGGCGGAGTAGGAGGCTGGAGAGTAGAAGACCAGCGGTGACAGGAGGCCGGAGTCGCAGGAACCCGCCAAGGTCGGGGCGGGGGGAGCTGAATCGGTCAGCACCGGAAACGCCCGCAGGAGGTCGGCGGACAGATGAAACCAACAACATCGGCGGCTGGAACTTCGAAGGGCTGTTAGGGTTCGGTTTTGAGGGTCAGTTTTTTGGGGTTTTTTTTAAAGTGTTTCTTACCGGAGCTCCAAGGTTGTATAGCGCTTGGCAGCACCGATTAGGCAGCCGGGAAGGCGAGAAGGCTTTCCTCTCCGGCGTCACAGAGCCTCATCACGGGCAGGAACTGAACGGAGCGACGGTCAGAGCGGGGCCGTGAGGGTGATGGTTGGTTATGGCGGGGAGCCGGGCGACCATGGTCGCCGAAGGGGGTTGGGCAGCGGCCGAGGCTAGGTTTTTTGGTTGTGGCGGCTAGGGTTCGGAAGAGAGTTTTTTCCACATTCTATTGACTTATTGACGTGTAAATTAAAGTTAATTAGTGGCGCTTTTTTTTCCACATTTTTTATGAGAATTGATTCAACCTAAGCTTGTGGTGTATGAATATAGATACATTTATATGAATCGTGATACGTTTATGTGATAATTTATTTCATACTATAATTTAGCTTGAGAGCTAAAATATTATATTACTTAATTAAAAAATTAGGTTGTGCGTGTGTTTTTAAAGTTTTTTATATGTGTTTACACATTGTTAATTTCATACTATAATAAATCGTGATACGTTTATATGATAATTTCGTACTATAATTTAGCTTGAGAGCTAAAATATTATATTACTTAATTAAAAAATTAGGGTGTGCGTGTGTTTTTAAAGTTTTTTATATGTGTTTACACATTGTTAAATGCTAAGAGAATAATCAATTAATTACATATGGGCGTGCTTATTATGTTCCAAATGGTGCCTTTTTATCCAAAACAATGCCTTATAGACTAAAGCGATATCGTTTTGTTTGTTTGAAGAGGAAAAATATACAACAACAAACGAATGTCATTTTGAACTAAAACAATGTCAAGTATAGTTTAAAACGACGGTATTATAACGATAATGAATTATGCCCCTACTATCTTATATTATCTATTACTACTATCAAATCTCTTAATTAAGCATATCCATCCTAAGTGACATCACCAAAAGCCTCTATTCCACATGCGGGTCCTTGGACATGACATTAACCACTTACTTCCCCATCATTAAAGGAACTAGTAAAAAAAAATCCATGTTGTAAGTTAATCCATTTCATTCCCTAACATCACTTATTCTGTTTCTCTACTACCCCTAATATTATACTAACCATGCAAAGGTGGACACAAAAAGGGGGTTCAAGGAGTTCGACGACCCCTTGCCTCTAACGGGTACCCTAAATGTTTCTCGTTGATATCTTTATTTTAATGTATTATAGAGTTAAATTCAATAATCAAGTGAAAATTTATGATTGTCTAAAGATTGGATTCAAGTTAACCCTTGTCTTTCAATATAGATGGAAGATTCGTATTTTGCTTAACTTCTCTAGACATAATTCAAACCATAAATTTTGAAACAATATGTTATATCACTGATAATGCATATTTCATATAGGTATTATAGGTGTTTCTTATTGCATTTAGGTAGTAGTTTTGCTACTGTTTGAGTCTAGTTCTGTTTATTGATTGTGAATTATTCGAGTTTGGAATCTATGCATTTTTAGTGTTTATTCTGCAGAATTACTTTCCGACCTTGGATGGACTTTGGGAAGAGGTTAAGAAGCATGTTTTGGAGCATGTGGAGCCTGAGGAGGAGCTAAGGAGGAGCAAGGAAGCACGACATTGAAATTCGTTAAAGGAAATTGAGGAATGTCGGACACTACAGAGACGGCGCCCGTTGCTCCTTGCACGGCGCCCGCCGTGACCCTAGATCCCGGATACGCGGTTTTGGATCCAAACACTAATATTTTATATTATTTTCTAGTATTTCCTAGTAGGGTTTTGCCGACCCTTGTGAGACTTGTTTAGGTTGTTTTCAGTTTATTTCGCCGAGTGGAGTTGTTATTGTGAGACTATGAACACAATTAGAGATCGAGATAGAGAGAGAGAGAGAATTGGCCTATGAGTTGCTAAACTCATAGTTTTGCCTATGATTCGAAGACATGGTTGTTTGGATTGTGAGGATTTGATTCTATTTTATTATTCATGTTCTTAGTTATCATCTTGTGCTTAATTTATATTTGTGTTCCTTTCTATGCCTGATCAACATGTTAGGAATTGTATCTCTAGCTATGAATTCGTTATTGTTTTCTCGAAAACAAACAAAGGTATTGATGATAGTGATGTCTCTTTGTCTTTGTATTAGATGATTTCAATTGATCTATGTTGAGGATATTTGATTAAGGCTGAGTTCGGTATGCGCCTACTAGTGTTAATTGTGTAGAGTCAATGTGCCAATTGGTCTTGATTACTTGAGTTCTTAATGCTGTTCTTTAGTGATATTGAATAAGATGAGTGAATCTCCGCGAATCTCTCAACTTTAGTCAAGTAGACCTAGGAATATGAGTAATTGATAGATCAATCCGAGGACCATGAATTCCAACCATTGTCAGAGAATTACAGGTGAAATGTTCTTTCTACTTTGATATCAATTTGCTTTGTGATCCTAAATCTGGTTACTTTTACATATTTGATACTTGTCAAAAATCATTGCTTTGCTATAAGAGTGTTTGTTTGGAGTTATTGAATAGGAAATCGTTTCTCCATGTGGGTTCGACATCGGATTTCATCGCTATACAAGTAGTTATTTGGTTTATCAACTGATTGGTTGCCTAATCTCTTTGTTGTGCTTAAGTTTGGATATTATTACTATTTGGTAAAGGGCGAAAGTGACAACGACGTTCGTCCAACATCAATCGCTCATTTCAACATTTAAGTAAGACATTGTGCACATTTGAAGGTTATATACCGAATTACTTAAAAGTAAGTTACACATATTGACTCATTTTATTTCACATTTTCGGTGATCAAATTGTATAGCTAGCTAGTTTCTTATTATTGCATTATTCAATCATTCATGTTTTCTTTTGTTGTTCATTCGCCAGTTTTTGCATCAGTCACTAAACCACCCCATTGTTACAACTGATCCTTTATTATTGTAACTTCCACACCCCGACTAACCACCACACTAATCTCACCACTGAAGTATAAAACTATATATATATATATATATATATATATATATATATATATATGCTATCATTTTTTTTAATCATAATTACATTATTTATTATTTGTCCTTTTATTTTATATTAGGAAATGATAAGTGTTGTTAAGAAAAGGATAAAGATTTGTGACATTCGTTATCTCTTATGAACATTTTATTGTGTAAAGTCAACTATAAATATATTGTTCTTTAGTTAATCGAATTATAATCAATAAAGATCACAATTATTCCTTATGCAATCATTTATGATATCAAAACGATTAGCCTAATGGCTTGTTTTTCAATCCTTATCTAGGTTACCGGTTGTCCAAATTTCAACTTGCTAGAAGGACAAGTTGCTAGGCCCGTATTATCCGCTCCTTCGCCTCATCTTCGGCTCTCATATACCTTCAACACCCCATGATCACTTATTCCCAAAAGGGCACTCTTAAACCCAAGGCCCTCGTCATCTCCAAACACTCCTTACCCCTACCCTCGTTCTTAGAGACCAAGCCCAAAACCCATAGCTAAGTTGAGAAATGTCCCCACTAGTCTCCGCTATGCGTTTTGAGATCGATGCCCTCTCCAAAATAGATACATGGTCAATTATTCCTCTTCATCCTTCCATGAATATTGTTGGTTGTAAATTGGTGTATATGATTAAGAGGAATGTTGATGACTCTATTGATCGCTACAAGGCTAGGCTTGTTGCGAAAAGGTACAACCAAGAATAAAGTATTGATTACTTTGATACCTTTAGCCGTGTGGTTCATCCCACAACCATTCGTCTTTTACTATATATTACTCTCTCTATAGGTTGGCCCATCCAGCAGCCTGACATCAACAACACCTTCCTGCATAGTGATCTTTCAAAAGATCGAGGTGTACATGGACTAGCCTCTATGTTTCGTCAATCCATCTAGGCCTGGTCATGTGTGTTGTCTCCATAAGGCTTTATATGGACTCACGTAGGCTCCTAAAGCGTGGACAAGCTCAAATCATTTTTGATGCATTATGGATTTTACGCTTGTTAGTCGGATTGCTTCTTGTTTGTCTAACGTCTTCATGCCTTATTTATGTTCTTGTCCACGTTGATGACATTAATATCACAGGGAGCTTGCCTTTAGCCATTACCTACTTTATCACCAAGCTCCACCATGAGTTCTCGGTTAAAGATCTCGGTCCATATCTTTATTTCTTGGGAGTAAGGGTCTTCTGTTTGGCTGATCGGATACTTCTCTCTGGACAACAATATATTCTGGATTTCCTTGCCCGATCAAAGAGGGATGAAGGTAAGCCTATTTGTAGCTCAGCTGAACCACATTCTTGGCTTCAGTTGGCCGGGGATTCCATGAATGATCTGTTGCTCTATCACGACACCGTTGGTGCTCTTCGGTATATAGTCATCACTCGCCCTAACCCGGGAAGGCTACGGGTTGGCGGGTTTGTGTGATCCAGCCGGTCAGTGGGTCGATGGGTTGACCTACCGGGACTAGGAAAATATTGAAATGGCCTGGTTGCTTGGTCAACCCGGTAGGTTTTGGTTTTTTAAATATTTTTTTGGCGGGATTCGAAAAAAAAACCGTTCCATTTATATAATTGTCGTAAAGTCGTAAATTATGTTGGAACATTAAAGATGGGTGGGGAAATTAAAAAAAAAGGATGAAGGGTTTGAACCAGTTTTTCGATTGCTTACGTATCATCCCAGGAAAGAGGAATCAAAGCATAAGTAGCTATTTTACCTTTATTATGAACTCTTCTTACCTAACCATAGGATTTTTCGCAGTTGAGAGTCCAATCTCGTCCCTGTCCATTCAGCTCCCCACCGTTGTATCATTTAACTCGAATCCAGCATCTGCCTCTCACTTGTTAGACAATATGTTTTTTCTGAATTATTATCTCCGCCTTCTTCCAATTAGCGAGGCAAACTTGGGTTTTGAGGTTATCGAGAAGTAGCCCTGATCTCTTCTCATTTAGAATTTGGCCATCTTGGCTAAATAATTGCTCCACTAGAAATGTTCAGCAAGGGGCTCTAAGTATCTGCCGGGCGATCACCTATAAAGTTGGAAATAGCTGCCTCTCTACCCATCCCTTACCATTCTAAAATGTTGAAATATTTATTCTCGTCACCACGATATTCAAAGGTAGTAGACAAATATTCGTCGAGCTCTGAGTGGGGGTTGTTTAATTTACCAATTTTTTTTTTAAAACAAATACTTACTTAAACGTTTGATTGGGCTCGCTCTCAACCATACGTTTACTCTAATGACACCATGTGGCGCAATTTTATGTGAAGAGATTGCTTCACATTTTATAAGTATTAGAGATGGATATCTTGGTTAAAAATTATTTACCCTTTATCAAATAAAGTGATAAATTATTTATCATTTTTACCGTTTTATTAATAAATACTCACACAAAAACACATATATAACTTTTTTTAAAATAATTGTGGGAACTCAGCTTTCACCCATGGCTAGTTCCACCATTTTTTTTTTTTATAAAAGACGAGGATTTGGGATTGGTCAACCACGGTTGACCCACCGCCCAATAGCGTCTTGACGGACGATGTCATCAATATCAGTAGGAATCCGCTCGACGACAAACGACGAAGAGAAACCAATGTGCGCTAGCCTATTAGTAACCCAGTTCCCCTCTCTGAAAGTGTGCGAAAACCTGATACTTTCGAAAGTCCGACAGAGACCGAGGGCATCCGAGACCGTCATCACAATCTCCCAAGGACACCGCCAGATCCCCTTCAAGGCGTTGATCAGCATCAAGCAGTCTCCCTCCACCTCGAGCTGAGAGAAACCCCTCATCGAAGCAACCTGGAGTCCGAACAAAAGACCCCGATATTCCGCTTGCACATCGGACACCCTAATAAGGTCTCAGACACCACAAGAGAGAACTGACTCCTGACAATCTCGAATAACAAATCCAGAGGCAGCAAGACCCGAGCCAACCATGGCACCGTTAAAATTTTGCTTGACAAAGACTTCAACAAGTTTTTTCCTTTTAATAATTTTCTGCTTTTTTATTCTACTATGATGGGTAACTACCATAGTAGTTGTTTTGTCTTCTTCTAGTTCATCTACTTGTGCTTTCCTCCAGCTTATCCTTTATTGTTATATTCTTTAGCCATTCTTCTGGTTTCCAAATGTCGTTGTTGTCGAAAATGATTATGTTTCTTATTGACCAGATGCATCAAAGGGAAAAAGAAAGGATTGATTTCTGACTACCTGAAATATTTGCAAATCCAGTCTAGTGGGTCAACACTGGTTCTCTTTTTTCTCGTAATATGGTCAATCGCATTAGAAGTGGAGAACCATCCTTGTCTATTAGGCTTCCAATATAATCTATCTTTGAAATCATTTGTAGGGATATGAACATCAAGGATTATTTCGACGATATCTAGGGGGAGGGATTCTTTTAGTCTTTCTTTATTCTAGGTTTTGTTTGGTTTAATGAATGTGTCAATAATTTCCAGTTCATCAATTTGGTTATGCAAACTTTTTTCTCAGAGGCCGGTATCCATTTGTAGCCACTTCTCCTTCCAAAACTTAATGGTTTTCCCGTTTACTACTTGCTAGATTAAAGTAGAGCAGAAATCTTCTTTAATCTCCATCATTTTCGCCCATTGACAAGAAGTATTCTTTTTCCTCTTATAGTCCCAGCTATTGTCCTCTTTTAGGTATTTTTCTCTCACAGTTTTTACCCATTCATTAGTAGGTTCCGTAAGGATTTTGCAAAGGAGTTTCATTTGGAGCGCTTTGTTCATATCTTTGGTCTTTACTAGTCTTAAACCACATTCTCTCTTTCGTCTACAGACTTTACCGATGAGCGGTTTGAAATGTGGGTCTTTGTTCCAGAAGAAACTTATGTTGAGTCTATCGAGATCATTATGGATATACTTGCAGGGAACATGAAGTTTTGCATAATGTAACTTGGTTTGGTTGTTAGGTTTGCTTTAACTAGGATCGCTTTTCCTTGTTGTGTATTGCATTTGCTCTCCATTTTGATAGTTGGTTCTTTGATTTACCAAGGACAACTTCAAAATTGTTCTTATTCACTTTTCCATTAATGATCGAGCATCCAAAATATTTTTATAGAGCAGTTTGGTTAGTTATTTGAAGGCTGGACTATATGCGTAGTTTGTGGTCGTTTGTGATCCTTTTTGTAGCTTGGAAAGTAGACTATTGGAAGTTTACTTTTTGTCCAGAAATATCACAATATTCATCAAGAATTTTTTTCCCAATCTAGCATGCTTTCGTTGTCGCTCTTGTGAAGATCATTATGTCATCTGCGAAAGACAGGAAGGGAATTGAAGTACCGTTCCTAGAGTTCTTGAAGCCAATGGTGTTCGTAGATTGTTCACTTTGTCGTTGAAGTTTTCTTGCAAGAATCTTCGCACCTATGATGAATAGGGAAGGAGAGATAGGGTCACCTTGCTTGAGCCCCTTGTGGGGCCGGAAGGTTTCGGTTGGTTCATCGATCATTCACCAACACATAGAATGACATAGTTTGAATACATTCTTTAATCCAATCACATAACTTTTTGGAAAAGCTGAATTTTGCCATAAAATAGATCAAGAAGTCCCATTTCATTCTATCATATGCCTTTTCCATGTCAACCTTAATTGCGATCCAACCATTTTGGTCTTTTCTCCGACAAAATGAATGAAAATTTCATGTGCAATGAGTACATTATCCTGAATTGCTTTGTTAGATATAAAGACTCCTTGAAGAGGGTGGATAATTTTTCCTAACACCATTTTCAGTGTGTCCGCTAGACATTTGGAAACTGCCTTATAAATCATCGAACAGAGACTAATTGGTCTTGGTTGTTCTTGGGTTATCGCATTTTGGGATCAGTGTGATAAAAGTTTGGTTTATTTGATTGA
This sequence comes from Persicaria tinctoria, assembly GCA_037127255.1. Lineage (NCBI taxonomy): Eukaryota > Viridiplantae > Streptophyta > Magnoliopsida > Caryophyllales > Polygonaceae > Persicaria > Persicaria tinctoria. The sequence continues at coordinate 22,809,732 of JBANSL010000011.1, read as the reverse complement.
GCATTCTTCCAGAATAGAAAAACCCCTTAATCGCCGGTATTGTTGGTAGAACTCAACCGTTATACCATCAGGGCCAGGGGATTTATCTTTTCCAATTGAGAAGAAAGCCTTTTTAACTCTCTGGTTCGTTATCGGTTTTATAAGGTATTCGTTTTCCCCGTGTGTAATTTCTGTGTTAATTTACTCTAAATATTCTTCTAATAGGCGAGAGTGGATCCTTTCTTCATGAAATCTTTTTTCAAAATCTCTCCGGATCTCTTTTCTGATATTTTCTTCCCTAATAATTGTTGTGTCCTCATTGGTTGTGATTTCTCTAATGATTTTCCTGTTTCGTTGGCCTGTAGCGACTTTATGGTGGTAAGTCGAGTTCGTATCAGATACACTTAAATGTTTTGTTTTCGCTCTTTGTCTCAATACACATTATAATATTGTAATATTTGTTCTTCTTGTTTATTAATCGCAATTGTCTTAAGTTGTTGTTATTTGGTTGAGATTGGCTATTGTTCTTTTAAATGATTGTGAGTTGTTGTTCTGTATCCTTTAGTTGTCTAAATATTTTTCAAATGTCGTTTTGTTCCATTCTTTTGTTAATCGTTAGAGCAATTGGGTCTTTTTTGTAACTTGGAACATGTGAGATCCAGGACATCACATCCTCCATGCTGAATAACGATATTTCGTTAGTCTTTCCTTTGAATTCACATTTTCTCGAATTTGAAGGGTCTAGCCTTTTTTTTCGTCATTGTGTTGAGTTATATCCGAGCAGGCAGTGGTCTGAGGACGAGAAAGAATAATTTTTGGTTGCAATATTCGGGTACGATTGAAGAATTTGGTTCTGAACTAAGGTTCTATCCAGTTTTTCATAAATCTTGTTTAAGTCAGTTTTGTTTTTCCTCCACGTGAATCCATTCCCGAGTGTAGGAATATCTAGTAAACTACATTGGTCCTTGAAAAGTAGAAGTTTGTTAAATCTGTTAGGGTTCGGCAGAGTTCGCTTTTTTTTCGTTCATATCACCCATGACAAGCACATGGATATCGAGACCCTAAATATAGGCCGTGAGTCTAGACCAGAATTCGCTTTTTTTTTTCGTTCTCTTGAGCAGGCGCATAAGCAAAAATGTGAGCAAGGTGTTCTCCAAGATTGTTGTCTTTCATAAGAATAGAAACAAAGCGATCTTTTTTTTTAGAATTTCAATTTTTCCATCGGTCAATTGATAGTCCTTCCATACAACACATATACTGAAGCGTTTCTAGAATTTCACATATACTTATTACCTCAAGGTGACAACGAATATTATTGATTACCTGTGAAGCAAACCAAGAAATATACTTGTTGGGGTTTCTTTACGATGAACTTTGGTCGTGTGTTGTGTTTACTATTTAATCGTCGTCTTTAGAGGATATTTGACAAATGACGTTGTTAAACCAGAAGCATTCTTCTCCGATTGTGAACTTTAAGAACTTAGTTCCAAGGATTTTGAATCAGGGAAGGTTGCAGAGCTCTCTCATTCTGTTGTTGCAGGAGGATGGTCAAGTATGAAATAAATATAAAATCAAGTTCAGACTGACTTCCCTGTCTCAGCAAATAAATACAAGACTTCCTCCCGTTGTAGTAAGAGAATAGTCAGGATCGAATCCACGAGGAAGCACGTCAGCAGTTCTCAGGTAGCTGTAAATTCTCACAGACAGAGCAGCAGAAAAGACAGAAACACAGAAACAACGAAAGAAACAGAAATAAAAGCAGAAGCAAAGAACAAAGCAAGAAATAAAGCAAAGCAAAAAACGAAAAGCAAAGACAAAGGGCTCGTCGATCTCGACAAACTCCTACTCGAGATCGACCACAGCAGTGAACAACAGAAAACAGAAATCACAGCAGACAGGCAAACCCGGCAAGGGCAACTCGATCTCGACCAAGTCAACTCGAGATCGACAAGGGCAAGTCAAGACAGAAACTTCAGAAATCGCCAACAGAACAGAACTCAACTCGACCTAGATGAAGCGTACTCGAGATCGAGTACAACCAACTCGAGATCGACAAGATCTCCTATGTATCGACAAGAATTGACAGAAAATATAAATTGCAAATTTGAAACTAAAACTCAGATTTTTGACAGAAATAAATCAATATAATAAAAGACTTCCAAAGCCAGGGTTTCAACACCACAACGATAACCATGCAAAGTAACACATAAAGGCATAAAAGATCATGCTTTCCATCAAATAACTTTCGTCATTAACAAATAGGCATATAGAGGCTCTCGCATAAACCCTAATTGTTACTAACCCTTTTTCACATAATTAATCCAAGTTGTATTAAGATCACTTTCGCTTCAATAACACAAACAAGGATCACCTTCAACTCTCGCAAAAGAATCATGCTCATAGGGATAGAAGATGAATTGCACAAAAAGATCTAACCTTTATCGCATCGCCTCACATGGCCACCGTCGGGCTCACCCCAGCCCCAGAAGTGGGTGGACTACTCACGCCTCATTGCAATAACAGACATTGAATTGAAAGAAACTTGCATTAAAACTAAATTCAAAGCCTTTTTACAATCCTGGCAATCAACTTTCGCAGAAAGCCAAAACCCTAAAAAACCTTAGAACTCCTAAACTTCTCTGTGGAACTAACTAATTGTCTCTGAACATTGCATGTAAGATAAGATGCCTAATGCTCAGCCCCTAGGGCTTTATTTATAGCCTTCTATTCCTTGCTACTCAAGGATAGAATCTTCTATCTATATCTAAAATTATATCTAAATTGCTAAAAGATAAATAAATGCCATAAAGAAATAAATCAACAAGGAAAAGATAAATCTAAATAGGGTAGGTCTTCATGTCTTGATAGATTGCGTCTTCCATAGATAGAACTTGATGGATTTGGATAGAATCTTCCTCCTTCGGCCCCAAGGAATCCCAACTCGACTCGGACAGGTCTTCGTCGACGCGTTTCTGGAGACTGGTTTACTCGACATCGACAAGAGCTCGTCGACCTCGACAAGGATTGTTCGTCGACTGGACTTCTCGGCTAGATCTGCTCGATGTGGCTCGGACATTTGGTTCACGGCGCTCGTCGACCTCGAGTAGCCCTAGTCGACCTCGAGTAGGATTGATCCGTTGAATAGGTCTTCTCGGGTAGGTGTGCTCGACAAGCCTGGATCTGGACTCAGGCGCTCGTCGATCTCGACTAGGGCTCATCGAGATCGAGTAGGGTTGCTCGGCTTCTCGTCCTCGGCTTCTCGGTCAGCTTCTCTCCTCGACTCCGGGTGTGGTGTCTGGGCTTCGTCGATCTCGACTAGGGCTTGTCGAGATCGAGTAGACTTCCGGAGCTGGGTTGTCTGGCTTTCTCGATCAGGCTTGCTCGACCAAGGTTCCGTTGCTTCCTTGACCTTGGACTTCTGTAGTGGTTTTCCGAGCTTTTTCGACCTTCTGTAGAATTGCTGTAAGATGCTTCGATTTCTGCGAATTAAACAGAAACTGGTGTAGATTCCATAATTTGGCAAATAAACATAAACTACATAGATTATGTACTATCTTAGCCCAAATGAATGAAATGCATGCAGAAATCGATATAAAAGTTACTGTAAAACATGGCAGATTCAGCTCACAACAAACACCCCATACTTAAGCTTGCTTGTCCTCAAGCAATACTTTTATTTGTCATTCAGGGGAAGAATTCAAAACTCTCAACATCTTAGATTCATTCTTATATAACCCTGCAATCAATTACCATCCTCGAAAAGGTACTAGTGTCACAAATCCATGCATGTGCAATTTAAAGAGCAACATCTACTCACAAAAGGAGGATTATGCAAAAACATTCATAAGTGACAAAGCATTGATAATCAAGAGGACTTCAATTTAAGCTCAAATAAGGAGTAGATTTGGTAAAAGGCTAAAAGGTGGGCAATTTTTGGCAATGTGGTGCTAATGATCCGGGGAAATGGAGTATTTCCAAATTGAATTTCCACATTCCTTCTCCATTTGATTCATCACCTTTCATAATGCTTTTCTCAATAATAATGCTTTTACCTCTCTAACCTCAGCACTGCCTTCTCGCGAGTCGCAAACATGGGTGTCATGAATGGCCCCGGGTACTTAGTGCTTTGGACTCCTCACAATGTGTCCCATCTCTCCAAACTATTATCTTAGAGAGCAGGGTCAATCTACCTTTATCTCCTGAGGTGATTGGATTTTCTTTCACTCTTTAAATTTTCCATATATTTCAAATATTTTCCTTCTAGACTCCAAATATGATAATAATCACAACACAAACACCATATGATATTCTACGTAATGTAACATTATTCTCAACATAATCCCCGGATAAGGTAAAGAATGGTGAATATTTAGATCATGTGGAGCAATAATTGAAATAAGGCATATTATGGCTTTTGTGATGCATAAGCATAGGTAAGGCTAAGAATATAAACAATGAGCATTATATGGAAATATGAAGTCCTCCATCATTTTATCATGCAACATGTCAAAAGCAACTTCAAATTTTACCTCCTTTCATGGTTTTCAAGAAATAATGCACTTCATTGTGACTTCCCTTTACTAGGCAATTTCATGCTATATCTCTAATGAATCTAATTTTGCATCGTCGAGTTCAATATAAACTTCTATGACATTAATTCAAATTTTCAATGGGGGTCATTTTTCTCAAAATTTTGGAAAACATGCATATAAGCACATAAATCGATAATGCATTCCAAAATAGCCATGTAGCAATTCTAAGAAATAATGCAAAAGTAATGTCAAATATGATCAAATATGCACAAAGTAAGCCCTTCCCCCACCCCATACTTAAACATTACAGTGTCCTCACTGTATAAAAAAACAAGGTAAGGGTAAAGAAAGAAACTCACAAGACAGATGTGCAGAGCCTCAAAATTTCATCTGGAGCACCTCCTAGGCCGAGTAAGACTCGGTTCTATCCATGGACCTGAAAAGTAGAAGACATATACCCATAATAGCAAGACTAAAAGTGTTCAAAACCAAAACAAAACAACAAAGTCTCACAAAGTCCTAAAAAGTCTATGTACATCCTCTAGATTTTATAGTCGCTAGGCCGACTTTTCATTTAATGCTCAAGGTGGCATCTGCAGGGCCCATGTAGCTTGGGCCTCAAATAAGATTCCATTCTTATCCATCAGCTGCAATCCTCCAGAATGGATCTTGTTCACCACGAAAGGTCCCATCCGCTTTTTGTTGAATTTGTTAGGAAACCAATGATCCTTTGATTTAGAGACATAGAGCCTGTCTCCAACTTCATATTCTTTAGGCTCATCATTGGATATCCTGCACAATCGCACATACCAAGGCAGACCTCTCCCATGTATAGATAAATCATTAATGGAAATAGGAGAAGAAAGATCCATACCTTGGCTTACCTTCGCAGAGACGGAATCGGGAACCACTGTATTTGGCCGATCTCGACTAGGGCTAGTCAATCTCGACGAGTCTGCAGTTTCTGGTGGTGTCCTGCTCGCAGATGCAGAAGTCAACGAAGGACAGGTCTTGTCGACCTCGAGTAGCCTACTCGACATCGAGTAGGGCTTCGCTCCTGGTGGCTCCAGCGTCGAGGAAGCAGGGTCTGGTGGCGCCGGGTGGTGGTCGACCTCGACAAGGCTTGTCGAGATCGACGAGGCTGGTCCGTCTGGTGGTCTCAGCGTCGAGGAAGCCGGTGCCCGAGGATCTTGGTGGATCTCGACTAGGGTAGTCGATCTCGACGAGGGCTCTGGCTCCGGTAACGTCGAGGAGGGCGAAGTCGGATTGGCCGAGTGGTGGTCGACCTCGACAAGGGTGGTCGAGATCGACGAGCCTGGTTTGTCTGGTTCGCTGCTCGACGATGCTGGTGCTGGTGGAGTCTCCTTGGTCTGGTCGAGATCGACTAGGGTTCTACTCGATGTCGAGGAGCCTTGGTCGATCTTGACCCCATACTTAGTCCCTGTCAAGGCATCCGAAAAATAATTAATCCACAATGACTTACCTTGGTCCGTGTCGATTGGATTCTCTGTGTTCTCCTTGAGGATTGCCATGATCTCCTCCACCTGGGCCTCCATGTCCCTCTTTTCCAGCTCCTCGGGGGTCATATTTCTGACCTTGGGTTCCCCGCAGGTGATGTAGCCAGCTGAGATAGATTTGACCTCTTCCATTGGACCTGTATGCCTTTAAGTTTTATTAAAGGAATACTCAATTACCTCATCGCTGATGTTGAAGGTGAGCACTCCTTTCCTTACGCTTATGTTGGCATCCACCGTCGCCAAGAATGGTCTTCCTAGAATAATTGGACAAGCAGGATCTTCTTGCATATCAACAACTAAGAAATCAGCAGGGACAAAGAATTTACCTACTTGTACTGGGACGTTGTCCACCATGCCTGTTGGAATGACCACCGTGTTGTTGGCCATGTAAAGTCTAGCATCCACAGGCTCTAGGGCACCTATCTTAATCTTGGACCAAATCGTTAAAGGCATTATACTCACACTAGCTCCAAGATCACATAGGGCATTAATTTTGTGTGGACCAAATCCAATAGTTATAGCAAACTTACCTGGATCCGGCCTCTTCTCCAATATGTCCAGATGGCTGCACTCCTCTGTGATTTCAGCCATCGATCGCTTTTTGCTCAAAATCTCCTTCAGGAACTTGACATAAGATGGCATTTCATTGAGAGCTTCTGTGAAGGGGATAGTGACGTTGAGTTTCTGAAGCATCTTGATGAAGCGCTGAAATTTCTTTTCTGCCGGGTCCTTTAGAGGTTTTGTGGGGAAAGGCAGCTTCTTTTTCTGATTCGGAGCCAGAACAGACGTCGGAGGTGCTGCAGGCTGCTCTATGTCGACCAGGGGCTCCTCGACATCGACTAGGGTCTTGTCGACATCGACCAGGTTGGGCGTAGTCGAGTTGCTGTGTGGTGCAGACGAAGATTTTTGCAGATTCTCCTCGAGATCGACGAGGCCTTCGTTGAGATCGACAACAGGTTTGTCGAGGTCGACTTGCTGTTCCTCGTCGTTCTGCTGCTTTCCGACCTCTGGCTCTTGCAATTGATGTCCACTCCTGAGTTTGATAGCTGTGACGTGTCCGGTTTTCCCCTTAGGATTTGGTTCAGTTTGCCCAGGGAGTTGTCCGGACGGTCGTGGGATCTGGGCAGCGATTTGACCCATCTGCATTTCTATTCCCCTTTTCCAGATGTCCAATTCCCCAAACTTTGTAGTGATATTCTGAAATTGGTTGTTGATGGTGCCCTGATTACGACGCATCTCTTCTAGGATCAGCTGTAGATCATCCTTCTTTTGATCCCTTACTGGATGTCCTGGAGCTCTGTAGGGTGGGGGATTCCTAGGAGGACCTTGGTTCCACTGTGGTTGGTAGGATCGTTGGTCTCCCATGTAGCGATTTGGACCCCCAGCGTAGGCTGCCGGCTCATGTGTATCTGCCATCCTGACATGCTCGGTGTGTGGGCACTCAGTAGTGGTGTGCCTCTGCGATCCGCATTCAATGCAAGGCTGGTTGACAGATAGATATTTGACTTGCTTGAGGAGCTTGCGATTCTGGTCTCTGTAGAACTGCTCCCTGACATCTGGGTCAATCTCCTTTGCTGGCTCATAGAGTGGCATTGATGGTGCTGGCCTGGCGTAGGAGTTCTCCTCATAGTTTGTAGGAGCCCCATATTTGTTGTCGTAGTTAGTGAGCTTTTCTAACACACCCCATGCGTCGTTTGGTGGCATCGTCAAATACTCATAGCGAGTATAATGGTTGATCCTATCCTTAGTGATTTGATCAAGAGAGTTGAAGAAAATCTCCTGAATGACGTAGGGTGGCTGCCCATGAGTGGGGCAAGATCGCAGCAGTTCTTTGTAGCGTTCCCATGCCTTTGCCAGCGGTTCCCCTTGCTTTTGTTTGAAGGCGGTGATTTTCTGGCGGAGAAGTGCTGTTTTGGCGGGTGGGAAGTATTTGTTCAGAAACTCTTGCTCTACTTGGGCCCAGGTGGTGAGAGATCTCGGCTTCAGCCCTTCAAGCCATTTTAGTGCAGGTCCAGCGAGCGACCAGCGAAAAGATTTCATCTTGACATATTCCAGAGTTGTGCCTTCTGCAAGAGTACGACACATATCATGAAAGTTAGTAATATGTTAAAGAGGGCACTCATTAAATTTGCCATTAAAAGCATTATTTTTAAGCTCTATCAAAAATTGAGTGCGAATTTCAAAAGAGTTTTCAGGGATTAGAATCGCCGATTCAGGCACGACGAGAGTTGGATGCATATAATCCTCAACAGTGGTTGGATATTGGGCAAGCTCAGCTTCTGCTTGCCTTGCACGCTCAGTTTGATGTTCCCTGGCTGCTCTCTCAGTGGCGAGAGCAGCATCTATGGCGGCTATTTCCCTTGTAAGCCTTTCGATCATTTGCTCTTGTGTTTCAACGGCCGCCATTATCCTTTTGAGTTTAGAGTGGATGTGTAGGTAACGCTCCGGTTCGTCTAAGGCGTCAAACTCAGGTGGTAAACTAGAACGGTGCATACACTTCCGAAGTAACTCAAAAGAAACGTGAGACTTAACTACCTAAGGCGCGAATGATAGCTTCCCCGGCAACGGCGCCAATTTGTTGTTGCAGGAGGATGGTCAAGTATGAAATAAATATAAAATCAAGTTCAGACTGACTTCCCTGTCTTAGCAAATAAATACAAGACTTCCTCCCGTTGTAGTAAGAGAATAGTCAAGATCGAATCCACGAGGAAGCACGTCAGCAGTTCTCAGGTAGCTGTAAATTCTCACAGACAGAGCAGCAGAAAAGACAGAAACACAGAAACAACGAAAGAAACAGAAATAAAAGCAGAAGCAAAGAACAAAGCAAGAAATAAAGCAAAGCAAAAAACGAAAAGCAAAGACAAAGGGCTCGTCGATCTCGACAAACTCCTACTCGAGATCGACCACAGCAGTGAACAACAGAAAACAGAAATCACAGCAGACAAGCAAACCCGGCAAGGGCAACTCGATCTCGACCAAGTCAACTCGAGATCGACAAGGGCAAGTCAAGACAGAAACTTCAGAAATCGACAACAGAACAGAACTCAACTCGACCTAGACGAAGCGTACTCGAGATCGAGTACAACCAACTCGAGATCGACAAGATCTCCTCTGTATCGACAAGAATTGACAGAAAATATAAATTGCAAATTCGAAACTAAAACTCAGATTTTTGACAGAAATAAATCAATATAATAAAAGACTTCCAAAGCCATATAGAGGCTCTCGCATAAACCCTAATTGTTACTAACCCTTTTTCACATAATTAATCCAAGTTGTATTAAGATCACTTTCGCTTCAATAACACAAACAAGGATCACCTTCAACTCTCGCAAAAGAATCATGCTCATAGGGATAGAAGATGAATTGCACAAAAAGATCTGACCTTTATCGCATCGCCTCACATGGCCACCGTCGGGCTCACCCCAGCCCCAGAAGTGGGTGGACTACTCACGCCTCATTGCAATAACAGACATTGAATTGAAAGAAACTTGCATTAAAACTAAATTCAAAGCCTTTTTACAATCCTGGCAATCAACTTTCGCAGAAAGCCAAAACCCTAAAAAACCTTAGAACTCCTAAACTTCTCTGTGGAACTAACTAATTGTCTCTGAACATTGCATGTAAGATAAGATGCCTAATGCTCAGCCCCTAGGGCTTTATTTATAGCCTTCTATTCCTTGCTACTCAAGGATAGAATCTTCTATCTATATCTAAAATTATATCTAAATTGCTAAAAGATAAATAAATGCCATAAAGAAATAAATCAACAAGGAAAAGATAAATCTAAATAGGGTAGGTCTTCATGTCTTGATAGATTGCGTCTTCCATAGATAGAACTTGATGGATTTGGATAGAATCTTCCTCCTTCGGCCCCAAGGAATCCCAACTCGACTCGGACAGGTCTTCGTCGACGCGTTTCTGGAGACTGGTTTACTCGACATCGACAAGAGCTCGTCGACCTCGACAAGGATTGTTCGTCGACTGGACTTCTCGGCTAGATCTGCTCGATGTGGCTCGGACATTTGGTTCACGGCGCTCGTCGACCTCGAGTAGGATTGATCCGTCGACTAGGTCTTCTCGGGTAGGTGTGCTCGACAAGCCTGGATCTGGACTCAGGCGCTCGTCGATCTCGACTAGGGCTCGTCGAGATCGAGTAGGGTTGCTCGGCTTCTCGTCCTCGGCTTCTCGATCAGCTTCTCTCCTCGACTTCGAGTGTGGTGTCTGGGCTTCGTCGATCTCGACTAGGGCTTGTCGAGATCGAGTAGACTTCCGGAGCTGGGTTGTCTGGCTTTCTCGATCAGGCTTGCTCGACCAAGGTTCCGTTGCTTCCTTGACCTTGGACTTCTGTAGTGGTTTTCCGAGCTTTTCCGACCTTCTGTAGAATTGCTGTAAGATGCTTCGATTTCTGCGAATTAAACAGAAACTGGTGTAGATTCCATAATTTGGCAAATAAACATAAACTACATAGATTATGTACTATCTTAGCCCAAATGAATGAAATGCATGCAGAAATCGATATAAAAGTTACTGTAAAACATGGCAGATTCAGCTCACAACACATTCTCTTCCAGAAAATCGAATCCATGTGTTGTGGGAGTATGGGGGGTCTTTATAAGGCTATCAAGCGAGCAGCTGGTTGGCGACCTCGTGGGTCGTTTGAGGACACGTGTAGTCCATTCCCTCTTGCCTCAAACTTAGGCTCTAGAGAGGATGCCAGTCAAACAAACCTTACCCATCCAGCTGTTTGATGACGTGGTTAGTGTAACAATCGCGATGTATGGATACAGCCGCAATTGTTGTTTCGCGATGTTTTGAGATTTCTGGAGAAGGGCTTGGTCATGGTTTTTTTTTTTTTTTGGCTTGGTCATGCTACTTGTCTTCTTTAATTGGTGGGTGACCTATTTGTGATGTCATAAGTTGTAATTTCCAAGAGGGCTCTTTTTCGTGACATCGTCATATCTCCTAAGGAATCAATTGCAAGTATGAAATGATAGCGGGTGAGTCTCGACAAAAATGATGGTTTTATTGGGTTTTTCCTACCTTATTGGGCAGATATTCGGGCCCCAATCCAGGCCCAGAGGTTAGCTAGCCCAAGAGCGATCGCGGTGGTCCTACACACACTATAAATGGCCTCAGGAGCTTTGGCCTCCTCATTTATATCATCTTTACAAGCATTTTACTGGAGAGATTTTAGGAGAGAGCGGAAAAAAGAAGTTAGAGGTTTTCCATGATCTCCGACCACTTTCCTTTGCTTTCGGTGCTTTTCCATTTGCTTCCCAGGTAAATCGGTTTGACTTATTTGGTTTTTGGTGTTTTTCTCTACTCGTTATCTTTTCCGGGGAAGATGAGGGGGTTGTTTTCTTAAGAAAGGGTTTTGGGGAGAAAGGGAATGAGGTTTCCGATAGTTCTCTTCTTTCTTTTCTTCTCCTAGGGGCTGTTTTCGATGGGGAGAAAGGGAATGAGGTTTCCGATAGTTCTCTTCTTTCTTTTCTTCTCCTAGGGGCTGTTTTCGAGAGGTGCCTGATGTCCGCATTTCTAGTCTTATTTTGCATCATGTTTATAGTCTTATTTAAGTCTTTTATGCATATTTTGTATTGGGAAAGAATGAAATTTGTGTAGTTTTTTATTAATTGCAAGATATGGAGTCTACACAAAGTTTGGTGTGATTTTCAGGTATTTAAAGGTGATTTAGAGAGGATTGGACGCACTTTAGAGTTTAAAGGAAAACCATGAAGACATTAGAGACGCTAAGGAAGAGCGCAAGATGGTGTAGCTGGAGAAAAGCCCACTTTTCACCATTCATCATTTTGAATGAAGATCTGATGCCTACATGAGAGTTATATTTCTCGAAAAGAACTTTCCAACGGTGCGGCGGGGGTCAGTTTTCAAGGTGGCGGGCGCCGTTCAACGATGTTGTGTTTCCCGAGTTGTTGTCATCTTCATCACCCACGTCACTCCTGTAACGGACCAAAATTATGATTTTCGGGTTACGTTTCAAGGGATGAAACCCCTTGTTCGGATCTTGCAATCCAGGTACGGGTCGAGGTTTCAAACTCATTTTTAAGGTCAGTAATAAGGAGGGATTTCGAACCCTATAAGTATCGTAGGGTCGTTGGATACCCTTAACCTGTCCTAGGGACTATGTCGCGAAAATCAATTCAAACGGAAGTAAGGTGGAAACAAAATTAAAATACAAGGTGCCACGATAGAGCCGGGTTAAAACCAAATCATAAGTGAGTGATTACCATTTATACGAGTTAGAGAATTAGCCAGGTTCTTCGATTCGCAAAAAGGGAACCCCGTCATATAGACATCGAGCACTCAAAATCTGCAGAACATACCTTTAAAAGAAGAACGGGGAAAGGAGTCAGATCGAGCCACTCATGCGGGACCGGCAGTCCTCGCTGAGGCCACATAGTATGTGCTATACCTAATAAAGATGCTCTAATGCAGTACGAAAGTCAAACACACTAGCATGCTTCTAGTTATAATAATGTATAAAAATACTGTAAAGGGCCCAAGACAATGCCAAGTGGCATATCCCTCTCCTACCTCTACACCCCTTTACGTTAGTGCAGAGACTGACCAGTTCGGTGCTATAGCATAGCAATTTCCTCGTGGTGGTGCACAAACCACGACATCATCATATCATATCATCTCATCGCTTGCCCGATGGTGCTGAGCTATCATATCATGCTCATATAGACTCGATTGACTCAGGGTACCCGATGAGGCTGGGCTACCCTATGACCCTAGCAATGACTCTAGGACTATCACAGATAACGGTCGATCTGTTTCAAACGCATAAAGTAAGCAGATCCTCATTCAATTAGTGCAACCTAAACAGAATACTGCATGTCATGCTTTTATGCATATGCAACACCTAACATAAAATGCAACAACATGCATGAATGTCCAACCTGAGAAAGCCCCCTAGGGAACTTACCTGAAGATGCAGAACAGTAGGATAATACAAGCAAGGGCCCAAATGCAAGTCCAAAGCAATCCAAAAGCAACACACACCTATCATCAAGCCATTTCCATAAGCCATCGGACCAACATTCATACGCACAAAACCCAAGTTCTCAACACATTCAAAACCAACCGATAGTGAAACCATTTTCCAAAACCTTTTCGATATGATCAATATCAACCAAAATCATTCTTCCAATTTTCTTCTCAAAACCAACATCATCAAGCCATGACAAAATCCCGACATTTAAAATGACACTTTTAACATAACTTCAAGCTCAAGATCAAATAGTTCAAGTTCCGTCAAATCCCTTCTTTAATATTGAATATTAAAATAATATTCTAAAACTCATTTCCCAAAGTTTTCCAAACTCTTAAATCTCAAGCTAAGTCAACTCATTTTTAAAACAATTTCTCAAATCATATTATAGAAATAACTCCGACATTTTATTTCAAAACCTTATCAAAATCAATAAATCATTTTACAATTTCCAATATCGCATAAAATACTTATTTAATTTTTCAGAAATTATATTTATCACAAAAACCCAGAATATTATAAAATAATAATAATAATAATAATAATAATAATAATAATAATAATAATAATCTAATTTAAATATCAATTGTATAATAACGACATAACAAGATAATATATATGTGACATCTAACAAGATAAGATAGAACTAACAACAATTTACAAAACACAAACCCAACAAGCCCAAAACCGAAATGGAGGAAACAGAAAACCCAATCGGAAAAGACTCGAGCCCAGAACTAACCCAACCCGGAAAGAATAGGCCCAAAGCCTGCCCAGCTCAAGCCAAATCCCCAAATTAGGCCCAAATGAGAAAAGTCCAAGCTTTAAAATCGGATCCAATTAAAACCACAACACAACACTCTCAAATAGGTGAACCGGTTTTATATAAAAGAAACAGTGAACCGGACCCTTTTAAAAACATAAAACCGAACCCTGGCTTCTTCTCCCAATCCCCAAATCTCCGCTCAACAATGGAGGAAGGAATGAGGAGGGAGGCTCTCACCGGAAATCTTGCTCTCGCCCTATTCTCTCTCAAATTCACTCCCCGGGCTACCCAAACAATAGGAGAAATGAGACAAATCTGCATAAGAAGAGGAAGGGTGTCCGATTTCTCACCGAGGGCTTCGAAGGTGGCTTCAGGGTGCTCGAGGGCTGCCAAGGGCTCGTCGGGGAAGAGGGTGAGCTCCGTGGAACCTAGATCGAGTATGAAGGATCATAAAAGAGGACCTTTATGGGGTTTTCGAGCGAAAGAATGGGAGAAAGGAGTTTACCAACTTGTTTGAGCGACAACAAGGAGGCGAGGAAGAAGATGATGGCGTCAGCTTCGGCTGCTGCTGGGTGGTTCGATCGTCGGAAAGGTGGGGCTCAGGATCTCAGTTACTACTGCTCCCACTTGGGGAGGAAGAACGCATCTGCCTTCATGGACACGAGAAGGAAAGTTGCTCGGAAAGAAAACATGGCTGCGACGGTGGATCTTGGTGGGAGCTCCGGTGGTTGCTGTTGGAGGTGGCGACGACGGAGTGCTGCTGGCGGCTTGGAACAAATGGAAAGGAGATGTGAGGTGGTCTCGGTGATGGTTCAATAGGAGAGAGTGGGGAGATGAAAGTGGGTTTTCGCATAAAGCAATTGGGATAGAGGAGAAGGTCCCTCTGGGGTTCTTTGATGGAATTGCTATGACAGAAGGAGGGCAATTGAGTGGGTTTATGGTGAAAGCACAAAACAACAAAATGCAAGCTGGGAAATGCAGGCAAGGAGATGAGTGTTATAGGGGGAAATTGCATATAAAAGGACAATATGCAAGCTGTGTCCTAGGGGAAGAACGGAGGAATCTTTCTTCAAACATTTTCTGAGAATAAGAGAGAGAGAGAAAGGAAAGGTGATAAAGACGTGTGGACTAGAAAAAATAAAGAAATTGTGGTCCCATAGTCAAAATTCAAAATACCCGAAATCTAAACTTGTAACCCGCCCCAATTTCGACTCATTTAAATTTTAAATCGAATTCTCGGAAACAAAATATATTAATAAAATTTTGGTAAGTAGTTTAAATTTTTTTTTTCCAACCTCGGAACATAAAAGCGGAATAAAATCCGTCAGAAAATCCAATTTAGAATTATGCCGGAATCTGCTTCGAATGATTTTAAATAAAATAAATTGCTCATGGACAGATATTTTTGAAACTTTCCGTATCAAATCAAATATAATAATTATTTAAATAAAATAATAATTTGAAATTTTTCGGTCTTTACAACTCCCCTCCTAAGGCCTTTCTTCAACATTCCTAGTGGGTAAATTCACTTCTTTTCTTCCTCTAAGGATCATGGCACTCACATTCTCCTTCGGATTAACTACCACTTGTGATGGCAACTTCCCCGAATCTTTCGCTTTCAATTCTCCAATCTCGTTAGCCATTTGACTCAATAACTTCTCCTGAACACTCATCTTATCCAACAACAACCTTAAAGTTTCATCTTTGTCCTCCTGTTGAGTGTTTCTATGACGATTATCATATTGAACCATTCCTTGATAAGGAACTTGTTGCTGCTGACCCCTACCGTTGAATCCACTTTGATAACTCGAATCATAGCCCTGATTGTAAACATTGTTACCAAAGTTGTAGCGATGTCCATAATTCATAGCATTCAAATCAGCAGCATCCTCTTGAATCAGTGGACACTTATCATTCGTATGAGTTAGATCTCCACACACACCACAAGGTCTAGACTGCTGAGGTTGATTCATTTGCATAACCATCTTGTTAACGAGCTCAGTAAGCCTATCTAATTCATCCTTGCGACCATCTCCAAAATTGCCCAACTTATGTACTCTTTGTACTCCTTGGTGTTTCCCATATTGTTGTTATGCATTAACTAACCCTTCGAAAATCTGCATTGCTTCCTGAGGTGTTTTATCCAAAACATCTCTTCCACTAGTAGCATTGATAACACTCTATCTCTATCAAGCAAGCCTTCTTTAAGATATAACACTAAATCATCCTCGGGCATACCATGTTGTGGACAACTACCCTTAAACCTCTTCAATCGCTCAACATACTCATAAAGACTCTCCGTAGGTGATTGCACAATACTAGACAACTCCTTTTTGAGTTAGCAGAGGCGAGTAGTAGGAAAATACTTTTGAAAGAAAGCTTTCTTTAACTCAACCCAAGCCGTAATGCTTTCGGGGGGGGGGGTAGGAAATATAGTCAATCACTAGCCGAATCTGTTAAGATAAAGGGGAACACTCTAAGCATTAATTGGTCATTGGTAAGGCTTTATGGGTCTAAGTCTATCGCATACAGTAGCAAAGTTTACAAGGTATTTGTTTGATTCCTCCCCAGGCAATCCATGAAAATTAGGCAAAATAGTAGACCAATTTGATTTGTATTCAAACCCTGAACCCTTAGGGAGAGTAGGAACTCTAATTGCAAGCGGTTGCACATTCAAATTAGGTTCCTTTAAGCTTCCCAGGGTCCTTCTTGGCAGATTAACACTTTCATCTCCCATCTTCTTATGTGTGACAAATTCGAGCATCCTTTTCAACCTAGAAATATATCTTTCAATCTTAGGATCAAAACACAAAGGTTATGAATTATAAGAACGAGTTTGAACCATACAAGAACAAGAAAGACTTAAATATAAACAAAGAACTAAAAGAAAATAGAAATAAAAAGGAATCAATGATAGAAATAAAGAAAAGCAAACTCTTTTCTCTCTGGCAACGACGCCAATAATTTGGTGTAGGATGAACGTTGTTGCCTTTTTCGCCCTTTGTCAAATAGTAATAATATCTTAACTCAAAGCTCAAATCAATAGATTAGTAAACTAATAGATTGATAAACCAACAAACTAGTATAACGATGAAGTCCGGAGTCGAACTCATAGAGAGAACAGTTGCTATGCAATGTTTCTAATAATGATTCTTATGACAAAAGCAATGATTTATAACAAATTGATACCAAAGTAAAGTAAAGAGATCGATGATTGCAAAGTAGTGATAACAATATAGAGAAGATATTTCACCTGTAATTCTCGATAATGGTTGAGGCTCAATATCTTAGGATTGATTCAATAAATATTTTTAAGCATATGTTGACTTGACTAAAGTTGATAGATCTGCAAAGATACAATCTTCTTATTCAATATCACTAAAGAATAACATTAAACACAGTTCTAAGACCAATTGGCATATCAATTCAATGCAAATAGAACACAAATGGCACAACCCTATTCGGCCCTAACACATCTACTCGACATAGATCAATCGAAATCATCCACTACAAAGACATAAAAATATCATTAAATCAAAGGCTTTGTTTGCTATCTACAAAACAACAACGAATTCATAGCATATATGCGATTCCTAACATGGTGATCAATCATAGAAAGAAACACAAATATAATCGATAAGAACAAGATGATAAATGTACTCATAAATAACTAATTGAAATAAAAAATATCCTCACAATTCAGTCAACAATGCCTTCGAATCATAGACGAAACTATGAATTTAGCAACACATAATTGAAATAACTCTCCTCTATCTAATTCTCTCTATCTCCTATGTCTCTTTCCTGAATATGAAAGAATGAAACCTAAATAGAGTCGTGAAACCCTATAAAATATAATAATAATATAATATAATAATAGTATCTTCGGACTTAATGTCGGCTTCGCTGAATATGGAGTAACAGTGGGCGCCGTGGGAAAAGCGGCGGGCGCTGGTCCCAACAATGACCACTTCCTTCTTAACATCACAATTCATTCAACCATACCTTTGAATCACAGGTGAAACTATGAGTTTAGGAACACATAATCGAAATAACTCTCCTCTCTCTAATTCTCTCCATCTCCTATGTCTCTTTCCTGAATATGAAAGAATGAAACCTAAATAGAGTCGTGAAACCCTAGAAACTATAATAATATAATATAATATAATATAATAATAGTATCTTCAGACATAAAGTCAGGTTCGTTGAACACGGGGTAACGGCGGGCACTGTGGGAAAAGCGGTGCGCGCTGGTCCCAACAATGACCACTTCCTTCTTAACATTGACGTTGTGCTTCCTTGCTCCTTTGTAGCTCCTTTCTTAGCCTTCATATGCTCCAAAACATGTCATTTAAGCTCCTCCAAGATCTCATCCAAGGTTGGATTGTAAAACTGTAGAATAAACACTAAAAACGCGTATATTCCGAACTCGAACACTTCACAAGAAAGATATGAAACTAGACCAAAACATATGCAAACCTATCTAAATGCAATAAGAACCACCTATAATGCCTAAATGAAATATGCATTATCAGAGAGCCTAACTTGAATTGAGGTCATGACGAGCTTCAACCATCATTCATATTGATTCATTTATAAACATAAACGAATTTGATCGAAGTTTTATACAAGTTGAGTTTGAGTCAAGCTCGATTAGCTCACCTCATATATGTTTAACCCTTACCTGAACACCCCTCAGTTGATCCAAGCCCACTAATTGCCAATAACTCATATAACATCATTTCATTCTGCCCTTGGCCTCTATAATTTTTTTCCCTCGTCAGTATGTTATTCGATGCAGATTAACCATAGTTCACACCATTCAAGTTCTTCAGCCCTTGGCATCAATAATCTTTTGTTTTGTTAATTATATTTTTTATCTAATGACAATTTTGCCCCTATTTTAACAATTTCCTTCAATAACATATGTTATAACCACAAATCTTTTCATTTCCAACAAATCTTATTCCATTGACACTCATTTCTTCCATTCATTCAATCAATTGATGCTCTTATTCCATACACATATCTTCCTTCAACCACGTGTATCCTGAAGATATTCGAGATTGGGTTTTTTTTTATGTAATTTCTACAAGATTTCTATCGTGATGTAAACCCTAATATTATAATTTAGAACTCAACAAAAAAATTTGATGGATTGACAATTATTTTTTTAAAGGTTGGAAAATTTTTAAAAGATTTTTTTTGGATTAATCAGTATTAGAGGGACGAGTTTTATCGTGATGTAAACCCTATAAATTTGATGAATTGATTTTTGTAGTTAAAATAATTTTATGAATTTGTAATTGCTTTACAACAATTGTTTCAAGTGGGCGATTTACAATAACTTATTGTCCGTGGTTACAAGAATGTGACTAATGCCTATTTAAATTTCTTACATGAATATTTGGTTACTATAAATTAGTTACATGAGTTTAGTAGCTAGAAATTAGTTGCATGAATGGTTGTACAATGAATTGAAGAATTGAAATTATTTGACAATAATGAAATACACATTTACATGATATTTTATTCATTAATTTAGAAGAAAATAATTACATACAAGAATTATATTTTAGTGTATTACAACAATAATGAAATACATATATATATGTAAATATATATATATATATATATACTGTAGTACCAATAATTTTCCTTCTTAAAAACATAAACAAATCTTGTAAACACTAAACAGTCTTATCTATATCTATTTATTTTTTCATGCGTTATTGCATTGGTAATTGTAAAAGCTCTCTTTAGAGCGTTGAGAAAACAACCCCAATATGAGGCCAGAGAACATCACCACCGTCAAACATCTACACCGGAAAACCACCCTCTTCGGAAGCTAGAAACACTTTCTTCAAAGGCCGGAAAACAACCTCTTCGGAGGCCTGAAAACCACCCTCTTCGAATGCTTGAAAACTACCTCTTTGGAGGCCTAAATCCGACTTTGGTTGACCGACTTCTGGGCAAAATCAATCCTTGCGATTAAGGCTGATCAAAATCGGTTCGAACCGAATTTTTCGGCCGAACCAAACCGAAATAATCGGAACCAAACCGAACCGAGGGATTTCGGTTCAAAGAATTTTAATTTTCGGTTTTAGGTTTCGTTAGTATTCGGTTTCGGTTAAACCGACAAAAACCGATTTTAATTTTAATTTAAGTATTTAACCTTACGCTTAGGTTAAGTCAATAGGCTTGTGACTCTGTTGTCTATTCATCTGTTGAGTTCATGACTCTCGCCTCGCCTCGCCTCCTAGAGTCCCAGGCCCAGTTCGTTTAGCATCTTCATCGCTTCTGTTATCTGTTCATCTGTTTGGGACTGTTTGGGACTAATTCAAGTAGAAAATGTGAATACAAGGCTGTTTGGGACTACTGGAATTGGGACTGTGCAGGTTGTGCACTTCCTAGAAAATCATATTCACTATTTGGGATTGTTTGGGACTGTTTCGGGACGAATTTAAGTAGAAAAAAATAAGTTTCATTTGGCTGCCATTACATCTTTGACTCTATATGGGACATTTTTTTGTGCATTTTTTATTTCGGTTCGATTAGGTTATAACCGAACCGAATCTAAACCAAACCGGCGTAAAACCGAACCAAACCTATTAGTTAAGGTTCAGTTTTCGGTTCTCATTTTTAGGAATTTTGGTTTTAGGTTCGGTTCGGTTTGGCCAGGTTCGGATAGTTTATGGGCCGATGATCGGCCCTACTTGCGATCCTCCGCCCTTGGTGTATCAACTTCCCAGGTATCTTGTGGCATCAGAGAAGAGTCGAGCATTTCTCTTTCCTTGTGCATCCATCCTTCGAGATTCTTGAAGATATTTCCCTAAATCAATCCAGTTTCGACCAACTTTATCCTCCAATCAATCGTTTTCCGGTCTTATCTCCTTCTCCCCACCCTCCCTATGGGTGCGGTGGCCAGAATTTAGGGTTTTTCGATTGTTGTCCTTCCTGGGGTTTGTCTTCCGTTTTGATTATTTCGGCTTCCTTCTCACAGCCTTGGTATTCCTCTAGTGTAAATCTGGTTTTCTTGGAGGGTTGTGACTCGCCTCGCTGTGCTTCTCCCCTCCGAGGAGTTCGGTCTAGGCTTGTCCGGCGGTCTTCGGTGTCTCCATCGCCGCCCTCGATTCTCCTTTGTCCGGCCTCCCCATTTCATCTTTCTATCTGGGGCTTGTGAAACCCTATTGGGCATATCTTTGAGTGGGTTGTGTCTGGAGCTTCTAGTTCTCTCGTTCCTATTTCCTCATCCTTCCTTCTCCTATGGCGTTCTTCTGAATTTGAAATTCCTTCTCTCTAGGGTTGGTTCAATCTGGCCAGCCGACCTTGTCTTTCTCTTGTATCGTAGTCTTTTGTTCTGTGGTGTTCAGGGTCGCCTGGCCTCCCGTCGCCTTCCCGGACTCTGGCCTTCTCCCGCAGACTTGCCTCCGGCAGCGGAGCCCCTGATCCGCTCGTTTCGCCTTGCTTCCTCTCTGTCATAATAGTTTATCGCATTCAAGGCATAACTTTGTCCTTGCACGCCAAGATTGTCATCCAAAAATTAAAGAAAGAAAGAAAGAAAAAAGGGAACAATAATAAAATAAAATGTTATACACACACAAACAAAACCCTATAAGGGTTTGATGAAATCCACCCGAAAGGGTTTGATTAAATCTCGCAAGGGTTTGACGATATTCTTGTAGCTGAAATTTTGTTGGCATTTTGTTCGAGCAGCTTGCGGATCTACTTCTGATGCTTCTTGGAGGTCTTCTTCTTGGTTGGGGGTGTGGAAAATAAAAAAAAAACTCAAGGATACGATTGTTGAAAACAAAACGTAAACTCAAGGATATACTATATATGTATTACCAAAACAAAACCGAAAGTACAAATCTCAAATTTTCACATATTTTTTTTTCTCAAAATGGTTAGTCTGCCAACAAATTCTTGTTATGGGTAGAGTTCCAGTTGTAGGTAGTCTGGGATTTCTCAAAATTGGTTTCTCGATGCCCACTATATTGAGTGAGAGTGGATATGAAACTTTTGGAAGAAGCGAAACAAATTAAATGTAATTTTATATATATTGATAAGATAATGATTTTGATGAGGTCAGGCCCTGTTGGACCATCACCCGAGGGTATCCTTGCGAATGAGTACGCGCAGAGCATGATAAACAAGGAGGTCCCGCGTGGGCGTTGTGTGGATTAGACGTGCGGCCCTGTCGCCGATCGAGTTGCCCTCCCGGAAGACATGGTCGAATTGCACCATAGAAATGTGTTGGAGTAGGAGCAGGGTATAAGAAATCAGCATCTCAATCTCCCACAGGCAGCACCACATGCCTCGTAAATAATTGATGACGGTCAGACTGTCGCCTTCAATCATGATGCCCGGAAGCCAAAGCTCATTTGCCTTGGCAATGCCTCCTCTGATTGCCAGAGCCTCCACAACTAATGCTGAGATGTGTCCACATTTAAAGTTGCCACACTCGATGACTGCCCCACTATGGTCCCCAATAATAAAACCTGCAGAAGCTTCACCCGAAGATAGTTTGGTGTTGTGAGCTGAATTTGCCATATTTTACAGTAACTTTAATATCGTTTTCTGCATACTTTGCATAAATTTGTGTTAGCAAGTACAAAATCTATGTAGTTTATGTTTATTTGCCAAATTATGGAATCTACACCAGTTTCTGTTTAAATTTGCAGAATTCGAGACATTTTACAGCAACTCTAAGGAAGGACAGAAAAGCTCGGAAAACCACTACAGAAGTCCAAGGTCAAAGAAGCAGCGGAACCAAGCAAATCAAGCTGAGAGCCCAGGCTACTCGATCTCGAGTAGGCCCTACTCGATCTAGACGAGCATGTCCGAGCACAGGCCTTGTCGACTAGGAGCAATGTTGAGAGCCAGACCAACCCAGCTCCGGAGCCCTACTCGATCTCGACAAGCCCTAGTCGAGATCGACGACGCCTCAGCGCCACACCCGGAGTCGACGAGAGAAGAGGCAAGCCGAGGACGAAGACGACCAGGCAGCACTCGCTACCCGCGACTCGACTCGCTGCAGCGAGCCTCTCGCTGCCGCGGAAATCCCCGCTGCCAGCGGGCGCCACACCCGGAGTCGACAAGCCGAGGACAAGGACGAGAATGACCAGACGACACTCGCTGCCAGCGATTCGACTCGCTGCAGCGGACCGCTCGCTGCCGCGGAAAATCTCGCTGCCAGTGGGATGCACCAAGCCGACGGAAAAGCCTACTCACTCCAGCGGAAGGGGCAACTCGCGGAAGCGGAAGGGAAGACCCAACTCGATGTCGACGAGCCCTTGTCGAGGTCGACGAGACCCGTGAGCCAAGTCCGAGCCACATCGAGCACCAGCTAACCGAGATGACGAACCCGAGGAGCCAGTCGACAACACTCCTACTCGATGTCGACGAGCCCTAGTCGACATCGAAGACGAATCCAGAGCTGTGTGACGTAGCTTGATGAATCCTACTCGGTGTGGGATTACTTGGGCTCGAAGAAGACCGAATTCTATCCAATTCTATCAAGTTACATCATGAAGGAGAGTTTTTATCCACTTGAGACAATTTAGATATATTTAGATTTAATTTCCTTTATCGCTTTTATTTATCCTTAAGCATTTTAGATATAGATATAGATATTCTATCCTTGATCAGCAAGGGTTAGAAGGCTATAAATAAAGCCCTAGGGGCTGGTTTTTCAAGGGGGGGGGGGGGGGGGGGGGAATTTTGGATGGAATTTCAGAGGTAGAGAAGTAGTTCCATAGAGAAGTTTAGGAGTTCTAAGGTTTTTAGGGTTTTGGCTTTCTGCGAAAGTTGATTGCCGGGATTGTAAAGGCTTTTGAATATAGTTTAATGCAAGTTTCTTTTTATACATCAATGTCTGCGATTGCAATGAGGCGTGATTAGTCCACCCACTTCTGGGGCTGGGGTGAGCCCGACGGTGGCCATGTGAGATGACGCGGTAAAGGTCAGATCTTTTTATGCAATTCGTCTTCTATCCCTATGAGCATGATTCTTTTGCGAGAGTTGAAGGTGATCCTTGTTTGTATTATTGAAGCGAAAGTGATCTTAATGCAACTTGGATTAATTATGTGAAAAGGGTTAGTAACAATTAGGGTTTATGCGAAAGCCTCTATATGCCTATTTTTAACAATGAAAGTTGTTTGATGGAAAGCATGATCTTTTATGCCTTTATGTGTTACTTTGCATGGTTATCGTTGTGGTGTTGATACCCTGGCCTTGGAAGTCTTTTATTATATTGATTTATTTCTGTCAAAAATCTGAGTTCTGTGTTCGAATTTGCAATTTAAAGTTTCTGTCTTTCTTGTCGATACAGAGGAGAGCCTTGTCGATCTCGAGTAGAACCCTAGTCGACATCGAGTAGAGTCTTG
This sequence comes from Persicaria tinctoria, assembly GCA_037127255.1. NCBI lineage: Eukaryota > Viridiplantae > Streptophyta > Magnoliopsida > Caryophyllales > Polygonaceae > Persicaria > Persicaria tinctoria. Next base: position 22,785,535 of record JBANSL010000011.1, on the reverse strand, counting down.
TCTAGGTCGAGTTGAGATTTCTTCTGTTGTCGTCGATTTTTAGTTTATGTTTTCGATTTTTGACTTACTGTTGTCGATTTCGATTAGGCTTGTCGAGATCGAGTAAAGTTGCTGCCTTGCTTTGTTATTTGCTTTCGTTTGCTTTTGTTCTTTACTTTCTTTCGTTATTTTCTGTCTTTTCTTTTGTTTCTGTTTTGCTTTGTCTTTTCTGCTTTTATTTCTGTCTTTCTGCTACTTGTCTGTGAGAATTTGTTGCTACCTAAGAACTGCTGACGTGCCTCCTCGTGGATTCGATCCTGACAACCTTCTACTACAACGGGAGGAAGTTTTGTATTTATTTGCTGAGACAGGGAAGTCAGTCTGAACTTTATTTTATATTTATTTCATACTTGACCATCCTCCTGCAACAACATTTGGATCCATCAAAATTAATTTTGAAGGATCCCTTATCTGGTTTGCTCCATCTCAAATTTCTTATTCTTCATGATTGAGTTGTCCGGGCTTTCTAGCGGTGGCATGCAGTCTCCTCTTCAAAGGTCAATTTAGAGGCAACTCAGTTATGCGTTTATTGTTTGGTATAATTCTCCATAGTATGGATGGATGTTGTATTGAGGTTTTCAAGTACTTGCCGATTCCTACTTGTCCATACGCTCCACCATGTCGTCGCAAGTCTTCCTTTTTGCTCGTGGTTGAGTTTAGTAAAAATTTCACATACAATGTTTTTGATTGATTTATTCCTTGTATACATTTCTCAAATCACTTTTCCAATGTTTGGGTCAATTTTGTGAATCAGTTGTAGGGTGTTATGGAATTCGGTAAAGAGATGGGTTGGGCTTTCATCCGTCTGGTCACACAAAGTGCAACATAGTGGAACATGAATACCTTTGTTTTCTAGTCTGGTTCTTGTCAGGATTCCATCTAGTGTAACTTTCCAGATGAAGTTTTTGACTTTTGGGAGTGTGTCTAGGTTCCATATCCATGTCGTGTCACAAGTTTCTTTTGTGTTTTGCTTTGTGATGTGTGCCGTGTTGAACCAACCATTTTTACTTGGTTTCCAGTATAGTCTGTCTTCTATTTCGTGTTCTAGTATGTAGATGTCATCGATCTTGTTGACCACATCCATCTAAAGGATGTTGGAAAGTTCATCGATATTCCATTTCGTTTTGATGTCGATGTATTTTTCCGCGTGTCATTTTCGTTGATTGCGATGTTTTGATATTGTCGACCTTGTAGTGGTTTTCCTTCTAGCCAGATGTCTTTCCAAAAATGGATATAGTGTGTCAGCCAGTTTAAGGTATTTTATTTTTGCTCGTTGGCTCCAATACATTTTATGGTATGATAAGATTTTCTCTCGTTTATTTATAAGTCGGTTCCGTTTTTGGTTGTCGTGTCCATTCTGGGATATTCCGTTTCTGTTTTGTAAATCGATGAGTGAATCATTGATTACTTTTAATTGACGGAATATATTTCCAAATGTTTTCTTATTCCATTCTTTAGACAATCGCTTAAATATTTGTGTCTTTTTCACCAGATTGTACATATATGATCCCGTTACATTTGATCTCCAAGCCTGTTGGACCACGTGTCGGTATTCTTTTCGTGTAGTCCACATTTTTTAAAATTTAAATGGTTGAGCTTTGTACTGTTCTTGGTTATGTAAATCTGTTATAATAGGACAATGATCTGATGATGTAAATGCGTGATTTTTCGTTGTAATATTGGGGAACCAAGTAAGTATTTGCTCCTGTATTAAGGTTCTATTAAGTTTTTCCATGATGTTATTGCTATTAGATCTATTTTTCTTCCATGTAAAAATGTTTCCAGTGGTAGGCATTTCCTATAAGAAGCAATTATCTTTGAATCCTATTAATATTCTATATCTGTTCGGATGTGGTTCCATCCCTCCTTCTTTTTCTGAGCTATTTTGAGTTTCATTTTGATCTCCCATGATCATGAATGGGCAGTCCAGTGATTCGACATATCGTTGTAGTCCGACCCAGAAGTTTAATTTTCGATTCTCATTCGGTGGACCGTATACAAATACGATGTTGATAGTAATGTTTCTATTTTTATTTTCATATCTAATTACTATCAATCTTTGATCTGTATGTACCATTTCTAGTGATTCGTTCCGAAGGTTATGACTTTTCCACAATACACATAATCCTCCTACTATTCCTGTTGCCGGGGCCGAGATCATATGATCAAATCCAGCTTTTTTCCAAACTGTCTCATTTGGTTGTCGTTTAGTTTTTGTTTCTAGTAAAGCAATTATTTAACTTTTCTGAATTTTAAAGAATGAGTCTATTTACGTGCATAGGTTTGTGCGGCCTATCCCGAATATGTTCCATGAGCACAATTTCATATTAACCTATTTGATTTGGGGGTTTTTGTTCCATAATCTTTTCGTGGATCTAAATATTTGTTCGTGATGCAAGTAGAAGGCTTCGCACCAAAGGTTTTTCCATGAGGGAACAAATTAAAGTCGACCCAATTGATGGAAGAGAAGTTACACATGTCGATCCGACTAGCGGAATTCAGATCAAGCTAATGACAGATAAATATAAAGTCTCTGAGATACAATTTATATATGTTGCTTTTTGTAATCCCCTTTTTTTTCCAGAATCAGAATTGGATACAAAGCTTCAAGAATCCTATAGATCTTAACACATTGGTTTCTCTTAAGATCATGGGTACCTTGTTTCAGGATGTGTTCAAAGAAGACGAGTTTCTCTTTCAGGATATTTCGTCGTGCTTCTCTAGTGCCAGTCATTCTCTTTTCTTTGTTGTGGCTCATTCTATTCTTTTGAGCATCTTCTGGTCTACACATCAAAATCACCATCAGTTCAATTTTTTGTGGCATCACAGTTTCATACATGGATGATATAGAATAGACAATACAGATTATAGTCTTCAATTCTATCAGTCTTTTATGCAACAATAGGTCGATGAGAGGCACACAATTAGTCATCCTCGACTGTTCCAATTATGTCAATTCACCTACTCTATCTTTTTTTTCTTTCTGATTCTTACATAGAAATTCATTCATATTTCTAGTGACAACAGTCCCAATAGAGATGTTTAAGAGAGTACTTATCTTTTTTGGATTCATCTGGTTGTGTGTTTCTTCTATACTCCTATGATCTTCATTGGTTTTGATCTTTGTCTCCTTGCTTCTTTTCACCTTTTCGTGAGTAGCTCACTTTACCATATTCATTGATAACAAACAGAAGGGATTAGATATCTTATTCCCTCCTTTCTTTTCATCAAATGTCAAATAAAAAAAGAGATGTGAAATCAAGGTTTCAGCCACAACATACGAGAATGTCGGTTCATATAAACCGTAAATCACACTAATCAAAAGGAAAAAGTGAAGAGGATTCAAAGCTACATCAATCCAAATTTCGCATTTATTAGTTTTCAAATAAATGATCATCCTTTTAGGACGGGTGGGTTTTGTTTCATCCAAATCGAATGGTTTCAATTTGAATTTATTCAGTTCAAGTTTCAATTCATCCAAATCGAAAGGTTTAAATTTGAATTTATTCGGTTCAAGAGCCTTGGGAACTCCAGGCACACAAAGCATCACAGACAGAGAGAAAGAAAGGTAATAACTTAAAGCAGTTTGTCGGGCATCAATTTTCTCATTTTTTGATCTTGGTTCATTGGTGGATCGTTTCTCTTCAGGTTGATTGGTTGGTGTTTCATATCTTGTTCAATTCTCTTGAGTTTTCGTTGTCTTTGTATCTAATCTTCTTTTCTGTTCCTTTCTTATTACTGATGTATGTTGCATCTGTCGGCTTGTTAAACCATATCTACTCCTTGTCTTTCCATCAAATTGAAACCATGGATGGGATCCGCTGCAGAAGGAAGCAAACTGCTTTCCTTTGTTGAGTCCTTTTCACTCTAGTAAGAAAGGGCGGATCTACATGTATGAATGGGGATGCTCAAGGCTCAAGCATCCCCAAAACAAAAATTAATTTTTATTTTTAGTGTTAATGTCTTCATTTTTTTCGTCAAGCATCCCCAACCTGGGAAAAAAATTACAAAAGAAATTTTTTTTACCCTTAAACATTCTCGGAATTATGAAAATTTTACCTTCGAGTATCCCCGGAATGACGGTCCAGGATCTGCCCCTGCTAGTAAACATTTCATGTTTTCTTTTGCATCTGCACTCGCACAATAAGATCACCCAATCAAGACCGTTTTTATGTGTTTCTTGGGGCTTCTTTCTAGAGTTCACTCCACCATGTACTTTGTTTTCTAATTCCTTCATTTGTCCGTCGATCTTTGTATATTCTTTGTAGTTTACATGATTGATCATGTAAAACAGTTCAATCATGTAAACTTTACTTAAAGTACTTTCAATTTTCTTTCCTTTCTTTTTTTGTTTTCTAATTAGGAGATGGATCATAGACCAACTGGAGAGCAAGAAAGAAAACCAATTTTCCTTTCCCGTCAAGTTTTTATTATTAAGTATCCTAGTAGTTCCCAACCATTCAATCATCTTTTCAAGAAGGTTATAGAACACGTCATCATTTCCTTTTTCTATTCCTAGAGTATTGGTTCTATTCATTGTTCTATAAGCCGTTTTGTTCATTGTTTTTTTGTATTTCCTATTCAGTTTCAGCTTTCCTTTCAGTTCAGAGTCTCTCAGGTTTCTAGTAGCTGAAGTATACATAACAACAATCAAAATCAAATGTAAGGGGAAATCCTTCCATTGTTTCAGCATAACCGGAAGAGAAAAATAACAGACAACAATTGTGTAATCCTGAAAACATTATCAGTGCTTTTAAATAATCTTCTCATCGGTTCAGTTTTATGCTCATGCTTTTCATTTATCTTTTCTTCCTGGGTGGGATCAAATATTTAGATATTGTCTGATTTATCAATTCTAGATTCAAACCAAAAAGGAATTTGAGATGTGGATTCCGATCGAGAGAGAAAGGATCGATAGAACCTGATATTTGGTTGATATTTCATGAATCTGCGTCTGTCCGGTCCTCCGTTCTTCTGATCATATTTTCTGGTTTTATCATCACCTCTTCCAGACCGAAGCCCAGCACTCCTCCCCGAACAGCCCTTGGTCACTTTCGAAACCTCTTTGACTCCCCACGCCCTAAGAAAGAGGAAGAGGGAGCGTTTCCCCAAAAAAGACCCAACCATTGAAAAAGTGATTTTTCCAGAGACTTTCTCCCCTGAAAGAGATTGAACCCTCCATTCTTGTTGAATGACAACAGCCTCACCCTTAATCAAAGCACGACCCTCGTTAGCCCTTATTTTTTCAGCTTTTCTTTTGCTCCATTTTTTATTGTTTTTCCTCCAATCTCATCTAATCTCTCTTTTATTGTTTCGATTTTTATGAATCTGAAGACTTTTGTGGTTGATGATGGGAGATCTTTGTTTGTGTTTCACATTTCGATGGGTTTTTGCGGAAGATCTTGTAGATCAGAGCTCAAACTGGTAGCTGTGAGTTGGGGATTTCAGGGGGCGACGCTGGTGGTTAGGATTTTTAGGGTGAGGTTTCTCTCTCTTTTTCATTCTCTGGCTTTTCTTCGGAGGATTTCAATGATCAAGTTAAATGTAATTATATATGACTGCTAGCTAGCTAGCTTTACATTATTTTCTTATACACATAGTGCAATAATTCCTTTTAATTCAGGACGTACCACAGGTTAGTAAAATATATGGTAAGCAAATTTTATACATGTGATATAAAATAAATATGACATATAGGTTGTAACGCCTTTCTTATTCCCTGCACGTAGGACCTTCTCCACAATCGATCTGCCTTAATAATAATGATCAATCATCAAGACAATCGATCTGCCTTAATAATAATGATCAATCATCAAGACGCTCAAGTGCTGAAACCTTCAATTTCAATCTATATATATAGCTTATAATATATACGGCATATATATTATATATTATTATGAGACGAAATGAAGATTTCAATCGTGTTTAAGACTAATGCTATATAATTTCATTCACCACCCTTTATATATCCCATTTTATAAGTCTCTTTGGATTCCTTTACATTATGCTTATAATTGAAATACATGTATTAAATAGAAAAGTATATTATAATTAAAATACATGTCCCCCCTCTCTCTCCATACTTTCATATCTCTGCTTCTTCATTATTTCACTTGCATGTAAGATCATGAGATTGATTGTAATTTCCTTCTTGAGGGTTTCCATTCATTGATAAACATATATATAGGTTACAAAGGTATTGGATCTTAACGGGTTTTTAGCCCACTATAAATGAGGAGACCTATATAATCTATCGAACCCCCGCAGTCGAAACGGGAGGGGTCCGTACAGTGAGACTGGAACGAAAATCAATGAATAATTGTCTAGGTAAACCCTTGGTGAATATATCAGCGTACTGATAAGAGGACGGGGCATGTAGAACGCGGACATGTCCAATGGCAACCTTGTCCCCGAAGAAGTGTAGATCAAGCCCAATGTGCTTCGTGCGTTGATGTTGGACTGGGTTGCTAGCAGGATAGACGGCGGAGACGTTGTCAGTGTAGACGAGAGTGGCCTTCTGAAGAGGGCAACCGAGCTCAAGCAGGAGATTGCGAAGCCAAGAGCACTCGGAGACAACGTTGGCAACACCCCTGTATTATGCCTCAGCGCTGGATCGAGACACGATTGACTGACGCTTGGATGACCATGACACAAGGGTGTCGTTGAGGAAGACACAGTAACCAGACGTGGAGCGACGTGTGTCAGGGCAATCACCCCAATCCGCATCAGTGTAAGCAACAAGATCAAGCTTAGAGGAAGTGGTGATCGTGGTGCCGAGCTCGAGGGTGCCGCTGATGTACCGAATGATCCGCTTCAGAGCCTGAAAGTGAGGTTCCCTGGGTGCATGTATGAACAAGCAGACTTGTTTAACGGCGTAACTGATATCAGGCCTGGTGAAAGTGAGATACTGAAGAGCACCAGCGAGGCTCCTGTAAAGTGTCGGATCATCAATCAAAGGACCAGAATGAGCACTGAGCTTGTTGGATGTATCGATAGGGGTGGCGACTAGATTACAGTTGACCGTCTTAGCCCGAGCAACAATCTCAGCAACGTGCTTGCTTTGTGAGAGAAACATACCAGACGCATGTTGCTGTACAACAACTCCAAGGAAGTAGGACAACTGACCCAAATCAGACATGGCGAATTCCGCACTCAACTGCGAAATAATGGACGTTCGAAGAGCATCTAAAGAGACGGTGAGAATGATGTCGTCGACATATAGTTGCAGGAATGCCAAGTCTGAGCCTCTGCGATAGATAAACAGAGACGTATCCGAACGGCTGCCAATGAAACCCAAACGAAGCAGATGAGAGGCAAAACGCTGGAACCAAGCCCGCGGAGCCTGTTTCATACCATACAGAGAGCGCTTGAGGAGACAGACATGCTTTGGATGATCGGCATCAGCAAACCCCAACGGCTGAAACATGTAGACTATCTCATTCAGATGGTCATGCAGAAAGGCGTTCTTGACATCTAACTTATGGATGGCCCAGTTGCGCGACAGAGCTAGACTCAGGACTACTCGAATAGTGGCAGGCTTGACCACATGGCTGAACGTCTCATCACAATCAATACCTACCTGCTGAGATCGACCGTTGACCACAAGACAGACATTGTAGCGCTCCATCGACCCATCAGAGCGGAACTTGTGATGGAAGAGACACATACATCGAATGAAGTTTGCCTCAGAAAGGCGAGGAACAAGAACCTAAGTACCATTCTTCGTAAGGGCCCTGTATTCGTCGAGCATAGCCGCCTGCCAATTTGGGTCGAGGAGGGCTGTTTTGTGGGACGTGTGAATGGGGGAAAGGGAGGTCGAGGTGGAGGAAGGGGGTGATTGGGAATTTCGAAGGACGGGGGCAAGGGGGGCGGAGCTGTGGGGAGAAGCCGCGGGCGTAGCAAAGCTGCGGGCGCCGCTCATTGATTGGTCGCGGCCGCAACATGGTGTTGCGGCCGCCACCAATGTGTGGGACATTGGATGGGGGTGGGTTCTTTGATTGGTTGTGGCCGCAGCATCTTGTTGCGGCCGCGGCATCACATCATGGAAATCGGACGGAGGGTTATAGGCTTGGTTTTGAGCGGCGGGGTGATGTGCGGTGGTCACAGAGACGATCTGACGGGGTCGGAAGACACCAGAGATGCTGCGGCTGTGTGGTCTGGTGGGTGGTGGTGGGGGGGGGGGGGGGAGAGGCGGGAGCACCGGGAGAGCTCTAGGGGAAAAGAAAATGTGAGAATGGTGACTTTGACTCTGACGGAGACACAGGGGGTGTGGGAGACACAAAGGGGAATCGTGACTCATCAAAGGTGACATGACGAGACAAAATGGTCTTGTGGGTCGTGATATCAAGGCAGAGATATCCGCGATGATCAGACGGGTAGCCAAGAAAGACACAAGGGGTGGAATGTGGGTGAAGCTTGTTAGGGGCGGTGGATGACTGATTTGGAAAACACCTGCATCCAAAGGTATGAAGGTGATCATACCTAGGCAGAGTGCAATACAATGCCTGAGTCGGTGAGCGATGGTGGAGGGTGGTGGAAGGGAGGATGTTTAGGAGGTAGCACGTGGTGGCTAAGGCGTAAGGCCAGTATAGAATGAGAATTGATGCATGGAAGAGGATAGAGCGCATCATATTGGTAATGGTTCGGATGATTCGTTCGGCCTTACCATTTTGTTGGGATGTATATGGGGAAGACAAGCGATAGGAGATCTCATTGGTGTTAAAGAAAGTGTGAAATTCTTTGTTGTCAAATTCGCGACCATTGTCACATTGGAAACACTTGATAGAGGTGTGAAATTGTGTTTTGATGTAAGTATGGAATTTGGCAAAGATAGGAAACGCTTGAGATTTAAAGTGCAAAGGGAAAACCCATAAAAAATGTGTATAATCATCCAGAAACAAAAGGTAATACTTATGACCCTCCTTTCTAGGCACATGAGATGTGCAAATATCACTATGAATAATGTCAAAAGGTGCAAAAGTAGTGTTTAAAGACCGCTGAAAAGGAAGTCTGGTATGCTTGCCTAACTGACAAGAAGAACATAAACTAGAGCGAGACTCTTTATTACATTGGACAAGACTCTTAGAACGAAGTAAATCTAAAACTGCAGGACTAGGATGACCAAGGCGCGCATGCCAAAGACTGGATGATGATGCCAAGAGGGCGACTGGACTTGACAGGCTGGATGGTGAGGGCGACGACACAGGATAGAGCTCCCCGGTGCTATTACATCTCAGTCGAGTAACCCCCGTAGTAAGATCCTTCACAGAGAAACCCAACGGATCAAATACAAGAGAAACATTATTGTCAGTGGTGAACCGACGGACAGAGATAAGGTTTTTGACGAGTTTGGGGGCAACAAGGACGTTGTTAATGTGTAAGGGGTTGGTTGGGGTTGGTAATGTGGCGTGGCCAATGCCCGAAGTAGCAAGGCGACCACCGTTGCCGACGATAATAGAATGAGCAGGACCCTTAAAAGAAAGAGAAGATAGAGTACATGGGGAGTTCGTCATATGAGAAGTGGCGCCAATGTCCATGTACCAAGCGGAGTCAAGAGGTGTCAGCTGCATCGAAGAGAAGGCGTGATGAACATCAGTTGGAGTGTATGTCGGATCAGACGACGACGGGTAGGCCTAATGCCTGGCGGGTCGAGGAGCAGGACCGAACAAGCCCTGCTGACGGTTGGGATACGGGGATGGTGGGCGATACAACGCGCCGGGGTAGCCAAAGGGCATCCAAGACAGATAGCCGGGATTGGGGTACTAGGAGGGGCGAGGGGTGTCGTAGTGCTACGGGCGCCGCTGCAACCTGCTGCGGCCGTCGCGACCGCCTCTCGATCCCTGCTGGTCGTTGCTGCGGCTGGGCTGGGGGGCGTAGGTCTCGTCGATGTCGCTGGACAAGACCAATGTCGTCTTGTCCTTGGCGACTTCGGTGGTCTGACGTTGAAGGCGAGTCTCTTCCAGGATCAGTTGGGACCAGGTCTTTTCGAATGTAGGGAGAGGTGGGTGGCGCTGGGTTTGGAGTCGACGACGTCTAGTTGATCAGCCAGGGTCTTGTTGTGCCGACAATAGGCGGATACCGACGGAAAAGAAGAAAGCTTGCAACTTGAAAATTTGTGCTCGAGATAGACAACACGGGTGGACTTGTTGTCTTGAAAGAGATTCTGAAGTTTCTTCCAGGCATCCAAGGTGGTGTCTTTGGAATTGAGGATGGTGGTCAATAGATCTTTTGATATGGTGTTGAAGATTCATTGAAGGACAATGGTGTCAAGTTGAGCGAAGAGATCGTTGTCTTCACTTTCAGGGCGATTGACGGAGGATTCAATATGGTAGAGGACTTTATGAGCCTTAACATGGGTCATGAAGAGGTGCGACCACATGGTTTAGGTACTGGATTCATGATCAAGAATGATAGGGATGCTGTTTTTGATATTAGAGATCGTAAGGGCAGAGTGGAATGGCGGTTTGTTGGTGACAGGGGGAGGGTCGGCCATTGTAATGGTAGGGAGAGAGAGAGAGAGAGAGAGGGTTGTCGGCGGCAAGGGGTGGCCGAGGGGGGGGGGGGGGAGGGCGGCGCCGGCGGGAGGGTGGCGGCAAGGGGGTGGGGGGGGGGGAGGTGGTGGCTAGGGTTTAGAACAAGGAGAAAAAGAAAAGTTAGGGTCTTTGGATCTTAGGTTGTGATACCATGTAAGATAATGAGATTGATTGTAATGTCCTCCTTGAGGGTTTCCATTCATTGATAAACATATATATAGGTTACAAGGGTATTAGGCCTTAACGGGCTTTTAGCCCACTATAGATGAGGAGACCTATGTAATCTATCATTGCACACCACCAAAAGCTTTCTATTGAGACATGAGAGGGGAACTTGAGAAGACACTCTCCGTTGAGAAGTGAACTTGAGGAGGCAGAGATTCAATGCACAATACCAGTGAGAAAACGCTCTCCGTTGAGAGGAGAACTTGAGGAGACGCTAGGGGCACACAACCAAAAGTCACCACCACCCCCAAATTGGATCCCCTTTACATTCTTCAAAAATTTCGTCTTTTTTTTAATCCTTCCAGATCTTTCATGCTTTCTCTTCCTCCATCTTCCTTCCGCTTCTTTTGTTATGGCTTATTTGGTCTCTTCTCTTGATGGATAGATCTTTTGGGGTTTTTTTTTTCTTTGGTAGGTTTTCCTTTGACACTAGCAATTTGGGAAGGATTTTGGATCAAAAGGGTGTGAATCTTGGAGTTTTGATCTTCTCTGGTGAGGGATTAGAAAGAAAGTTGGAATTTTTTTTTTGTGGAAGAGGAAAGTAGATTTTGAGATTCTAGAAGTTACACAGGAGCAAGGATAGAGAGAGAGAGCCAAGAGGTGGAGGGCCATAAAACTTATCAAAATAAACGTTTTTAACTTAAAACACTTTTCAAGATTTGTCATCCAAACGGTGTTTAAAAATTAATTATATTATAATTAAAATGAAGTGTTTATAAACATAATACATAAGGAATCCAAAACAGACCCTTAATCACCTCCTATTTAAAAAAATTTACAACAAATATAGAGGAAATGGTACGAAACACCACAATTTGAAAAAAGTTTGTAAAAATGCCACCGTTTTGGAAAAATTGGCAAAAATGTCATTTTCTCCCCAAATTTGCAAAACTGTGCAGGTTGTCACCCCCCCCCCCCAAACCGGCTATCATTACCTACCTAGTAGGGGAGATGCAAGGCGGGAAGGAGTAAAGGCAAAGAGAGAGAGAGGCAGTTGCAGAGACGCCAGAAGATAGAGAGAGAGAGGGCGGTTGCGGTTTCTTCCTCGACAGTTGCATACACCAAAGGAGAGAGAGCGGGCAAGTCCAGCGTCGCCGGAAAGGACACAACAGCCACGACCCGACGACATACAGAACGGGTACGCCCTTTTACTCTTCTCCCTTTGGTGGTAGGGTGCGCGGGTGTGGGTCGGGGAAGCAGTGGGTGAAGGGGTTAGGGCAATGGCGGCCTGAATGGTGGGTCGGGGTGGTGGTTTTCTTATTTGGATAATGGTGGGTGGTGGTGGCATGGGTGGTTTTCGGGTATGAAAAGGGGAAATCGGTGGTTAGGGTTTCCAATTGAGTGACAGTGGTTTTCGGAATGGGTTAGGGCAACGGTCGGGGAACTATGGATAGGGGAAATTGGTGGTTTGGGGTTCGAATTGGGTGACAGGGGTTTGACATTGGGTGATAGGGGTTTCCAATTTGGAGAGAAGGGTTTCTAAATGTGTTGTGGTAGGCGGAATACGAGAATTGACGAGCTGTGGAAATTCGGATATGTGGATGTCGTAGGTGTCCTGTTGAAGGAGGTTTGAGGTATTGGTTATAGGCTTCCGATTCATAATGGGTGACATGGGTTTCACACTGAGTGACAAGGGTAGAGTGACATGGGTTAGTCTGTTAGGTGACAGAGGGAGACGAATATAATTGGTAGAATCTGACTTTGTTCGTGTGATGGAAATTGCAGGATAGAAATGGTGAGGACGAAGAATGTGAGCTCGAAGAACAAAGAGCCTGAATACGTAGTCCTCGAAGCTAGGCACTTCCGGGCTCGGGTCAACCAGGGCTCAAGACTGTCAATGCTGAACAACATCGATGATTATGTTGACCCTAGCGACTGGCAGAAGCTGCTTGACTCCCAGCTTGGTGGGGTTGTGCAGCTGACGCACACTGTGAAATTTTCTTCACAAATGGTGCATTATGCACTCCAACAACAGCTTGCAAGCGAAAAGGAGTGGGAGATGTGGTACCGGATTAAGGGGAAGCTTCGGAGGTTCTCCCTCAAGGAGTTTGCCTTAGTAACCGGGCTGCAGTGCAGTCAACCAACAACTAGTGACATGGAGGACGACGAGAAAGCTATCAATGAGTTTTTTGGAAACGAGAAGATGACGGTCGGTGACCTCGAGACCGAGCTGAAGAACTCAATAATGGTGTTGCGGAGCCCGCGAAGACGATTCAAGCTAGTGCTTCTGTACATTGTCGAGGGCGTTTTGTTAGGGGAGGAGCAGAGGAAGGGGCTGCGGAGCTGGATCGTCCGGTTGGTGGAGAATGTCGATCGGTTTTTGGCATTCCCATGGGGGAGGGTCATCTATGTTGCAACACACGTGTCGCTGAACGGCGCCGTAAAGCGCCGGGAGGCTGAGATAAAGGTAGAAGATCGAAAGAAGCGCAATGGTTATGGCCTGATGGGTTATCCGGTATCCTTTCAGGTAACCTTCTCGACCACACCCATGATCATTTTGTAATTCATATGTTGAAAATGTATTAATTTGAGTGGGGATGCGGTGCAGATTTGGTTGTTGGAATCCATGCCGAAATGGGGGGTCCGGTTTGCGACGAAGGTGTCGACGACGACATTCCCTCGTTGCATGAGATGGGCCCTCAAGGACGAGAACCTCGCTTATAAGGATATAGCCAGCCGCACCGAAGCTGAGGGAGAGGAGGCAATAGAGATTGATGATAACCCAATACTCATACTAGAGGAGGCTGAGCTGGAGCTGATGGATGGCTGTGTCTACGATGATGAGAAGTCCGACCCCTTCTTCGACGACCTAGTTGCACCCTTCCTGACACATTTCGAAGCCCCTGGTGGGAGGTCCCCAAGGACGGGAAGAGGAGGCAATGAGTAGGATGGCTGGGTGGGGGACGTGGCCAAGACTTTGGAACAAGTTATGGACAAACTTCAGACAATGTCAACAGGGATGGAGAAGATGGATGAAAAGGTACGCAATAACTTCCCAATTATTCGTTTTGTGGAGACTCTAGATAACTGTGAACTAGGGTAAATGGACTCCGAACACGTGAAATTGGACAAGTGACACGTAGTGTAGATAATGAACGAATGTGGTATGAAATTGAGGGGGGCCTTTCTGATAAGTGTTTGTTTAGAACTGAATTAGGTGACCTTAGTCTGACATGAAGTGTGAATCAGGAATTGTTTGGTGTTCATTACTCATGGTGATATGAAGGGTGAATTGTGTTGAATTTTGTCACCTTATGGTGATATGAAGTAATAATTTAATCAGCTGCAGCTGAAATTATTGGAGGTGGTCGTGACTGAGCTGCGGGATGGTCAATGTAAGGGGACGGCCTGGCAAGAAGCAACCGATAAAGAACAAGCTGGAGATGAGAAAAAACGGGATGAGTTTATAAGTTTGTTTTTGCGTGACATGCGTTTCGATGTTTAGTCCTGCTTGAAATCGGGGATTGAATATCAAATGTTAATATGTATTTTACAGGTCGACCTTGATGAGTTGATAGAGTCAATTGTGACTGAAGCCGGTGAGGGTGGACAAGGTGGTAAGGTAAGTTGTTGGTAAACATCACAAGATTTGTTATGTTCAGCGACACTAGAAGAATGTGACAGGAAGATTGTAGTTGTGTGACATGATTTGTTCTGTTAAGTGACACTGGAAAGTTTGAGGCATAATTGAATGTTGATTTCATTTGCATTTAGGAGGTGCTGTTGAGAAGGGAAGTGAAGTGGATGATGGCGGGGATAAGCACACAGAAGTTGAAACTGTGAAGGCAAGGGATGAGATATCAGGAGAAAGCAAGCTAGTTGGTGATGTTGTCGGGGAAAAACATGATGAAGCTGAATCTGTCAAGGATGGGGATGGGGGGGGGGGGGGGGAAGGAAAGACCAACGAGGTCAGGTTTATTTATGAAAAAAAGGTGATTATATGTGACATGAAAGTTTATGGCAAGTGACATGAAATTTTTTCAGACCAAGGCGGGGGACAAGCAATTGGATGTCATGGACAAGGTAGCTGAAGGTGAATCCGTCAAAGCAGGGGATGAGACGACAAGAGAGATCAAGGATGTAAGTTTTTCCTATCAGTTATTGGTGACAGGGACATTGTAGTTGCACGACATGAGTATATCTGTTATGTGACAAGGGATAGTGTCAATCTTAGCTGAAGTTTGATATGCTTGCAGGTGGGAGAGGTTGGTTTAAAGGGGTCTGGTCTTGAGGAAGGGGGAAAGAAAATTGAAGGTGATGAGAGGCCGAAGCCCCGGGTAGCTCAGGTTTATGCATCTAAGGGGGCGAAGAAGACGAGGAAGGCTGTTGGAGAGGAGCTGGCTCCCCCGACCAAGAAACCGCGAGCCCAGAAGGCCGCCACTCTTCCCGCCGATGCTGTTAAGCTAGGAATGGTGTCAGCGACGGACAACGACGCCATGACAAGTTGGGTGGCAAGGTACGTAGCTTATGTGTCTTACTCTCGAATAGACGACGAAGGTAGATAGTTGAACGTCCACAATACCTGACATAAACTTACCGTGCAGTGGGGACGCGGAGGTGCGCACGTCACCCTGTAGTGTGGATTTGACGAAGGAGTTACTCAACCGCCTGATGAAACCCCAAGATTGGTTTGGAACTGTGGTATGAACATTTGTCACCTCTAAAATTTCCCGTGTCAGGATTTTGGATTGTAATTGCGGTTCACTTCATGTAGGAGTTGGAGGAGTGCTGCTACCTTCTGCGCAAAGCGGTCGCAGACAGAGCGGGTGACATGGCCAGTGGAGCCATCGTAGTCGATACGTGCTTTGCGGGAATTTATCTACCTCAGGAATAAAAGGAGTACAGCGCCACCCCCGAAGCGTACGAGCCTAGTGATGCATTGATGGCGTACTTAAATGGGGGGTCGCCGAAGCCATTGGGACGAGCGTGGTCAGGTGCGGACCTCATCCTCCTCCCCTTCAACATCAGGAACAAACACTGGGTTGCCCTTGCCATCGATCTTAAGGAGTGGGAGGTAAGGGTGTATGACTGCGACGTCCACATGCTGACGGAACGCCAACTCCAGCCCCTGTTAATGCCTATGACGAGCCTGATCCCTGTCGTCATGCGTGCACACCCCGATCTGAAGGTCAAGTATGGCGATAAGGTCCCCACGCCATTTTTCATTCGCCGGGACAAGAGCCTTCCACAGAACAAGCAAAGGTAAGTTGGATGACATGGTTCAATTTCGTTTGATTGGATGTGGAATCGGTGTCCGCGTTTTGACCGATTGTTCCCTATTGCAGCGGTGATTGTGGCCCATACACCATTAGATTCATGCACCTCCTGCTGGACACCGCCCCGAACTTCGATGGATTGGACGACACGTACATTGAGGCATACCACCAGATGCTAGTTGTTGGGGTATTCCATGGTCGACTCGGATGCTAGACTTTGGAGTTCAACACTTGCTTCCGATCATAACACCCTCCTGTAATAGTTGAAGTAAAACATTTGGATATTTTGCGAAACTCGGTAGTTGTCGAATGTGAACATTTGTATATGTTAGTAGGTATGCGGACATGTTAAACTTTCCAGTGTAGCTACATGTATCTATCCAATTTGGTGACACGGTATATATCGTTAGATGACACGAGGATTAAAAGGGGTGACATGGGTCATTTAGACTATACATAGGAATATGAGACAGTCAATAGTGACACGAAAAAACCTGTCAGGTGACACGTGCATGGAAAGACGGGACCCGATGCTGGGACAAAAGAACAAAACGACAATAGAAAAGGAATCTATGAGGGTGGCAGTTGGTTGCACAGTTCCTTTGACTTACTTACAAAAATATAAAAAAAGAAAAAGAAAATACAGTGTTCCTCGAAAATAAAAGGTAAAGAAAACAAATGCAAAAGTAACTTGCATTCATTGCAGTTGGGGAATAAACCACCACCTATCCCTGGGAAGGAGAGAGAGAGAGAGAGAGAGAGAGAGAGAGAGAGAGAGAGAGAGAGAGAGAGAGAGAGAGAGAGAAAGAGACCGAATATTAATAAGAGTGAAGGGAGGCGGTTGTGAAGTGAAGGGAAAGAGGAGAGCCCGTACCGGAGAGGGAGAAAGACGCCGTAGAAGGGAGGAAGACGCCGGAGAAGCCCGTACTGGAGAGGATGGCGCAGGAAAACAAGTACAACTCAATTGGTTTTTGAAATCCGTCCTCACCCATCTCTACTACTCTGAATCTTCACTTAATATGCAATCTTCCCCACTTAATTTGCATTCTCCCATTGTTTCGTACCGGAGAGGGAGGAAGTCGCCGGATAAGGGAGGAAGACGCCGGATAAGACAGTACCGGAGAGGAAGGCGCAGAAATACAGGTACAACTCAATTGATTATTGAAATCTGTCCTCACCCATCTCTACTAGTCTGAATCTTCACTTAATTTGCAATCTTCCCCACTTCATTTGCATTCTTCCATTGTTTCGTTCAAAGGCATGCAATTTGGGATTGGACAAAAATCTAAAATTGGGGAATTGGGATAACGGTCATGTGGGGAATTGGGGATACGGGGAAATACAGATCTGGGGTAAAAGGGGTATGGGGAACTGAGGAATTGACAGACAAGAGCGAGGGAGGTTGAAGATAAGCGTGGGAGGCTGGCGGGTCCTTTAAACCAGATTGTGAGAGTGGAGAATAACCCCTGTCATAAACGGGTACTGCATGACAATTGGAAGAAGACAATTGACATTCATGACATGAGCTATTCTGTTGGGTGACAAGGGTTACTTCAGTAGGTGACATGGGCCTTTTCTGGTGAAACAGTCGCTGACAGATTTATTAAGTAGGGGGGTGACTTTGTGCGGATATTGATTATGTTCATGTCCACGTAATTGCAGGAAGAACATGGTTCGGTCCCAGAATTTGAAGAGGAAAGGTGTCCGGCCACCGAAAAAGGTAGAGCCCCGACTCGCAGTGCCGGAGGAGAAGCATTTCCGAGGGCGGGTCAACCAGTCTTCCAAAGTGTCTCTACTCGTCAACATGGACGACTGGGTCGACCCCGTCGATTGGAAGAAGCTGTTGCGAAGCCAATTTGGGGGTATTGTGCAAATGGCAAACCGGGTTCAATTCTCGTCGCAACTACTGCATTACGTGTTACAAAGGCAGCTTGTGACAGAAACGAAGTGGGAGAGTTGGTACATGCTTCAAGGCAAGCTGCGGCGATTCTCTATCAAGGAGTTTGCGCTCGTGACTGGGCTGCGGTGTGGTCGAGTTCGGGGGGAAGACACAGAGACGGAGGATGACAAGAAAACAAAGAAGGCTCTCAAGGATTTATTCGGAATGGAAAACATGAAGGTGGGTGAGATGGAGAACGCCTTCAAGAACTTCATCTTGAAGGAGCCGAGTGCGAGAAGGCGTTTTAAGATCGCTCTCCTCCTCATCGTCGAAGGAGTTCTGCTGGGGGGAGAACCCAAGAAAGCCATACGAGGGTGGATTGTGAAGCTTGTGGAGAACGTTGATCGATTTCTGGATTACCCCTGGGGAAGGATTGCGTATAAGGCCACCCACGAGTCCTTGTCGGGCGTCATAGAACGACGTGTCGCTGACTTGAAGCTGAAGGCGAACGACAAGGACGATCGATATGGATATGGTCTTATGGGTTTTCCGTATGCGTTCCAAGTAAGCTACTTGACCGAAGTTATGCTTGAACTATTACGCGCAATTGATGCACTCACTCGAGTGACATGTGTGGTTGTTTTAGATTTGGTTGTACGAAGTTGTCCCGGGGATTGGGGAGGCGTTTGCAAACCGGGTGTCGAACACGGCGTTGCCTCGCATGCTGAGGTGGACAACCGATGACGACAATCTAATGTATGAGACGATCCAGTCCCGCATGGACCCTGAAAAATAGGATAGAATCAAGGTCGAAGACAACCCGATACTAATACCGAAGGCCGGCGAGTATGAATTGATGCTCGGGTGCTTCTACCAGCATGAGGAGCATGACCTCTACTTTGATGACATTGAGGCTGCGTTGGCACCGAGTTATTAGGGTGAAGGCTCTGGCATGTCCGGCCCGAGTTCTGAGCAACGAGATGGGACAAGGGAATCCTGGGAGGATAAGTTGGGGAAGTCAGTAGAACTGATATTGGAGAGGCTGGGAACCATGTCAACTTGGATGCGGAGCATGGATGACAAGGTACGTGTAACGTTTCTGACATTTGTGACACGGGTATATTTTATATGTGACACGGGTAATTGTCAAAGGTGACACGTGTTACTTATCTCCCAATGCCGAATAACATTCGCTAACCACCCCTCATTTAAGTACTTTGTGTATCAGATGAAGGTGTTGGAAGGTGTTGTGAATGGGATGCGAGATGGCCAGTCGAATGCAGGAGGTGAGCAGAAACCAATGGGCGATGTCCGTGGAGAGGATAACGACCAAAAGAACGGGGGGACAGAGGCACAAACTAAGGTGGAAGACCAGCCACCAGAAGAAGAAGGGGAGGTAAATTGGTTGTTACTTGACATGGTATTTTCTGAATCCACGGTGAAGGGGTAATAGAATCAACAATTTATAATATGTCAATATTTTGTACACAACTCACACGTTTGTTAAAGTGAAGCGACACGTATTAATATGTAAAGTGACAAGGGAACAAATATATTATATGAATCACAGTTGAAATAATCGTAACCAATTGCCAGATCTCAAAGGCGGTCAAAGACAAGACCGTTGGAGGAACTAGGGGAGATGTCAATGGAGAGAAAGTCGGGAACCATAGGGATGCTGAGGACAAAAGCGGTAAAGTCGGTTCAACGGAGGTACCACCTACAGTGAACGACCAAGCAACGCCGGAAGGATAGGATGAGAAGAAGGTAAAATGCCTGTTACTTCACATTGTCATTTTAATCTATAGTAGTACGTAAGTGAAAAGTGTATCAGTGTTAGCCGACATGAGTACAGATCGGGGTGACACGGGGGTTAAAACATTTTTTCCTTCACCGTTGAAACTGTCTAACCAATTGGCAGATCCCAGATGCTGCAAGAGCGGAGCCCGTTCGAGGCAGGAAGAGTAAGAGAGGTCCAAGAGATGAAGGAGAAGTGAAGAACGTTGTCGAAGGCGCGGGGCCAAAAAGGGAAGAACGTTGTCGAAGGCGCGGTCGCGATTAAGCTGGGTCTTGTTTCCGTGTCAGAAAACAATGGGTTCCTCCGCTGGATGGATAGGTGACACTCATCAGCAGACGTACCCAAGTTATTGCATAGATGACTCCAATCCCCTAACATTATGGTTGTGGTTGTGCAACGGGGATGAGGACAGCTGGAAGACTGTATACGGCACGGCACTGAGTAAGGAGTTCTTCACCGCACTAAAAACGTCCACAGTTTGGCTAAACTCTGAGGTACGAAACCCGCCTAAGTGACTATCTTTGTCTAATGAATGACACGGTATGTACTGTAACATGTAGTGGAATAGTTTTGGATTTTGACTAGGGTTGTAATCGATGCAGCACATGGAACAAGCATGCTATCTTCTTCGGAAAAGGGTAACGGAGAGGGCCGACGACATTGGCGGTCGAGTTGTCGTTGTGGACACATATTTCGGTTGCTATCTGCAGACTGAGTGGGGCAAATACAAGAGCGATGCAGATAGCTACCAAGCCGACGAGAAGCTGCTTGGCTACTTCGACGGGCGGTCCCCGGCGACGATAGGCCGGGCGTGGAAAGGGGTAGAACTCATCCTCCTACCTTTGAACATGGACAGTGTTCACTGGATCGCCGTAGCGATAGATCTGGTCGGGTGGCAGGTAAGGGTTTATGATTCGGACGTCTACATCGTGAGGGACCGTCATCTGCCGGCACACTTAAGCTGCATCACCCACCTTATCCCGGTACTGATGAATGCCCACCCCGCGTTGATGGCCACCTACGTCGACAAGTTTCCAAAGCCGTCCGCCCTTAGTCACGAGAAAAGGATTCTGCAAAACAAGCAGAGGTAATTTTTGTCCAACACTTAAATATATCTTTGTCTCATAGTTGCATCCGGCTGTAATGAATATGACTCCGGTGATTCTCTATTGCAGTGGAGACTACGGTCCTTACACGATTAGGTTCATGCAACTCCTCACGAAGGACGCCCCCACCTACGACGGTCTTAACGACGTATTCATCGGGGCGTACAGGCACATGCTCATTGTTCGCATCTTCAATGGTACACGGTTATGATCTCAGTTGTGATCACCATTGGCTAGTGTTATGAAATTTTATGTTATGGTATAAGCTTCTTATGAACGTCGTTTTTATTGTGTTGGATATTTATGAACATGGTTGCTAGTTCTCACATTTAGTTGTGGACGGTAGTTCACTAGGTTGGTATTTTAGTACGTTGGTATGAACTATTTCGCATTTTTTATCTTCGGTGAGTGGTTATGTGTTTTGGACTGTTGCATTATTTGTATGATAATTTGTAAGCAGTGAGTGACCATGTTGGCATGGTGCAAACATTGGTTATAATTAGTTCAGAATTCACTCGTGTCACCAAACTTGGAATCCCGTGTCAACTGACGTGATTATCCGTGTCACTGATGGTGAGTAGGGTGATTTTCTAACCTTGTTTATGTATTGATAGGTTGATATACGAATTGTTACACGTCCCTATCATAGGAACCACATAAGTTTACATTTTGTCATGGATGATTGAATGTCATGTGGCAAGAAACTTACTCGGTTGAAAGCCATATTATAATTTGTAAGGAAATCTCCCGTGTCACCAAACTTGGAATCCTGTGTCACCTGACATGATTATCCGTGTCACTGATGGTGAGTAGGGTGATTTTCTAACCCTGTTTATGTGTTGATAGGTTCATATACGAATTGTTACAAGGCCCTATCATAGGAACCACATAATTTGACATTTTGTCATGGATGATTGAATGTCATGTGGCAACCAACTTACTCGGTTGAAAGGCATATTATAAGTTGTACGGAAATCTCCCGTGTCACCAAACTTGGAATCCCGTGTCACCTGACGTGATTCTCCGTGTCAGTGATGGTGAGTAGGGTGATTTTCTAACCTTGTTTATGTGTTGATAGGTTCATATACGAATTGTTACAAGGCCCTATCATAGGAACCACATAACTTGACATTTTGTCATGGATGATTGAATGTCATGTGGCAACCAACTTACTCGGTTGAAAGGCATATTATAAGTTGTAAGGAAATCTCCCGTGTCACCAAACTTGAAATCCCGTATCACCTGACAAGATTATCCGTGTCAATGATGGTGAGTAGGGTGATTTTCTAACCTTGTTTATGTGTTGATAGGTTCATATACGAATTGTTACAAGGCCCTATCATAGGAACCATATAATTTGACATTTTGTCATGGATGATTGAATGTCATGTGGCAACCAACTTACTCGGTTGAAAGGCTTATTATAAGTTGTAAGGAAATCTCCCGTGTCACCAAACTTGCTATCCCGTGTCACCTGACGTGATTATCCGTGTCACTGATGGTGAGTAGGGTGATTTTCTAACCTTGTTTATGTGTTGATAGGTTCATATACGAATTGTTACAATGCCCTATCATAGGAAACACATAATTTTACATTTTGTCATGGATGATTGAATGTAATACACATGCATTACATCAACAAGTGGAAATGTAATAGACATGCATAATATAGGAGGGACATTGCCCTATACATACCATATCCGATCATACAGGCACCATTCATAACGGTGCAACCACACTCGGCTTTCTAAAAAACGACAACTAACCGAGCGTGGGTGAGACATTGTTTCTAACTACCCTTACATAGGCCCCTAACTGCAAGAAATGGGGGCCATCCGCCACATACGGAGTTGTTCCAAGTCCAAAAAACCACATCTGTTTGGGATCACATCAGTATTTGGCAACTACTACAACAACATCACAAGTTTTGGCAAAAAACAAAGAGAACTAGCTTCGAAGCTCCTAAGCCCTGGTGACCAGACGCACCATAACTCCCATTATCAGTGTTGTTGCAGGAGGATGGTCAAGTATGAAATAAATTTAGAATAAAGATCAGACTGACTTCCCTGTCTCAGCAAATAAATACAAGACTTCCTCCCGTTGTAGTAGAAGTTTGTCAGGATCGAATCCACGAGGAAGCACGTCAGCAGTTCTTAGGTAGCAGTAGATTCTCACAGACAGAATAGCAGAAAGAGGACTGAAACAAAGAAACAAAGGAACAAAGACAGAAAAGGCTAATGAAAGCAGAAATAAAAGCAAACGAAAGTAAAGAACAAAGCAAGGCAGAAGCTTACTCGATCTCGACAAATGGGCACTCGAGATCGACAAAGGACAGTAGAAACAAAAACTCAAAAATCGACAACAGAAGCACAACAGCAACTCGAGATAGACTAAAACCTACTCGAGATCGACTAAGGTTCTACTCGATATCGACAAGATGCTCTTCTGTATCGACTAGAAAAAAAACAGAAAACTTAAATTGCAAATTTCGAACCAAAACTCAACTTTTTGACAGAAATAAATCAATATAATAAAAGACTTCCAAGGCCAGGGTATCAACACCACAACGATAACCATGCAAAGTAACACATAAAGGCATAAAAGATCATGCTTTCCATCAAAATAACTTTCGTTACTAACAAATAGGCATATAGAGGCTTTCGCATAAACCCTAATTGTTACCAACCCTTTTCACATAATTAACCCAAGTTGCATTAAGATCACTTTCACTTCAATAACACAAACAAGGATCACCTTCAACTCTCACAAAAGAATCATGCTCATAGGGATAGGAGACGAATTGCATAAAAAGATCTGACCTTTACTGCATCTCCTCACATGGCCACCGTCGGGCTCACCCCAGCCCCAGAAGTGGGTGGACTACTCACGCCTCATCGCAATCGCAGACATTGGTGTATAAAAAGATACTTGTATCAAACTATATTCAAAGCCTTTACAATCCCGGCAATCAACTTTCGCAGAATGCCAAAACCCTAAAAACTTTAGAACTCCTAAAACTTCTCTGTGGAACTACTTCTCTCTCCCTAAAATTGTATGATTGAATCTATGAAAATCAGCCCCTAGGGCTTTATTTATAGCTTTCTATTCCTTGCTAATCAAGGATAGAATCTTCTATCTATATCTAAAATTATATCTAAAAGGCTTAATGATAAATAAAAGCTATAATGAAATTAAATCTAAAATAGGGAAAGATAAATCTAAACTAGGTAAGTCTCTTCATGTTGATAGATCTCCCTTCCATGGATAGTACTTGATAGATCTCGGCCTACTCGACTTCCTTCGGCTCCAAGTAACTCCAACTCGACTCGGACTGCTCACGGCGACGCGTTTCCAGAAGCTGGTCTACTCGACATCGACAAGGGCTCGTCGATCTCGACTAGGATTTGTCGTCGACTGATCTTCTCGGGTGACTCTGCTCGACAAGCTCGGATCTGGGCTCCTGGGCGTCGTCGATCTCGACTAGGGTTCCTCGAGATCGAGTAGGGGTGTACTTGAAGATGGTTCTCTGGTGATGTCGAGGACTCCTCCTCGGCATGGACTCGGACTAGGGCATGGTGGCTCCTCGATCTCGACAAGGCCTCTTCGAGATCGAGTAGGGTTGCTCAACGCCTTCGTCCTCGGCTTCTCGATCAGCTCCTCTTCTCGACTCCGGACATGGTTGCCTCAGACTTGGTTTCCTCGACCAGGCTTTGTCGATCATGTCTGCTCGGACTTTCTACTCGAGATCGAGTAGAGTGTACTCGACATAGAGTAGCTCTGGCTTCAGCTCGGTTTGTCCTGGTTCTGTACTCTTGGATTTTGGACTTCTGTAGTTATTTTTCGAGCTTTTCTAACCTTCCTTAGAGTTGCTGTAAAACATCTCGAATTCTGCGAATTTTAACAGAAACTGGTGTAGATTCCATAATTTGGCAAATAAACATAAACTAAATAGATTATGTACTATTCTAACCCAAATGTATGCAATGTATGCAGAAAACGATATAAAAGTTACTGTAAAACATGACAGATTCAGCTCACAACAAACACCCCATACTTAAGCTTGCTTGTCCTCAAACAATACCTTTAATTGTCATTCAGGGGAAGAAATCAAAACTCTCAACATATCAGATTTATTCTTATATAACCCAGCAATCAATTACCATCCTCGAAAAGGTACTAGTGTCACAAATCCATGCATGTGCAATTATATCAAAGCAACATCTACTCAAAAAAGGAGGGTTATGTATAAACATTTATGTGACAAAGCAACAATAATCAAGAAGACTTCAATTTAAGCTCAAATAAGGAGTAAACTTGGTAAAAGGCTAAAAGGTGGGCAGTTTCTGGCAATGTGGTGCTAATGATCCGGGGAAATGAAGTATTTCCAAATTGAATTTCCACATTCCTTCTCCATAAGATTCATCACCTTTCATATTGCTTTTTTCTCAATAATAATGCTTTTACCTCTCTGACCTCAGGACTGCCTTCTCGCGAGTCGCAAATATGGGTGTCATGAATGGCCCCGGATACTTAGTGCTTTGGACTCCTCACAATGTGTCCCATCTCTCCAAACTATTATCTCAGAGAGCAGGGTCAATCTACCTTTATCTCCTAAGGTGATTGGATTTTCTTTCACTCATTAAATTTTCCATATATTTCAAACAATTTCCTTCCAAACTCCAATAATGATAATAATCACAACACAAACACCATATGATAATCTCCATAATGTAACATCATTCTCAACATAATCCCCAGATAAGGTAAAGAATGGAAATATTTAGATCATGTGGAGCAATATATGAAATAAGGCATAATATGGCTTTTGTGATGCATAAGCATAGGTAAGGCTAGGAATATAAACAATGAGCATTATATGGAAATATAAAGTCCTCCATCATCTTATCATGCAACATGTCAAAAGCAACTTCAAATTTTACCTCCTTTCATGGTTTTCAACAAATAATGCACTTCATTATGACTTCCCTTCACTAGGCAATTTCATGCTATATCTCTAATGAATCTAATTTTGCATCGTCGAGTTCAATATAGCTTCCATGACATTAACCAAAATTTTCAATGGGGGTCATTTTTCAGACTTTTGGAAAACATGCATATAAGCACATAAATCAATAATGCATTCCAAAATAGCCATGTAGCAATCCAAAGAAATAAATTCTAAATATGCACAAATAATGTCAAATATGGCAAATATGCACAAAGTAAGCCCTTCCCCCACCCCATACTTAAACATTACAGTGTCCTCACTATATAAAAACAAGAGTAAAGAAAGAAACTCACTAGACAGGTGTGCAGGGCCTCTAAATTTCGAATGGAAGCACCTCTTGGGCCGAGTATGAATGTTGATATAGCTTGCTGTTGTGAGCTGAATTTGTCATGTTTTACAGCAACTTTTATATCGTTTTCTGCATACATTACATACAATTGGGTTAGATAGTACAAAATCTATGTAGTTTATGTTTATCTGCCAAATTATGAAATCTGCACCAGTTTCTGTTTAAATCGCAGAATTCGAGGCGTTTTACAGCAATTCAAAGAAAGGTCAGAAAAGCTCGGAAAACCACTACAGAAGTCCAAGGTCAAAGAAGCAGCGGAACCATTCGAATCAAGTGGAGAGCCCAGGCTACTCGATCTCGAGTAAGCCTTACTCGATCTAGACGAACATGTCCGAGCATAGGCCTTGTCGACTAGGAGCAGTGTCGAGAGCCAGACCAACCCAGCTCCGGAGCCCTACTCGATCTCGAGGACGACCTAGTCGAGATCGACGACACCTCAGCGCCACGCCCGGAGTCGACAAGAAGAGAAGCTGATCGAGAAGCCGAGGACGAAGACGTTGAGCACAACCCTTGTCGATGTCGATGAGACCTTGTCGAGATCGACGAGCCACCATGCCCTAGTCCGAGTCCACGCCAAGGAGGAGTCCTCGACATCACCAGAGAACCATCTTCGAGTACAACTCTACTCGATCTCGAGGAACCCTAGTCGAGGTCGACGACGCCCAGAGCCCAGATCCAAGCCATGTCGAGCAGAGTCACCCGAGAACACCAGTCGACGACGAATCCTAGTCGATGTCGACGAGCCCTTGTCGATGTCGAGTAGACCAAGTCCTGGAAACGCGTCGCCGTGAGCAGTCCGAGTAGAGTTGGGAATCCTTAGGGCCGAAGAAATCCGAGATTGCCGAGATACATCAAGTTCTATCCATGGAAGGAAGATTTATCAACATGAAGAGATATTACCCAGTTTAGATTTATCTTTTCCATTTTAGATTTAATTCCTTTATCACTTTTATTTATCATTAAGCATTTTAGATATAGTTTTAGATATAGATATAGATATTCTATCCTTGATTGGCAAGGGTTAGAAGGCTATAAATAAAGCCCATGGGGCTGATTTTAGAATAATTCAATTTCAGAGAGAAGTAAGGAGGAGTAGGGAGAGAGAAGTAGTTCCATAGAGAAGTTTTAGGAGTTCTAAGGTTTTTAGGGTTTTGGCATTCTGCGAAAGTTGATTGTCGGGATTGTAAAGGCTTTGAATATAGTTTAATGCAAGTTTCTTTTTATACATCAATGTCTGCAATTGCGATGAGGCGTGAGTAGTCCACCCACTTCTGGGGCTGGGGTGAGCCCGACGGTGGCCATGTGAGGAGATGCAGTAAAGGTCAGATCTTTTTATGCAATTCGTCTTCTATCCCTATGAGCATGATTCTTTTGCGAGAGTTGAAGGTGATCCTTGTTTGTGTTATTGAAGCGAAAGTGATCTTAATGCAACTTGGGTTAATTATGTGAAAAGGGTTAGTAACAATTAGGGTTTATGCGAAAGCCTCTATATGCCTATTTATTAGTAACGAAAGTTATTTTGATGGAAAGCATGATCTTTTATGCCTTTATGTGTTACTTTGCATGGTTATCATTGTGGTGTTGATACCCTGGCCTTGGAAGTCTTTTATTATATTGATTCATTTCTGTCGAAAATCTGAGTTTTGGTTCAAAATTTGTAATTTAAAGTTTCTGTTTTTCTTGTCGATACAGAGGAGAGTCTCGTCGATATCGAGTAGGACCTTAGTCGATATCGAGTACGGTTTTGGTCTATGTCGAGTTGATTTTCTGCTTTTGTCGTCGAATTGAAAGTTTCTGTTTTTACTGTTCCTTGTCGATCTCGAGTAGGGTTTAGTCGAGATCGAGTACGCCTGTTGCTTTGTTTTATTTTCTGCTTCGCTTTGTCTTTTCTGCTTTTATTTTTGTCTTTCTGCTGCTTGTCTGTGAGATTCTACTGCTACCTAAGAACTGCTGACGTGCTTCCTCGTGAATTCGATCCTGACAACCTTCTACTACAACGGGAGGAAGTCTTGTATTTATTTGCTGAGACAGGGAAGTCAGTCTGATCTTTATTCTATATTTATTTCATACTTGACCATCCTCCTGCAACAACACTTGCCTCTATCCATGGACCTAAAAAGTGTAGAAGACATATACCCACAATTGAAAAACTAAAAGTGTTTCAAACCAAAAACAAAGTCTCAAAAGTCCTAAAAAGTCTGTGTACAAGCTCTAGATTTTATAGTCGTTAGGCCGACTTTTCCATTTAGCTCAAGGTGGCATTTGCAGGGCCCATGTAGCTTGTGCCTCAAATAAGACTCCATTCTTGTCCATCAGCTGTAATCCTCCAGAATGGTTCTTGTTCACCACAAAAGGTCCCATCCGCGTCTTGTTGAATTTGTTAGGGAACCAATGATCCTTTGATTTAGAGACATAGAGCTTGTCTCCAACTTCATACTCCTTGGGCTCATCATTGGATATCCTACATAAGCGCACATACCAAGGCAAACCTCTCCCATTTATAGATAAATCTTTAATGGAAATAGGAGAAGAAAGATCCATACCTTGGCTTACCTTTGCACAGACGGAATCGGGGACCACAGTGTTTGGTCGATCTCGACTAGGGCTAGTCGATCTCGACGAGTCTGCAGGTTCTGGTGGTAGGCTGCTCGAGGATGCAGAAGTCGACGAAGAGGAGGGCTTGTCGACATCGAGTAGACTACTCGATCTCGAGTAGTCTTCTGCTCCTGGTGGCTGCAGCGTCGAGGAAACAGGAGCTGGTGGAGCCTGGTGGTGGTCGATCTCGACAAGCCTGGTCGAGATCGAGGAGCCTGGTTCGTCTAGTGGAGTCAGCGTCGAAGAAGGTGAAGTCGAGGAAACCGAGTGGTGGTCGACCTCGAGTAGCTTACTCGATATCGAGTAGCCCTCAGCTTCTGTATTGCTGCTCGATGACGCTGGTGCTGGTGGAGGCTTCCGTTTATTGTCGAGATCAACTAGGGTCCTCGATGTCGAGGAGTCTTGGTCGATCTTGACCCTATACTTAGTTCCTGTCAAGGCATCCGAAAAATAATTAATCCATAACGACGTACCTTCATTTGTATCGATTGGATTTTCTGCGTCCTCCTTTAGGATTGCCATGATCTCCTCCACCTGGGCCTCCATATCCCTCTTTTCCAGCTCCTCAGGGGTCATATTTCTGACCTTGGGTTCCCCGCAGGTGATGTAGCCAGCTGAGATAGATTTGACCTCTTCCATTGGACCTGTATGCCTTTCAGTTTTATTAAAGGAATACTCAATTACCTCATCGCTGATGTTGAAGGTGAGCACTCCTTTCCTTACGCTTATGTTGGCATCCACCGTCACCAAGAAGGGTCTCCCTAGAATAATTGGACAAGCAGGATCTTCTTGCATATCAATAACTAGGAAGTCAGCATGGACAAAGAATTTACCTACTTGTACTGGCACATTGTCCACCATGCCTGTTGGGATGACCACAGTGTTGTTGGCCATATATAGTCTAGCATCCACAGGCTCTAGGGCACCTATCTTAATCTTGGACCAAATTGTTAAAGGCATTATACTCACACTAGCTCCAAGATCACATAAAGCATTAATTTTGTATGGACCAAGTCCAATGGTTATAGCAAACTTACCTGGATCTGGCCTCTTCTCCAGTATGTCCAAATGGCTGCATTCCTCTGTAATTTCAGCCATCGATCGCTTTTTGCTCAGTATCTTTTTTAGGAACTTGACATAGGATGGCATTTCATTGAGAGCTTCTGTGAAGGGGATGGTGACGTTGAGTTTCTGAAGCATCTTGATAAAGCGCTGAAATTTCTTTTCTGCCGGGTCCTTTGGAGATTTTGTGGGGAAAGGCAGCTTCTTTTTCGTATTCGGAGCCAGAACAGATGTTGGAGGTGCTGCAGTCTTCTCGATCTCGGGTTGACCGTCGTCGATGTCGAGTAGCCCCTTGTCGATCTCGACCAAATTGGGTGCAGTCGAGTTGCTGTGCAGTGCAGACGAAGGTTTCTGAAGTTTCTCCTCGAGATCGACGAGGCCCTCCTCGAGATCGACTACAGTGTTGTCGATGCCGACTTGCTGTTCTTCGTTGTTCTGCTGTTTACCGACCTCTGGCTCTTGCAGTTGATGTCCGCTTCTGAGTTTTACAGCAGCGATGTGCCCAGTCTTTCCCTTAGAATTTGGTTCTGAAAACCCAGGGAGCACACCTGATTGTCTGGGGATTCCCGCTACCAGCTGGCCAATCTGTGTATCAACTGATTTTCGCCATATATCAATCTCCCCAAGCCTAGAGTTGACACCTTGCATCTGAGTGTAGACGGAGTTGAAGGAATGCCTAGTTTTTGAGTGATTCCTCCGTATTTCCTCTAGGACTATCTGTATATCATCCTTTTTCTGGTCCCTTTCCGGATGTCCTGGAGCTCTGTAGGGCGGGGGGTTCCTAGGGACACCTTGGTTCCATTGTGGTTGCTGAAACCTTTGGTCCCCCATGTAGCGATTGGGACCCCCTGCGTAAGTTACCTCCTCGTGGTGTTCTGCCAGCCTGACTTGCTCTGTGTGTGGGCACTCAGGAGTGGTGTGCCGTTGCGATCCGCATTCAATGCAAGGCTGGTTGACAGAAAGATACTTCACTTGCTTAAGGAGCTTCTTGTTCTGATCTCTGTAGTACTGTTCCCTTACATCCGGATCAATCTCTTTAGGAGGCTCATAGAGGGGCATGGAAGGTGCTGGCCTGGCGTATGGGTTCTCTTCATAAGTTGCAGTAGACCCATACTTGTTGTCGTAGTTGGTGAGCTTCTCTAGCACACCCCATGCGTCACTTGGCGGCATTGTCAGATACTCATAGCGAGTATAATGGTTGATTCTGTCCTTAGTGACTTGATCAAGAGAGTTGAAGAAGATCTCTTGAATGACGTAGGGTGGTTGTCCATGAGTAGGGCAAGATCGCAGAAGTTCCTTGTAGCGCTCCCATGCCTTTGCCAGCGGTTCCCCTTGCTTCTGTTTGAAGGCGGTGATTTTCTGGCGGAGATGTGCTTTTTTGGCGGGTGGGAAGAATTTGTTCAGAAACTCTTGCTTTACTTGGGCCCAAGTTGTTAGTGATCTCGGTTTCAGCCCTTCAAGCCACTTCAGTGCAGGTCCAGCTAGAGACCAGCGGAAAGACTTCATCTTGACATATTCCAAAGTTGTACCTTCAGCAAGAGTACGACACATGTCAGAAAAGTTCGTAATATGTTCAAGAGGACACTCATTAAATCTACAAAAAAAGGCATTATTTTTAAGCTCTATAAGAAATTGAGTGCGAATTTCAAAAGAGTTTTCAGGGATAAGGATCGCCGATTCAGGCACGACGAGGGTTGGATACATATAATCCTGAGCAGTAGTTGGATATTGGGCAAGCTCAGCTTCTGCTTGCCTGGCGCGCTCAGCTTCTTGTTCCCTCGCTGCCCTTTCATTGGCTATAGTGGTATCCTTTGCGGCTAGCTCCCTTGTAAGCCTGGCAATCAGTTGTTCTTGTGTTTCAGCGGCCGCCATGATCCTTTTGAGTTTAGAGTGGATGTGTAGGTAACACTCTGGTTCGTCTAAGCTGTCAAGCTCAGGTGGTAGACTAGAACGGCGCATACACCTGAAAAGTAACTCAAAGTAGACGTGAGATTCAACTACCTAAGGCGCGAATGATAGCTTCCCCGGCAACGGCGCCAATTTGTTGTTGCAGGAGGATGGTCAAGTATGAAATAAATAAAGCATAAAGATCAGACTGACTTCCCTGTCTCAGCAAATAAATATAAGACTTCCTCCCGTTGTAGTAGAAGGTTGTCAGGATCGAATCCACGAGGAAGCACGTCAGCAGTTCTTAGGTAACAGTAGATTCTCACAGACAGAATAGCAGAAAGAAGACAGAAATAAAGAAACAAAGGAACAAAGACAGAAAAGGAAAATGAAAGCAGAAATAAAAGCAAACGAAAGTAAAGAACAAAGCAAGGCAGAAGCTTACTCGATCTCGACAAATGGGCACTCGAGATCAACAAAGGACAGTAGAAACAAAAACTCAAAAATCGACAACAGAAGCACAACAGCAACTCGAGATAGACTAAAACCTACTCGAGATCGACTAAGGTTCTACTCGATATCGACAAGATGCTCCTCTGTATCGACTAGAAAAAAAACAGAAAACTTAAATTGCAAATTTCGAACCAAAACTCAACTTTTCGACAGAAATAAATCAATATAATAAAAGACTTCCAAGGCCAGGGTATCAACACCACAACGATAACCATGCAAAGTAACACATAAAGGCATAAAAGATCATGTTTTCCATCAAAATAACTTTCGTTACTAACAAATAGGCATATAGAGGCTTTCGCATAAACCCTAATTGTTACTAACCCTTTTCACATAATTAACCCAAGTTGCATTAAGATCACTTTCGCTTCAATAACACAAACAAGGATCACCTTCAACTCCCGCAAAAGAATCATGCTCATATGGATAGGAGAGGAATTGCATAAAAAGATCTGACCTTTACTGCATCTCCTCACATGGCCACCGTCGGGCTCACCCCAGCCCCAAAAGTGGGTGGACTATTCACGCCTCATCGCAATCGCAGACATCGGTGTATAAAAAAATACTTGTATTAAACTATATTCAAAGCCTTTACAATCCCGGCAATCAACTTTCGCAAAATGCCAAAACCCTAAAAACTTTAGAACTCCTAAAACTTCTCTGTGGAACTACTTCTCTCTCCCTAAAATTGTATGATTGAATCTGTGAAAAACCAGCCCCTAGGGCTTTATTTATAGCTTTCTATTCCTTGCTAATCAAGGATATAATCTTCTATCGATATCTAAAATTATATCTAAAAGGCTTAATGATAAATAAAAGCTATAACGAAATTAAATCTAAAATAGGGAAAGATAAATGTAAACTAGGTAAGTCTCTTCATGTTGATAGATCTCCCTTCCATGGATAGTACTTGATAGATCTCGGCCTACTCGACATCCTTCGGCTCCAAGTAACTCCAACTCGACTCGGACTGCTCACGGCGACGCGTTTCCAGAAGCTGGTCTCCTCGACATCGACAAGGGCTCGTCGATCTCGACTAGGATTTGTCGTCGACTGATCTTCTCGGGTGACTCTGCTCGACAAGCTCGGATCTAGGCTCTTGGGCGTCGTCGATCTCGACTAGGGTTCCTCGAGATCGAGTAGGGGTGTACTCGAAGATGGTTCTCTGGTGATGTCGAGGACTCCTCCTCGGCATGGACTCGGACTAGGGCATGGTGGCTCCTCGATCTCGGCAAGGCCTCCTCGAGATCGAGTAGGGTTGATCAGCGCCTTCGTCCTCGGCTTCTCGATCAGCTCCTCTTCTCGACTCCAGACATGGCCTCTCAGTGTCGTCGATCTCGACTAAGTGGTCCTCGAGATCGAGTAGGGTCCCGGGAGTCGGGTTGCCTCAGACTTGGTTTCCTCGACCAGGCTTTGTCGATCAAGTCTGCTCGGACTTTCTACTCGAGATTGAATAGAGTGTACTCGACATAGAGTAGCTCTGGCTTCAACTCGGTTTGTCCTCGTTTTGTACTCTCGGATTCTGGACTTCTGTAGTTATTTTCCGAGCTTTTCTGACCTTCCTTAGAGTTGATGTAAAACGTCTCGAATTCTGCGAATTTAAACAGAAACTGGTGTAGATTCCATAATTTGGAAAATAAACATAAACTACATTGATTCTGTACTATTCTAACCCAAATGTATGCAATGTATACAGAAAACGATATAAAAGTTACTGTAAAACATGACAGATTCAGCTCACAACAATCAGCGCGAGAATCCAGCCCATGAGCCTGTTCCAGCGGGTGAGTTGTCGGGTGCAGAGCTGCTCGCTAGCGTGCCCGACCCACTGCCCACAGAGGAAGGAGCCCACCTCGGCCACCCGCTGCGCCAGGTGCTTGTTGCTAGCCTCGCTCCTCACCAACTTGTTGGCGAGGACCATGTTCTCTTCCATTGTGGCCTGCAGCGAGCTCTGGGTAACCTCCAACTCAGTAGTTGTGGCCTCCAGGGTGGACTGGGTGGCCTGCAGCTGAACAGTGGTTGTCTGGACCTGCGTGTGGGCGGCCTCAAGTTGAGTGCGATGTGCGGCCATAACTCCCTCCCGGGCAGCATCCCGGTTGAGCAGCGATTGAACTCGCTGGCGAAGGTCGGTGAGCTCTTCGGCGGCCAAGTCCCATAGCGCGTTGTCCTCAGCCATCTGCTCGGGGTCTCTTCTCTCTGACTGATCATCATCCTCGTCCTTATCACGACGGTTCCGACGACTCCTCCCGTAGTCGTAGTCTGAACGCAGCCAGAAGTACCTCCGGTCGTCACCGCTCTGGTAGCTCCGATCGCTGTCGGAGTCTGTGTCAATGTCGCTGTCTGAGTACGGCCACATGATTCCTACTAGTACAAGGGAAAATAAACGTTAGATGGCATAAGAAAACCAAACACAAGAACATACGTACATATGAAAAACAAGTACATATATGTGAAAAAGATGAATGGGAGAGTGAGATGATATGTCACCAAACAACTAAAGGAGAATGTAAAATATAAGGTAAAATAATGTCCGGACCTTAGAATGTTGAGAAGGAGAGATCTATGTGCAAGCAAAGTTGGAAATGGTAAATACAAGTGTAAATATGAAACTCATATCAATGAATTAAAGTTTTGACAAAGTTATATAACAAATGGAAGAAAATCACCCGTGTCACCAAATTTGGAATCCCATGTCACCAAATTTGGAATCCCGTGTCACCAACTATGTATAATTGACAGACTTCCTACTAACAACATTCACAGACAAAGAGAAAGGTTGCAACTTTCATAGGCGTAATCATATTTATGCTTTAGATTCACACAGAAAGGATCCTAAATGTTCGATTTCTTTTTCAAGCCTAAAGAGTACATATATATGAAGAAGACGAATGGGAGAGGGAGATGATATGTCACCAAACAAGTTAAGGAGAATGTAATATATATGCTAAAATAATGTCTGGACCTTATATGTTGAGAAGGAGAGATTTATGTGCAAGCAAAGTTGGAAATGGTAAATACAAGTGTGAATATGAAACTCATATTAAAGAAATTTGTGGAAGATGCCATTTGTAAGATGCATGTGGCCAAGGAGTCCACAATTCTGATAACAAACTCATATCAATGAATTAAAGTTTTAACAAAGTTATGTAACAAATGGGAAGAAATCACCCGTGTCACCAATTTTGGAATCCCGTGTCACCAAATTTGGAATCCCGTGTCACCAATTATATATACTTGACAGACATCCTACTAAGAACCTTCACATACAAAGAGAAAGGTTGAAACTTTCATAGGCGTAATCATATTTATGCTTTAGATTCACACAGAAAGGATCCTAAATGTTCTATTTCTTTTTCAAGCCTAACAAGTACATATATATGAAGAAGATGAATGGGAGAGGGAGATGATATGTCACCTAACAAGTACATATATATAAGCTAAATTACTGTAAGCACTGTATAATTTTGATAAGGAGAGAATTATGTGCAAGCAAAGACCAATTACAAAAAGGTGGTTACAAATCACCCGTGTCACCAAAGTTGTAATCCCGTGTCACCAAGTATATATACTTGACTGGCTGCATTCTCACCCCCAATTCAGCAAATTCCACAAACTAATTGCATATATGAAGCGTAAACCAATAAACACATATACGAACTCCAAGCAACTACTCAACATAAGTATGTAATAAGCACATGCAAGATAATAGACAAATGGACATATTCACTACACAAGGCAGAAACCATAAAACAGTGAGCCATGTACATATTCACCCAAAATCTGCAGCATACACAGGCATAAACCGTAGCCCCTAATCAGAAAGCTTTCGATGTCGTCAATTAGTACTCTATGTCGAAAACCCTAGTAACAACACAGATTTCATTCAAAACAAACTTCTAATCGACGAAAACCCTAAAATACAAACAGTTTTTTTCAACACATATGTCAATCGGGGTTGTACTTACTTGGAATTGAAAGCTTTTCGATGAGGATGAGCACCACTGGTGAACCAAACACGATTGCGTCCCTTCTTCTTCCCGAATTTTTTTGTGGCTTGCAAGAGAAGAGTGGAAGTGAAAGGACCGATGGAGTGGTATTTATAAAGAGAGAGGGGCTCCATCGGGGGGGGGGGGGGGGGGGGGGGGGTTTGGTGAGGGTCACCAAACCCCCCCCCCCCCCCCCCCTCCGTTCCGAAAAACTTGTCTCTTGACTATTCACGCACGCTTATTTTAAGAGAAAAAACTATATAAAATATCTACTTTCGTATTTATTTGTAAAAACAATTTCGTAGCTATTATTAGCAAGTACAAACTTGTTACAAAAATTTTATGAAAACGTATATTTTATATAGTTTTTGTAATTATAAATAAGGGTGCGTGAATAGTCAACGACAATTTTTTCCGAACGACAACTAAGTGTTTCGATTTCTTTATCCCTTTTTTTGCTCTCTATATGCGGTAATTTTTTACTCTCTATATTGCACTCACATAAATTGATTTTTGCCAATTTTTCCAAAACGGTGGCATTTTTGCAAACTTTTTTCAAATTGTGGTATTTAGTACCATTTTCTCTTGATTTTATGGTTGTAAAATATATTTTTAAAAGTTATAAAATTTAATACACCATATTTTAACATTTTACAAACCCTAACTACTTTCTCATGCAATATGCATGCAAAATACATATATGGATTTAACTTATGTACTTAATTTCATGCAGTAATGTTTTACTCTTTATATGCGTTATAAAATTTATTTTAAAGCGTTATAAAATTTTATCAAATAATAAATTGATACAAAACCCTTAATACTTAATCCATTATTTTTTTGAATAAAGGGTTAAATTTTATACTTTCATCCGTTATAAAATTTTATCAAATAATAAATTGATACAAAACCCTGAATACTTAATCCGTTATTTTTTTGAATAAAGGGTTAAATTTTATACCTTCATCCGTTATTTTTTTAAAACAAGGGTTAGTAAGTGTTGTATAGGGTTAATCCGTTATACATATAATATTTTTGTTAAGAATATCACATATCAAGATTCTAACCGATAATAAATTGAAGAAGTAGATAATTTAAGAAAAACATTAATTAATAGATTGAGATTAAAACCACGGCAGTTAATTACGATTGAAAATCTCTTCCGCTTCCTCTTCCACTTCCACATCTATTCTATTGCGTTTCAAATACATTGCACTTGCACACGTCTCTTCCTCTGAATTACATTGCACACGTCTCGTCTCTGTAAAGGCTCGGATTTTCAAATCTTATATTTTCGGAAAAAGAGAATTAAAAATGAAATTAAATCGGTTTTAAAACTCGTTTAGCGAATTCCGACCGGAATATATAATTTGATGAATAATTTCCGTCCTTCTACCTCAAAAATTCAAAATAATTATCAGATAGCGATATTCTTGTCGATTTTAAAAATCTATTTGATCAAGAGAGCGAGAGTCGGAAAAACTAACATTAAAAACTAATTGCGGGATTCAAAATTCCCGTATTCGGGATTTATTACCGGGTATTGGTTAACCAATCCTACACTCAATCATCACCTACTCCCATCACTCACCATACCCTTAAACCCACTCCTTACCCTGTCATTTTTAACTTGATGATCACCTCATTCACCATCACCCTACCTGACTCCCTCCTCTTCACTCAACGTCTTCATCACCACCCATTCCCTCCGCTGGGCTTTCCATCGATGCCACACTCATTCCCACGCATCACCACCATCACTCCCTCCTCATGCGCTCCACCATCTCCGTCGAGCAACATCACCAGCCTTCGATATCCCTCGGAGCCACCAGCAGCAACAACGGACACCACCGGAACCGCCACGGAGCCACCGCAACCCATTCCTTTCTAATCTTCGATCAATCGCGAAGCTAACTTCTGGTAAGCGTCCCTCCTTCGTTTTTTTATCGAAATCGCCTTCGGTCTTCACAAACACACTCACCCACGTCCGGTACAGGTCCGACGAGCCATCATGAGCCACCGAAGAAGACCAGAACTCTGATCGAGAGCTCCGAAGTTGCGAAAAATCCATCTCGATGAGCTCCCGAATTATACTCATTTCGATTCATTTTTTTTAGGCTTTTTCGATGTTTAGATTAGTCGGGAGTGAGCGAGGGTTGAGTGCGGGACGATTGGATTAGCTCGAGAACTCCGAAGAGCTCGAGAGAGAGGCGTGAGCGAGCAACGTCGAGCCGAGAGCGCGAGGCGAGAGCGCGAGCGAGCGGGTGCTAGCTGTGAGCAGGAGGCCGAGGCGAGGCTGAGTAGGCTAGGATGGGCGAGAGCCGAAGAGCTGGCCGCGAGCAAGGTCGAGCTGGGCGGAGCCGAGGCGCACCGAGGAACCATGGGCGCCATGGCGGGGCGGGAGTACTCTTTGAATTTGGAGGAAGAGGATGACTCCCATGGGCCCCACATCAGTTATATATATATATATATATATTATTTATTTGCTTGACCGGTTGAGGGTTTATATTTATGGGTTCGGTTTGGTTCGGTTCGGTTCGGTTAGATTTGAATGGGTTTGGTTTGGTTAGGGTTTATCCGTTTAATAAATTATTTTATGGTATTTAAAATAAATTATAATATTATTGGAGGGTTAAAATATATTATTTGGACGTATAGATTTTGAAAGTAATTTGAAAAAGAATTTTAAAGATTAGAAATTTATTTAAAATAATAAATTGGAAAAGGAATTTAGCGAATATTTTCAAGGGTCGGAATTCTTAACTATTTAATTCGGATTTGAAACGGTTTTAGAACTAACTTGGGAATAACACTTATTCATGACTAACTAGCATGATAGTATGATCGTTTGATTAACAGTATGATATGTATGACTAATAAAATGACTTCTGGTGAATTATTATATGAGATTAAATGTTGGACAATTATGACGATCTAGTAGGATTTCATATCACACAATTATGTCTTATGATTTTGATGAACCGTTGAGGTATATGCGGAAATGATGTATATGAATATGCGGAATTGGTTGAATGATTTATGGAGAACGATGTGGTCTTGAGGAGCGGATGATGCGATGAAATGACTTTCATAATATGTTACTTGTTCTAATGATTGAGGTGTGCTTGAGTGCTTAATAGTTGGATGTAGACTTATGTATATTCCATTATGTACTAGGTGATACTCTGTGATTGTGACTACTGTATTCTGGATTCTTCTGTTGCCGATCTGCTAGCTAGGTAAGTCCTCCGGGGCTTACTCAGTAACCAGTACCTCCTGCCTGATGTGTCATATAGTATGTAGGTGCTGCATATGCATAAAAGCATGTCCATGTAGTATCATGCTTAGGAATTGCACTTACGAATGAGCATTCTTATTCTGTATGCGTTCGAATACAGAACGGTCATTATCTGTGAGTCCTAGAGTCCTTGCTATGGTCATAGGACAGCCTAGTCCCATCGGGTTCGTCCTGAGTCATTCGAGTCGTTGGAACACCTTTACTATTATCAGCATTATTATTTTCTTTTCGCAAGATCCACAATATGATGATGAGATACGATATGATGATGTGATACGATATGATTATGAGATTTGAGATGCTATCGAATCGAACTGGACACTCTCCACCCTACCTGGAAGGGGGGTGGTGGTAAAAGAGGGATATACCACTTGATATTCTTTGTTAAGGTCTTACTTAATATTCTGCACATATGAATTAGGAACATGATAGTGTGGTTAATATTCCGGTACTGCATGAAGGCATCCTTTATTCTAGGTATAGGCGTATTATATGTCCTCAGCGCGGTCAGAGGACCCGCGGGCGGACTCTTGGCCTGACTTGATGGTATAGTTTCAGGTACCCGATACACTGCTTGATTTTGTGCTGTTATGACGGGGTCCATTCATATGGCGGAGAGTGAGTGTTTGAAACCTGACTTCACCAGATTCATGTTTTTGGGATTTCTCCCTATTCGTATTCTTTTTTGACCCGGCTCTGCCGTGACGCCCATTTTATCGTTTTCAGGACTTATGCCCTTTGCATGATAATGGATTTTCCGCGTTGTAGACTTAGGACAGGTATAAGGGTTTACCATGGGGTCTCCAACGGACCTTCCGGATTTGGGTGCGAAATCCCACTTTAAACTACACATCTTCGATTTCAAACCTTCAACCTGTACTCGGGGCGCAAGATCCCAACGAGGGGTTTCATCCCTCGAAACGTAACCCAGGAATCATAATCCTGGGCCGTTACAAAGGTGGTATCAGAGCTGAGGTTTTGCAATCCGAGTACAATAGGTTGAAGATGGTTTTGAAAAGCGCCCAATGTTTTCAAAGGGTTTTGAAAAATATTTCAAAAGGGCAAAATGAATTTAATTGGACTTAAACCTAAAATGAATAAAGGGGAAACAATCTCGTGGGTAGAGACTAAAGCGATAGACATCTCTTATGGATGTAGAACTCGGAAAACGGTAGGCAAAACACTAGCTTTTATTTACAGATGGGCCTAGAAGACTCCAATGAGCACTACGAAGGTTGGAGTGTCGAGTTAGGAGGTCGTGAGGTTCTTGCCCCTCCGGTCAGCTGTCCCTCGAAGGACGGCATAGATCGTCTCTATGCTTACGTTATATATATATATATATATATATATATATATATATATATATATATATATATATATATATATATATATATATATATATGCAATTGGGCCCGAGGGCGATCCTCCTCGAAGAGGATCATATTAATACTTGTTGATTGCTTCCGTGTTCAGTGCTATTGTGCTTGGGATAGCGAACTAATCAGAATGCCTTAACTTGAGCATGTAAATGATTGTATGTGCAAACGGAATAGTGGGAGGAAACCTTGTTCTTATGTAATCAGATTTTCTGTCTTGTCGGAATAGTTCTCCCATAGTACAACCCCCTTGATAATCCCGATTCCGTCGTCCATCCCACCAAAGCACTTGGATGTATTAGTAAGGGTCGAGAGTGTCTGTTTCTCTTTATTTGAGTCCTATTTGTAATCCAACCATAGATGTTCATCGAGTCTCATACCTAATGTCAACATTCTCTACGGGAAATTTGGGTCGGTCAACTAACTACTTTCGGGGATTGTGTATAATGTGAGGGTTACCTGAGGTTGATTATCGACATTCTTCCGACTTAGGAGTGCTTTGTCTTATGGAATCATCCATCTCGAGTCTCGTAATGGTCAACTGTGTCGCCTTGCCAAAAGAGTCTAAACATGAATTCTACCATCTTCTCTCGGAAACGGTGTGAATGTCCTTGTGTCCAGCGTGTCATACTAGCGTTTCACGGGGAAACGGGGTGGTGAGTCGGTGATTGTCCTTAGAGAATTATGTCAAGTTATAATGATAGCCTCTTTGTGATTTAATGACATTCTATATTGGTATAATTCAGCATGACTTTCCCGGTACATTGCATGGTTGCACTTATGAGTTGATGTATGTGTCGTATGTATTGAATTCCCATGATTATTGTCTCCCTATGAACTAGGTCCATGATAGTGTGTTCAACTCTCGTTGCATGTTTAAAACGTGAATTGGATGACTTAGCATGCCAGATTAACATAATTGGACCTCATTGGTTGTGTACATGTTTAATGAGTATTTCTAGTATCATGTAAGACATATACCTCCCAGTTATAGGCCCTCGTATGATTGTGTGACGTCCTAGTCTTACTATGCGAATATGGATGTATGTGATGAGATAATTGCTATACCAACCCTGCATGAACTGACCATACCATTTGCATGATTTTCAGGGTACATCTTAGCATGCTTGCCTTAACTCCATAACATTATGACTTGCTTAATTGTGTATCTAAATGAGTGATAAGTGGTGCATATAATATACTGTGATGTTTGCTAGGTCTTGTATAACTTATGCCATATATGTCCCATGCCAGTCTGTGCACACATGTTCTTAGTATGTCAAGCATGATTGGTGAATGAAATGATAAGTTGCTAGCTTGTTCTGCGCACATATGAAGATGATTATATGAACATGTTATGAATGCATAAATCGATATTCCTTGAGATAGGTGCATGCTAGTGTGAAATAATGTGATGATATCTCTTGATTTTTATGTGTTTGTGTGCCACAATTATAAGGGCATCGTTGTAACTCTCGGGTTGGGATCTTCTCCTTGGTCTCGTCGTCCCTAGTCCTGGTCCATGTCTGAACTCTTAAGGAAGTTGTGTTGTCCGCCCTTGTCTCTCCCCTATCTCTGTAACTTATAACCCTTATGATCCTTCGATGAGCGCCGAT
The DNA here is from genome assembly GCA_037127255.1 of Persicaria tinctoria. NCBI lineage: Eukaryota > Viridiplantae > Streptophyta > Magnoliopsida > Caryophyllales > Polygonaceae > Persicaria > Persicaria tinctoria. The sequence continues at coordinate 22,743,050 of JBANSL010000011.1, read as the reverse complement.
ATACAAGAAAGGATCGACGACCAAGTGCCACCGGAGCGGCGCAACGGAAGTGTGATGGGTCCATGACCCTTAGGCCCCAGGAACAACGTCACCGATAGCAAAAAAGGCGAATATGCTTCAAGGATGACAAGCGTGAACAGGTTCCTCCCAGCTGACACGGGGAAGAACATTCTTAATTCAAATCGTGGATTCTTCTATACTAATCGGAATTGATGTTGTGTGATAGGCCTAGAACTGACATAATTGAATGTGTGATGACGGATGTCCTGCACTGGTAGCAATGACTGTTTGACAAACTTGTTTCTATGATGATGTGCCTTGGTGCTTGGTATAATGACTTGCTGGTGAGTAGGTTATGGGTTATATGTCTGGTAGTGCTTTCTTCTTGAGCTTGAGTCGTGAGATTCTTCGGTGAGACGGGTCTAAAGGTGGCAGGTGGATTGAGGTCTTCGGATTGGGTCATTTTTTTGTGTGAAATGGGGTGCATGAATGATGTTTTAGATTGAGTAGAGCCGAGTGAGTTGGGATGTGTCGAAGATAGTGGCTTGTAAGTATAGATGAGGTTCCAGGTAGGTCTTAGGTGGGGAGTGGGGCTAGTATGTTGAGATTTTGAGGGAGATGTCCTAGCTAGAAGTGTCGGTATGTAGTTTGTGCGGGTAGTATAAGAGAGTGGTTGACTGAGGTCTGGACTAGTTTCATTAGGGTGATCTTGAGATTGGGTGTGGGTAGAGGTAGTTAGGATAGTTCTAGAGGTGGATGGGCAAGCTAGGAGTTGATCGGGGGATTCTTGAGGGGAGGTGTTGTGACACGGATTGATGTGCTAAGGAAGGTGTCTAGATAGTCTATGAGTGGAACATGGGTGGTGTCAAGGATGATCGATTAAGGAATGTCTGAGGAATCGTAGAATTTGGGACTAGGTGATGGGTGCTAAGAGTGGGGGCGATTTCGGTAAGGGATGAGGTTGAGGAATTTCCTAGGAAAAGTAGTATGAGGTTGCTTGGGAAATTATCGATCAGGGATATTAGGTTGTTCATATCAGGGTTGTTCGTGTGATGAGTATTTGGGGGTTGTTTAGATAGGATTGGTAATGCTTGGGGAGTTTATGAGTGAAGAATCTCTAGATGCGTTGTTGGAGGATTTTGGCATAGGGAATGAATCGGGATTTATGAGTGGAGGTCGTTGTGGCTATTGAGGTAATTGAGGATGTGAGATGAATCTTCGAGGAAAGGTTGGTAGCTATGTAATGATGTAGTTTAGATTCCTAGTAAGACTGTGGGCTTTAGGTTGAGATAGAGAGATTATGCGCATGGATTTGGAAACTAGGCAAAGCAGAAGGTATTGAGGACGCTAGAGAGCTTTGTGAAGGTTGGTGAAGTTGCGATGTAATGGGTAATTCGAGCTAGGGCGACATCAGGTTTCGTTGGGGATAATGGTCGTGGTTAAGGAGTGGTAACTTCAGGTGAATTCGGATAATGCTGGGAAGAGGATCTAGGGTAGGTTAGCTTGAGGAGTGAGTGGTTCATGTTTCGTGAGTTATGGAATGGGATGAGTAGGTAAAACCAGTGGTTGGTCTTTGAGGATAGACGTTGGTGATGAGGGTCTTGGTAATTCGTGGTTGGGAGTACCACTAGTTGGGTTCTGCATTAGAATTGGTCGGGAGTGTCAGGTATGAGATGGTCAGCATGAGTTGGGTCCTTAGAGGTGGATGGTTAGTGAGAGTGGTTAGCGGAATGGGAAATATGATCAGGTTAGCAAGGTGATTCGAGATGTCTCTTTAGGAGATGATGGCCGGGTGGAGTCTTGAGAGCCTAGGAAGAGTTAGCGAGATTGTTAAGAAGTGTCTAGATCAATCGTGAGGGTGGTTCATTTGAGGACTCGGAATTTTCTATTTGAGGGTAAAGATGGGGTTGATAGACGAACCCTAGGGCAAGGATGTGTTATATATGGAGTCTTGGTAGTAGATCGAGTTGTTCAGCTTGTCGAAACGAGGGAATTTTGTGATTTGGGAACTCCGAGAGATAGTTTTAAATAGTCGAGTGGAAGGTAGGACTTGAGATCGGGATGTCGAAGTGGATTGACCCTTAGATTGTTTGATGGCATAGGAGTTGGGATTCCTAGTAGTTGGTTTGGGTATTCGGCCTTGGTTGCGAATAGTTATGAGGCTAGAAAGGTTGTATGTGAACAGGATACAATGGTGCCTAGAACTGGTAGTGGATTGAGTTGGTAGACCTCGACGAAGTTGATCTTAGTGCAAGGGATTGTGAGTAATGGTCGTGTTTCGTCATGATTGGTAGTGTAGGCAGATTCTCCTGAGGTAGTGATCTAGTGTATACTTTACTTGAGGCCGAATGTTGTGCGAATTCTATGCTATAGACGATGTTGATTCAATGATGTATTGTCGTTGACAATAGTGAACTATTAGTACTAACATAGTTATTCTCTGAACTCGATGGAATGCTAGTGTACGAAAGTACTTGTTTGTCTCTAATGTGATGACGCTTGGAAGTAGCATGAGTATGATGTGCTTACCTGATTGATATGATGTGCTTATCTCTTTGAGATGACGTGATTATCTGATTGATATGATGTGCTTATCTGTTTGATATGACGGGCTTATCTGATTGATATGGTGTGTCACTTCTATGAGATGATGTGATAAATCCTACCATGGATGATACGATGCTAGATATATTATGGTATACGACTGTACTTGACGTGTTTATGTCATGCTATTAAACGTGAGATATGATTGCTATTCTATATACGATGCATGATGATAGAAATGATAGAAGCTAAACTATTGAAATTTAATTCTGACTTGGAACCT